>CM035849.1:175378938-175978938 GCA_020510985.1 Pholidichthys leucotaenia | reverse complement strand
TATATTTACTGGTGCTGTGAGGGGTTGCCCATGCCTGCGGCAGTCCACCACCAGCTCCTTAGTTTTCCTCGCGTTGATCTGGAGGCAGTTCCAATGGCACCAGTCCACGAAGTCCTGGATAAGCCCTCTGTACTCAGCTTCATCTCCATTGGAGATGAGGCCAACGATCGCAGAGTCATCAGAGAACTTCTGTAGATGGCAGTGTGTTGTGTTGTGTGAGAAGTCCGCAGTATAAAGAGAGAACAGGAAGGGAGCCAGCACCGTTCCCTGGGGGGCCCCCGTGCTACCGATGATCGTGTCGGACACACAGTCCCGGGTTCTCACAAACTGAGGCCGGTTCGTGAGGTAGTCCAGGATCCATGATGACAGGTGCTGGTCCACCCCTGCGTGCAGCAGCTTGTCCTTCAGGATCATCGGTTGGATGGTGTTGAAAGCACTGGAGAAGTCAAAGAACATGATCCCCACCATATTCCCGGGCTTCTCCAGGTGGGACAGAGAACGGTGAAGGAGGAAGATCACCGCATCCTCCACCCCAATGCCATGCTGGTAGGCGAACTGGAGTGGATCCATTGCTGGTTCCACCAGGGGGCCGAGGTGAGCAAGGAGCAGTCTCTCCAGGGTCTTCATCAAGTGGGACGTCAAGGCCACCGGTCTGTAGCTGTTCAGGTCTTTGGGGTGGGAAGTTTTTGGTACAGGTACCACACAAGATGTTTTCCACAGCTGTGGTACCCTCCCCAGCTTCAGGCTCAGGTTGAAGATGTACGTCACAATCCCACACAGCTGGTCTGCACAGGACTTGAGGAGCTTTGCGCTGATGCCGTCCGGTCCCGACGCCTTCCTCCCCTTGATTTTCCTCAGCTCCGTCCTCACCTGGGTCCTGGTCAGGGTCAGGATGGGGGGCTGTGTGTTGGGAGTGGGGGGGTGTTGGTGGAGTGGGGAGTGGGCAGCAGGACTTGATTTCTTTAGAGGCAGCAGTGGTTGTTGTGCAGTCAGGGGGGAGGGCGGTTGGTCAAACCTATTGAAAAACAGATTCAGGTTGTTCGCCCACTCCCTGCCCCCCGTGGCCTGGGGGGAGGTATTCTGGAGCCCAGAGATGATTTTGAGGTTTCTCCAGACCCCGCTGATGTCGCTCTGTTGCAGCTTGTCCTCCATCTTCTTCCTGAAGCTGTCCTTGCCTTCTCTGATCTTTCTCCTCAGCTCCCTCTGTACGGACTTCAGCATCTCCCTATTCCCCGACCTGAAGATCCTCTTCTTCTCTCTCAGAAGTGTTTTTATCTCAGGGTTGATCCAGGGTTTGTTGTTTGAGCAACACCGTATGGTCTTGGTGGGAACGGATTTGTCCACACAGAAGCTGAGGTAGTCCGTGAAGGTGTGAGTGAGGCCATCGATGTCCTCACCATGTGGATCGCAGAGCTGCTTCCAGGCGGTGGCTTCAAACCAGCCCTTTAGAGTGTCCATTGTCTCCTCAGACCATAACTCCACTGTGCGCATGGCCGGAGGTTGTCTGTGCACTAGGGGTTTTTTCATTCAAATTTTAAAGCTAAGGCCAGGGGCGCTGCTATTCTTATTGATCGAAATATCCCTTTTATTCCCTCTAATGTTGTATTAGATAAAAATGGACGATTTGTAATAGTATCAGGTAAACTTGGGCTAATCTGTATGCGCCGAATTTTGATGATGTACATTTTTTTCGCAACCTTTTTTCGCAGCTTCTAGATTTAAATACTCATTCTCTAATTCTTGGGGTGACTTTAATTTCTATATGGATCCGATCTTAGATCGCTCATCCTCAAAACCTGCTAGTCTTAATAAATCTGCAACTTATGTTAAGTCTTTTCTTGAGGAATATAGCCTTACATACCCTTGGCGTTTTTTACATCCTAACGGCAGGGACTATTCTTTTTTCTCTCACGTACACCATACTTATACCAGAATAGATTATTTTTTTGTTGACAATTTATTAATTAATAACCTTAGCTCTTGCAGTTATGATGGCATCTCGGTTTCTGATCATGCCCCTCTTGTACTTAAAATGATCCTCCATGGATGTGACTCCATGAGAAAGCATTGGAGACTGGATCCATTATTACTTACAGATGAAAAATTGGTTGCGAATATTTCTTCTAAAATTATTTTTTTTTGAAAGAAAATAAAACTCCTGGTATGCCAAACAAAACGATATGGGAGGCCATGAAGGCATTTCTTAGGGGGGAATTTATCTCATTGGCAGCATTTAAAAGACAATCCGCAATACAGGAACAGAAGGCTATTTTAGATCAAATCTTGGACATTGACAGACAATATGCTCAATCTCCATCACCCGCTCTGTACAAGGAACGTATGACATTACAAACTAAACTTAATTTACTTTCCACTCGACAAATTGAAGGTTGTTTAATAAGGAACAAGAGTGAATTTTATGAACATGGCGAAAAAACCGGTAAACTTTTATCTAATCAACTGCGCGGTATTAGAGCTAAGCAAATTATTACTGGAGTTAGGACAGATAAAGGAGAGGTGACATCTGATCAACAAGTGTTTAATGATATTTTCAGGTCATTTTATTCCAAATTATATACCTCAGAATATACAACAAACTTAAAGGATTTGCAAAATTTTTTTGATTCTATTGATATCCCTTCGAGTTCCTCAATCTCAGCAAATTCTAGAAACTCCCATCACAAAAGAAGAAATTCAGCTGGCAATATCATCCATGCAGTCAGGAAAATCTCCAGGACCTGATGGGTTTTCCTCTGATTTTTTTCAAAAAATTCTCTAACAACCTTGCCCCTTTCCTTTGTCAAGTTTTTACAGAGTCGCTTGACTCCGGTACACTTCCTCCTTCATGTTATCAGGCCTGTATCACTGTGTTGCTTAAAAAAGACAAGGATCCTGTTGATTGTGCTTCTTACAGGCCTATTTCCTTGTTAAATACCGATGTTAAAATTTTGTCAAAGTTGTTAGCTTCAAGGTTGGAAAAGATTCTTCCTTTTATAATTTCACAGGACCAAACCGGTTTCATTAAAAATCGCCATTCTTTTTTTAACTTGCGGCGGTTGTTTAATATTATTTATACTCCTCACCACAACATACCTGAATGACTTATTAGTTTGGACACTGAAAAGGCATTCGATAGGGTTGAGTGGGAGTATTTGTTTTTTACTTTGGAGAGGTTCGGTTTTGGTCCTTCCTTCTGTTCCTGGATTAAACTTCTCTATGCTAGTCCTTTAGCTTCAGTGTTAACTAATTGTCGCTATTCTGACTATTTTAGACTTTACCATGGTATGAGGCAAGGCTGTCCTTTGAGCCCATTGCTCTTTGCCTTGGCAATTGAGCCGTTAGCTATTGCAATCTGTGGGAGCCGGGACTTTCTAGGCATTTATAGAGGTGGCATCGAGCATAAGGTTTCACTCTATGCCGACAATCTTTTATTATTTCTCTCCAACCCACTTACTTCATTACCTGCTATACTCAACATTTTGGATCGTTTTAGGTTTTCTGGTTATAAAATTAATTTTAATAAGAGGGAATTGTTTCCGATTAATGAAAAGATTCGAGTTCAGGATCTTGAAAATTTTCCTTTCAAGGTTGTTATTGATCATTTTAATTATCTTGGGATATGTGTTGCTAAACAACTTAATTACTTGTTTAAAAATAATTTTCTCCCCTTATTTGACCAGTGCAAGCTAATACTTTCCAAATAGTCCCCATTATCCTTGTCCTTAATTGGCAGAATCAATTCTGTAAAAATGATGTTACTTCCAAAGTTTTTATATTTGTTTCAATGTCTCCCCATTTTTATTCCTAAATCCTTTTTTAAGTCTTTGGACTCTCTGATTACTTCATTTATTTGGAATGGTAAACATCCGAGATTGAGGAAAGTTTTTCTTCAAAGACCCAAATCAGTGGGTGGCATGGCTCTGCCTAACTTTCAATATTACAACTGGGCAGCAAATATCAGGTGCATGTTATATTGGAAATATTTCTATCTGGAACCCAAATCACCCATTTGGATCCTTATGGAGTCACATGTGGACAATCAAACCTCCCTACCGGCAATTTTAGGTTCACCACTTCCCCTTGCTTTGTCTACACCGGGTAATAACAAAGTAGTTCGTCAGTCTCTTAGAATTTGGTCTCAATTCAGGAAAAATTTCGGTCTTCAGTTTTTCTCCATTAGAAGTCCAATTGCTGCAAATCATTTATTTACCCCATCAACTATTGATAGTGCATTTCATATATGGCACAGAAAAGGTTTAAAATCTTTTGCGGATTTATATTTTGATGGACAATTTGCAAGTTTTTCTCACTTTACACTGAATTCGACATCACTTCTACACATTTTTTCCGCTTCCTCCAGGTCAGACATTATGTGCAAACCATGACAAAACAATTCCCTCAAAAACCTTCTGATAATCCTTTAGAGTCTAGATGTTTTTTTATTAGTTAAACCAACTTCTAAGGGGGTAATATCAGTTTTATATAATTTAATTTTAAATTTACAATCTTCTTCTCTGGCCGCTATTAAATTGAATTGGGAACAAGATCTTAATTTTACTTTTACTGATGAACTGTGGGACTCTATTCTTGGCCAGGTTCACACTGCATCAATGTGTGCTCGTCACGCTCTTATTCAATTTAAGATCGTACACCGGGTGCACCTGACCAAGGTTAAGTTAGCATGTATTTACTCGGATATAGACCCAACTTGTGAAAAGTGTGGTAGCGCTCCTGGCACTTTGCTTCACATGTACTGGTCCTGTCCTTCATTGATGAATTTTTGGCATTCTGTTTTTGTCACTATGTCTGAAGTCCTGCAATATCAAATTAAACCTGATCCATTATGCGCCATTTTTGGTGTGGCTCCAGAACTTGTCTTGCCAAATTCCAAATTAAAAGTATTCACATTTTCATTATTATTGGCTAGACGTGCTGTATTACTGAAGTGGAAAGACTCTTCGCCCCCTTCACATTTACAGTGGATAAAAGATATAATGTCCTGTTTGGATTTAGAAAAAATCAGATATACAGCTCGTGGCTCTGAAAACAAATTCTATAAATTATGGTGCCTGTTTCTTGATTTCTTTGAAAGACCCACGATTATAGTTTCTGAGTAGCTCATATCCCCTTTACCCCACCCCCACCTCACACACACAATTTTTATTTTTTTTCTTTTATTTGTATTTTTTATTATTATTATTGTTTATTTAAAGGTTTTTGTGTTTTGAAGCATCCACATTTGTTAGTTTTAAATTCTAGTTTTGCACTGTATGGTTAAAACAAAAATGAAAATTTCCAATACTTTGTATTGTATTGATACTTCAATTAATAATAATAAAAAGACCTTTGAAAGAAAGATGTTTTGTTTTGTTTGGCTAAACTGAGATAAGCCTTTGTTGCTTTTGCTCAGCAGTGGTTTTCGTCTTGCAACTCTGCCATGCAGGCCATTTTTGCCCAGTCTCTTTCTTATGGTGGAGTCATAAACACTGACCTTAACTGAGGCAAGTTAGTCCTGCAGTTCTTTGGATGTTGTTGTGGGGTCTTTTGTGACCTCTTGGATGAGTCGTTGCTGCGCTGTTGGGGTAGTTTTGGTCGGCCACCCACTCCTGGAGAGGTTCACCACTGTTTCATGTTTTCGTCATTTGTGGATAATGGCTCTCACTGTGGTTTGCTGGAGTCCCAAAGCTTTAGAAAAGGCTAGAAAATTGAACTTAGCTTTCCAAAGATGTGAAAAACCACAGTTAATTTATGTTTTAACAGGGGGCAATCACTTTTTCACACAGGGCCATGTAGGTTTGGATTTTTTTTCTCTTAATAATAAACACCTTCAATTAAAAACTGCATTTTGTGTTTACTTGCATTATCTTTGTCTAATATTTAAATTTGTTTGATCTGAAACATTTACGTGAGACAAACATACAAAAAAATGAGAGATCAGGAAGGGGGAAAACACTTTTTCACTCCACTGTATATACTTGTTACTTGTTTTTGAAACCAGAAGTTTACATACACTGTATAAAAAGACACAACCCCTTTTCCCCTCACTGTCTGCCATTAAATCAGACTAAACATTTCCAGTTTTAGGTCAGTTAGAGTTACCAAAATGATTTCTATTTGCTTAAAAGAGAGAGAGAGAGAGAGTTTGAGTTTTAAAAAATCCCTTTATTGTACAATTCAAAAATGTAAGATCACCAATACCATCATAAGATAAGATAAGATAAGATAAGCCTTTATTAGTCCCACAATGGGGAAATTCCAGGATTGCAACAGCACAGGGACAGCAACACTCAGAGCAACAATCAGAAGGCAAGAAAAAACAACATCTAGCAAACATATGTCCATATTACTATAAATGTATATATATAGACACACAGTGCAGAGCATTATGGCTGGTGAATGTGCAGCAGAAAGTCTAAGCTCTCTCTCCGCGGATGCAGCGGGCCAGCTGGAAGTCTTTGGGCATGATGGTGACCCCCTTAGCGAAGAAGAGACCACCAGGTGGGTCTCGCTGGTCTCCTGCAGAGCCATGACGGCGAAACTCAGGAAACGCAGGACGGTCTTGAAGTCCTGAGCGATCTCCCTCACCAGGCGCTGGACGGGCAGCTTACGGATGAGCAGCTCCGTGGATTTCTGGTAGCGACGGATCTCTCTCAGAGCCACGGACCTGTGACGGCGAGGCCTCTTCACTCTGCCGGTGGCCAGAGCGCCTCTCCGAGCAGCCCTGGTGGCTAGCTGTCTCCTGGGGGGGGGGGGGGCTTCTTCC
This sequence comes from Pholidichthys leucotaenia, assembly GCA_020510985.1. Lineage (NCBI taxonomy): Eukaryota > Metazoa > Chordata > Actinopteri > Cichliformes > Pholidichthyidae > Pholidichthys > Pholidichthys leucotaenia. The sequence continues at coordinate 175,972,175 of CM035849.1, read as the reverse complement.
TCCAGTAGATTTTACGGGCGGTCTGCTTGGTTCTTGCCATCGCTCTTTATTATTCTGTCTTATATTTCTTTCACGCCGCCTAAACTCCAGCCCGGCACCCGCTTCGTTTTCGCTACAGCTCCCGGTATGTCGAGTTTCCCATTAGCACTGGGCGGCGGCCAAGTGCTAGCTAGCACTAGCTCCTCCCCGCTGTAACGTCTCCCGCTGCAAACCGTGGCTCCGTCCGCCGACCCGGGAGACCCCCGGGGCGATCCGTGCGTCCATGATATATATACAGAGTGAAAGGTGTAGAAAGAAGAAGGAAGATAAAAAAAAAAAAGGCTGTTGCAACAGGCAGCCGACTCGTGTGGCGCCGCCGGTCCGGCAGAGCCGGAACCGGCGGCCACCAAGTGTCCGCCGGTTCATCCCACCAAGTGTCTCACATTTCAAAAGTGCAAACATAACTCATCCCCCTCTCCCACAGAACACAAAATATTCCCCACAGTCCATCTATTGGTGAATACCTCCAAATTGTCCACCATTTTATAGTAAGAGTACTCCACCTGGAGTCTGACTTTTAACAAGGCCTTGAAAACAAACACAGGATCCACAGTGTTAGTAGTCCGATTTTTTTTTTCTTGTCAGCCAGATGGCAAGTTTAGCAGTACCAGACAGAAAGTTCATCAAAGTGTGCACAGACTTCTTTGCCACTTTATACTTTGGACCGTAAATAAACAAACCAAAAGAGAAACATTCACCCAAATTATGAAACCACACTTTCAGAAGATCAAAAAGGCCAGATAAATGAAAACATTGAACAAACAAATGCTCCAGGGTCTCAACTTGGGAACAAAACAAACATTCCTCCCCCACATTAGGATCCAGGTGTGCTCTGTATTTATTCGTAGCTATTGCCCCATGTACAATCCTCCACTGGAGAGCTGCTGTCCGTTTCTCAATAGGGAGCTTGTACATGGACCGCCAGCTGCCTTTCGGGGAGAATACCTGCCCCAAAAACCCCGCCCACTTCAACTCTTTCACCTCTGTCAGAGAGCGCAGATTCAGAACTTTCACACAGATGTGATACACCATCTTCTTCCCTACAAACTGGAACTTGCCCAGACGAGGATTTCTGATGGACAGCAGGTGATCCTCTCCCTCCTGCCACTCTCCCACAGCTGGACTTATGGAAAGGGGAGGAAAGTTGGACACAGTGTCCTCATCCCATTGAGTGGAAAGAGTACAGCTTTCCGCAAATGCTCTAAGCGGTCGTGGCAGGGCAGCACACACTTCCTTCACCACCCTATGCACCAGTCTGACAGATGTAATGTTGGCAGTCCGCCCCAGCGTTTCTATCGACGTGGTTGACATCTTCATCAGATGACCAAGCTTGGTACAGCCTGCCTCTCTTAAACAAGTTCGCAGACTAACAGATTGCAGCACTTGAGTGTCCATGAATTGATTGAAAAACAGTGGTTCCTCGAACAGCCACATGCCTGGTGTCTCCTCAGGAATGCGGGCCACGGTGAAGACTTGCCATGCATGCAAGACGGATGTATAAAAAGCAGAAAGTCCAGTAAGGTCCACCTCCCCGGACTTCACGAGGAAAAGCTGCTTATCATAACCCAAGCGGCCAACTCTCCTCAGGAGCAGTTTTGCTGTGTCCATCCAGCAGGGGCCACATCCATAAAGGAGCCGTTGCACAGTCTGAAGCCTAAAACAGGCGATCTTGGACTGTATGTCCACCAGGCCCTGTCCTCCCTCGGCAGCAGGCAGGTAGAGAACAGCCGCACGAACTCAATGTCGACCAGACCAAAAGAAAGCCACGATGATCTTCTGAACCTCCTCAACCAGGCTCCTGGGCAGTGTCAAAGCAATAAGCCTATGCCAAAGAGCCGAAGCGACCAGATTATTGGCGACCAGAACCCTTCCCCTATATGACAGCTGTGGTAGCAACCATTTCCATTTAGAAAAGCGAGCACACACCTTCTCCTTAATTCCCTCCCAGTTCTTGCGTTCAAAGTCCTCAGAACCCAAAAATACCCCCAACACTTTGAGACCAGCTTTCCCCCACAGAAGACCTCCAGGTAGCTGAGGAATGTCCTGATGTGACCACTGCCCCACCAATAAACCCTCACTCTTGGCCCAGTTTACCCGTGCAGAAGATGCTTTTTCATAAATAGATAAAGTGTCCACCAGACGCTGTACATCCCTGTGGGATGTGATGAAAATGTTGACGTCATCCGCATAAGCAGACAAAACGATTGGATGAGAGAGAGAGTTTTGAGTTTTAAAAAATCCCTTTATTGTACAATTCAAAAATGTAAGATCACCAATACCATCATTCCACCAAGTGTCTCACATTTCAAAAGTGCAAACATAACTCATCCCCCTCTAGAGAGAGAGAGAGAGAGAGAGAGAGAGAGAGAGAGAGAGAGAGAGAGAGAGAGAGAGAGAGAGAGAGAGAGAGAGAGAGAGAGAGAGAGAGAGAGAGAGAGAGAGAGATTTTATTACTTTATTCAAAGTCAGAATTTTACATACATTTTCTTCATATTTGGTAGTATTTCCATTAAACTGTATGACTTGGGTCAAATGTTTTGGGTATCCTTCCACAAGCTTCTTACAATAGTTTGCTGGAATTTTCCCCCATTCCTCCTGACAGAACTGGTGAAACTGAGTCAGGTTTGTAGACCACCTTGCTCACACGTCTTTTTCAATTCTGCTCACAAATTTTGAAAAAATTATGTTGCAAATATAAAATTTAGCAAATAGAAAAAGTCTTAGTAATCCTAGTTCCTAAAACAGGAAAAGTTTAGTCTGATTTAATGTCAAGACAGTGATGAAAAATAGGTTATGGCTTTTGTAGTGTGTATCTGGTTTCGGTTGAATATTTCAAAAGCCATGTGCTTAACCCTCATTCACATGTGGGTCATTACAAACTTCTTAATGAGATACTTGTGGACTTGGCTGTGGAGAGGCAATGCTTTTGAATGCAGTGTCAATGTTTGTAAATCCAATGTGGAGATTGAACTATTTCATCTGTCAGCCTGTTTCTCTTTTGATTTGATGGGCTTCATAGCTGATAAGTTGCTCTCACAGTTCTTACCCATTGCTTGCCTGAGGAGTTGTAGCATTTATTGTTGTTTACAAGCAGCCTACCCTGTACATTCACTGCTGTTTCTGTCATGCGGTGACCGTCGTGGGCCACCATAAGACGCCAAAAGTCGCCAGTGAGTTTTGCATTTGATGTTTTATTAACAAGACAAGACGAGACACAAAGCTATGAGCCGCTGTGGGCAAAAACACACACTACTAAGTACAAGGGATTGTAGGGCTAACCCCAGCCACTACGACCTTAACTATGGCATGAACAAGAACACGAACCTGACACGGACAAGGAATGTTTGACGATACTCCAGCATCAACCAGCTGTCAGCGCCCGCTAATAAAGCCAGTGACTAACAAGCGGTGATGCAGAACAGCTGATCGACCTTGACAGCCAGAAACCCCACCGAGCGCTGTCACAATAAGAGCCCTGTGGAGCCAGAATGTAATCCACAGCTGTCAAGGCCGGCAGAGATGATGCATAGCCCGAGCGCGGACGAGATCGGCGCTCGGGTCATGACAGTTTCAACTCGTTAATGCTAATTTTACTCCTGCTCTGATCACCAGCTCTATTCTTTCTGGTCTCAGCATGCAACACATACAACATGGACTACGAACCGCGAGCGCTGCACCCTACCTCACCCACACTCTCACTCTACCACCCACGCGGAGCGCTCCTCTTCCCTCCCCCCCCCCCCCACAACACAGGGCTTTCTTTGGGCTCTTAGGTTCCGATTAGGAGTCCCTCTGCTGGCGGACACTATAACAATGGAGTTACAAATATGGTCAAATGTGATATAAATAACTGATTTTTGGAAATGGACTATCATGCCACAATGAATGAGGGTGGGGGCCACATGCGACCTACGGGCCCCCAGTTGTCCTTCCCTGTTGTATGAGATCCACATTGGTGAGTTAGCTGTTAGGCCTGTCGTAGCTAGTTTGGTTTATGGTTGACATGAGGTCTAGTACAGCACATGACTTAACTGTACATTAGCCTGCATTGTTCTTTGAACAATCTCCTATTGCCCCAAAGTTGGTGTTTCTTTATGTTTTTCTGTCAGTTGTGGAGCCCTCCTGCTCTTCTTCCATGGAGGTCATTATTGTTCAAAATGTGATCCATGGTGCAACCAGAAAGTGATGTACCTTGACCTTGGAGTTCAGCTTCAGTGATTTTGGATGTTCCCAAGGCTATTTTTCTACAATAGACACTGTCCTTCTGATCAACATGGGGTTGCATTTTCTCTTGCTTTCTCTGGTCTTTGTTCACTGTGGTGCACACTATGATACCAAACTACACAGTGGCATGTTTTTTTTTCTCCCTTTAAACAGGCTGAATGGCTGATGAAAAGCATCAAGCAACCTGCGATACTAATTAAGGTTAAACACTTAGTTTGAAACTTGCAAGGATATATAATCTGAATTATGCTGAATTCAGTAAGAGTTTGAAATGTGAGGGATAAACACATTTCCCAGCAGCATGCTGGTGCCAGGCATGCTGGTTGTTGGCCTCACAGATATCTGTGTGGGGGGAGCAGAAGCAAAGCAAGGAGACTGTCAGCTCAACCACCTAACTCGGCACTCTGACATATGGACCGCCTGTCAATTCCAATTATTACTGTTATATTTCCCAGCCCTAGGAGCATGGCACAACATGCTACCCAGAGCCACTATAATCAAATTACCACAGTATAAGTAATGGCTGGCCATACACCACTGCTCCCATGATTCAACTTTCAACTTTTTCAACTCAATTCTGCCATGCGGGTCCCAAGTGCTAAAATAGGATATATTTAAATTGATACCACCAGATCTGTAAAGGGTGTATTTGTATGGTGAAATGGAAACACACAGTATTTAGGACAGACTGGCCCAAGCTTTCATGGGGCCCTAAGCGTAATTTGGATTTGGGCCCCTCTTCAGGAAAGTAAATTACATTATGCTTCCCAGAGAATTTTGCACAATTACAGACGTGGAGAAAATTGTTGGTACCCCTCTGTTAATGAAAGAAAAACCCACAATGGTCACAGAAATAACTTGAATCTGACAAAAGTGCTAATAAATAAAAATTCTATGAAAATTAACCAATGAAAATCAGACAATGCTTTTGAATTGTGCTTCAACAGAATTATTTTAAAAAACAAACTCATGAAACAGGCCGGGACAAAAATGATGGTACCCTTAACTTAATATTTTGTTGCACAACCTTTTGAGGCTATCACTGCAATCAAACGATTTCTGTAACTGTCAATGAGACTTCTGCACCTCTCAGCAGGTATTTTGGCCCACTCCTCATGAGCAAACTGCTCCGGTTATCTCAGGTTTGAAGGGTCCCTTCTCCAGACGGCATGTTTCAGCTCCTTCCACAGATGTTCAATAGGATTTAGATCAGGGCTCATAGAAGGCCACTTTAGAATAGTCCAATGTTTGGCTCTTAGCCATTCTTGGCTGTTTTTAGCTGTGTGTTTTGGGTCATTATCCTGTTGCAAGACCCATGACCTGCAACTGAGACCAAGCTGTCTGACACTGGGCAGCACATTTCTCTCTAGAATATCTTGATAGTCTTGAGATTTCGTTGTACCCTGCACAGATTCAAGACACCCCGTGCCAGATGCAACAAAGCAGCTCCAGAACATAACAGAACCTCCTTCATGTTTCACAGTAGGGACAGTGTTCTTTTCTTGGTATGCTTCATTTTTGCATCTGTGAACACAGAGCTGATGTGCCTTGCCAAAAAGTTCCAGTTTTGTCTCGTCTGTCCATAGGACATTCTCCCAGAAGCTTTGTGGCTTGTCAACATGCAGTTTGGCAAATTCCAGTCTGGCTTTTTTTATGATTTGTTTTCAGCAGTGATGTCCTCCTTGGTCATCTCCCATGAAGTCGACTTTGGCTCAAACAACGACGGATGGTGCGATCTGACACTGATGTACCTTGACCTTGGAGTTCATCATGAATGTGTTTAGAGGTTGTTCTGGGCTCTTTTGTTACCATTCGTATTATCTGTCTCTTCCATTTTTCATCAAGTTTCCTCCTGTGGCCACGTCCAGGGAGGTTGGCTACAGTCCTGTGGATCTTAAATTTCTGAATAATATGTGCAACTGTAGTCACAGGAACATCAAGCTGCTTGGAGATGGTCTTATAGCCTTTACCTTTAACATGCTTATCTATAATTTTCTTTCTAATCTCCTGAGACAACTCTCTCCTTTGCTTCCTCTGGTCCATGTTTAGTGAGATACACACCATGGCACCAAACAGCACAGTGACTACTTGTCACCCTTTAAATAGGCCGACTGACTGATTACAAGTTTGTAGACACCTGTGATGTTAATCAGAGGACACACCTTGGTTGAACATGCCCCTATGGTCACATTATTCTTATTATCTTTTCAAGGGGTACCATCATTTTTGTCCAGGCCTGTTTCATGAGTTTGTTTTTTAAAGTAATAAAGTAATTTTGTTGAACCACAATTCAGAAGCAATGTCTGATTTTCATTGGTTAATTTTCATAGTGTAGAGAATGTGCTCAAGGATGAGGCTGAGTTTATTTCTCAGGTTCAGCTTTATTGACAGAACACATACTCTATCAATCTTCAAGCAAGAAAAAGGGGCAGATTGTCACCATGGGTTGAGATGCCGTCTCGGCACTGAGCCCATGTTTTCCCTCATCCCTGCCTCCCATTGAGCAGCGTCTCAGCTGGCCCCCAGCTGGCAGCATTATGGACGGCTGGGGCCAATTAGTCTTCATCAGCTGGGGCGCTGCCAATGAGGATAAATAGGAGCAGCCTCGATGACTCGGGGCTGCGACATAAGCACTGCTAGGCTGAAGCCCCTTCGTCTGGTGTCAGCCTCAACTCCCCTTGCAGCATTCCTGTGTTTGTATCCCGCTGTGAGGATGTACGTCTTGCTACCCCCACGTCCGGTATGAGCTGCTTACCTCTGCGCTGTGCAACCTGTGAGTGTACCTCTGCATGAGTATCTGTGCTCTCCTCATCCCTTATCCCTTACCCAAAATAAACCATCTCGACTCACTGGCTTGTCCCTGGCTCTGATTGCCCGGCTCCCTAGAGCCGGATATGACAGTATGTCGCAGCCAGAAGAGTTGCCGGCGGCCGTGAGTCGCTGTGGAAATGTACCTTTCTGTCCGGGTGTCAGCGCTGCTAGCATGCCGTTTCCCAGGAGTCACTTCCGGCGCCAGGGCGACGAGCTGAGGTCCATCTCGGAGGCTGTCGACGGGACGTTCTTCACCCTGCACGACGCCTCCAACGCGAGACGCTGGCATCCGGGCCGTGCTGAGGAACTCCTGGACTGTCACCCTCACACTCTGTACCATCTGGAGGACAGTGCCAGGATAGACGCTGCAGGTACACAGCAAGAGAAGCTCCACGGGGTGGATGGAAATCCCGGCAGGGAGTCGAAGTGGGCGACGTCTTTCCCCGCTTCGGAGTCCCGTTCCTGCCGCTATTCCAGTCCGGGAGTTCGCGCCAACCAGAGGACTTCCCCCGACCTGCGTCACGTCACTCGGGATTCCCTTCAAGGAGCCGCAGCTGACAGCAGTTATGTCCGGGGTCGAGTGGCTGTCGCGAGCTCTACTGTGTTTCCTGTCACCACCTTCAGGCATGTGGCGGCGGCAGTGAGATTGATGGTGAGGACTTCAGGGCTACGAAGCTTTCCCGTGCTCGACGCCTCCCTCGTCTCGATCTCCGATCTGGAGCGGCGAATCCTGGGTCTCCCCCTCGCTTCGTTCCCTGGGAGTAGTCGTCATCACATCGCCGAGTCACCTCTGCACGAACCTCGTCCGGATCCAGTTCTGGGTCATCGTCAGGACCGTTCCTCCCACGCAGCTGTCATCCCTTCGCCTCATCAGTGTGGAGATTCTACAGCCTCGTCCCCTGAGCCTCGTTCCCCCGCTGTCATTCCTGGACATTCGGGCTGGCTCACCCCGGCTGTTTCCCCCTCCTCCTCGACGCGCTTCCTGACCGCTGTGTGTGCCTGGAATCCCGGCCTGGTGAGCTCTCTGCTGGAGACAACGCGAGCGATCCTCAGACGAATTCCCGGGGGGTCCTCCGTTATCGCCGGGCGGGGAGAGGAAGAAGCAGATTCCACTACAGCAGGCGATACTCAACCTCCAGGGGGCAGGCAAGTCATTGTTTTTTCACACCTGCTTAATGATTTGCTCTGTCACATCCCTGGAGGAGAAGTTCAGGGTTCGCAGCTCCCTGAACTCTCCCCACCTGCTGTAACCTGTTTTCCTAATCCCGCATCCTCTGTGTCTCTCTCCGCCGAGTGGTCCCCGGCTCCGGGTCAACGTGGTGGGATATGGAGAGGGCCTGTGGTTCCGCAGCTACATTGCGGACGGAGGAGGGGGACTGACTGCTGCGTGGAGTCTACGCTGACGACTGAGCGTCCCTGGGTCTCCACGGAGGAGCGGTTCGGTCCAGCGGGACGAGATTCTTCTGGCTTCACGCCGAGTGGATCGTCGGCGGGGTTACCTGAGCTGGAGGAATCTCAAGCTGCGCTGACCATCGTGCTGGCTGCGGGGCCCGACGCGGCTAGATGGGAGCCTGACAACGACCTCCTGACGACGGATCCTGGATCTTCGCAGTCCTGGACGGCGTCAGAACCCGAGATCAGGCGAGTGCTCTCCTTTCTTTTCTCTCTTTTTATCCCCGAGCACTTCAGCCTATCTCCAGGGGAGACGAGCCGGGTGCAGCCGTCCGCTGCGTCTGAGCTCGTCTCGCCGGGTTCTGGCGCTGCCGGTGATCCTGATCCCGGTTCTGTTTTCTCTTCTGAGCCTTCTTCCAGGGTCACCGGCAAGGAGTTGCTGTTCCTCGTGGTGCTGGAGGGTCCGGGTTCAACGTTGGAGGTCGGTTCTGGTGCAGTATTCAACGTGGGTTCGCCCGAGACCCAGTCGGGGTCCAACGTGGGTTCGCCTGAGGCCCGATCGGGGTCCGACGTGGGTGCTGCCCCAGTATTGTCCAGGTCCGGTGAGGAGGTGGCCGTTTTCCTGCGGCCTGACGCCCGCCGCCCTCGTCATCGGCTCTCCCCTGAGCCTCTTCCACCGGGATCTGCTCTGATCCTTCGCCCGTCTCAACGGTCCTGGTGGTTGAGTGATGCGGGTCGACGACCCGACCCACAGAACTTTCGGTTCGGTGATCTGGTTCCCCCCACTGGTCTGTGTTTCCCTCTGGGCAGCCTGGTTCGGCTGCCGGTGGACTGGATTCCTGGGATCTGGGTCCAGAGTTCGCCGTCCGAACACTTCTCTTCCCCTGATTCGCCAGCTGGACGATGGGCGGGGAGATCTCCGGAGCCATCTCGGCCATTTTTGGACTCTGCCTGCCATTCACCTCGGGTGTCACTTTCTTTTATCGTTATTAAGGTCACTTGGGTGTAGTATTTTTGTCCTGTTGGTGGATTCGTATTTATAGTGCTGTTTTCCATCGCTCATGCTCAGCATTTTACTTTTTGTGCCATGTTTTTAGCCTCGTTTTTTGTATTGTAGAGTTATGTTTTGTTTTCCGTAACACCATGCTCTGCAGTTATCCATTTATTCCAGTCACTTTCATTTCTTTAGGTGACTGGGTATTTATATATTCATGTGTGTGGGTTTTTCTTTGCCTGCACTCAGTATTTCTTTTTTATGCCCTGTTGGTTCATTATAGGGTCATGTGCCTTGTTTTCCGTAACACCATGCTCTGTAATTGTCCATTTGTTCCAGTCACCCTCACTTTTCTTGGTGACTGTGTGTATGTACTTATATTGGTGCTGTGTATTGTGTTTTCCCTTTATTTGACCATACTCAGCATTTTTTGCCCTGTACCTTTTTGGTGGTTCTTTTTTTTTTTTCTTGCTCTGGGTCACGCATGGTTGGTACTCTCTGGGTAGTATGTAACCGGCGTGCTGACCCAGTTCTTCTCCCCATCTGTACCTGGGTTAATTGTTCTGTTGTCAGTATTGTATTTGGGTTTTTCTTTCCCGCTACCCTACATTGCCCCATTGGTGTTGTCCTTCCCTTGGCTTCTTCCCCTCCGGTCCGCCTCCCTTCCTCCCACCCTAGGTGGGGGGGGGGGGGGGGGGCTGGGATGTTCCTGGTCGTTCAGGAGCCCGACCTTGAGGGAGGGGCTCTGTCACCATGGGTTGAGATGCCGTCTCGGCACTGAGCCCATGTTTTCCCTCATCCCTGCCTCCCATTGAGCAGCGTCTCAGCTGGCCCCCAGCTGGCAGCATTATGGACGGCTGGGGCCAATTAGTCTTCATCAGCTGGGGCGCTGCCAATGAGGATAAATAGGAGCAGCCTCGATGACTCGGGGCTGCGACATAAGCACTGCTAGGCTGAAGCCCCTTCGTCTGGTGTCAGCCTCAACTCCCCTTGCAGCATTCCTGTGTTTGTATCCCGCTGTGAGGATGTACGTCTTGCTACCCCCACGTCCGGTACGAGCTGCTTACCTCTGCGCTGTGCAACCTGTGAGTGTACCTCTGCATGAGTATCTGTGCTCTCCTCATCCCTTATCCCTTACCCAAAATAAACCATCTCGACTCACTGGCTTGTCCCTGGCTCTGATTGCCCGGCTCCCTAGAGCCGGATATGACACAGATCAATATCACATCGCTCTTTTATCCTCCGGAACATCGAAACTCAAGTCACATGGTGTCTAAGCAAATATACTGTCACATGGTGCTTAATCCCAGTCACACTGTAACCCCTTTGATCTTCCACCATTGTCTCTTAGCCTTCGATGGTCCGGAAATCCCTCCAGGGCATCTCTCTGAGACAAAGGCCAAATCTCACACCTTCTTGATATCTCCTGCAGACTCAGTCCTTTTGTCCCTCGAGACGTGAAACACACAATAAACATACAGCAATACATTTGTGGAAAATATGTACCCAACATATGTGCCACATGACCCCCCCAAACGTCTAATATGGAACAAACATAATCAGAGATGCATGACATAAAAACATTACCACATATCAAATATCAATCCACCAGTTGCCTAGGTCTAAACCTCCTGCCGTATCTGCTGTAAGCCGGCCTTGCTGCTTCTGCAGCGTCTTCCTGCACCTGTGGATTAGAACTGTTAACCAATCTCTGTGGGGGTTCTGGAGAATGCCTTCTCGGGGGTCTGCCGCGACGGGGGGCCCTCGCCAACTGCACTTGTTCATCCGCCAAAACAAAAGCAGGTTTGAGTCTGTTTATACAAATCAACTCTTTTCTGTCTCCCAAATCTAGCAAAAAATGCTTCTCTCCTGTTTCCAGCACTCTGAAAGGTCCATCATAAGGTGGCCGCAAATTTGGGCGATGAGCATCATGTCTAACAAAAACAAACTCCGCATTTTTTAAAGCCTTCTGCACAAAAACGCGTGGGAAACTGTGATGAACTGGGCCAGGAAGCGTGTTTGATCCTGTGTTGCTCTGCAACAGCTGAGCGGGGGGGGGGGGCAATTTGGCGCAGGATTGTCGGGGAGAAATTCACCGGGTAAACGGAGAGGTTGTGCAAAAACTAACTCAGCTGGGGAGGCCTGCAAATCCTCCTTAGGTGCAGAACGCAACCCCAATAAAACCCATTACATACATTATGTTTACCTGCGATGTGCTGGATATCGGTGGTGAACTCCGATATCGCGGCCAGCTGTCTTTGTTGCCGGCCCGACCAAGGTTCTGAAATCTTGGCCATCGCAAACGTTAGCGGCTTGTTGTCCACAAACGCGTTGAAACGACGCCCATCCAGCCAGAACTGGAAATGGCGGATGGCCAAGTGTAAGGCCAACAGCTCCCTGTCAAACACGTTGTATTTTCGCTCGCTATCACGCAAAGTTTTGCTGAAAAACGCGAGCGGCTGCCAGGTCCCTGCTACAAACTGTTCAATGACCGCCCCCACCGCTAAATCGGAAGCGTCAGTGGTGAGCGCCAAGTGGGCCGTTGGGACTGGGTGTGCCAACAAAACCGCGTTTGCCAGGGCTGATTTGACTTGGGAGAAAGCGCGCTCCCACTCCGGAGACCACTCAATTTTATTTGTGGATTTTTGCTTCTTTAGTGCAGCATACAATGGTTGCATGAGCTGCGCTGCGTTTGGGAGGAAACGGTTATAAAAATTAACCATTCCCAAAAACTCCTGTAACGCTTTGACCGTTTGAGGTCAGGGAAAATCTGTTATTGCGCGTACTTTATCGGGCAGAGGGATCGCTCCTTTTGGCAAAACGCGATGCCCCAAAAAATCAATTTGCACCACCCTAAACTGGCACTTCGCTGGGTTAATTATTAACCAGTGCTCTGCCAGCCTCCGAAAAACCTCTGTGAGGTGGCTTTCGTGTTCGTCTTCGGACGTGCTGGCTACCAAAATGTTATCCAAGTAGACAAACATGGAAGGGAGATCGAGTAGAACCGCGTCCATAATACGCTGGAATGTCTGCGCGGCACCCTTGAGTCCAAAAGGCATGCGCAAAAACTCAAAAAGCCCGAAAGGAGTTATTACCGCTGTTTTGGGTATATCCTGAGCGCGCACTGGGACCTGATGGTAACCACGCACCAAGTCTATTTTAGAAAAAATGCGCGCCCCCGCCAAATGAACCGAAAAATCTTGGATGTGCGGAATCGGGTAGCGGTCGTGCGCTGAGGCGTTATTCAACCTGCGGAAATCACCGCAAGGTCGCCACGAGCCATCAGCCTTTGGGACCATGTGCAGCGGTGAAGCCCAGGGGCTTTTAGAACGTCTAATGATGCCCAGTTTTTCCAAGTTAAGATAAGCCTTTATTAGTCCCACAACAGGGAAATTCCAGGATTGCAACAGCACAGGGATAGCAACACTCAGAGCAACAATCAGAAGGCAAGAAAAAAAGCAAGCAAGCAAGAGCAGCTAATATACATACGTACATATTACTATAAATATATATATATATATATGTGTGTGTGTGTGTGTGTGTGTGTATGTGTGTGTGTATATATATATATATATATATATATATATATATATATATATACACTCACCGGCTACTTTATTAGGTACACCTGTCCAACTGCTCGTTAACACTTAATTTCTAATCAGCCAATCACATGGCGGCAACTCAGTGCATTTAGGCATGTAGACATGGTCAAGACAATCTCCTGCAGTTCAAACCGAGCATCAGTATGGGGAAGAAAGGTGATTTGAATGACTTTGAACGTGGCATGGTTGTTGGTGCCAGAAGGGCTGGTCTGAGTATTTCAGAAACTGCTGATCTACTGGGATTTTCACGCACAACCATCTCTAGGGTTTACAGAGAATGGTCCGAAAAAGAAAAAATATCCAGTGAGCGGCAGTTCTGTGGGCGGAAATGCCTTGTTGATGCCAGAGGTCAGAGGAGAATGGCCAGACTGGTTCGAGCTGATAGAAAGGCAACAGTGACTCAAATAACCACCCGTTACAACCAAGGTAGGCAGAAGAGCATCTCTGAACGCACAGTACGTCGAACTTTGAGGCAGATGGGCTACAGCAGCAGAAGACCACGCCGGGTGCCACTCCTTTCAGCTAAGAACAGGAAACTGAGGCTACAATTTGCACAAGCTCATCGAAATTGGACAATAGAAGATTGGAAAAACGTTGCCTGGTCTGATGAGTCTCGATTTCTGCTGCGACATTCGGATGGTAGGGTCAGAATTTGGCGTCAACAACATGAAAGCATGGATCCATCCTGCCTTGTATCAATGGTTCAGGCTGGTGGTGGTGGTGTAATGGTGTGGGGAATATTTTCTTGGCACTCTTTGGGCCCCTTGGTACCAATTGAGCATCGTTGCAACGCTACAGCCTACCTGAGTATTGTTGCTGACCATGTTCATCCCTTTATGACCACAATGTACCCAACTTCTGATGGCTACTTTCAGCAGGATAATGCGCCATGTCATAAAGCTGGAATCATCTCAGACTGGTTTCTTGAACATGACAATGAGTTCACTGTACTCAAATGGCCTCCACAGTCACCAGATCTCAATCCAATAGAGCATCTTTGGGATGTGGTGGAACGGGAGATTCGCATCATGGATGTGCAGCCGAGAAATCTGCGCCAACTGTGTGATGCCATCATGTCAATATGGACCAAACTCTCTGAGGAATGCTTCCAGCACCTTGTTGAATCTATGCCACGAAGAATTGAGGCAGTTCTGAAGGCAAAAGGGGGTCCAGGCCGTTACTAGCATGGTGTACCTAATAAAGTGGCCGGTAGTGGCCTAATAAAGTGGCCAGTATATATACAGTATATATATATATATATATATATATATATATATATATATATATATATATATATATATATATATACTGTATATATATATACACACAGACACACAGTGCAGAGCATTGTAGCTGGATGGAATAAATATGAGGGATCACGGTTGGATTGGATCGTCACTCCCTTGTGGTAACGTATCGTCACTTCCTGTTTTGCTGTCTGCCTGTGTGGTTTGCTTTGTGGTTTGCTCTCTAGCCACTAGCTATGGCTACTAGCTCTCTTTCCTCTCCTCCTCTGGTGTGCTCTCTCTGTCAGATGTTTAGCTACACCTCTGCCTCTTTTAGCGATAACGGAAAATGTAATAAATGTTGTCTTTTTGAGGCGCTCGAGGCGAGGTTGTCTGATTTGGAATCCCGGCTCCGCTGCATTGAAACACCGTCTGCGCCAGTTAATCTTGACGGACGCCCATTAGCTGCAGTGGAGCTAGCTAGCTTAGGTCCCACTGTCAGCGGTCCCTCGGCTCTCCTCAGCAGCGAGGAGACTGGGTGGGTGACGGTGAGAAGGAAGCCTAGTCGCAAAGCCCCGGTACACCACCATCCTGTTCACGTTTCTAATCGTTTTTCCCCGCTCAGCGACACACCCGCTGAGGAAAAAACTCTGATCATTGGCGACTCTGTAGTCAGAAACGTGAACCTAGAGACTCCAGCGGCCATAGACAAATGCATTCCTGGGGCCAGAGCAGGCGACATCGAGTCAAATTTGAAAATGCTGGCTAAAAGTAACTGTAAATATTCCACAATTGTTATTCACGCCGGCATTAATGACATCCGTCTCTGGCAGTCGGAAGTCACGAAACTTAATATAGAATCGGTGTGTGACTTTGCAAAAATGATGTCTGCCACTGTAGTATTCTCTGGGCCCCTCCCCAATCTGACCAGTGATGACATGTTTAGCCGCTCGTCATCCTTGAACCGCTGGCTGTCTGTGTGGTGTCCTAAAAATGACGTGGGCTACATTGACAATTGGAGCTCTTTTTGGGGAAAACCTGGTCTTATGAGACGAGACAGCATTCATCCCACTTTGGATGGTGCTTCTCATTTATCTAACAATCTGGCATCTTTTTTATCCAAATTTCCAAAACCATGACTACTCAGAGTTGGGACCAGGAAGCAGAGTCACAGTCTTACACGCCTCCCTGCAGCTCCTCTTCATCCGCCACCCCTCAACTTAGCCACTGTCTTCCCCATCAGAGAATCGTTGTCTGCTCCCTCCAAAATGAATAAAAATATAATGTATAAGCATCCCAAAGTGATAAAGCAAAATATTGGTAAAACTCAAATTAAACATAAAGCCTCTAAATTGAATGATTTGGCCTCTGTTCCTCCTCATAATTTAAAAATTAAATGTGGTTTATTAAATATTAGGTCTCTAACTCCCAAGTCTCTGTTAGTCCATGATTTGGACCTGATCATCATCAGACTGATTTAATTTCCCTTACAGAGAATTGGTTAGGACAAGAGGATTATGTGGTTTAAATGAATCAACTCCCTCTGGTTATTTAAACTGTCAAAATCCCAGAAGTTCTGGTCGTGGAGGAGGAGTAGCAACAATTTACCATTCCAAATTACTAGTTAATGTAAAGCAAAAAACATGTTATAATTCCTTTGAGGGCCTGGTCATCAGTATTGGGCACTTTAGCAATTTTAGGTTAAACCCAATTTTATTTGCCATAGTTTATCGTCCCCCATCAACCTACTCAGAATTTTTATCCGAATTTGCTGATTTCTTAGCTGATTTAGTGCTGAAATCTGATAGAATAATTATAGTAGGGGACTTTAATATACATGTGGATGTAGATAGTGACTGCCTTAATGTGGCATTCAATTCAGTATTAGATTCGATTGGGTTTTCTCAGAAAGTAGGAAATTCTACTCATTACCTCCACCATACATTGGACCTTGTTTTGACATATGGCATAGAAATAGAAAATCTTGTAGTGTCTCCTCATAACCCTGTACTGTCAGACCATTGTCTGTTAACCTTTGATTTTACTATTTCTGACTATTTGGCTCCTAAAGAAAAATATTATTACAGTAGATGCCTCTCAGATGATGCTGTTTCCAAATTTATGCAGATTGTTTCCTCTATGCCATGTGTCAACACAACGGAAATAAGCTATAGACAGCTTGCTCCTTCTGTAATTGATAACATGGTGGATAGTGTTTCAGCTTCTCTGCATCAGACTCTAGACTTGGTGGCCCCCTTAAAAAAGAAAAAGTCTAATCAGAGATTTCTAACTCCTTGGTTCAACACAGAAACTCGTACCTTAAAACAGAAGACTCGTCAATTAGAAAGAAAATGGCACTCTACTAATTTAGATTAAATCTATTTAGCTTGGAGAAATCATCTTTTAATTTATAAAAAAATCTCTTAGAAAAGCTAGAACGAGTTATTACTCTGCATTAATAGAAGAGAACAAGAATAATCCCAGGTTTCTTTTCAGTACTGTAGCCAGGTTGACAAAGAGTCAGGACTCTGTCAATCCTAGCATTCCCTTAGAGCTTACTAGTCAGGACTGTATGAACTTTTTCAATAATAAAATTTCATCCATCAGAGATAAAATCAATCAGATTCTTTCCACAGTTAACTTCAATACTGTAACTACTACAACTCCTTCTATTGATGTCTGTCTTGATGAGTTTACTCCAATCGACCTTTGTGAGTTAGACAAAACAGTTTCCTCATCCAAACCTTCAACTTGTCTTTTAGACCCTATTCCTACCAGGTTATTTAAAGAAGTCTTCCCACTTATTGGTAGCTTTATTCTTCATATAATCAATTCTTCATTAACTTTAAGCCATGTACCGCAGGCTTTTAAAACGGCTGTAATTAAACCCTTACTCAAAAAGCCAACGCTAGATCCAGGAGCTTTAGCTAACTATAGACCAATCTCTAATCTCCCTTTCATTTCAAAAATCTTAGAAAGAGTTGTTGCTACGCAATTATTTGACCACCTGCAGGGAAATGGTTTACTTGAAGAGTTTCAATCTGGGTTTAGAATCCATCATAGTACTGAAACAGCCTTAGCGAAGGTCACTAACGACCTCCTCATTGCATCTGATAATGGACTAGTTTCTGTACTTGTCCTTTTAGACCTTAGTGCAGCTTTTGATACTATCGATCATAATATTCTACTTGATAGATTAGAACACTATGTTGGACTTAATGGAACTTCGTTGCAATGGTTTAGATCTTATTTATCTGATAGGTTCCAGTTTGTTCATGTAAATAATGAGTTTTCTTTCAACTCAAAACTTAGTCATGGAGTTCCACAGGGATCTGTGCTAGGCCCTACTCTTTTTAGTTTATATATGCTTCCGTTAGGCAACATTATTAGAAAGCACTGTATACATTTTCATTGTTATGCAGATGACACACAATTATAACTGTCAATGAAGCCAGATGATAGTAATCAATTAGCCAAGTTAGAAGCCTGTCTTAAGGAAATCAAAGCTTGGATGACTTGTAATTTCCTGCTATTAAATTCAGATAAGACTGAAGTCATTCTTGTTGGTCCAAAAAACCTTAGAAATGCCTTTCCAAATCAAACTTTCAGTTTGGATGCAGTTACTCTTTCTCTTAATAGCTCTGTGAGGAACCTTGGAGTTATTTTTGATCAGGATTTGTCCTTCAACTCACATATTAAATTTGTTTTTAAGACTGCCTTCTATCATTTGCGTAATATTGCCAAGATTAGGAGCATCTTGTCTCAGAGTGATGCTGAGAAACTGATCCACGCTTTTGTTAGCTCGAGATTAGATTATTGTAATTCTTTATTATCAGGCTGTCCTAAAACATCTTTAAAACGTCTTCAGCTGATCCAAAATGCTGCAGCAAGAGTTTTAACAGGTACTAGAAAGAGAGATCATATCTCTCTGGGCCTCACTTCTTTCCTCACTCTCTATGAAATATTTTTTTTTTTGCTGGTCATTAACATCTGTTTGTTCTCTCCCATAGATTGAGTCCCCATCATGCTGTTTGCTCTCTACATGTCTGTTCTTTTCTTCTTCTCTATCCCCTCACCCCCCAGCCAGTCGCAGCAGATGACTGCCCTTCCCTGAGCCTGGTTCTGCTGGAGGTTTCTTCCTGTTAAAAGGGAGTTTTTCCTCTCCACCGTCGCCAAGTGCTTGCTCACAGGGGATCGCCTGATTGCTGGGGTCTTTCTGCAACTGTGGGGGTTCCCCCCTACAGTTGATAGTGCTATGAGATGACTGTTGTTGTGAAATGGCGCTATATAAATAAAGTTGAATTGAATTGAATTGAATTGAATTGAATTGAATTAAATTGAATAAATATGAGTATATAAACACACAGTACGGAGCATTGTAGCTAGGTGGAATAAATATGTAAATATATAAACACAGTGCGGAGCATTGTAGCTAGATGGAATAAATATGTAAATATATAAGCACACACAGTGCAGAGCATTGTTGCTAGATGGGATGAAACAGCACAACTGTCTACTTAGTTATCCTACATGGTATGATTATGTGCCCATACATATTCTCACCCTCCATAGCAACCGGTATTTTCCTAGTTGTATGTCGGAGGGGACCATTGTGTAAGTCTATTGCATCTTTTGCATTCAAAAAACTATTAGTTTGTTACGTCTTTTTGCTATCTCTGCGAGCAGCCCTGCTTAGGTTGTACAGTCTGACAGCCGTTGGTAGGAAGGACCTGCGAAACCTCTCGTTTGTGCACCTGGGATGATGTAGTCTGCTGCTAAATGAGCTCCTCAGTGCATTCAGTATGTCCTGCATAGGGTGGAACTCGGACTCCAGCAGAGATGACAGTTTAGCCACCGTCCTTCTCTCTCCCATCTCCTCCACCGGATCAAGGCACAGCCCCAGGACAGAGCTAGCTTTCTTGATCAGTTTGTTCAGTCTCTTCCTATCGGCTGCAGTAATGCCACTGCCCCAGCAGACCACTCCAAAAGTGATGGCTGATGCCACCACCGTGTCATAGAATGTCTTCAGCAGCGCCCCTTGTACACCAAAAGACCTGAGTCTCCTCAGTAGGAACAGCCTGCGCTGTCCCTTCTTGTAGAGTGCGTCAGTATTGTGTGACCAGTCTAGTTTATTGTTCAGATGAACACCCAGGTACTTATAGGATGTCACCATCTCGATGTCTGTTCCCTGTATATTTACTGGTGCTGTGAGGGGTTGTCCATGCCTGCGGCAGTCCACCACCAGCTCCTTAGTTTTCCTCGCGTTGATCTGGAGGCAGTTCCGATGGCACCAGTCCACGAAGTCCTGGATAAGCCCTCTGTACTCAGCTTCATCTCCATTGGAGATGAGGCCAACGATCGCAGAGTCATCAGAGAACTTCTATAGATGGCAGTGTGTTGTGTTGTGCGAGAAGTCCGCAGTATAAAGAGTGAACAGGAAGGGAGCCAACACCGTTCCCTGGGGGGCCCCCGTCTACCGATGATCGTGTCGGACACACAGTCCCGGGTTCTCACAAACTGAGGCCAGTTCGTGAGGTAGTCCAGGATCCATGATGACAGGTGCTGGTCCACCCCTGCGCGCAGCAGCTTGTCCTTCAGGATCATCGGTTGGATGGTGTTGAAAGCACTGGAGAAGTCAAAGAACATGATCCTCACCACATTCCCGGGCTTCTCCAGGTAGGACAGAGAACGGTGAAGGAGGAAGATCACCGCATCCTCCACCCCAATGCCATGCTGGTAGGCGAACTGGAGTGGATCCATCGCTGGTTCCACCAGGGGGCCGAGGTGAGCAAGGAGCAGTCTCTCCAGGGTCTTCATCAAGTGGGACGTCAAGGCCACCGGTCTGTAGCTGTTCAGGTCTTTGGGGTGGGAAGTTTTTGGTACAGGTACCACACAAGATGTTTTCCACAGCTGTGGTACCCTCCCCAGCTCCAGGCTCAGGTTGAAGATGTACGTCACAATCCCACACAGCTGGTCTGCACAGGACTTGAGGAGCTTTGCGCTGATGCCGTCCCGTCCCGACGCCTTCCTCGCCTTGATCTTCCTCAGCTCCGTCCTCACCTGGGTCCTGGTCAGGGTCAGGATGGGGGGCTGTGTGTTGGGAGTGGGGGGGGTGTTGGTGGAGTGGGGAGTGGGCAGCAGGACTTGATTTCTTTAGAGGCAGCAGTGGTTGTTGTGCAGTCAGGGGGGAGGGCGGTTGGTCAAATCTATTGAAAAACAGATTCAGGTTGTTTGCCCACTCCCTGCCCCCCGTGGCCTGGGGGGAGGTATTCTGGAGCCCAGAGATGATTTTGAGGTTTCTCCAGACCCCGCTGATGTCGTTCTGTTGCAGCTTGTCCTCCATCTTCTTCCTGAAGCTGTCCTTGCCTTCTCTGATCTTTCTCCTCAGCTCCCTCTGTACGGACTTCAGCATCTCCCTGTTCCCCGACCTGAAGATCCTCTTCTTCTCTCTCAGAAGTGTTTTTATCTCAGGGTTGATCCAGGGTTTGTTGTTTGAGCAACACCGTATGGTCTTGGTGGGAATGGATTTGTCCACACAGAAGCTGAGGTAGTCCGTGAAGGTGTGAATGAGGCCATCGATGTCCTCACCATGTGGATCGCAGAGCTGCTTCCAGGCGGTGGCTTCAAAACAGCCCTTTAGAGTGTCCATTGCCTCCTCAGACCATAACTTCACTGTGCGCATGGCCGGAGGTTGTCTGTGCACTAGGGGTTTGTACACCGGCCGGAGATGAGCCAAGTTGGCGAACTCCTCGCACGCTATGGACAGTTTAGCTGAGTCCAAGCGCCGAGCTTTTGCAAAAACGGGCGGCCCGGTGGTAGTGATAAATTGTTCCACCCCATGTTTAGCTACTGTCGCCGAAAACGTTGGGACTGTGAGTGCTGGCAACTGAGTGAGTAGTGCGTGGAACTTACCACCCGCAGCAGTGACGTTGGCCTGTGCAGTAGGCGGGGCCACCCGGGCTGTGCAGGGAATAGAGTGAAAAGACAGTGCAGACGTCTATTAGCAAGATCAACCAATAAACCATGTGAGCACAAAAAATCAGCACCTAACATGTTGAAATTGACTGCCGCTATGACGAAAGTCCACTCGAATGTTTGGCCGTGTAGAGACAGAAGCAGAGTCTTCACCCCAAAGGTCTTAATCACCGAGCCATTCGCTGCCGACACCAGGGGACCACTGGAAGGTGCCAGCCGGTCAGCGTAGGAAGGTGTGATGAAACTCAGCTGGGAGCCTGTGTCCACAAGGAAATGTCTCCCTGACCGCGCATCCCTCAGGTAGAGCAGCTTGTTCTTTTCACCGAGAGCTGCAGCTGCTACTGACTCCCGGTCTTGGCGTTTCCCGAGCGCTTGAACTGGCACGGTGGAATGCACTTGCGTGCCCTCTCGGCAAAACGGCGATGGTAAAAGAAAAGGACGTCGCCCGCTCCGCGTCTCCTGGCCTCCGCCGCTGCTGTCGTCAGCGAGTCTGGAGCTGCAGCCTCTGGCCCCCTGCCATCTCCGGGTGTTGCACTCATCTCCGCTGCTGCGGTCGTGGCCGTGTGTCGCCTATGGGTGTCGACGAGTCGCTGCGCCTCCTGGCCCAGCTCGTGGTAATCTCGGTGGGCCAGCAGCTGTGAACTGGCCAGGGTAACTCTCACCGCTGACGGTAGTGTCCTAAAGAAAAGGTGGGCGAAGATAAAGCCATCATCTTCGGAGTCTCTCAAACTCAGCATCTTTGCCATCAGGTCTGCAGGTCTCTTGGCCTCGCCCTCAGTCAACGCTAGGAGCTTCTCTGCTCGTTCTCCCAGCGAGGGGGTGAAAGCACGGATGAGAGCAGCTTTCAATGCGCCATACTTGTCATCGTCTGGCGGGTGATTAATCAGGCTCTCCACCCGCTGGGCTGTGTGGCTGTCTAGCTTTGCAACCACATGGAAGAATTTCGTGGCATCCGCCAAAATTCCCCGAAGATGGAACTGTGCCTTGACTGTGTTAAACCAGGAGCGCGGACTATGCTGCCAGAAATCGGGTAGCTGGACTGTGGTAGCTGCATTAGCCTGGCTGGCTCCTGATGAGTCCGGTGCAGGAGAATAGTCACCGGCCATAATTCATCTTAGGGTCACCAGTGTAGAGAATGTGCTCAAGGATGAGGCTGAGTTTATTTCTCAGGTTCAGCTTTATTGACAGAACACATACTCTATCAATCTTCAAGCAAGAAAAAGGGGCAGATCAATATCACATCACTCTTTTATCCTCCGGAACATCGAAACTCAAGTCACATGGTGTCTAAGCAAATATACAGTCACATGGTGCTTAATCCCAGTCACACTGTAACCCCTTTGATCTTCCACCATTGTCTCTTAGCCTTCGATGGTCCGGAAATCCCTCCAGGGCATCTCTCTGAGACAAAGGCCAAATCTCACACCTTCTCGATATCTCCTGCAGACTCAGTCCTTTTGTCCCTCGAGACGTGAAACACACAATAAACATACAGCAATACATTTGTGGAAAATATGTACCCAACATATGTGCCACAATAGAATTTTTATTTATTACCACTTTTGTCAGATTCAAGTTATTTCTGTGACCATTGTGGGTTTTTCTTTCATTAACAGAGGGGTACCAACAATTTTGTCCATGTCTGTATGGTAGCATTGCTTTATCAATGCAAATCATGCAACTTTGCATATGAGTGAGTTGCAGAGGGATGGGGTTCTTATCACTTTTGCAGCTGCTTTCTACCTGCTGTGGAAATCCACAAAATGCTATCATGTTTAGGTTTACAGTATTATTTGGTGCAGCACACAGCTGGCAAAATGTCACTGTCTCCTCCAGAAACTGCACCTAGATGACAGTTGTTTACAGTGGGTGCAAACCCACTGCAAGCCCTTATTAGCACATCTGTAGCAGGAGTGCATGGGTGGCTGAACTCCTGACACTCTGTTTCAGCTTCAGAGCTCCTGGTCCATCTGTCTGCAGGTGAGTAGCAGTCTCATTTTCAAACCAGTTTACTCTCCAATGTTGATACTTTTACTCTGGTGACAGTGGAACCTCAAAGCTGATAAGCTATCGGGACCACAATGCACAAATTCACGTGCATTTACACATTTGAATCAACGTTACACATTTCCAGATCACGGGAAAAATTTGCTTTGTGTTTGGTGTGAATGGACTGTTAATGGTCAATATCGGTGTTATCAATAATTTTTTTCACTTGGGTCAGCACCGTAAAGTATAGCTAGATTGCAAACAAGACATGTCTTTAAGTCACGCTGACACCTAATGTTACGTTACATTATCAAACATGCTTTTATCTTCCTCTTTTCTCTGGTCCACTGGTCCTCTGCTCTGTTTTTCCTTTTTTTTCAGCCCCTGACAGATATATACATTTTGGGACATAAATGCTTCTCCTTACATCAGTTCTCTACAGTGGTGTCCCATGAGAAGTAGTGAATGTCTTGCCTGTCACTAACTGATCTCTGACAAAGAGAAAATTGGGACTCCAACACTGTATGTGTAACATTAATAATAATAATAATAATAATAATAATAATAATTTTATTTAATGCCTTTCAAAAAACCCAAGGTTGCTTTCCAAACAACAGCAAAACAAACAAATAAGAGAAACAGACAAACATAAAACAAGTTAGCAAGGAAAAGCCTGCAGGAACAAGTGTCTTTTCAGCCTGAATTGACTCCAAGGTTGGTATCTGGCAAACTCTCAGAGGGAGCAAATTCCGTAGGGTAGGAGCTGCCACACTGAAGGCCTTGTTCCCAAAGGTTCTCCTGCAAGTGTGGGGAATGGAGAGCAGACCTTGGTCACCAACCGAGCGCCTCAAGAGGGGTGCTGAACATGAAGAAGATCGGATAGGTACTGTGGAGCAAGTGCATGAAGGGACTTGTAGGTGAGGAGGAGAAGTTTGAAAATGATCCGGAATTTAACGGGAAGCCAGTGCAGTTGCTTCGGAGTAGGGGTGATGTGCTGCCATGGTTTGGTCCGAGTTTGAACATTATAAGTAACGGTGTGTTTTTATGTAAATCTTTGGCTTGGCTAGGGCAATTTTATAATCACACATTCAGAAAATTTTATAAAAAGTTAAAATCAAATAATTAAATGCTCTAGGGGGCTCCTGGTGGTCGTGGGGCCCTAAGCAGTGGCTTAGTTTGCTTATGCCTTGGACGGCGCTGGTTTAGGATACTGTTGTTGTTTTGTTTGTTTGTTTGTTTGTCTGTTTGTTTGTTTTTGCTTTAGGAATGGATTTTGTAGTATAATTAAGTTAGGTTTAAAGTAGGAATGAAATTTATGGACCTGCAGTTAATTCTTCTAATATTCACAAATACATAGCCACAGGGAAAATAACAAAAAATATAAAGCTATAGTGATGTTTTCACTTTCAGAACACTGAAGAAAATGCATTCCATAACTAAAAGAAACTTCAGCAGAGTAATACTTATTTAAATAAAGTTTTTCTGTGTAATATAATTTAGCATAGATTATTTTAAAATAAGTGAAAGAGGTCACGGGTACAAATCAGATAATCAATGAAGGAGTTGCTCATGCCGGCCTGATGAAATCACCCCGAGTTTGCTCAGATCGCCTAACTGTTGACCCTGACCTTGAACATAGTCTAGATGCAGACCCACTCGAGGATCATTGTGCATGAGGTTCTCCTCCACCCTGCTTCCCTCCTTCTGCTCTGGGCCTGGGGCCTGGTCAGAACACGGGGGTGATGTTGGCATCATCCCTGGAACACTGCTGGTCCTGTGAATGGTGCCTCAGGGATTATGTGTGTGTGTTGCTGTATGAATAGATGGGTGAGTGGTTGGGGATAGGAGGACATTGGTTTGTAAATGTTTGTGTGTGTGTGTGTGTGTGTGTGTGTGTGTGTGTGTGTGTGTGTGTGTGTGTGTGTGTGTGTGTGTGTGTGGTTGGGCTAAGTCTGGGGGCAAGGGACAGACGAGTGTGGTATCTCTTGCCTTTTCTCCCCGCTGCCTCCCCTGGGCATGGGTGTGGATGTCTTTCTCTCCCTCCCCACTCCTCCCCCCCACTCCAACCACTTCCTATCTCCTCAGTTCCCTCTCCCATTTTCCTCTGTTAGGTCCAGTGTAATTCAGACAACTTTAATATTAATTATACAGCAAGAGAGCCCATAAATGCTATTTTGGACAGAAAGAAAAAAGCAGAAGCCAGAAACGTGAAACTGTAGTGTTGGACAGTTTATTGTGCAACACACAACATTTCCAGCCGGGTGCTGAGCATGGCTTTGATATGAGCATGACTGCAAGCAAGCTGATCCAAAACTCCCAAACCACACCAGACGCCCCCCAGCCTTTGGTGTCCTCTGGACTGGTTCCACCAGCTGCTGCTTGCAGTGTCCTGGCTTTGGCGGGTACTCCAGTGGTTCATCTGGCTTTGAGGAGGATGAAAGAGAAATGCTTGGGCCAGTGATGGAGAGGCCCTGAGCACCCTGCTGAGCTTTGCCTTACCTTCCTTGGAGGAGATCACAGTGGAAGTTGGGGCCTGGTGAAATCCAATCGATGGCACACTTCGCCATTCTGAAAGGACTGCTTTTTTTTTTTTTTCCAACAGTAAGAGTCAGTGGAAACGAAGTCAGCCAGGGCTGTCTGGTCTGAATGACATAGCAATCACGGGTGAGTTGCGCATACAGTATGTGCTGAAGACAGGTGTGACTAAATATATAAACACTGACTGCCAATGTAGCTAACAGCTAACTTAGCTCGTTAGTTTGCATAACTATGCTGCGCCAGGTGCTTTTTTCATGCTGTTTTTTTTTTTTCAAATGGAATAAGCTGGAAAATGTAATATTCCATGTGACTTGCTACATTTCTGTTCCATTTTTTATTAATATAGTTTGAAATTAAATTCATGGGTCATTGCAAATATGTTACTTTAAAAGTACCAAGTTGTCACATGTAGAGAGCCAGAATTGACAGAAACTAATAAATACATACTGACATGATTGCTTGACCCAGGAGACAGACACTGACACGAGTAGAGTTATAGACAATTATTTATTAACCCAGTGAGGTTAGTGTGTGTGTGGATGTGTGGGTGAGTGTGATGCTGACAGACAGCTGGAGCTGAGCGAGTCTCGCTGCAACCTGGCAACCCTGGAAACGCACAAGCACAAGGGATTAATGCAGCCCGCAGCAATGGGGAATTATGATGTGTGCTGCTTACTTGCAGGTGCCGCTGTGAGACTTCTGTCTGCTCCGTGGCCTGGTGTGGCTTGGAGAGCATGAAGCTTGGCGTCGTGATGATGAGGGGGAGATCCGAGGAGGAGGAGGAGAATCCCCGTTGTCAGGGGAGACGAGTCCGCCGCCAGGGAGGTCCACCTGTGCACAGGGGAAATTACTTTGACAAGGTAAGGTTTGCTGATGCTTATGTGACGTGGCTTGGCGAAGAGGCTTTGTAGTAGTTCTGGCTTGAGGTCGTGTCCGTGACACGTTGCGTGGCGAAGAAGACAGACGACTCCGTGCAGAGCAGTCAGTGACAACAGCTTTTAAAGCCTGCTGGTTATTGGTGGCAGGTGTGTGTGCAGCTGGAGCTGATGACGGCACAGCGGCCGCCATGACAGTACTCCCACCTCTAGAGGTGCCTCCAGGCACCTGCCCTATCCTACCTGGATGCGCCCGATGGAAATCGCGGATGAGCTGCTTGTCAAGGATCAACGCTGGGCGAATCCAGGAGCGGTGCTCAGGGCCGAATCCCTCCCAGTCCACCAAGTACTGAAGACCCTGGCCCCACCGGCGGACATCCAAAATGGCAGTAACCCCCCAAGCTGGGTGGTCATCGATCATCCTCGGGGGGGAAGGCGCCGTGGGGGGCGGGCACAGAGGGTCGGAGATGTAGGGCTTGACCTGGGAGACATGAAAGGTAGGGCAGATGTGCATGGAAGGGGGGAGAGCTAGGCGCACAGCCACCGGGTTAACAATATGTGAAATCACATATGGGCCGATGAAACGCTTGGTTAGCTTGCGTTTCTTGGTCGGCACACTGATATTTTTTGTAGACAGCCAAACCTGTTGACCCACCTTATAGTCCGGGGCAGGTATCCTGTGACGGTTGGCCACCTGAATGTTGCGTTCCGTGGTCTTGAGGAGGGCTCTGCGGGTGATGGTCCAGATCCGACGGCAACGCCTGGCATGAGCCTGCACCGAAGGGACAGCCACCTCCTTCTCCTCCTCCGGGAACAGTGGTGGATCATACCCCAAAGATCCCTTGAACGGGGACATCCCAGTCACTGAAGACACCGTGGCATTGTGCGCGTACTCGATCCAGGGCAGGAACGTACTCCAAGAAGAGGAACATGAGGATATGACGCAGCGGAGCGCAGCCTCCAGCTCCTGATTGGCTCGCTCACACTGGCCGTTACTCTGCGGATGATACCCCGAAGAGAGACTTGCCGTGGCCCCCAACACCATGCAAAACACCTTCCAAACCTGGGAGACAAACTGCTGGCCTCGAACCAAGACAATATCCACAGGGATGCCATGAAGGCAGACCACATGCTGCACCAGGAGATCCGCCGTCTCCCGTGCCAAAGGCAACCCCCGGAGAGGCACAAAATGGGCTGCCTTGGAGAAGCAGTCCACTATAGTCAGGACCGAGGTGAAGTGATCAGAAGGGGGCAGGCCAGTCACAAAATCCAAAGCCACATGGGACCAGGGGCGGGAAGGGACCGGCAAAGGATGGAGAAAACCTGCCGGGGGGGAAGATGACGATTTCCCGGTGGCACACCGGGCGCAGGCCCGGACATAGCTGGTGACGTCCTTCCTCAGCCCTGGCCACCAGAAGGCTCTCTGAAGCAGGTCGACCGTGCGAGCGATTCCTGGATGGCATGCCAACTTAGAAGCATGACCCCACTGGATGACCTCGCTCCTGACCGAAGAGGGGACGAACAAACGGCCCGGGGGACCCCCACCCAGGTCGGACTCAGTCTCCTGCGCCCTCCTGACTCTGTCCTGGATCTCCCACACAAGGGCACCCACCACACAGGATGAAGGCAGGATGGTCTCCTCCTGATCTCCAACAGTCTCTGCCTCGAACTGCCTGGAGAGGGCGTCCGGCTTAGTGTTCTTGCTCCCTGGCCGGTAGGTGATCATGAAATTAAACCGGCCAAAGAAGAGATACCAGCGGGCCTGGCGGGAGTTCAGCCGTTTAGCCATCCGGAGATACTCTAGGATTTTGTGATCCGTCCAGATGACGAACGGCTGGGCAGCCCCCTCCAGCCAGTGCCTCCATTCCTCCAAGGCGAGCTTCACTGCCAGCAGCTCCCTGTCACTGATGCCGTAGTTCCTTTCAGCAGGTGTTAGAAGGTGGGAAAAGGTGCACGGCCGGATCCATCCATCCACCAGGGAGCGTTGAGAGAGGACCGCCCCAACTCCAGAATCCGAGGCATCCACCTCCACCAAGCACTGCAGGGCCGGGTCCACCTGGGTCAGGACGCGGGCAGAGGCGAACTCCTCCTTCATCTTCCCAAACGCCACAGCCGCTTCCTCGCTCCAGCGAAAGGGGGTCTTGGGGGATGTGAGGCTGGTCAGGGGCCGGGCGATGATCCCAAAATTCAGTACAAAACGGCGGTAGAAGTTGGCGAATCCCAAAAACCCCTGTAACTGTTTCCTGGATGTGGGAGTGGGCCAATCCACCACCGCCTTGACCTTGGCCGGGTCAGGGAGCACCTGATTGTGTGCAACAATAAACCCCAAAAAGGACGTTGAGCTGGTGTGAAACTCACACTTCTCGGCCTTTACAAATAACTGGTTCTCCAGGAGGTGCTGCAGGACCCATCTAACGTGCACCTGGTGTTCCTCCAACGTGCATGAAAAGATCAGGATGTCATCCAAGTAAACAAACACGAAGGAGTTCAGAAAGTCCCGGAGGACGTTGTTGATTAAGTGCTGGAAGACAGCCAGAGCGTTGGTTAACCCAAACGGCATCACCAAGTACTCAAAGTGGCCTCTTGGGATCCGGAACGCCATCTTCCACTCATCGCCCTCCTTAATGCGCACCAGGTGATAAGCATTGCGAAGGTCCAGCTTCGTAAACCATGATGCCCCCTGGAGAGAGTCAAAGGCCGAGTTCATTAGGGGCAGCGTGTATTTGTCCTTGATGGTAATTTCATTGAGCCCCCAGAAGTCGATACAGGGACATAGCGAGCCATCCTTCTTTCCCACGAAGAAGAAACCTGCCCCCACCGCCGAGGAAGATGGTCGAATGATTCCAGAGCTGAGGGACTCCTTAATGTACGTGTCCATGGCCTCACGCTCCGGGGCAGACAGGCTATACAATCGACTTGCCGGGAGCAGGGCCCCTGCCCTGAGGTTGATCGCACAGTCGTAGGGGCAGTAGGGGGGAAGGGACAACGCCCGTGATTTGCTGAAAACCGCTCCCAGATCATGGTAGACCTCTGGTACGTTGGACAGGTCCGGGGGCGGTGTGGTGGGAGGGGTCATCGATACCGAGGGGGCACATGCTGCAGACTGGAGGCAGGCACTGAGACAAAAGGTGCGCCACGCAGTGATGTTTCCTGCTTGCCAGTCGAAAGTGGGGTTGTGAAGTCGTAGCCACGGGTAACCCAGGATCACAGGTGAGGAGGAGATAGGCAACACCAAAAACCGGATCTCCTCCCTATGATTTCCAGAAATAATCACTGACACAGGGGCCATCTGGTGGGAGACGGTGGTTAGCGAAGCCTTTGACAGCATGATGAGGTTGACAGACGGGCGAAGGGGTTGACAGCTGAGGCCCAGATGGGTTGCCAGGTCTCCTGAAATGAAGCTTTGCTGAGCTCCAGAATCAATGAGGGCATGTGTCATGTGTTCCCTGTGTTTATAAATTAATCTGATGGGGATAAGACAACTGGTGAGGGGCTTTTTCTGATTAACGTCCGTGAACCCCCCTACTGTAACCCACGCCCCCCCCCTTTTCCGATTGGTACATTCAGCTACCCCGTGGGACTCACTACCACAGTAGAAACATAGGCCCAGATCCCTTCGGCGCTGTCTCTCAGCCGCCGAAACACTCGATTGCCCAATAATCATTTCCTCCTGCCCCGGAAGTTCCTCCGGCGGGGGCAGAGTCGGGAGAGATGGCCGGGGGGAGCGGGGACGTGGTTTAACCAAGCGGCTGGCAGCCCTACGTTCGGCCGCCCGCTCCTTCAGCCTGTTGTCCAAACTAATGGTGAATGAGATCAGTTCACCTAATCTGTCTGGCTTATCCCGTGTTGCTAGCTCATCTCTCTGCTCTGAGCTAAGACTGCGGAGAAAAATACTGCAGAGAGCAGATTCCTCCCACCCCACCTCTGCAGCTAACACCCGGAAGTCTACGGCGAAATCGGCGGCGGATTTGCTGCCCTGCCGAAGATTAAGTAACCGGTCTGTTAACACTGCGTCCCGGTCAGTATGGTCAAAAATCTCAAAAAACTCTGCTACAAATTGCTGGTATGTTAAATGGGCATAGCTGGGTTTAGCCATAATTGCATACGCCCAAGCTAATGCCCTCCCCTCAAGCAGGTTAGAGATGTACCCAATCTTGCTATGATCTGTGGGAAAATCTCCCGGGACGCGGTGAAAAACTGTTTCACACTGTAGCAAGAAACCCCGTGCCTCCCCGAGTCTTCCGCTGAAGCGGGTGGGGGTTGGCATGGGAGTGAGGCGAGGCGAAGGAAGCTGGTGTGTTTGGCTAGTAGGTGGGTTGACAGGGGCTGGTGAGGCCCCGGCAGCTGGGGGGAACGCCTGGGGTCCATCCAGGCGATCCAGCCGGCTATTAATCTGGGTTAATTAAGATAAGATGAGTAAGCCTTTATTAGTCCCACAATGGGGAAATTCCAGGATTGCAACAGCACAGGGATAGCAACACTCAGAACAACAATCAGAAGGCAAGAGAAAAAATCAAGAGCAGCAAGTATACATATGTACATATAAATATAAATATGTACAGTGGGGCAAAAAAGTATTTAGTCAGCCACCAATTGTGCAAGTTCTCCCACTTAAAAGATGAGAAAGGTCTCCAATTTTCATCATAGGTATACCTCAACTATGAGAGACAAAATGAGAAAAAAAAAATCCAGAAAATCCCATTGACAGATTTTTAATGAATTAATTGGTAAATTCCTCGGTAAAATAAGTATTTGGTCAATAACAAAAGTTCATCTCAATACTTTGTTATATACCCTTTGTTGGCAATGACAGAGGTCAAACATTTTCTGTAAGTCTTCACAAGGTTTTCACACACTGTTGATGGTATTTTGGCCCATTCCTCCATGCAGATCTCCTCTAGAGCAGTGATGTTTTGGGGCTGTCACTGGGCAACACGGACTTTCAACTCCCTCCAAAGATTTTCTATGGGGTTGAGATCTGGAGACTGGCTAGGCCACTCCAGGACCTTGAAATGCTTCTTACGAAGCCACTCCTTTGTTGCCCGGGTGGTGTGTTTGGGATCATTGTCATGCTGAAAGACCCAGCCACATTTCATCTTCAAAGCCCTTGCTGATGGAAGGAGGTTTTCACTAAAAATCTCACGATACTTGGCCCCATTCATTCTTTACTTTACACGGATCAGTCGTCCTTGTCCCTTTGCAGAGAAACAGCCCCAAAGTATGATGTTTCCACCCCCATGCTTCACAGTAGGTATGGTGTTCTTTTTCCTCCAAACACAACAAGTTGAGTTTTTACCAAAAAGTTCTATTTTGGTTTCATCTGACCATATGACATTCTCCCAATCCTCTTCTGGATCATCCAAATGCTCTCTAGCAAACTTCAGACGGGCCTGCACATGTACTGGCTTAAGCAGGGGGACACGTCTGGCACTGCAGGATTTGAGTCCCTGGCGGCGTAGTGTGTTACTGATGTAGCCTTTGTTACTTTGGTCCCAGCTCTCTGCAGGTCATTCACTAGGTCCCCTCGTGTGGTTCTGGGATTTTTGCTCACCGTTCTCGTGATCATTTTGACCCCACAGGATGAGATCTTGCGTGGAGCCCCAGATCGAGGGAGATTATAAGTGGTTTTGTATGTCTTCCATTTTCTAATAATTGCTCCCACAGTTGATTTCTTCACACCAAGCTGCTTAACTATTGCAGATTCAGTCTTCCCAGCCTGGTGCAGGTCTACAATTTTGTTTCTGGTGTCCTTTGACAGCTCTTTGGTCTTGGCCATAGTGGAGTTTGGAGTCTGACTGTTTGAGGTTGTGGACAGGTGTCTTTTATACTGATAACGACTTCAAAAAGGTGCCATTAATACAGGTAACGAGTGGAGGACAGAGGAGCCTGTTAAAGAAGTTGTTACAGGTCTGTGAGAGCCAGAAATCTTGCTTGTTTGTAGGTGACCAAATACATATTTTACTGAGGAATTTACCAATTAATTCATTAAAAATCCTTCAATGTGATTTTCTAGATTTTTATTTCTCATTTTGTCTCTCATAGTTGAGGTATACCTATGATGAAAATTGGAGACCTCGCTCAACTTTTAAGTGGGAGAACTTGCACAATTGGTGGCTGACTAAATACTTTTTTGCCCCACTGTATATATATATAGACACACAGTGCGGAGCATTGTAGCTAGATGGGAGAGATATATAAATATATAAACACAGTGCGGAGCATTGTAGCTAGATGGAATGAATATGTGAATATATAAACACACAGTGCGGAGCATTGTAGCTAGATGGAATAAATATGTAGATATATAAACACACACAGTGCGGAGCATTGTAGCTAGATGGAATAAATATGTAGATATATAAACACACACAGTGCGGAGCATTGTAGCTAGATGGAATAAATATATGAATATATAAACACACAGTGCGGAGCATTGTAGCTAGATGGAATAAATATGTACACTACCGTTCAAAAGTTTGGGATCACCCAGACAATTATTTTGTGTTTTCCATGAAAAGTCACACTTAGTTACCACCATGAGTTGTAAAATGAATAGAAAATATCGTCAAGACATTGACAAGGTTAGAAATAATGATTTGTATTTGAAATAATAATTTTTTCCAGATACTCAACTTGCTCAAAGGAAGGCCAGTTTAATAGCTTCTCTAACCAGCTAAACTGTTTTCAGCTGTGCTAACATGATTGCACAAGGGTTTTCTAATCATCCATTAGCCTTCTGACGCAATGAGCAAACGCATTGTACCATTAGAACACTGGAGTGATAGTTGCTGGAAATGGGCCTCTATACACCTATGTAGATATTGCACCAAAAACCAGGCATTTGCAGCTAGAATAGTCATTTACCACATTAGCAATGTATATTAGATATTAGAGTGTATTTCTGATTAGTTTAAAGTTATCTTCATTGAAAAAACAGTGCTTTTCTTTCAAAAATAAGGAAATTTCTAAGTGACCCCAAACTTTTGAACGGTAGTGTAAATATATAAACACACACAGTGTGGAGCATTGTTGCTAGATGGAATAAATATGTAAATATATAAACACACACAGTGTGGAGCATTGTAGCTAGATGGAATGAAACAGCACAACCGTCTACTTAGTTATCCTACATGGTATGATTATGTACCCATACATATTCTCACCCTCCATAGCGACCGGTATTTTCCTAGTTGTATACCGGAGGGGACCATTGTAAAGTGTAAAGATGATGTCTGCCACTGTAGTATTCTCTGGGCCCCTCCCCAATCTGACCAGTGATGACATGTTTAGCCGCTCGTCATCTTTGAACCGCTGGCTGTCTGTGTGGTGTCCTGCAAATGACGTGGGCTACATTGACAATTGGAGCTCATTTTGGGGAAAACCTGGTCTTATGAGACGAGACAGCATTCATCCCACTTTGGATGGTGCTTCTCATTTATCTAACAATCTGGCATCTTTTTTATCCAAATTTCCAAAACCTTGACTACTCAGAGTTGGGACCAGGAAGCAGAGTCGTAGTCTTACACGCCTCTCTGCAGCTCCTCTTCATCCGCCACCCCTCAACTTAGCCCCTGTCTTCCCCATCAGAGAATCATTGTCTGCTCCCTCCAAAGTAAATAAAAATATAATATATAAGCATCCCAAAGTGATTAAGCAAAATATTGGTAAAACTCAAATTAAACATAAAGCCTCATAAATGAATGATTTGGCCTCTGTTCCTCCTCATAATTTAAAAATTAAATGTGGTTTATTAAATATTAGGTCTCTAACTCCCAAGTCTCTGTTAGTCCATGATCTGTTAATTGATCATCAGATTGATTTAATATCTCTTACAGAGACTTGGTTAGGGCAAGAGGATTATGTTGGTTTAAATGAATCAACTCCCTCTGGTTATTTAAACTGTCAAAATCCCAGAAGTTCTGGTCGTGGAGGAGGAGTAGCAACAATTTACCATTCCAAATTACTAGTTAATGTAAAGTAAAAAACATGTTATAATTCCTTTGAGGGCCTGGTCCTCAGTATTGGGCACTTTAGCAATTTTAGGTTAAGCCCAATTTTATTTACCATAGTTTATCGTCCCCCATCAACCTACTCAGAATTTTTATCCGAATTTGCCGATTTCTTAGCTGATTTAGTGCTGAAATCTGATAGAATAATTATAGTAGGGGACTTTAATATACATGTGGATGTAGATAGTGACTGCCTTAATGTGGCATTTAATTCAATATTGGACTGGATTGGGTTTTCTCAGAAAGTAGGAAATTCTACTCATTACCTCCACCATATATTGGACCCTATTCTGACATATGGCATAGAAATAGAAAATCTTGTAGTGTCTCCTCATAACCCTGTACTGTCAGACCATTGTCTGTTAACCTTTGATTTTACTATTTCTGACTATTTGGCTTCTAAAGAAACATATTATTACAGTAGATGCCTCTCAGATGATGCTGTTAACAAATTTATGCAGATTGTTTCCTCTATGCCATGTGCCAACACAACGGAAATAAGCTATAGACAGCTTGCTCCTTCTGTAATTGATAACATGGTGGATAGTGTTACAGCTTCTCTGCATCAGACTCTGGACTTGGTGGCCCCCTTAAAAAAGAAAAAGTCTAATCAGAGATTTCTAACTCCTTGGTTCAACACAGAAACTCGTAGCTTAAAACAGAAGACTCGTCAATTAGAAAGAAAATGGCGCTCCACTAATTTAGATGAAATCTATTTAGCTTGGAGAAATCATCTTTTAATCTATAAAAAATCTCTTAGAAAAGCTAGAATGAGTTATTATTCTGCATTAATAGAAGAGAACAAGAATAATACCAGGTTTCTTTTCAGCACTGTAGCCAGGTTGACAAAGAGTCAGGACTCTGTCAATCCTAGCATTCCGTAGAGCTTACTAGTCAGGACTTTATGAACTTTTTCAATAATAAAATTTCAGATTCTTCCAACAGTTAACTTAAATACTGTAACTACTACAACTCCTTCAATTGATGTCTGTCTTGATGAGTTTACTCCAATTGACCTTTGTGAGTTAGACAAAACAGTTTCCTCATCCAAACCTTCAACTTGTCTTTTAGACCCTATTCCTACCAGGTTATTTAAAGAAGTCTTCCCACTTATTGATAGCTTTATTCTTCATATAATCAATTCTTCATTAACTTTAGGCCATGTACCGCAGGCTTTTAAAACGGCTGTAATTAAACCCTTACTCAAAAAGCCAACGCTAGATCCAGGAGCTTTAGCTAACTATAGACCAATCTCTAATCTCCCTTTCATTTCAAAAATCTTAGAAAGAGTTGTTGCTACGCAATTATTTGACCACCTGCAGGGAAATGGTTTACTTGAAGAGTTTCAATCTGGGCTTAGAATCCATCATAGTACTGAAACAGCCTTAGCGACGGTCACTAAAGACCTCCTCATCGCATCTGATAATGGACTGGTTTCTGTACTTGTCCTTTTAGACCTTAGTGCAGCTTTTGATACTATCAATCATAATATTCTACTTGATAGATTAGAACACTATGTTGGACTTAATGGAACTTCGTTGCAGTGGTTTAGATCTTATTTATCTGATAGGTTCCAGTTTGTTCATGTAAATGAGTTTTCTTTCAACTCAAAGCTTAGTCATGGAGTTCCACAGGGATCTGTGCTAGGCCCTACTCTTTTTAGTTTATATATTCTTCCATTAGGCAACATTATTAGAAAGCACTGTATACATTTTCATTGTTATGCAGATGACACACAATTATACCTGTCAATGAAGCCAGATGATACTAATCAATTAGCCAAGTTAGAAGCCTGTCTTAAGGAAATCAAAGCTTGGATGACTTCTAAATTCCTGCTATTAAATTCAGATAAGACTGAAGTCATTCTTGTTGGTCCAAAAAACCTTAGAAATGCCTTTCCAAATCAAACTTTCAGTTTGGATGTGGTTACTCTTTCTCTTAACAGCTCTGTGAGGAACCTTGGGATTATTTTTGATCAAGATCTGTCCTTCAATTCACATATTGAATTTGTTTCTAAGACTGCCTTCTATCATTTGCGTAATATTGCCAAGATTAGGAGCATCTTGTCTCAGAGTGATGCTGAGAAACTGATCCATGCTTTTGTTAGCTCGAGATTAGATTATTGTAATTCTTTATTATCAGGCTGTCCTAAAACATCTTTAAAAAGTCTTCAGCTGATCCAAAATGCTGCAGCAAGAGTTTTAACAGGTACTAGAAAGAGAGATCATATCTCTCCGGTTCTGGCCTCCCTTTATTGGCTTCCCATAGAGTTTAGAATTAAGTTTAAAATCCTTCTTCTTACTTACAAAGCTCTAAACAATCAGGCTCCTTTTTATTTAAAAGATCTGATACTACTGTATTATCCTAACAGAGCACTACGCTCCCAAAATGCAGGATTACTTGTAATCCCTAGAATCTCCAAAAGTACAATGGGAGGCAGAGCCTTCAGTGATCAAGCTCCT
The DNA here is from genome assembly GCA_020510985.1 of Pholidichthys leucotaenia. Lineage (NCBI taxonomy): Eukaryota > Metazoa > Chordata > Actinopteri > Cichliformes > Pholidichthyidae > Pholidichthys > Pholidichthys leucotaenia. The sequence continues at coordinate 175,935,036 of CM035849.1, read as the reverse complement.
CTCCTGTGGAACCAGCTGCCAATCTGGATTCGGGAGTCAGACTCGATCTCTGTTTTTAAGAATAGGGCTAAAACCTACCTTTTTGATATAGCCTACAATTAGGGAGGGATCATGTGTTTCTGAACCCTCCCTTAGTTATGCTGCTAATAGGTTTAGTCAGCCGGGGGACCTCCAATAATGCACTGGGCCTCACTCCTTTATTCACTCTCAATGAAATATTTTTTTTTGCTGGTCATTAACATCTGTTTGTTCTCTCCCATAGATTGAGTCCCCATTGTGCTGTTTGCTCTCTACATGTCTGTTCTTTTCATCTTCTCTGTCCCCTCACCCCCCAGCCAGTCGCAGCAGATGACTGCCCCTCCCTGAGCCTGGTTCTGCTGGAGGTTTCTTCCTGTTAAAAGGGAGTTTTTCCTCTCCACCGTCGCCAAGTGCTTGCTCACAGGGGATCGCCTGATTGCTGGGGTCTTTCTGCAACTGTGGGGGTTCCCCCTACAGTTGATAGTGCTATGAGATGACTGTTGTTGTGAAATGGCGCTATACAAATAAAGTTGAATTGAATTGTGTAAGTCTACTGCGTCTTTTGCATTCAAAACTATTATTATATTACTACAATTACTATAATAATATAATCAATTACTATAATTGATTAAGAATAACCGTCTGTTGACGGGTAATTAGATCTACTCGTGCGCTAAGAGTGTTAAGACGGCACGTCAGCGCGCTGTCTGCTGGGTCGTCTTGACGGAGTCGTACTGACATGATTGCTTGAACCAGGAGACAGACACTGACACGAGTAGAGTTATAGACAATTATTTATTAACCCAGTGAGGTTCGTGTGTGTGTGGATGTGTGGGTGAGTGTGATGCTGACAGACAGCTGGAGCTGAGCGAGCCTCGCTGCGACCTGGCAACCCTGGAAACACACAAGCACAGGGGATTAATGCAGCTCGCAGCAACGGGGAATCATGATGTGTGCTGCTTACTTGCAGGTGCCGCTGTGAGACTTCTGTCCGCTCCGTGGCCTGGCGTTGCTTGGAGAGCGTGGAGCTTGGCGTCGTGATGATGAGGGTGAGATCCAAGGAGGAGGAGGAGAAGCCCCGTTGTCAGGGGAGACGAGTCCGCCGCCAGGGAGGTCCACCTGTGCACAGGAGAAATTACTTTGACAAGGTACGGTTTGCTGATGCTTACGTGACGTGGCTTGGCGAAGAGGCTTTGTAGTAGCTCTGGCTTGAGGTTGTGTCCGTGACGCGTTGCGTGGCGAAGAAGACAGGCGACTCCGTGCAGAGCAGCCAGTGACACCGGCTTTTAAAGCCTGCTGGTTTTTGGCGGCAGGTGTGTGCACAGCTGGAGCTGATGACGGCCCAGCGGCCGCCATGACACATACACTATGAGGTTGACAGATAAAATAATCTATGATCACACTGAAGCACATGAGCCATAAAATTGTATGTATGTATGTATGTATGTATGTGTGTATGTATGTGTGTGTGTGTGTGTGTGTGTGTGTGTGTGTGTGTGTGTGTGTGTGTGTTTAAATGAATTAAACAATAATTTAAATAATACTTATATACATATTTAATAAATCTATCCCTCCATCTTCTACTGCTTTTCCGGCGGTCCGGATCGCGGAGGCAGCAGTTCAAGCAGAGAAGCCCAGACTTCCCTCTCCCCAGCCACCTGCTCCAGCTCTTCAGAGAGGATACCAAGGCATTCCCAGACCAGCTGGGAGACATAGTCTCTCCACCGAGTCCTGGATCTGCCCCGGGATCTCCTCCCAGTGGGACGTGCCCGAAACACCTCAAGTGGGAGGTGTCCAGGAGACATCCCTATCAGATGCACATACCACCTCAACTGACTCCTTTCAATGTGGAGGAGCAGCGGTTCTACTCTGAGCCTCTGCCGGATGACTGAGCTCCTTACCCTATCTCTGAGGGTGAGTCCAGCAATCCTACGGAGAAAGCTCATTTCAGCTGCTTGTATCCGCGATCTCGTTCTTTCGGTCATTACCCAAAGCTCGTGACCATATGTGAGAGTAGGAATGTAGATTGACCGGTAAATCAACAGCTTTGCCTTAGAACTCAGCTCCCTCTCCACCACAACGGACCGGTACAACGTCCGCATCACTGCAGATGCTGCTCCAATCCGTCTGTCAATCTCTCGCTCCATTCTCCCCTCACTCGTGAATAAGACCCCAAGATACTTGAACTTCTCCTCTTGGGGCAGGAGCCTGTCCCCAACCCGGAGAGGACAATCCACCTTTTTTCCGGCTGAGGACCATGGACTTGGACTTGGAGGCGCTGATTCTCATCCCAGCCTCTTCACTCTCAGCGGCAAACTGTCCCAGCAAGAACTGTAGGTCATTGCTCGATGAAGCCAACAGGACAACATCATCTGCAAACAACAGAGATGAGATCCTGTGGTCACCAAGCATGACACCCTCCATTCCCTGGCTGCGCCTAGAAATCCTGTCCATAAAAATTATGAACAGGATCGCTGACAAAGGGCAGCCCTGGTGGAGTCCAACTCTCACTGGGAATGAGTCCAACCGAGTGTTGGCAATACGAACCAAACTCTCACAACGGTTGTACAGAGACCGAATAGCTTGTAACAACAAGCCCGATACCCCATACTCCTGAAGCACCCCCCACAAAAAAACCACGAGGGACGCTGTCAAATGCCTTCTCCAAGTCCACAAAACACATGTAAACTGGTTGGGCAAACTCCCACGAACCCTCGAGAATTCTCAAGAGGGTAAAGAGCTGGTCCGATGTGCCACGGCTAGGACGAAAACCACATTGTTCCTCCTGAATCCGAGGTTCGACCAATGGCCAGACTCTTCTCTCCAGTACGTTGGTATAGACCTTCCCAGGGAGGCTGAGGAGTGTGATCCCTCTAAAATTGGAGCACACCCTCCGGTCCCCTTTTTTTGAAGAGAGGAACCACCACCCCTGTTTGCCATGCCAAAGGCACTGCCCCCGACCTCTACACAATGTTGCAGAGGTGTGTCAACCATGACAGCCCTACAACATCCTGGGCCTTGAAGTACTCAGGGCGAAGCTCGTCCACCCCCGGGGCCCGGCCACCAAGGAGATTTTTAACCACCTTGCCGACCTCAGCCCCTGTGATAGACAAGTCATCCCCCTCGTCCACAAGCCCTGCTTCCTCTGTGGAAGGCGTATCAATGGGATTGAGGAGATCCTCAAAGTATTCCTTCCACCGCCCGACGATATCCCCAGTGGAAGTCAACAGAGCCCCATCCGCACCATACACAGTGTGGACAGGGAGCTGCTTCCCCCTCCTGAGCCGCCGGACAGTTTGCCAGAATCTCTTCGAGACCGACCGAAAGTCTTGTTCCATGGCCTCACCGAACTCCTCCCATACCCGGGTTTTTCCTTCAGCAACCACCCGAGCTGCACTCCACTTGGCCTGCTGGTACACCTCAGCTACTTCGGGAGTCCCACAAGCCAACCAAGCCTGATAGGACTCCTTCTTCAGCTTAATGCCCCCCCTCACCACTGGTGTCCACCACTTGGTTCGGGGATTGACACCATGAGAGGCACCGACCACTTTGTGGCCGCAGCTCTGGGCCGCCGCTTCAACAATAGAGGTGAAGAACATGGCCCATTCAGACTCCATGTCTCCAGACTCCCTCGGAATGTGGTTGAAGTTCTTCCGGAGGTGGGAGTTCAAGACCTCCTGGACAGGGGCCTCAGCCAGTCATCCCCAGCAAACCCTCACTATACGTTTGGGTCTACCAGGTCTGAATGGCATCCTCCCCTGCCATCGGATCCAACTCACCACCAGGTGGTGATCAGTTGACAGCTCTGCACCTCTCTTTACCCGAGTGTCCAAGACATACGGTCGCAGGTCTGATGACACGATAACAAAATCAATCATCGACCTGTGACCTAGGGTGTCCTGGTGCCAGGTGCACATATGGACACCCTTATGCTTGAACATGGTGTTCGTTATGGACAAACTGTGGTTAGCACAGAAGTCCAATAACTGAACACCACTCGGGTTCAGATCGGGCAGGCCGTTCCTCCCATTCACCCCCTTCCAGGTTTCACAGTCGTTGCCCACATGCGCATTGAAGTCCCCCAGTAGGACAATGGAGTCTCCAAGAGAAGCACCCTCCAGCACCCCAGTCAGAGACTCCAAAAAGGGTGGGTACTCTGAAACATCATTTGGTGCAAAGGCACAAATGATGGTCAGGACCCGTTTCCCAACCCGAAGGCGCAGGAAAGCAACCCTTTCATCCACCGGGGAAAACTCCAATATACAGGCCGCAAGGTGGGGGGGATACAAGAATACCCACCCCTGCTCATCACCTCTCGCCTGGGGCAACTCCAGAAAAGGCCAAGCTCCAGCCTCTCTCCAGGAGACTGGTTCCGGAACCGGAGCTGTGTGTTGAGGTGAGGCCGACTATATCTAGCCGGTATCTCTCAACCTCGTACACCAGCTCAGGCTCCTTCCCCACCAGAGAGGTGACATTCCATGTACCAAAAGCCAGTTTAGAAAGCCTAGGATCAGTCCGCCAAGGTCTCTGCCTTTGATCGCCACCTAATCCACCTAGCACCGGACCCCCATGATCCCTCCTGCAGGTGGTGAGCCCGCTGGAGGGCGGACCCATGTAACTCCTTCGGGCTGAGCCCGGCCGGGTCCCATGGGTGGAAACCTGGCCACCAGATGCTAGCCATCGAGCCCCTCCACAGGCCTGGTTTCAGGGTGGGGCCCCGGTAACCCCTTACTGGGCGGGGTACACTAAATCCTTGATCTAGAATTTATCATGAGTCTGTTGGATCGTTCTTAGTCTGGCCCTTCACCCAGTACCAGTTTGTCATGGGTGACCCTATCAGAGGCAAATTGCCCCTGACAACATAGCTCCTGGGATCACTGGGGCACGCAAACCCCCCACCACGATAAGGTGACGATCCATATTTAATAAATTAGATATTTAATTCCAAATTTGAAATAACTGACACTTGTTTCATGAAAGATCATTTTATTTCCAATTATAAATAATTCAGGATGTATTCGAGATGCATCAAGAATCGTTGTCGGCTCGCATCAGAACTCCCTGAATCATAATCAGCTTGAATTGTGAGGTGCCTAAAGATTCCCATCCCCAATTGTGGGGGCACCAAACAAAAGTTATGCTTAGGTCACTCATATAGGTAGCAGTGGCTCTGCAGAATCTGTTCTTCTTGCCAAGCTACTGGACAGGACAGGTTAAGAAGAGTTATCCCTGTAGATAGAAATCAACATTTAAAAAGGATAAGAAAAAGTGTGAAGGTGGTAGCTTTTAATAAATGACAGGAAAGCACAACAAAGTACCCTGAAAAATGAAACATTAAAGTGATACTGTGCCAAAAATTGAGGGGTGTTTTTATTAATATGTCTGTAAGATGATTTTTATGACTTACAAGACATATCACATTTGAGTGAAATCACTCAAATGTTTCATGTCTCTGTTGTTTGCTTTCAAGTTTCTTAAGCTCTGCCCCCTGAAAAAAGACGAGTTTAGTGTTATGGCGGCACTTATTGTGAAGTGCAGCGTGGTGACGCCGACTTCCTGTTGTATCAACACACTGCCCTATATAGCAGGGGGAGCCACCATAGGCACTTCCTCTTTTGCCAGATGACTCCATCGTCAATAAAGCTGTGTTTGACGCTACCTCTCTCTCAACCTCGTTCATCATTAGGTTTGTGGACATAACATTTGGTGACTGAGGATTAACGTATGGAGGTGTGCATTACACCACTCTGTCCCTTCCTTGAGCTCCAGAGCGATCCGCCGGTACCTTGGTCACATTTGTTCGAGGCCTTTCAAACTTATATCATGGCGCTGGACCTTGGGAAGCTCGATAAGGTGAGGGCACGTGCGCTTCTCATCCACAACCTGGGTATCGAAGGCCAGCGAGTCCTGCGGATGCTCCGCACATCAAACTTGTTTGAGGATGTTGTGAAGCTGCTAGCTAACCATTTCACCACTCCAGACAGCGTGACTGTATGGAGAATTCACTTTTGCCAGTGACATCATTGTGTAGGTGAGCCCATCCACCAATATGTCACTGATTTGAGGCAGCGAGCTAGCGAGTGCCGTTTTGGGCTGCTTGAAGATGAGATGGTGTGCAACCAACTAGCAGAGCACACATGTAATGCTGGACGGCGAGCTAGGCTACTAATGACACCGAATGACTTGACGTTAGCTAGAGCTGTTTAGCTAGCCCTCCAATTGGAGGCTGCAGACAAGCTAGCTTTGGAGCTAAACTGACACCAGTCACAGAAGCCGCCGGAGCTGCCCACCTCAGCTAATGTTGTGGACCCGGATAGCGAGGATAGCTTGGATGAAGATTATTCAAAAACCAATGCTACCAGCCGAAGGTCTGCCCAGGGAAGGCCCCCTTGCAGGGGTTGTGGGTCCGCGACGCACCACCATAAAGCGAAAGAGTGCCCAGCAAGAGGAAAATGTTGTAGCAGATGTGGACGCTTGAATCACTATACCAGGGTGTGCCGCTTATCTGATCCGGAGATTCCACGGAATAAATCACCCCACCCGCCCCTGACAACCATCCACTCGGTGGGTCCCAGTACCAACGGGTATACATATTGTGCAGTGGAGTTAGACGGCGTGGAGATGCCACTGTTTCTCAACATGGCGTTGGTGTGGCCAATGCTGAATTGGAGAACAGTGAAGAAGTTTTCCCCCAAAACAGGATAAGAAGGAACCCGGTGCCGCTGTATGGCTACAGAGGTAGCAGGCTGTGTACTGTTGGGACTGTGGAGCTAACCGTTCGTTACAAGTCTGAAGCAATGATTGACTTCACTTTCCAAGTGGCGGCATGGCAATAGCATCATGGGGTGTGACCTGTTCTATGGACTGGGTTTTGCTATCAAAGACAGTGCTGGGAACAAATGGTCGGGTTGTGGCTGCTGGAACCCACAGGCTCCGGTGGTTGAAGAGGACATGGTATAGGAGGAAGAACTAACGGATACCCTCACTTAAGAGCTGGACCAGCCTTGCTCAGAGTTGGTGTGGGAAAGTCTCAATGCTGGCACTCAGGAAGATGTAATGAGGGTTACCAAGCGGGACAGCGGGGCACCCATGCCGATAAGCGACACCATGCTAACCCCAGATGCCTCCAATACCTGGCCGCAGTTGGGAGGGGGTCTGCAACTATGACGGTGACCACTACAACTTTTATAGAAGAGGACCGGGCACCACCAACGAGCATGGAGTTACCGCATGCTCAGCAGCAGCACACCAGGCTGAGTAAGGCCCCACTTAGGGTTATGGACTTGGTTCAGGTTTGGGGTGATGAATGACCACGGCGAAGATAGGCCAGACGACAACAATCAAAGCACGCCTACAGAAACATCAAGCACGCCTACAGATAGTGGTGAAGTTGGAAGCGGCGTGCTTCCGGTTGTCCGATGGCTCAATGAGGCATGCCAACCAACTACGTCATGTCCAGGAGGACGGTCCAGGTGGCGAGGCTGGACTTCCTGTCGCATCACTGCATTGCCCTATATAGCGGAGCAAGCCACCATAGGCACTTCCTCTTGTGCCAGATGATCCCGCTGGGTGCTGCCGCATACTGTTATACTACATCTTCAATAAAGCTGTATTCGACACTACCATTCTCTCAACCTCGTTCATCACCAGGTTTGTGGACATAACATTTCGATGGAGCGTTTTTGGTGACATAACTACTGTATATACATATGGCCATAGGTGTAATTTATGGGAAGATGGGGAGTTACAATCCCCCCCCAAAATCAAATCCAGCTAATATAACCCCCCAATAATCATATAACTATAATTAATAAAAAATATGTACAAGTGAGTATGAAGAAGCTCTTGTTTTTTCATTTGCAAGCAACGAAAAGTAACATTTCTAATAATCAGACAATGTAACCCCCCCCCCCCTTTTCCCCTGCAGACTTGGTATTGCCCAACCAGACCATGCGCCTTCTCTGGTCAATAATCGGAGTCATTTGTTGGGGCAGCAGATGAGGACAGTCGTTGTTGATTTAGCTGGTGAATTGTTGTCTGAAGTTTGCTGGTTGCTAGTTTGGTGAGTTAAAGTTATGGGAGTACACCACACAATAAATGCTGCCTGGTAGGATTTAGCTGATCTGAGAAACGATTAACTTTTCTCATGCAAATTTAGTCTTTGCATTGTATTAATCATTTATGAAATGTGATCAAATTGCTCGTTAACTGTTTGAGCAAAAATTTACATATGTTTCAGTACTCATCAAAATGTTAGCAGCTCTGAACATTTATCAAGTACAAACAAAATCTACTCCGACCACCGGTCCTTAAATATAAATGCGTTTAAATATTGCTTGTCATCCCTACAAAATTCAAGTTAACCTTATACTATTCTGTATTTTTAAAATGTCATGAATTTGATAATTATAAAATTCAATTAAAAGGCATGTTTTACCACTTTCAATTATAGACTAAGTCACTCTGAAGGCTATTCTTACATAGCCACGTTAAAAGAAATTGATTATTTTTCCTGCAGATCATTTTCAGATCTTCTCTCCTCTTTTAAAATACCACAACTGCACAAAAAAGTATCTAAACAAATATATAAGAAATAAACACAAAACAGATGAATGAAAGAATAGATGCATTTTGTATTCCTAAACTATTTAAAATATCTCATTAAGGAAAATGCAGCACTCTAAATTTTATCCACATGCATAATGTGTTCAAATGAGTTCACAAGCACTACGATACAGCATCACTGATTTATTTAGGCTCACCGGAGTGGTAGCCTAGAGGTAGAGCAACCGCCTCACAACCGAGAGGTCGGGGTTCAAGTCCCAGCCGGGTCATGCCAAAGACCATATAAAAATGGAACTTCCTGCCGTCCAGCTTGGTGCTCAGCAAAAATGGAATGGAGGAGGGAAATGTGGATGGCAGTGGCTCAGGAGGTAGAGCGGGTCATCCAATAACCAGAGGGTTGGCAGTTTGAATCCCGCTTTCCCCAGCCATCCTGCCATTGAGTCCCTGGGCAAGACACTTTACCCACCTTGCCTCCAGTGTCCATTACGCTAGGCATGAATGTGTATAAATGTTTGGTAGTGGTTGGAGAGGCTGTTGGCATGGATTGGCAGCCACGTTTCCATCAGTCTGCCCCAGGGCAACTGTGGCTACAGTAGTAGCTTACCACGATCAATGTCTGTCTGGAGTGAATGAATAATGGGCTCACTGTAAGCACTTTGAGATGTCACTTGACATGAAAAGCTGTCATGAGGCTGAGCACAGTGAGTGCACCATGCTCATGCTTCCAGGTTATTTCTGATTATTTCCTGTATTTCCTCATTTCAGTGTTATTTTATTCTGTTTAGTTAAGATAAGATAAGATAAGATAAGCCTTTATTAGTCCCACAACGGGGAAATTCCAGGATTGCAACAGCACAGGGATAGCAACACTCAGAGCAACAATCAGAAGGCAAGAAAAAAAACAAGCAAGCAAGAGCAGCTAATATACATATGTACATATTACTATAAAATATATATATACACACACACACACACAGACACACAGTGCAGAGCATTGTAGCTGGATGGAATAAATATATGAATATATAAACACACAGTGCAGAGCATTGTAGCTAGATGGAATAAATATGTAAATATATAAACACCCACAGTACGGAGCATTGCAGCTAGGTGGAATAAATATGCAAGTATATAAACACACACAGTGCGGAGCAATGTAGCTAGATGGAATAATATGTAGATATATAAAAACACAGTGCGGAGCATTGTAGCTAGATGGAATAAATATATAGATATATAAATATAAACACACCCAGTGCTGAGCATTGTAGCTAGATGGAATAAATATGTAAATATATAAACACACACAGTGCAGAGCATTGTTGCTAGGTGGGATGAAACAGCATAACCGTCTATTTAGTTATCCTACATGGTATGATTATGTGCCCATACATATTCTCACCCTCCAGAGCGACCAGTATGTTCCTAGTTGTATGCCGGAGAGGACCATTGTGTAAGTCTATTGCATCTTTTGCATTCAAAAAAACTATTAGTTTGTTACGTCTTTTTGCTATCTCTGCGAGCAGCCCTGCTTAGGTTGTACAGTCTGACAGCCGTTGGTAGGAAGGACCTACGAAACCTCTCGGTTGTGCACCTGGGATGATGTAGTCTGCTGCTAAATGAGCTCCTCAGTGCATCCAGTATGTCCTGCATAGGGTGGAACTCGGACTCCAGCAGAGATGACAGTTTAGCCACCGTCCTTCTCTCTCCTATCTCCTCCATCGGATCAAGGCGCTGCCCCAGGACAGAGCTAGCTTTCTTAATCAGTTTGTTCAGTCTCTTCCTATCGGCTGCAGTAATGCCACTGCCCCAGCAGACCACTCCAAAAGTGATGGCTGATGCCACCACCGTGTCATAGAATGACTTCAGCAGCGCCCCTTGTACACCAAAAGACCTGAGTCTCCTCAGCAGGAACAGCCTGCGCTGTCCCTTCTTGTAGAGTGCGTCAGTATTGTGTGACCAGTCTAGTTTATTGTTCAGATGAATACCCAGGTACTTATAGGATGTCACCATCTCGATGTCTGTTCCCTGTATATTTACTGGTGCTGTGAGGGGCTGCCCATGCCTGCGGCAGTCCACCACCAGCTCCTTAGTTTTCCTCGCGTTGATCTGGAGGCAGTTCCGATGGCACCAGTCCACAAAGTCCTGGATAAGCCCTCTGTACTCAGCTTCATCTCCGTTGGAGATGAGACCAACGATCGCAGAGTCATCAGAGAACTTCTGTAGATGGCAATGTGTTGTGTTGTGTGAGAAGTCCGCAGTATAAAGAGTGAATAGGAAGGGAGCCAGCACCGTTCCCTGGGGGGACCCCGTGCTACTGATGATCGTGTCGGAAACACAGTCCCGGGTTCTCACAAACTGAGGCCGGTTCGTGAGGTAGTCCAGGATCCATGATGACAGGTGCTGGTCCACCCCTGCGCGCAGCAGCTTGTCCTTCAGGATCATCGGTTGGATGGTGTTGAAAGCACTGGAGAAGTCAAAGAACATGATCCTCACCATATTCCCGGGCTTCTCCAGGTGGGACAGAGAACGGTGAAGGAGGAAGATCACCGCATCCTCCACCCCAATGCCATGCTGGTAGGCGAACTGGAGTGGATCCATCGCTGGTTCCACCAGGGGGCGGAGATGAGCAAGGAGCAGTCTCTCCAGGGTCTTCATCAAGTGGGACGTCAAGGCCACCGGTCTGTAGCTGTTCAGGTCTTTGGGGTGGGAAGTTTTTGGTACAGGTACCACACAAGATGTTTTCCACAGCTGTGGTACCCTCCCCAGTTTCAGGCTCATGTTGAAGATATACGTCACAATCCCACACAGCTGGTCTGCACAGGACTTGAGGAGCTTTGCGCTGATGCCGTCCCGTCCCGACGCCTTCCTCGCCTTGATCTTCCTCAGCTCCGTCCTCACCTGGGTCTTGGTCAGAGTCAGGATGGGGGGCTGTGTGTTGGGAGTGGGGGGGGGTGTCGGTGGAGTGGGGAGTGGGCAGCAGGACTTGATTTCTTAGAGGCAGCAGTGGTTGTTGTGCAGACAGGGGGGAGGGCGGTTGGTCAAATCTATTGAAAAACAGATTCAGGTTGTTCGCCCACTCCCTGCCCCCCGTGGCCTGGGGGGAGGTATTCTGGAGCCCCGAGATGGTTTTGAGGTTTCTCCAGACCCCGCTGATGTCGCTCTGTTGCAGCTTGTCCTCCATCTTCTTCCTGAAGCTGTCCTTGCCTTCTCTGATCTTTCTCCTCAGCTCCCTCTGTACGGACTTCAGCATCTCCCTGTTCCCCGACCTGAAGATCCTCTTCTCTCTCAGAAGTGTTTTTATCTCAGGGTTGATCCAGGGTTTGTTGTTTGAGTGACGCCGTATGGTCTTGGTGGGAACGGATTTGTCCACACAGAAGCTGAGGTAGCCCGTGAAGGTGTGAATGAGGCCATCGATGTCCTCACCATGTGGATCGCAGAGCTGCTTCCAGGCAGTGGCTTCAAAACAGTCCTTTAGAGTGTCCATTGTCTCCTCAGACCATAACTCCACAGTGTGCATGGCCGGAGGTTGTCTGTGCACTAGGGGTTTGTACACCGGTCGGAGATGAACCAAGTTGTGATCCGATCTCCCAAGTGGGGGGAGTTGTGATGAGGTGTACGCCTCCTTAGTGTTTGCGTAGAACAAATCCAGTGTTTTATTGTCTCTAGTGTGGCATGTGACATACTGGGTGAAAGTGGGCAGAATGGGAGACAGTAAAACGTTGTTGAAATCACCTGAGATGAGGAGAAGAGCATCTGGGTGTTCTGTCTGCAGCCTGCTGGTTACTGAATGGATGACGTCACGCGCTGTCCCAGCGTTCGCCGTCGGATTTGCATAAACAACAATGCAGATCACGTGTGAGTGTTCTCTCGGGAGATATGTAGGCCTCATGCTAACAGCTAGCAACTCAATGTCTTTGCTGCAGTGTCGTTGTTTAACAGTGATATGTCCCGGTCTGCACCAGTTGTTGTTAACATACATTATCACTCCACCGCCCCTAGTTTTGCCACTCTCTGGTGTTCGGTCAGCTCGTATCATGTGAAAACCCTCCAGCTCAATGTTAGCATCTGCTGCTAGTTCAGTTAGCCACGTCTCAGTAAACAAAAGGAGAGAGCACTCCCGGTAAGTGCTATCATAACGGGAGATAGCCGCTAGCTCATCTAACTTTCCCAGTATCGACCGTACATTTCCCATGACAACAGATGGAAGGGAGGGTCTGTACCTTATATTTTTTGTCCTCCGCCTTACTCCAGCCCGGCAGCCGCGACGCTTTCACCTCAATTCTCTCGGTATGTCGAGTTTTTCCAGTGGGACCGGGTGGCGGTTAAATGCTAGCAGCTCTTCCCTGCTGTATCGTCTCCTGCTATAAACAGTGGCTCCGTCCACCGGCTCAGGAGACATTTGGGACGATCTGTGTGTCCGTGATATAAGTGGGGTGAAAAAAAAGTGATCAAAAGAGAGAGGAAGGGAAAAAAAACTCGGAATCGAGCCGCTGTTGCAAAAGGCAGCCTACTGGTGTGGCGCCGAGAGTTTTAGTTTTGGGATGTATTATGTGTGTGGAGTGTGCCAGTTATTTCTGTTTATGCGGTTTGTGTTCTTAGTCTTGTATTTGCACTCTGTCATATACATTAGACGTCCTTGACCATTTAGTGTTCAGCATTATTATTATCTGACTGTTGGCATGAGCCCTCACCTTTTCCTTCAGTCACCGTTCGCCATTTCCGGTCTGGGCTCTTATTTTGACAGCGTGCTTTGTTGACTTTCAGTATTTGCTTAGTTTGGGGTCTTGCACAGCCCGGGGCGTAAATCCCGGGGGTGGGGGGAGACACAAGTGTCATGTCCCCCCCTTTCATAATGCTGTCCCCCAAAAAATCACATTGTAAACACAAACATGTTTTATTTGAACAGCATGGTAATGTTTGTTGAAGGCACAATTTAAGTGGTGTGACTTAAAAACACACTGATATTTATAACTATTGAAAGATTAGAACCCCCCCCCCCCCATCTTCAGCAGTTTAGTCCAATTTGTTTCTCCCCCCGTGGGCGGGGCTGCTGTGGCTCCTTACACACATGCCTTCAGAGAGGCAGGGAGCAGTTAGGAGTAAGTGTATTGAAAGCTTAATGTGTGAACAGTTAAGTTATCTAAGTTTGTTATTTGTCAGTCCATGTTTTCAACAGTCATAAACAGAACATAAAAAGCAATATTTCATCTCATTTGTCCAAAGTCGGCCGGCATGTTTTACATAGTCCAGTTATGGCAGAGAAAAGAAAAGTAACAGACATCTGGTCATTTTTCAATGCACCAAAACGACAAGTAAGTAGAAAGACCCCAATAATATTAAGGCAGTTTGTTGAAAAATGTCCATATAAAGAAATGAGGAGTTTATGGAAATGTTTAATTGTTTCATTAGGGACAGCAAAGTCAGGGCAGAGAGCTTGGCACAGAGAGACACAGTCAGTCAACCAGAGATATAGAGTCTCAGGTAAGTCTTGAGCTTTTGTTTCGTGTGATGAAATAAGGAGAACTCTCTTATGTAGACTACTGAAAAAAATACAGTGGCTTGCAAAAGTATTCCCCCACTTTGCGTTTTACCTATTTTGTTACATTACAACCTGTAATTTATATGTATTTAGTCGGGATTTTATATCGTAATTTGCAAAAAAAAAAATAGTCTACATTTGTGAAATGAAATGAGAAATATGAAAATACAAAAAAAAATTAAAAACATACAATGGCATGTGCATATGTACAGTATTCAGCCCTTTGCTATGAAGTCCCCAAAGACAGACTGAACAATGTGGTTGTCTGTAATGTCCATAAGGAGAGACTGGACAAACTGGACATAAAAATGATCTGCAAGGAGTTTGTTGGATCTAGTGACACCAGAAGAAAAACTTTTGATTCTTTTGTTTAGAGAGATGGAGACCAGTTTGTTATGGCATGGTGTTCCGAAGAGTGTTCAGGTTCAGGTTCAGGTTACTTTATTTGTACCCGTAGGTAGATTTGTTTTGCAGTCAGGTGACATCCATATTTACAAACCACAATTACATTCAACATGAACACAAACACAGGCACACATGAAGCTGACTATAAACACGATGAAAGTACTCAAGGCTCCACCAATCAGGACATAGGACAAAGAAATAAGAGAAAAAATGAAGAGATAAGAGAGAAGGTGACATGATTCGGGACCCAGGAGACAGACACTGACACGAGCAGATAGTGACAATAATCTTTATTTAACAGTGAGTGAGTGTAATGCGAGTGTGAGTGCGATGATATCGTTCTGGTCACTGGAGCTGAGCGACCTGGACGGAGACCCGGCAACCTTGAGAGCAGCACTGGCTTCGCTCTGCTGAGTTCCAGCGGCCGGGCAGCGTGGAGGTGAAGGCGTCCGTGACCGTGCTGGGGTTACTACCCGTGGCTGTGACAATGACAGTCCTGACGATGACACCGGCTGTGACAATGACAGCCCTGACGATGACACCGGCTGTGACTCCACAGACCGGGATGACGATGATCCTGACGATGACGCCGGCTGTGACTCCACAGACTGGGATGACGATGACACAGATGATGATGCAGACAAAGACGAGGTTAGTGACTCCACACACAGTGGCAATGACGACACAGCTGATGCTGATGACAGTGATTCCACCGATAACGTTGGCCAATACTCCTGTAATTGATACAATAATAGTTCTGGCAATTTGAGGAGCAAGACGTACCGGTAGGCGTGGTGGTAGCGAGCCGCTACGAAGACGTGATGGCGTTATCCCGTCAGCTGGGGACGCAGGTCCGCCGCCAAGGTGGTCCACCTGTGCACAGGGGTATAGGTTTGGGGTTGAGTAACAAACAGTGCGCTTACTTGCTTGTTGCTGGGAGGAGTTCCTGGATGAAGCAAGTGAAGCTCTTGACGAGACAAACGAGGTTCCAGACGAGACAAACGAGGTTCCAGACGAGACAGACAAAGTTCCTGACGAGACAGACAAAGTTCTTGACGAGACAGACAAAGTTCCAGATGAGACAAGAGATATTCTTGACGAGACCAGAGAGCGGAGTGCAGGTTCATTCTCCATTGAGGAAGACAGACGACTCCGTGCCGGGCTGTCAGCGACACTGGCTTTTAACAGCCGTTGATTCACACCTGTTGGTCTGTGCGCAGCTGGGGCTAATGACACTAATGACGGCCCAGAGGCCGCCATGACAGTACTCCCCCCTCTAGCAGTGCCTCCAGGCATCTGCCCAATCCTACCTGGATTCGCCCGATGAAAATCGCGAATCAGCTGTTTATCCAAGATCAACGCTGGGCGAATCCAAGAGCGATCCTCCGGTCCAAAGCCCTCCCAGTCCACCAAATATTGAAGACCACGGCCCCGCCTGCGGACATCCAGGATAGCAGTCACCCCCCAGGCCGGATGGCCATCGATCATCCTCGGGGGCGCGGGAGTCGCTGGAGCAGGACACAGGGGATCCGAGACGTATGGTTTGACCTGGGAGACATGAAAGGTAGGGCAGATACGCATCGAAGAGGGGAGAGACAAGCGCATAGACACAGGGTTAATAATACGATTGATGGTGTAAGGACCAATGAAGCGCTTAGTGAGCTTCCGCTTTTAGGCCGGTACACCAATATTCCGGGTTGACAACCAGACCTTCTGACCCACCTTATAGTCCGGGGCGGGTCTCCTATGCTGGTTGGCCACCTGGATATTGCGTTTGGTAGTCTTCAGCAAGGCTTGGCGGGCGAGGAGCCAAACTCGCCGGCAGCGCTTGATGTGTGCCTGAACTGAAGGAACCGCTACCTCCTTTTCCTCCTCCGGGAACAGCGGAGGGTCAAATCCAAAAGATGCCTTAAACGGAGAGACGCCCATAGCCGTGGAGATCGTGGCGTTGTGAGCGTACTCAATCCATGGAAGGAACTTGCTCCAGGAGGATGAGCAGGAGGAGATGGCACAGCGTAAGGCGGCCTCCAGCTCCTGATTAGCCCGCTCACACTGGCCATTGCTCTGAGGGTGATAACCAGAGGAGAGGCTGGCTGTGGCTCCCAGTGCCGCACAGAAGGCCTTCCAAACCTGTGATACAAACTGAGGTCCCCGATCTGACACAATGTCAGCAGGGATGCCATGAAGACAGACCACATGTTGTACAAGAAGATCCGCAGTTTCCAGAGCCGAAGGCAAACCCCGAAGTGGCACAAAATGGGCTGCCTTCGAAAACCGATCCACGATGGTCAAAACCGTGGTGTAGTCATCTGAAATGGGCAAACCAGTCACAAAGTCCATAGCTACGTGAGACCAGGGGCGTGAAGGAACCGGCAAAGGGTATAGCAAACCCGCCGGGGGAGATGACGTCGTCTTCCCGGTGGCACACTGAGCGCAAGCCCGGATGTAATTAACAACGTCCTTCCGTAACCCTGGCCACCAGAAGGTCCTTTGGAGAAGATCCACGGTCCGACCCACTCCAGGATGGCAAGCCAACTTGGAAGCGTGACCCCACTCAATCACCTTGCCCCGGATAGCGCGTGGAACAAACAAGCGGCCCGGGCCCCCCCCCCCCCCCCGGGATCCGGCTCGGTCTTCTGAGCCTGGCGAACCGTCTTGCAGATTCCCCAGGACAGGGCGCCCACGACGCAGGAAGGCGGCAGGATAGGGGTCTCCTGGTCCTCAGAGGATGGTGTGTCAAATTGCCGTGAGAGAGCATCTGGCTTACCGTTCTTACTTCCCGGCCGGTACATGATGGAGAAGTTAAAACGGCCGAAGAAGAGGGACCAGCGAGCCTGGCGTGCATTCAGGCGCTTCGCCGTCCTGAGGTACTCCAGGTTGCGATGATCCGTCCAAAACACAAACGGCTGAGCAGCCCCCTCCAGCCAATGTCTCCATTCCTCCAAGGCGAGTTTTACTGCCAGTAACTCCCTGTCTCCGATGCTGTAATTCCTCTCTGCAGGAGTGAGACGGTGAGAGAAATAAGCACAAGGGCGAATCTTACCGTCCTCAGGAGAACGTTGGGAGAGTACCGCTCCAACTCCCGAATCAGAAGCATCCACCTCCACCAAGCATTGCAGCTTCGGATCCACCTGAGTAAGGACTCGGGCCGAGGCGAACTCCCTCTTGAGTCTTTCAAACGCTTCAGCTGCCTCCTTACTCCAACAAAACGAGATCTTAGGGGAAGTGAGAGCAGTCAGGGGACGGGCAATATTGCCAAAATTAGGCACGAACCTCCTATAGAAATTAGCAAACCCCAGGAAACCTTGAAGCTGCTTTCTGGAGGTGGGTGCAGGCCAATCCACAACCGCCTTGACCTTGGCTGGGTCAGGGAGCACCTGGTTCCGAGCTATAATAAACCCAAGGAAGGAGGTTTGATCAGTGTGGAACACATTTTTCAGCCTTGACGAATAGTTGATTCTCCAGGAGGTGCTGCAGTACCCTGCGCACATGCACTCAATGTTCCTCTAGTGTGCGGGAGAAAATGAGAATATCATCGAGATAAACAAAAACAAACGAGTTCAGAAAATCCCGTAGCACATCATTTATCAGTCGTTGGAAGACGGCTGGAGCGTTAGTTAACCCAAACGGCATTACCAGGTACTCAAAATGTCCGCTGGGGGTCCGAAAAGCCGTCTTCCACTCATCTCCTTCCCTTATGCGCACTAGATGGTAGGCATTCCTAAGGTCCAGTTTAATAAACCAGGACGCCCCCTGGAGGGAGTCAAAAGCAGTGTTCATCAGAGGCAAGGTATATTTGTCTTTTACCGTTATTTCATTCAGTCCCCGGAAATCGATACAGGGGCGTAGAGAACCGTCTTTCTTCCCAACAAAAAAAAATCCAGCTCCCACTGCCGAAGACGGCGTGCGGATGATACCAGAGGCCAAGGACTCCTTAATGTATGTGTCCATAGCCTCGCGCTCCGGGGCTGACAGGCTGTACAGGCGGCTAGCAGGAAGAGGGGCCCCAGCCTTTAGGTTGATCGCGCAGTCATAAGGGCGATGAGGGGGTAAGGACAACGCCCGAGACTTGCTAAATACTAGCCCCAAATCGTGATAGACCTCTGGCACTTTGGACAAGTCCGGTGGAGATGAATCAGGCAGAGGCACCTTGACGGATGGGGCGCATGCCGCCGATTGGAGGCAGGCACTAAGGCAGAACGTACTCCATGCCGTTACTCTCCCAGCTTGCCAGTCAATGGTGGGGTTATGTAGGCGCAGCCAGGGGTACCCCAAAATAACGGGTGAAGAAGAAACGGGCAGTACTAGAAACTGAATCTCCTCCCTGTGATTTCCTGATACAATAACTGACACGGGAACCGTCTGATGAGCAATGGTGGTCAAAGACGCTTTAGACAAGGTGATCAGTTTGACAGGGGGATCTAGAGTCTGACAGTTAAGGCCCATCCGGGTTGCCAGGTCTCTAGAAATAAAATTTTGCTCAGCTCCAGAATCTACTAACGCCAATGTGGAGTGTTCTGTATGTAAATGGATGAGTCTAAGAGGTAATCGACAACAAGTGAGGGGTTCTTCTGAATTATTGCCCGTGAATCCCCCTACTGCGATCCACGGGCCTTTCCCTTTTAACTTATTTGGACATTCAAAAACCCCATGTGACTCTTTCCCACAGTAGAAACAAAGGCCCAGATCCCTGCGGCGTTGTTTCTCAGCTGCTGACACTTTAGACCGGCCAATGATCATAGCTTCCTTAACCGGAAGTTCCTCTGACGCGGGTAGAGTGAGAGGAGGAGAGTTGGGAAGGCGAGGGCGGGGTTTAACCGAACGGGAAGTAGAGCGCCGTTCAGCTGCCCGCTCCCTTAATCTGCTATCAAGACTAACCGCTAGGGCAATCAAATCCCGCAAATTATCCGGTTTGTCCCGTGTCGCTAACTCATCCTTTAACTCCTCGTTAAGACTACGTAGAAAAATACCACATAATGATAGCTCCCCCCACCCAATCTCTGCAGCCAGGACCCAGAAGTCAATAGCGTAATCAGCAGCTGATCTTTTTCCCTGTTGTAAGCTCAGAAACCGTTCTGTCAACACCTCACCTCTATCCATATGATCAAACACAGACAAAAATTCATTCACAAACTCCTGGTAAGTAAGCAAGGAATAGCTTGGTTTCGCCATTATAGAATACGCCCAATCCAAAGCTCTTCCTGCTAACAAATTTATGACGTAGCCAATCCGGCTAGAATCAAGAGTGAAATCCCCCGGAACACGAAGAAAAACTGACTCACACTGTAGTATGAATCCATGAGCTTCCCCGAGTTTTCCGCTGAACCGGGCAGGGGTGGGAATAGGGGTGAGGCGAGAAGACGAGGAGATGTTAGCTTGACCAGATGCTAAGCCCACAGAGGCAGAACTGTCTACGGTGGGGGGAAACGTCTGGTGTCCCTCCAGACGATCCAGCCGACCATTTATTGCAGTTAACTGATTTAAGACTACTGTCTGTTGGTGTGCAAATAAATCTACCCGGGCGCTAAGAGTGTTGATTTGGCGCGACAGTGAACTGTCCGCTGGGCCTTCGTGACGGAGTCGTACTGACATGATTCGGGACCCAGGAGACAGACACTGACACGAGCAGATAGTGACAATAATCTTTATTTAACAGTGAGTGAGTGTAATGCGAGTGTGAGTGCGATGATATCGTTCTGGTCACTGGAGCTGAGTGACCTGGACGGAGACCCGGCAACCTTGAGAGCAGCACTGGCTTCGCTCTGCTGAGTTCCAGCGGCCGGGCAGCGTGGAGGTGAAGGCGTCCGTGACCGTGCTGGGGTTACTACCCGTGGCTGTGACAATGACAGTCCTGACGATGACACCGGCTGTGACAATGACAGCCCTGACGATGATACCGGCTGTGACTCCACAGACCGGGATGACGATGATCCTGACGATGACGCCGGCTGTGACTCCACAGACCGGGATGACGATGACACAGATGATGATGCAGACAAAGACGAGGTTAGTGACTCCACACACAGTGGCAATGACGACACAGCTGATGCTGATGACAGTGATTCCACCGATAACGTTGGCCAATACTCCTGTAATTGATACAATAATAGTTCTGGCAATTGAGGAGCAAGACGTACCGGTAGGCGTGGTGGTAGCGAGCCGCTACGAAGACGTGATGGCGTTACCCCGTCAGCTGGGGACGCAGGTCCGCCGCCAAGGTGGTCCACCTGTGCACAGGGGTATAGGTTTGGGGTTGAGTAACAAACAGTGCGCTTACTTGCTTGTCGCTGGGAGGAGTTCCTGGATGAAGCAAGTGAAGCTCTTGACGAGACAAACGAGGTTCCAGACGAGACAGACAAAGTTCCTGACGAGACAGACAAAGTTCTTGACGAGACAGACAAAGTTCCAGACGAGACAAGAGATATTCTTGACGAGACCAGAGAGCGGAGTGCAGGTTCATTCTCCGTTGAGGAAGACAGACGACTCCGTGCCGGGCTGTCAGCGACACTGGCTTTTAACAGCCGTTGATTCACACCTGTTGGTCTGTGCGCAGCTGGGGCTAATGACACTAATGACGGCCCAGAGGCCGCCATGACAGAAGGGTCATATTAAAAAGTTAAAGACTAGTCAAAGAGTTTAAAAACTCAAAAGTCTAAAACCCAATAAAAGATTTAGAACCCAAATAAAAAAACCTACAAAAATAAGTAAATATAGAATAAAATTAATAAATAGGTAACTAAATTATGTGCAATATATTGTTACATCTTGTTCAACTCTTTGACAGCAGCAGGAGCAAAGCTGTTTTTGTAGCGCTGGGTTTTACTTTTTGGGACAGCAAACCTCCGTCTGGAGGGAAGAAGCTGAAAGTGGCAGTGCAAAGGGTGGGAGTCATCATTTAAAATGGAGGTAGCAATCCTCTGTACCTGTCTGGTGTGCAGGGATGTCAGGCTCAGCTGTGACTCAGCAAGCAAATGACTGAACCATCTAACAACCTGATCCAAGGATTTCCTCTGTTTCAGTTTTATCTGACCAAACCATGACACTAAAGAAAAGGATAAAACAGATTCAATAAAAGCCCAATAAAACATTGTCATTATGGTTCAGTCAATTTGGAAGCGTGCAAGTTTCCTTAAACAATGCAAATGTTGCTGACCCTTTTTGCACACCCTTTCACAGTTCTCTTCAAAGTTTAAATTACTATCAATAATCGTCCCAAGATATTTGTAGGATTGCACACATTCAGTGGTCTGGCCTTTTAGTACAGTGACTTTGTGCCTGGGAGTTTTCCTCCTAAAGTCAATAATCATATCTTTAATTTTTGTCGTATTCAGCTGCAGGTAGGAATCCTCACACTAGTGAACAAAATCATCAGCTACTGGGCCATGGCCACTCTCACCATCCTGAAGGAGACTGACAACAACTGAATCATCAGCATACTTTGTAATGTGTCTGTTGTCATGTCTGCTCCGACACATGTTTGTGTACAGGATGAAGAGTAGTGGTGACAACACACACCCCTGAGGAGAGCCAGTAGAAGAATACTTTTGGTCAGACAACGTACCATTGACCCTTACTCTCTGTGTCCTGTTGGTTAAAAAATCCAGAATCCAAACCACCGGATTATTACTCAAATCAAATTGTTGCGGGAGCCTTTCAACTAAAATATGAGGTTGGATTGTATTAAAGATGGAAGAAAAGTCCACAAATAAAAGCCTGGCGTCTGTCCCATTAAAATCCAGATGTTTAAAAAGCATGTTAAACAGAGTGACATTGGCATCCTCCACTCCTCTGTGAGGCCTATAGGTAAACTGCAAAGGATCCAATGCATGCTCAGTCTGCTTTAGGACCTCAAATCTGACCAGCTTTTCAAAAGTTTTCATTAAAATTGAAGTCAAAGCAACTAGTCTAAAATCATTTACCGTTTTTGGACAGCTGGATTTTGGAACGGGGACAACCACAGCATCTTTCCAGATCTTAGGCATATGTTGTGTCTGTAAGGACTTATTAAAAATGTAGTGAAACACAGAACTCAGTTCATGTGCACAGGACTTTTCCAAGTGTCCACATATATCATCAGGGCCCTGACTTTTGTTCACTTTTACAGCACAGAACGCCCTTTTAACATCCTGCACCTCAATATTAAAGTGCTGATTGTCTTTGAGTTTCTGTTTCAAATCTTGGGTGTCTGTGCTAAAATCAAAGGAATCAAAACGACCATAAAAACAATTAAGAGCGTTAGACAGCTCTGAGTCTGAGTTAAAACCATCTAAAAACACACGATAACTGTGCTTTGTGCTCTGAAGGCCTGCAATAGTTTTCATACTATCCCAGGCTGAACCAAGTTTCTTTGTTGCCATCTTGCTTTCCAACTCTGATTTATAATTCTGTTTTTCTCTTAAAATTTCGGACTGCAGCTCTTTTGTGGCAACCTGCAGCTCAGAAACAACCGCCTGTTAAGCAGGATTTAACTGATTTTGTAACCCATGGCTTGTTGTTGGGATATATTTTGACACGTTTACGTGGAACGATCATGTCCCTGCAGAAAGCCATGTATGAGCATGTCACGTCCACTAAAGAGTCCAAATCTTCTCCACAGGCCAGTGTGAACACCTCCCAGTCCGTACAGTTAAAGCATTCCTGGAGGCAGTGCACTGAATCCTCTGTCCACACGTCTATGTCTCTGGTCTTTGCCTTGTCTCAGAAGAGACTCAGAAGAGTCTCAGAAGAGACGCCTGGTTGGGCAGGAGACATACTGATAAAAGTTTTTAAGTGTCTTCTTTAGAGACACACGGTTAAAATCCCCAAGGATAAAATTTGGAGCCTCTGGGGAAATCGACTGCAACTGCTGGACCACATCAAAGACTGTGCTGGAGGCGGAGGCAGCATCCGCTCTCGGGTGAATGTACACAGTCGTTATGAAAAGTTGGGGGAATTCGTGGGGCAGATAAAAAGGACGTAGTGACACGGACAGAAGCTCCACATCTGGTGTACAGATGCGCTCTCTGACCGTGACAGATGTACAGTACTGTTTATTAATATATAAACATACGCCGCCCCCCTGACATTTCCCCGTTTCCTCTTCCTGCCGGCTCCAAAGCCGTCAATACACAGGTCCGGGTCCCGGTCATGCGCCGTAAGCCACGTCTCCGTGTAAGCCATGACACAGCAGTTCTTGAAATCCTTCTGATATCGTACATTTCCTTAAATTTCATCCACTTTATTTCTCAGGGATTGTATGTTCCCCATAATAATGGAAGGAAGAGGAATGCGTTTAAGCTGACGCCTCCACGTTTAATCTTACACCTCCACGCTTTCCGCGTTTCCTCCTCTTGTCTCTCTTTTCATCGCTGTGTCCATGAAAATCTCTTAAATAAAGTCTGGCAGTTGCGGCACAGATTCAAACACAGATGCTGCATTATCCATGTTTAAATGCAGTAACATGTCTCTGGAATATTGCGTTCTTCCCGGCATGATCGTGATCACGCTTACCTCCAAGACAAAGAGCCCGTAAGAAAGAAGCGACAGTGTAAAAACAAGAAGGAAATCTGTACTGATGGAACTAGGGAGCTCTTCGTTATATAGTCCACAAACATTCAAGGACAAAAACGGCACAGAGAATTACGTTAAAACACATTAAAGTGCATAAAAACAGAGACACAGACGTCAAACTTTTTTCACCCGCTGCTAGTGTGCAAGATAGTTCCCCCCTCCGTTAGGAGACAAAGAGTGCATTTACTTCAAGATACTTGAAACATATCCTGTACAATTGCTACTATATGAAAAACATCCAAATAAATATGTAAAATGTTGCAAATGTAACTAGAAAAGCACTCGGAGAGCGCAGACCTCCGCCAAGGGCCACAGTTCCCCCCATTCTGTGTTTAACATCATAAATATTAATCCTACATTTATTTTGTCTAACTTTATAGATTCCTTGACCATGAAAAAAATGCCATTTGCAAGTGGCATATATTAGCTATACTGTGATGCTTGTTTTTTGTTTTGTTTTTTTTTCACCCAGACGGTGATCCGGATCACCACCAAAATCTAATCATCTGTAGGATACCCCATTTCTGACAATCTGTGAAAATTTCATGAAAATCCGTCCATAACTTTTTGAGTTATCTTGCTAACAAACAAACAGACAGACAGACAGACAGACAAACCAACGCTGATGAAAACATAACCTCCTTGGCGGAGGTAATAAAAATTCATGGATCACCCTTTAGATAGTTAGGAGGATGTGTTTAAGTGCACATTCCCTCATTGCAGACACAAACTGTTTTCTTATCTGGCATCAATGATGATGAAAAATCATCAGGATTAAAAAAAGGAGTGGGACATTTCTGTTTATATTGTAAAAAATACATTTTGTATGAGAGTAATATTTTCAGCATTTTTCGCTGTAGAAAAGTGGTTCAAATACACTGTTGCTGTCATGTTCAGGTGAGCGCACTTTCCCTGGCTCCACAGGCAATCACCACACCTGCGTGATTAGATTCACCTGCTACCCCTCGCCAGCGCATAAAAGGACCTTCATGTGAATGCTTCAGCGCTGGCTTGTTGGGTATACTATCTGCAAAACTAGCAAGTAAGTTTATTTTCCTTCTCAGAGGAGACAGAAGTAATTCCTCTTGCTCCTGCACATGAGCTGTTAATTATTACCAATCATGACAGAACGAGCCAGCCACAGTGCAAGCTCAGCAGGAACGACATCAGCAAAACACTCCGCTTTAGATCGCTTAGATGCCACAGAGGCAGGTGGCCGTGCTTAGGCAACAGCTGCAGACAGTTACGCAGCAGCTGGGCACGGTCGCCAAACATTTGGCCCACTTGTCTCGTCCGGGTTCACCCCTCCACCTGTTGCCCCAGTTTCTTCCACCATGCACCGAACTACTTCCGTTCCCTCACCTGCCCTGTATGTGGGGGAGGTGGGGAAATGTAAGGGCTTCCTTTGTCACGTTCGGCTTTATTTGGGTCAGGTCGGTGGAAAATACCCGGACAATACAGCTAAAATTCATTTCATGGCCTCCTACTGCGAGATAGGGCCCTCAGCTGGGCCCAATCCATTCTCAACAATCCGGAGGTCCCTAATTACTCTTTTGATAGATTAGTTAATGAATTTGCTCACGTGTTCAACTGAACAGAGAGCGAAGGGAACATCATGAGCCGAGTGATGTCACTCCGTCAGGGGAGTCAGTCTGCCGCCAACTACTCAGTGGAGTTTCGTGTCTCTGCAGCGGACTCTGGATGGAATGACGTTCCGCTACGCAGCATCCTCCTCCAGGGTTTAAACGAAAACCTCCACGACGACCTAGTGATTCATGTGGTTCCCTCCTCCCTGGGTGGTCTTATTGATCAGGCTTACAGTTTAGACAACAGATACTACTGACACAGATGGAGCCGGCTCTTCCTTCGAGCCTATGGAGCTCGGCTGAGTCCATCTGAAGAGCACCAGTGGCAGAGGAGAGCGGGCAAATGCATGTACTGTGGCTCCTTAAAGCACACACTGCAGAAGTGCCATCTGAAGCCAAAAGACACAGCCCGTCAGTAGCCGTGGGGGATGGGAAATCTTTTTATCGACCCCGTAACTTCTCGATTTCGGCCCTCATCCAGTTTCCGGGGGTCGAGAGGAGAGTCATGGCTTTGATTGATTCAGGGGCAGAGCAAAACTTTACTTCTGCGCGCCTCGTGTGGGATGTAGGCATCCCCATGACCAAATTGCCCATGCCCCTCAATGTTACTACACTGTTGGGCGAGAATGTAGCATACATCGCCAAAAGCACGGGGCCAGTCTCCGTCCTTCTTTCCAGCAACCACCAGGAGACACTTTTGTTCCTTATTCTCCTTAAATCATCTCATCTGGTGGTTCCAGGGCTCCCGTGGCTCCGGAAATATAAGATAAGATAAGATAAGATAAGATAAGATAAGCCTTTATTAGTCCCACAATGGGGAAATTCCAGGATTGCAACAGCATAGGGATAGCAACACTCAGAGCAACAATCAGAAGGCAAGAAAAAACAACATCTAGTAAACATATGTCCATATTACTATAAATGTATATATATAGACACACAGTGCAGAGCATTATGGCTGGTGAATGTGCAGCAGAAAGTCTAAGCTCTCTCTCCGCGGATGCAGCGGGCCAGCTGGAAGTCTTTGGGCATGATGGTGACCCCATTATTAATTGGGCACATAACTCCATCTCTTCCTGGAGCCCGTATTGTTTGGAATCCTGTCTTTGCTCGGCCGAGTGTTCACCATCGCCACTCATCTCCTCCCCTCTGGCAGAGCCGCCGGACCTCAGCCTTGTCCCCGAGGTCTGTCATGACCTCAGAGAGGTCTTTAGCAAGTCGAGAACGCTTTCTTTACCTCTCCATCGCTCTTACGACTGTGCCATAGACCTTCTCCCGGGTGCGCAGCTGCCATCCGGCTGGCACTACAGTATTTCTGGTCCAGAGAGGGAGGCGATGGAGAGCTATATTAAAGATTCTTTGAACGCCGGCCTCATTCGGCCTTCATCGGCCCCTCTTGGGGCAGGATTCTTTTCTGTCGGGAAGAAGGACGGTTCCTTGCACCCATGCATTGATTATCGGTAATTAAATGCCATAACTGTTAAGGATAAATATCCTCTGCCCTTGATAAACTCCGCACTTGAGCTCCTTCAGCGCTTGTGAGTATTCACCAAATTAGATTTGCGTAATGCCTACCATCTGGTTTGCATTCACGAGGGGGATGAATCGAAGACGGCCTTTAAAACACACTTGGGGCAATTTGAATATCTGGTTATGCCGTTCGGGATCACCAATGCCCTCACCATCTTCCAGCGTATGATCAATGACATCCTCCACGATATGGTCAATCAATTTGTTTTTGTCTACCGTCACAACATTTTGATTTTTTTCCACACACCAGAGGAACACGCAGTCCATGTCAGGGCTGTTCTACAACGGCTCCTGGAGAACCAGCTTTACGTCAAAGCCGAGAAGTTTGAGTTTTCCACCCGCTCCACTTCGTTCCTCTGTTTTATTGTAGCTGAAGGGGAACTGAGGGCCGACCCAGCCAAGGTGAAGGCTGTGCTAGATTGGCCGACACCCCGTTCCCGAAAGGAGCTCCAGCCCTTCTTGGGGTTCGCAATTTTTTATCGCCATTTCATTAGAAACTATAGTGGGTAGCACAGCCTCTTACCCAGCTGACGTTGGTTAAAGTGCCTTTTAGTTGGTCCGAGGCAGCTGAACAGGCTTTTTCCAAACTGAAGGGTCTGTTCTCCAGTGCCCCCCATCTTGGCCCAGGTCGACCCCCAGCTCCAGTTTATTCTAGAAGTGGATGCTTCTGACTCGGGGGTGGGCGCTGTCCTATCACAGCACTCAGCCTCAGATCAGAAGCTCCATCCATGCGCGTATTTCTGTCGGAGGCTCACGCCTGCCAAGAGGAATTACGACGTAGGGGACCGAGAGCTCTTGGCCGTTAAGTTGGCCCTACAGGAGTGGAGACACTGGCTGGAGGGAGCGGCCCAGCCTGTCATTGTGTGGACCGACCGCAAAAATTTAGAATATGTTCTGTCGGCTGGCAGGCGAAATGCCAGGCAGGCCTGTTGGGCCTTATTTTTTACTAGATTTAATCTTTCCATCACTTACAGGCCTGGCTCCCTTAATGTTAAACCGAACGCTCTCTGCCGCCAGTTCTGCCCTGACCCTCCTACCCTTCACTCCCTTCCCCAACCCATTGTCCCACCCTCTTGCTTCCTTTGAGCTCTCATGTAGGACATTGAGCAGAGGGTCCAGTGGGCTCAATCCACGGAACCCAAGCCAGTAGGGGGTCCTGACGGTCATCTGTTTGTTCTGGCCGCTCTCTGCAGTGACGTCATCAGGTGTGGCCACACCAGCCATTTCGCCTGCCATCCTGGTATCTCCCGAACCATCAACCTCATCCGACGGGTGTTCTGGTGGCCCACCCTGTGGACGGACATACGGGATTACGTCAAGGCCTGTCAAGTCTGCAACTGTAACAAATCTGACTCGTCACCCCCTTCTGGTCTCCTCCACCCACTTCCCATCCCAGCTGACCCTGGTCCCACATTGCCCTGGACTTTATCACTGGACTCCCCCCCTCTCAAGGCAACACTGTTATCCTCACCTTCGTGGATTGCTTTTCTAAGGCGATCCATCGGGTGCCCCTTCCCAAATTACCCTCTGCCTCTGAAACAGCGAACCTCCTCACAACCCACTTCATCCACCTGCACGGCATTTCTGTGGACATTGTGTCTGACCGGGGCCCTCAATTCATCTCCCAGGTCTGGAGAGCCTTTTGCCGCTCCCTAGGCACCACTGTCAGCCTAATTTCCGGATATCATCCTCAGAGTAACGGGCAGGCTGAGCGCACCAACCAGTCCCTGGAGGCCACCCTTAGGTACGTAGCAGCCTACAACCCCAGCTCCTGGAGCACCCATCTGATCTGGGTGGAATACTCACAATTCTGCAGTCTCAACGGCCACTGGACTGACCCCATTTGAGGAGTCCATGGGGTATACTCCCACCCGTTACTGATGGCGGAGTGCACGTCACTGTCGCTGGCTCTGAAAGGCAACTCGAGCCACCCTCGTCTGCTATGCTGAACTCAACCACCAGTATGCGGACCGCAGGCATACTCCTGCTCCCAAATACTCCATCTAGCAGCAAGTGTGGTTGTCAGTGGACCAGGTGCCCTTGAAGATGGAGTCCAGGAAACTTTCTCATCGCTTCCTGGGCCCGTTCCCAATCTCCAGGGTCATTAATGAGGTCACGGTTTACCTAACACTCGAGCCGGCGATGCGGATTCACTCTACCTTCCACGTTTCTAAAATCAAGCCCCTCTCCGCCAGCCCTCTCTGCCCTCCCCTGAAGCCGCCTCCTCCCCCTCGGGTCCTCGATGGTCAAACCACCTACACGGTCCAGAGAATTCTGGACATCCGCCGTCAGGGCCGGGGTCTACAATATCTTGTCCACTGAAAGGGCTATGGACCAGACGAAAGGTCTTGGATCCCCAGATCGAACTTCCATGACAAGGGATGGTCCGGGCCTTTCATAAGGCACATCGCAACAAGCCCAGTGCACCGCCAGGAGGCGCTCCTGGGGGGGGGGAACTGTCATGTTCAGGTGAGCACACTCTCCTCCTCCCTTCCTGCTTGTCTTTCCCTGGCTCCGCAGGCAATCACCACACCTGCGTGTCTATATAGACACCTGCTACCTCTGCCTCGCCAGCGCATAAAAGGACCTTCATGTGAATGCTGCAGCACTGGCTCGTTGGGTATACTACCTCAGAACTCAGAACTCAGAAAGGATTTATTGCCAAGTACATTAACAGATATGAAAACTGATAACATACGAGGGATTTGACTTGACACAGAAAACGACCTGCATTTCCGGTAACACGGCAGCATCTGTGAACGCGCCTGTCATCAGATGGGTACAGGATGCATAGGGAAGAAAAGGATAATACAATAGGAAGGAGCAAAAAACCATTGATTGTCAGAATACTGGTCATATATGATCAATATTATGATTACAAGAAAAAAAGCCCTCAATGCACAGTTAGCAGACAAAAAAGTACACAAGGACACAAAGAGAGCAGTGAGTGAGTGATCTTTTTCATCAGTTTTTGAGTCAGTGTGGGTGTAGTGTTGAGTGTAGGTGTTTGTATCAGTTAAGAACAACAAAGTCTCTTTGGCAGGAGATGTTTTGTCTTAGCTGCTGGCATTGTCCTTGGGCCATGCAGCTGGCTGTCCATGGAGACATTGCAGCTCAAATGTTTTGAAAACAAAAAAACTGCAGATAATCTGGAGGACTTGTGTGAGGGGGGTCAGATTAGTCGAATAGTACTGATCCCAGAGAAGGAAACTTTATATCCTCTTACAGATTCAGTACTTAATCCTTCATTGCTGGACGTTGAATCCTTCATGGACAGCTCTCAGCGTAATCATGATGTAATCCATTTTCCTAGACAGTTCTCCATTTGCCGCTGTCAGAGTCCTCTCCATTTTTTCAATTTGATGGTTAAACCTCGCTTGGCCAGCATTTTGATAGGTTAAGTCCATCTTCATCAATTTACGGTACACCAGGACAATCCCAGATCCAATCAGAACGATCCCGATGACCATTACTACGAAGATGTACAAATCTTCGATGGAAAGATCAGACAGGCACAAGAGTTTCCAATTACTTGTGTCCCTTAAAACTAGCAAGTTTATTTTCCTTCTCAGAAAAAACAAAAGTAATTCCTGCTTGTCTTTTTCTCCTTCAGGTTGCTATCATCTTCATGGTGCGTCTCCGGGGTCATTGTGCGCTCACCTGCCTCATCATCATCATCACCACTTCAGCTGCCTATTCCACCCGGTCAGACACCTAACCCAGCTCTACTCCTGCCTACCAGCATCCTTCCTTGGTTCGCCGTTTGTGCTGGGTTCCTTTGCCAGGTTCTCTGTTTTTCCCACGTGAGTGCAGTCCTATTTATCCCCTTGCTGTCTCCCTCCTTGTCTAACCTGCTCTCGTCTCTCCTTCCAGGCTGGGTCTTCCTCTGGTGAGTGACGTCTTTCATTAATGAAGCTTTCCTTTTTTGATTCAATAAAATCTGATTAATTTGCTTCTCTGTGTTATCGTGTGTTTTCTCTGGTGTCACTCCCTGCATGTGAGCTGTTAATTATTACTAATCATGACAGTTGCCCATAAAGTTTGTATTTTTCTTAATTTTTCTAGATTTTGGTGCCAATTGTTTTTGTTTTCTTTGCTTATTTTGGTTATTTTGATGCATTTTTGTCTATATTTGTCCATTTCTTCAGTCATGAGTCTTTTCGCCTCCACAAAAAGAAACATAAGTAATAATGGATGAGTATTAATCATGATTACTGTAAATTAATCCACAGTATCACTATGATCAATCAGATTAAAAAATGTTATTGACATCCCTAGTTTTAAGACATATTGAGATTTTGTTTTGTTGTTGCTTGTTAATAAATACTTATTTTTGAAGAATAATTTGAAGTAGTTTAGTTATTCACTAAGGTATTTCTTCTCGTTTTAGAGCAATCCTGGAATTTCCCCGTTGTGGGACTAATAAAGGCTTATCTTATTTTGAGTTTTAAATTCTTATAAAGATGCTGTGGTGGGGATCGGACCAATGTTCATGGTGAGCAAAGACATTTTGTTAGATCATATATCGTGTAATTGACACCAACCACCCAATACGACTTTTGGTATTGCTGGTTGATCGTGTAAAAACCTGCAGACAGGTGGGATATGGACTAATCAGGAACAATGACATAATTATCTAACATCATTATATAAGACATTTGAGAAAGTATCAGACAACACAGCAAAAAATGGCATTTTTTTATGTCTCCTTCAAAAATTAAGCTCTCAAATTTTCCTGTTTATTGTCCCCCCAACAGTGAAATGGGATTTTTGCCCCTGTACACAGCTGTCATCATTTATTGGACTAATTACTCCCTGCTCATGTGACCCACAGCTGTTATTATTTGTTGTCAGTTCCTCCGTTCCTTATTTAAGGGGCTGCTTCACGGTTGGCCGGTGCAGCACCCTTCTCAGAAGCTCAAACGTAAGTTCTATGTTTGTATTCTACTCTGGTATCTGATGTGAATTCTTCATTTATCCTCTGTATTTTTCCTGTGTGTGCTCCACGCTAATTTGGGTAGTTTTGGTGTATGTTCCACATCTTCCTTGGTGTTTCTATAGGCCTTAGCCCTCGGGCTATTTTGGACTACTCATTTTCTGTGTTCTGCCTGGCTTCTAGCCATTGTATGTGTTTTTGCTTGTTGTAATGTGTATTCTGTGTTTATTAAATCCGCCAGCAACTCACAGTTCAGCGTTTGGTGTCCTCAATCCGGCCCTGAAGGGAACGTTTATGACAAAAGCACCATATAAATCTAATCTGTTATTATTATTATAGTTGGAATTTAATTATTGAGCTTAAAATCCCATTTCTAGTTTTCTGTTCCCATTTTATTTTATCACGAGAGAGCATTACACAACTTAGGAAGTGACCAAACACTGAGATATTGATGGGTTATTATCACTGTATAGTGTTTTAGCACCTAGTATAACAAGCTGCATCACCTTAATACTGTGCCTTTAGAGTTTGTTGGTATTTAAGGGTCCTGTTGCAATAAATGGAGCACTGAAAAAAATAAATTGATAAATAAAAAGTTGCAATAATTCTTCCAGCATTTTTTTTTTCTTGCAGCATTTGTCATCTTCTCCAGTCTGTTGCTTTTCCAGTATGGTCACTTCAGTACTGAATATACGTATGTGCATGTACTGTATACAGTGGATATAAAAAGTCTACACACCCCTATTTAAATGCCAGGTTTTTGTGATGTAAAAAAATGAGACCAAGATAAATCATTTAAAATTTTTTCCATCATTGAGTGTGAGAATTTGCGTGCCCCTAGTGACAGAGCACAGCACTGCACCTGCCTTCTCACTTTGACTTTGTCAAAAGTAAGTGAGAAATTTCTGGGGTTTTTTTATAATGTACTGATTTCTTGTTCATATACTTTGAAGATAAGATGATGAGGTACCTCTGTACAAAAAACGGTGTCAAAAGACTGAACCATTTTTTTGTGTAAATACATCCAAAGTCCAGTTTTGACTGAGTTATGGAATTTAAAGAGGTGCCGCGACATCATGCAAATTAGATGCATAATTTTATTCCTGTCTGAAACTTTGGATCATATTTTACATCTTTCTAATTGACAGTAAGTCATTATCTCTTACCACTTTCAAGTTATAGCCTTGGAAATCTGAACTATTTTATTGACAAAAAATATTTACCACTCTTGACCACT
The DNA here is from genome assembly GCA_020510985.1 of Pholidichthys leucotaenia. Classification (NCBI taxonomy): domain Eukaryota; kingdom Metazoa; phylum Chordata; class Actinopteri; order Cichliformes; family Pholidichthyidae; genus Pholidichthys; species Pholidichthys leucotaenia. Next base: position 175,901,668 of record CM035849.1, on the reverse strand, counting down.
AGGGGGTATGTCACAGTTCTGCACCATACACACTCAAAGGGTTAATGTGGCCTATAACCTGTACAACCAAATTGAAAAACAAACTGAAATCTTTTAAGGGGGACAAAATGTACAATAACCTGGTTGCATAAATATGCACACCCTTAAACTAATACTTTGTTGCAGCACCTTTGGCTTTTATTACAGCACTCAGTCTTTTTGGGTAGGAGTCTATCAGAGTGGCACATCTTGATGTAGCAATGTTTGCCCACTCTTCTTTGCAAAAATGCTCCAAATCTGTCAGATTGCTAGGGCATCTCCTGTGCACAGCCCTCTTCAGATCACCCCACAGATGTTCGCTGGGATTCAGGTCTGGACTGTGACTGGGCCATTCCAAAGCCTTAATCTTCTTCTGGTGAAGCCATTCTTTTGTTGATTTGGATGTGTGCTTTGGGTCATTGTTGTGCTGAAAGATGAAGTTCCTCTTCATCTTCAGCTTTCTAGCAGACACCTGAAGGTTATGTGCCAACACTGACTGGTATTTGGAACTGTTCATAATTCCCTCCACCTTGATTAAGGCCCCAGTTCCAGCTGAAGAAAAACAGCCCCAAAGCATGATGCTGCCACCACCATGCTTCACTGTATGAATGGTGTTCTTTTGGTGATGAGCAGTGTTGTTTGCGCCAAATATACCTTTTGGAATTATGGCCACAAAGTTCAATCTTGGTTTCATCAGACCATAGCACATTTTCCCACATGCGTTTGAAAGATTTCAAATTTGTTTTTGCAAAATGTCGCTGGGCTTGGATGTTTTTGTATTTTTTGGTAAGATAAGGCTTCTGTCTTGCCACCCTACCCCATGGCCCAGGTATATGAAGAAGACGGGAAATTGTTGTCACATGTACTAAACAGCCAGTACTTGCCAGAAATTCCTGCAACTCCTTTAATGTTGCTGTTGGCCTCTTGGCAGCCTCCCTGACCAGTTTTCTTCTCGTCTTTTCATCAATTTTGGAGGGACGTCCAGTTCTTGGTAATGTCGCTGTTGTGCCATGTTTTATCTACTTGATGATGACTGTCTTCATTGTGTTCCATGGTATAGTTAATGCCTTGGAAATTCTTTTGTACCCTTCTCCTGACTGATACCTTTGAACAATGAGATTCCTCTGATGCTTTGGAAGCTCTCTGTGGACCATGGTTTGTGCTGCAAGATGTGACTACAAAAATGTCAAGAAAAGAAGAAGAAGCCAACTTTATTGTCATTCGATCCATACGGCCAATCATGTGCAGTAGAATGAAATTATGTTTCTCCTATCTACAATGTTAATCACATCAAAAATTAGAGGGGTTGCTGCAATAAACAACTTTTCCTTTCCCCATTCTATTATGCTGAGCACCAAGCTAGAAGGAGGGGGTACCATTTTTATATGGTCTTCGGTATGACCCGGTTGGGGCTTGGAACCATGATTTCGCTGCCAATGCTATATCAACTAGGCCACCACTCTGGTAGCCTACTAGAACAGTTGAACTTTATTTGGGGTTAACCAGAGGCACTTTAAATGGTGGCAGGTGTGACTTGACTCCCATTTAACATGAGTTTGAAAGTGATTGGTTAATTCTGAATACAGCCACATCCCCAGTTATAACAGGGTGTGCATATTTATGCAACCAGGTTATTGTAAGTTTTTTTTGTTTGTTTGTTTGTTTGTTTTTTATTTTCCCCTTAAAATATTTCAATTTGTTTTTCAATCGGGTTGTACAGGTTATAGGTCACGTTAATGGTGGAAAACATTTTGAAATGATTTGCTTGGCCACATCTTTTACATCACAAAAACCTGGCATTTGAACAGGGGTGTGTAGACTTTTTATATCCACTGTATATATTATATACTAAAAGCACATTATAAACTCATTTAAAGTTAGAGTTGTCCTCACTACCAACTTTTGGGGCTCCAAATATTCTGCCCAATCTTTTTTTTCCCTTAATAAACATCATCAGTGTTTTATGTAGCACTGCGATGTTTCTAATGTCACTTTTTCATGTGTGCAACTTTTTTGTAATAGTTTTACAGCCTTTCTTGTAAATCAGAGAAATATTTTTCTGGCAGATTTCCCTACTTTTTGAATAAAAATGCAATATTTCCCCCATGTTGTTTTCCCACTGAATTCACAATTTCTCATAAAAATGTAGAATTTTTTCTCAAATTTGCAATTTTTGTCATGGAAAATAAATCTTTTTTTCTTACATATTTGCAAAACCATTTAAATTTCTGATTTTTTAATATTTTTTTTGACTATCATTAAGTTGCAACTATTTTCTTGTGAGTTTATAAATAAAATAAGTAAGTAAATAAATAAAATAATATAAATACTATTTTCTCCTAAATTAGCATGTTTTTTTTTCTGGTAAATTTGGTTAATCTGCTGGGTAAGAAATAGCCACATGGTGTCATGGAATGCCCCTCGGGGCAAAGAAGAGAGAGACTTAGGCGCTGAACTGCTAGTTGTGAAATTCATTAACAAACAAAAAGCCCAAACTGTGCACAAACACAAAATCCAAATAGTGTATAAAGCAAACTTATGAACAACAGAGAACACAGGATACACACGGATAGGAAATACCAGAACGGGGACAGGGTTCTGACGCAATGATACTTTAAGACTCCAGCAATAAAGGAGAGAAATAATAATCCTTAAATGGAGATAGAGACATTCATTCATTCATTCATTCATCTTCTTCCACTTAATCCTTTTTGGGTCGCGGGGGGGCTGGAGCCTATCCCAGCATCTTTGGGCGAGAGGCAGGGTACACCCTGGACAGATCGCTAGTCTATCACAGGGCCAACACAGAGAGACAGACAACCATTCACTCTCACAGTCATACCTAAGGACAATTTAGAATCCCCAGTTTGATGCCAATTAACCTAACTTGCATGTTTTTGGCATGTGGGAGGAAACAGGAGAAATCCCGGAGTAAACCCACGCAGACACGGGGAGAACATGCAAACTCCACACAGATCACTGTTGGTTGAGGGCTGGGATCGAACTCAGGAGGTAGAGACAATTGAACACAAATGATGGCAGGTGTGGATACCATGAGTGGGCAGGGGGAAACGATGACCATGTTTACATGGACACAAGTAACCAGATTAAAAGCCTGATCGGAATAAAAATGATTCATGTAAACACACCAATGTGAATATTCTGACCCGATCACGCTCATTCAGATCAAAATTTCATTCCGATTGAGATGGGTGGGTTATGCTGATTGTTAATTGAATAGTGTGCATGAAAACACTTATTCTGAAGGTTGGGCAGAAAATATGTTTACTGCGCATGTCTGTACATCAGCCACACGTTGACGTGATGTATTTCCGCCTTTACAGCAGCTAGCGGAAGACATAGCGGGAGTAAAACAAAACTGGTCTGTATAGTCTAGTGGCTAGGAGGGGTTCCCATGCACCCCCCGGAAATCAACTTTTAACCAGCATTTCTGGAATGCTCTGGATAAGCTGTTAACGAAATGCTTTGTTCCCAAGCTTGCAAAATGTCCCACGTGACTTTTTTATGCTAATTTTATGTAAATTATTGCCGCCATTACCAGAAAATGCATTTTTTGTTATATCTCTTTAAATGTTTGAGAAAACTCCTTAATTATGGCTTCTACACCCATGTTATGAAGGTCAATTGTCACATTGAACCTATTTTCAGAATGCCCATATTTGTATAGAACAAGAAAATATGCAAATTAGGTCCGCCATTGTGCAAAAATCTTTATTTCTCTATATCTCTACCAGTCTTGGACATAGCCTCACCAAAATGGTTTCTACCTCCCTTATTACATGGTCAAACAATATGATAACGTTATCATTGTTGTGAATACACGTGTTACTAGTATGTTATGAAATCCTGTAATTACGGCTGCCATTAAGAAAAAATAGTTTTTTCGCCCTATTTTGGCTCCTTTTAGAGATAAACGTTTTCTGGGAGCTTCTACCTCCCTATTAACATGGTCAAGGAACATGATGAAAACTAATCATGTGTTCATTTCTAACAGTAATATGTAAATATTACGCATCATCATCATCATCATCATCCTCTTCTTCTATGTCGTCTTCTGCTTCGTCTTCAGACTCTTCTTCTTCACTGTCGTCTTCACCAGCAGTATCTAGGATATCTACGAGTGAAGTAGGTAGCGCCTCTCCATAGTACCAGATGGGTTCTAGTACTTCCTGGTCTGTTCTTAACCAACCCTGACCCTCATTGTGTGGTTTCGGCTTTTCGAAGATAGCTTGGTGAGCTCGTTTGTACAGCGCAACCCGGTAGTTTGCACGCTGGATGTGTGGCTTGAGCGCAGAGCGGCACGGAGGGAGACGTGACAGGTCGACTTTTGACTTGGTAGTGAGCCTCCCTCCTTCACCAACCATCTTTCGAAGCAGTTTGACACATACGGTATCCACGAACGATTCACGAGGCTGCCCATACATGATACAGGTGAACTTCTCCAGCTGCGTAACCACTTTAGGGTCGACGTTCCAGTTCTCTCCAAGCTGACGGAATGCCTCATGAAACCTTGGGCTCTTCTCAAATTTTTTCAGAGGACCGACTTTTCCTTTTCCTTTAAAGGAGCTTGTACAATCTTCTCCAGTGAACACGTAGAAGCCAAGTATAGTGGAACAGTAGCTGCGTCCCAAGGACTCAGCAATTTCCGAGAGATTGAGTAGCTTGCGGTGTTTGCCAGATCCTGTGTCCAAGTAGACAGTAAGGTTTATTGTATGGGCATGGTAGAGCAGAATCACGAAGATGTCCGTGTCTGGCGTACGGACCACAGCATTCTCATAGCCAATTCTGGCGGCAAAGTGAAGGTATAGCACCACCCTTGTGTCAGTTTCTTCCTGATCACTGTATATTTCTGGGAGTTCTCACTCTTCCACCTGAAAGCAATAAAATACAAACAAAGTTTTTTACTTCAGTAATTGCATGGGCATAAAAGTAATTGAAATGTTATCGACAGACCTCCCCGTTCGAAACGACCAGTTCATGGGCCTGTCCTTCAACAATAATCACTGCTTTCTGCGTGTTTTGGAGCCTCGATGCTGCTTCTCGGCCACTCCAAACGCGTAGTAGTAAATTACATAATTGCTATTTGTTCTCATCATTGGCGAGGAACACTTTGAAGTTGTATGGCTTCCTCGTCGCGGGACCTGCGAGAATAATCTTCTCTGATTTCCCGCGCCTCAACCTCTCCTGCGCCTTGATCGATTGTGGATAGTAGCTGTCAGTGGAAAACAAGAAATGCTTCCTGGCTACCATTTGGTCGAGTATTTGCAAGCAAATCTCGCCGCAAGTGGGAGGAAGATTAGACAGCGTATGAAGCAGAGCCATGCCATCTTGAATAAACAGGGCGTCTTTGGGGTAGGAAAGGTCTTCGCTGGCGTGGTCATCGAGGATATAGTGAAGGACACTGGCCTTGTTCGTCTTAGAGAAGAAGCCATCTGGTGTTCCAAGACTGGGAGGTACTGGTAACAATGGAAACTTCATAAGTTCGTCTAGGTCCAAAGGATCTTCTTGGTCTGATCTTCCGGACCTAATTTGCATATTTTCTTGTTCTATACAAATATGGGCATTCTGAAAATAGGTTCAATGTGACAACTGACCTTCATAACATGGGTGTAGAAGCCATAATTAAGGAGTTTTCTCAAACATTTAAAGAGATATAACAAAAAATGCATTTTCTGGTAATGGCGGCAATAATTTACATAAAATTAGCATAAAAAAGTCACGTGGGACATTTTGCAAGCTTGGGAACAAGGCATTTCATTAACAGCTTATCCAGAGCATTCCAGAAATGCTGGTTAAAAGTTGATTTCCGGGGGGTGCATGGGAACCCCTCCTAGCCACTAGACTAGTATCGTCCTGCTGTCTCCCTCTATTCATCATATGCAGAAGTGTGTACTTGTAGCTTCATTACGGAGACCAGCACAAGCAAAAGTACAGTCTGAATAACACAATACAGGTCCATTTCAAAAAGAGACACGAAGCAGGGCATGCTAACACTGGAAGCTGCTTCTTCTTCTACTATTTTCGGAATGTTCGAATGTCGTTGTGCGCATGTCAAAATGATTTATTCCGTTCAAACATGTGACACATGGAAACACACGTCCTAATCGGATCAAATTTTTCAGGATCCATAAAAACAGTGAAGTTCTGATCTGAATTGTAATCAGATTGAAGAAATTTTGCCCATGTAACCGTGGCTAGTGATTAGAGATTCGGGTCAGTTGGGAACAGTGAGAGGGGAGAGACGGGGCTGACAGCTGACAGGAACACCGCCCACAACGGAGCAAAAAACCCGGAAGTGCCACTGACAGCTGCAGCCCCGGGAGGAGAGACAACACAACAGAATACGAATATAATGAGATGACAAACAAAGACCATTCATCCATCCATCCATCTTCTTCCGCTTAATCCTTTTCGGGTTGTGGGGGGGCTGGAGCCTATCCCAGCATCTTTGGGTGAGAGGCAGGGTACACCAACTCAAATACAAAAACTACAATAAACGTAAACAGGAAAATAAATCATACTAACAAACACAGAATATGCGAAAACCAACCAAAGATAAAATTACAGGAATTACAACTCAAAGCTACGATACTATACAAAAATGAAAAAAGGTAAAGAGACTGAGCACAGTGGAATCCCCCCGTGCTCAGATTGTGACACATGGTGGCAAGTGATTACATCATAACTTAATGAAAAAACATTAGTCCTGTCAGAATAAATGTGTTAATCACCACAACTGATTAATAACAAAATAAAATGAGTTAAGAATAATGTGATTAAGGCTGCGTGTCCACCAAATGTGTTTTTTGCCACCTGACCACCCTGAACGTCTTTTTTTCAGCGTTTCTGCTCTGTGCTCTGGGGAAAAAAAAAGTCTGTGCCCTGTATCCTAGCAACAGCTTGTCACTCACAGCTCAGCACTTCCACTTTTCCTATGGTCAGACTTTCTACTTATTTTTTATAGTAGTCTCTAAATAACAATGGACAGGAAATGTATTCTAGCATTGGTAGTAGCTCTGGATGCAAAATATGATGATACGAAAACAGGAGTCTGAATACACACGGTACCGGCCTCCTATGTCCCACTCTTCTTCATTTCTGATTGGCTGCTTAGAAAGGTCTGACACTGACAAGCTCAGCTGCAATCTGAAAAGTTGAAATGTTTTCAACTCTGAGCGCCCTGAGTGCCACGACAAAAAGCGGCCACTGCCGAGAGCGTTTCAGCGCCGAGGGTGCTCAGCACTGCAAACACTGGACTACAAAGAGAATGAATAGAAAATAATCACCCACAGATGAAAAAATGTGTTTGGTAGACACGCAGCCTAACTGAGCTTTTTTTATATCAGGAGCAAGAATGTGGCAGCAGCAGGGTGAACCAAGGAGAGGAGAGAAGAGGTAAAGGTAACCAGAGAAACAGCACAAGTGTCCAAAGGAGAGAGAGACAGCACTGATGACTAGAAAGACAGAGGGGGCACACATGACCAGGTAACAATAGCCAAAACTTGATTTCTGCCAGTGTTGAAATACTTAACATGCAGTAGGTATCAAGTAGGCCTGCTGCTTCATAGTGGCATAGACTATTACAAGGCTGAATACAGATTTAGTAAATCAGGGAAACAATTTTTACAGCTGTTACTAATATGGGAATGCCAAAATAAGGAGGTAAATTAGCCTTGTCCTTTTAGCAAAGTTAATGATTTTGTGCTCTTCCTCAACACTAGGATACATATACTATCATTTTTTGCTTAAAAAAAAAATCATTTTCCTTTAAAAATGAAAAAGAGGACATTGGAGACAACTGCCTGTACTGATGTGATGACAGTCCTATAATAAAAATATTTTTAAAACTTCTTATACGGGCAGAGATCTCAACCCTCATTTGGCAAGGGGGAAGAAAATTATAAGGTACAAACAAAATGTTTAAATATCCATTCTGAATACTGATTCTGTCATTATGCCCTCATGACACAGGCTTGAAAATAGGAAGCTAAGAAATCAATTTGAAGATTATTTATTTGTTTGTTTGTTTTTGGAATTTTGGAACTCCTCTAATTATGACCTTTAAAAACTATGTTTGCATATTAAATATTCCTTACTATTCGTTTTTGATTGTTTTTTATTTGATTCTACACTCAAATGGTGTCATGCAATACAGTGAATGGAATAACTGTAATATATTTATTAAAACAAAAAGGTCAGCTAATATCTAGTTAGTATTACACATTCACTTTTCTAATATCAGTAGTATTTGCAATTAGACAGTGTCCATTGCTTAAAGAAGTCATTTCCACAAATCTGTTTACAGGACATCACTTGAGTTCTGATACATTAGCCTAGTTCTGGAAGATAAATCCAAATCAATATTAATTAATCCTAATCAATGCTGGGTAGTCTTTTCCATCTGCTTAGAGGAGTGAAGCAAACTAATGAAATTAATGAAGTGGGTGAGATTAGAAGCTGGAGGTTTTTCTTGCTACCATTCAGTACAGTAACGCCAGGGTGCTTTGGGACAACTTTGTTGTCTTGATTTATTGTTCCATTTTCCCTTTGAGACTGCAATCTCCTGACTAGAGGACAAGTGTTTTTTGTAATAATAACCCATATGCTTCTTTGTGGAATTTAAATAAAGCTCAACAAGCGAGAACAGCCATCAGTGCCCAGAGATTAGCAGGAGACAAAACTAAACTGTCTTTTGTGAGTCATTAATACACATTTGACTGCCAAGGATATTGCATGCAGATCAGCGCTTCAAGGAAAATTCCCCTTTAAAATCTTGACTGCCTTGAATTTCATTTTCCTCCAAGGAGGTTTATCAATAAATTGTCCAAGCATGCCCTGCTCTGCAAATGGAGTGATGATTACTTGGGCAGACTTCTAATTGCCTTGTAAATGAGAGCAGAATTACCAATACATCTAGAGCTTAGATCCAATGAAGTGTTTGTTTGCTCACACCCACTGAATCCAGTCCAAATATTTTTTGTGTGAATACTTCACTGGAAGGTAATTTTAATGAAATAATTGTATAATAATTGCTTATTATTTTTTCTTTGAAAGAAAAAGATAACATAAATATGATGTATGAGTATTTGCATGTGTGAATATTATCCAAATAAAAGTAATACAATGGTAATGGTTTATACACACTACTAGAAATTATAAAGCTTGAAGTATAAGTTGAGTTTTTTCAAATGGGACCATTTTTTTTTTTTTTTTTTTTTTTACCTACCGTTGTGTTTTTCTAGTGTGTTCACTTCCACAAATGCAATAGAGCATGCATGTTGACAGGATGGTATTATAACCTGGGTTATGCACTGCTCAGTGGCCTTTGGTGACAAACATTTACAGGGCAGGCAATCGGAGGACTACGGCCTAGTAGACAGTGAGCTGGAACTAGCCCAGCACTGTAGCCAGTTGCTTGGGAATCATGTAAGCATTGGTCTTCTTGCTGTAATGTTTCAGAATATTTATCTCACAACACATAGCACCTCATGATGATTGATGCTGTAAAATTGTGTTATACTGTACATTGTACAGCAAAAAGATTCAACTGAATTATGAGGAATTAAATTAGCCAACTGAATTCAAAGAATCAGAATACACAAAGTAGAAAGCACTAAAAGAATAATTAGAAATAATTTATTAATATAGCAAATTAGTACAAATACACAAAAAATATACCACACATAATTCATTTACCTTTTGTTCTTATTAAAGACAAAAATAGAAATGAGATGTTTTTTACCTTCTTTACATGTTTCGACTGTATACTGCAGCCTTCGTCAGAAGTGTCAGCTGATTGCTCCTAGGTGTCATTTTATCAGCTGACTTTCGTAGGCGGGGCTAGCCCAGCAGACCTGTCAGATCCACCAAGCTGGCCCCGCTTTCCACCCTCCGATGGTCTCTGGAGAATGTGGTCCCAGGTGTGGGCCAGCATAAAGACCCCCTCATCCCGGTTCATGCTATCTTTTCCCCGCTTCCTGATTTCTATAGCCTCCTTGATCCAGCATTTGTGTCTGTTGCTCTCCAATCCAATAAAGTTCTGCGTTGTCCCAGTCCATGATGTGATTATTTCTTTTGCAGTGATCTGATATTGCTGATTTTAATGTTGCTTGTTCTGCCTTTTCTTTTTGTGATCTTGTGAGTCGTCCTTGTGTTTCCTTCTCACATTCCTTCCGGTGTTCTTTTTTCCTTGTGGTGAATGATCTTCCAGTTTCTCCAATGTAGGTTTTGTTGCATGATCTACATGATATTTCATATATTACATTGGATTTTTTGTCTTGTTCTATTTTGTCCTTGGGGTGTACTAATAACTGTCTTATTTTTTGTGTGGTTTTACTACTGTTTATTTGGAATGTTTTCATGATCCTTTGAATTGGTTCTGTTATCCCTCGGATGTATGGTATAGTTATGGTGTCCTTGTTTTTGATTTCAGCTTTTGTTCTGTGTCTTGTTTCTTGTTTGTTTTCTTCATTTTTGACTTGCTGTTTCCCTTTGTATATGGCCCATACTGGATATTGGCAGCGTATGAGTGCATGTTTTATGTGATTTTCCTCATCCTGTCTGTCTTCTTGGTCTGTGGTGATTGTGGCCCGTTCATATAATGTCTTGACAACTGATAGTTTGTGTGCTGTGGGGTATTCTGATGTCCATAGTAGGTATTGATCCGTGTGGGTTGGTTTCCTTCTGATGAAGGCTGCAGTGAACAGTCGAAACATGTAAAGAAGGTAAAAACATCTCCTTTCTATTTTTGTCTTTAATAAGAACAAAAGGTAAATAATTAAAAGAAGACAAAATGAACCTACTTGAGCCATTACGTGAAAGTTATGGACAAAATTGCATCAAAGACTTCCGCTGGCTAGAGAAATTGGAAAAAACACAGGCACGCTACAGAAACCACCTGAAATTTAATCTCCATTGCAGAGATGAGGATGTCACATCAGCAAGCCTCAACATAAAAAATCCAATCCCAACCAAAAACACAGAGAAAATTTTCAATAAAGCACAGAAAGACCTGATCAAAGAACAGATAAGAATGACGGCAACCAAAGTGGACAGAATCAACAACCAGATCAAGGAAGAAATGGACATTTTCAAGAAATACTACCAAAAAAATACAAAAAGGAAGAACGGACGAAGACAAACACACATGAAAATGAACGCTAAGTGGGTCAAAAACTTATAAAAACCCACACTCACGGACACAGAGAAAAAAGTGCTGAGCAGAAGACTGAATTTCACCATCACACCAGCCAGAATACCTCACGAAGAATACATCCTCGCAACAGAACTTGCATGTGAAAAAATCCAGGACCATGGGGAAAAAGCATCACTCCGGAACACAGTCGCAGGAATCTTCAAAACGGCCAAATTACCACAAAGCAACATTACAAAAGAAGAAGAAAAAGCATTAAACTCACTCAAGAAAGATAAAACAATCACAATCCTCCCATTAGATAAAGGCAGAACGACAGAAGTAATGGACACACAAACGTATGAAAAACAGATGGAAACCATGTTGGCAGACAGCAGCACATAGGAAATCATAAAAACAAACCCCACAGAAGAAAAGAAAAAAAATGCTAAAAGCCCTTCTTAAACCACTGTTAGAAAGCAAAAAAAAAAATCACAAAGGACGCATACGATCACCTGATACCCACAGCCAGCATCACCCCACGGATCTATGGAACCCCAAAAATACATAAGAAGGATGTCCCACTGCAGCCAATAATAGACAGTATCGGATCAGTTACATACAACTCATCAAAAGCCCTGGTTGAAATCATCAAACCCCTCCTTGGACTATCAGAATACCACTGCAAAAAAATCAAAAGAGCTGGTACAAGAACTAAAAAATATGAAAATAGAATCAGACGAGATCCTCATTTCACATGATGTCATTTCATTATTCACAAAGACCCCTGTTGATGTCACATTACACATAGTGCAAGAACGCCTGAGAAATGACAGAACCCTAAAAAGATGCACCAATCTCACAGTTGACGACACATCTGAACTTTTACAATTTGTTGCAAAATCCACCTATTTTCAATACAGAGGAAAAAAATTTACAGACAAAAAGAAGGATTTGCAATGGGAGACCCACTATCAGCCATCATGAGCAGCTTTTTTTCATGGAGGATCTGGAAAACAAAGCCATCAACACAGCACCCACACAATGTAAACCCACCCTATGGAAGAGATACGTGGATTACATTTTGGAGAAAATAAGGAAAGGACACACAAGAACTCACTGACCATCTGAATAGCACAGACAGCACTGGTAATATAAAATTCACACATGAAGAGGAAGAAAATGGCACCATAGCCTTTCTGGACATGAAAATCCACCATAATGATGACGGCAGTATAAAAATCACAGTCTACAGGAAACCAACCCACACGGATCAATACCTACTATGGACATCAGAACACTCCACAGCACACAAACTATCAGTTGTCAGGACGTTATATGAATGGGCCACCATCATCACAGACCAAGAAGACAGACAGGAGGAGGAAAATCACATAAAACATGCACTCATATACTGCCAATATCCAGTATGGGCCATAAACTGACATAACGTTCGGCTCAGGAGACGCACACACACAGGCTCAGAGTAGTTCAAACTGTTTATTAACAACAGGGATGTTTGGGTGCGTGTCTGCGGAATGTTAATGTGTTGGTGGTGGCGTCTGCTTCGGACCCAGAGGCAGGAGACCGTTCAGCCGGCAACCCTATGGGAGAAATCAGACACAGGGAGATGAGCACACACCAACACAGGGGGAGAATAGGCGAGGGAGAGAAGCTTACTTGTTGGGACAGATGACTGGCGCTTCAAGGATGGAAGCCCGGGAGACAGCCACCTGCAGGGCTCGGTGCAGCAGCGAGGAGAGACGAGGGACGGGATTGTCCGCCGCCGAGGAATCCACCTGTGCACAGGGGAGCAGACTGGAGAGAAGAGGTAAGCGATTTTCTTACCGGTGACGAGGATGCTGAAGAGAATGTGGTAGAAGCCCATGGAAGGGAAATGAAGTCTACGGCTTCAGGCCGAAGCTCAGGGCGAGGCGGCTTTTATCCTTCGCCGCTGACGAGTAGCAGGTGCGTGAGCAGGTGGCGCTGCGGATGAATGGCGCGGCGTGACAGTACTCCCCCCTCTAGCAGCGCCTCCTGGCGATGGCTTATCCGGGTGCGCTCGGTGGAAGTCCGCGATGAGCGATGGGTCCAACACAAACGACGGGGGCACCCACTGTCGATGCTCGGGCCCATAGCCCTCCCAGTCCACCAAGTATTGCAACCCACGACCCCGGCGCCGGGAGTCCAGGATGGAGGAGCCGGACCAGGCCGGATGGCCACCAATCATCCGGGGCGCGGGTTGCGCTGCAGGAGGAGGGCAAAGGGGGTCAGTAACTGCCAGTTTCACCTTCGACACGTGGAAAGTAGGATGAATGCGGAGGGAGGGGGGAATAGCCACGCGCACAGCCACCGGGTTGATGATCCGGGTGATGGGGTAGGGACCCATGAAGCGCTGTGCCAGCTTTCTCCTCTCGCCTTTTAGAGTGACGTCCTGGGTGGAAATGTAAACAAGCTGCCCAACTCTGTACGCCGGGGCAGGTCTTCTACGCCGGTCCGCCACAGTCCTGTTGCGCTCCGCTGTGCGTAATAGCGCATGGCGCGCGGCAGCCCAGGTGGAGCGGAACTGCCTGAGATGGGCCCTAACTGACGGGACAGTTACTTCACTCTCCTGCTCCGGAAACAGCGGGGGGTCGTAACCCAGGGACACTTTGAAGGGGGACATCCCTGTAGCAGAAGAGCGAGCGGTGTTGTGGGCATATTCAACCCAGGCAAGATGGTTGCTCCAGGACGTGGGTTTGGATTTGGACACACAGCGGAGCGCAGCCTCCAGCTCCTGGTTGGTCCTCTCACACTGCCCGTTGGATTGGGGGTGATGGCCGGAGGAGAGGCTCACCTTGGCTCCGATGGCGTTGCAGAAAGACCTCCAAACCTCAGATGAAAACTGGGGGCCCCGGTCCGAGACCACGTCCACCGGAATCCCATGCAGCCTGACCACGTGTTGGACGAGGAGGTCCGCCGTCTCCAGGGCAGTAGGGAGGCCTCGCAGGGGGACGAAGTGCACGGCCTTGGAGAAGCGGTCCACAATGGTCAGGATGGTGTCATAGGAGTTGGAGACAGGGAGTCCGGTGACGAAATCCAGCACGATGTGCGACCAGGGCCTGCCAGGGATGGGCAGGGGCTGGAGCAGACCCGCTGGAGGGGCATTTCCCGACTTGCAGGTGGCACAGATTGGGCAAGCCCGGGCGTAGCGGGCTGCATCCCTCCGCAGGCCTGGCCACCAAAAGGACCGTTGGAGGAGATCTATCATCCGGGAGGTGCCAGGGTGACAGGTGAGCTTGGAGGTGTGGAGCCAGTGGATGACCTCTCCTCGGACCGCGGATGGCACGAACAGCCTCCCCTCCGGTCCGCCGCCAGGGTCAGGTTCCACCTCCTGTGCCTTCCGGATCTTGCTCTCGATGTCCCACGAGATGGCTCCCACGACGCACGACCTGGGCAGGATGGAGTGGGGCGCCTCCTCCGACTCCACGGGGGCGAACTGCCTGGAGAGGGCGTCAGGCAGGACGTTCCTAGAGCCAGGCCTGAAGGTGATGGAAAATTGGAACCTGGCGAAGAACAGGGACCAGCGCGCCTGGCGGGCGTTCAGGCGCTTGGCAGATCGTAAGTATTCCAAGTTCTTGTGGTCCGTGAGGTAGGTTTGCCCCCTCTAACCAGTGGCGCCACTCCTGCAGGGCGAGCTTGATGGCCAAGAGCTCTCTGTCCCCCACATCGTAGTTTCTCTCCACCGGGGACAAGCGCCGGGAGAAGAAGGTGCACGGTCGCTTGGCGCCATCGTCCGGTGACCGCTGGGACAGCACTGCTCCCACTCCCGTGTCCGTCTACCTCTACAATGCACTGCAGCGCGGGGTCGACCTGGCGAAGGACCCGGGAGGAGGAGAATTCCGCCTTCAGCGCCTCAAAGGCGGCAGCGACCTCTTCGGTCCACCGGAACGGGACCTTCGGGGACGTGAGGCGGGTCAGTGGTCCAACGATGGCACTGAAGTTGGGGACAAAGCGGCGGTAGAAATTGGCAAAGCCAACAAATTGCTGCACCTGTTTCCGGGATGCAGGTGTGGGCCATTCCACCACCGCCTTTACCTTCTCTGGGTCGGGGAGCACCTTATCGTGGGCGATGATGAACCCCAGGAAGGACGTACTCCTGGCGTAAAATTCACACTTTTCTGCCTTAACGTACAGACGATTCTCCAGCAGCCTTTGGAGGACCCGCCTCACGTGGACCTGGTGCTCATCCCTGGACTTGGAGAAGATGAGAATATCGTCCAGGTAGACGAACACGAAAAGGCCAATGAAGTCCCGGAGGACGTCATTAATGAGGCGCTGGAAGACTGCAGGAGCGTTGGTCAACCCGAACGGCATCACCAGGTATTCAAAGTGGCCGTTCGGGGTACGGAAGGCCGTTTTCCACTCATCTCCCTCCCGGATCCGGATGAGGTGGTAAGCGCTGCGTAGGTCCAGCTTGGTGAACCAGGTCGCCCCCTGGAGGGAGTGGAAAGCAGTGTCCATGAGAGGCAGGGTGTAACGGTCCTTCTCCGTGATATTATTGAGGACCCGGTAGTCGATACAAGGGCGGAGGGACCCATCCTTCTTTCCCACGAAGAAGAACCCTGCCCCCACGGGTGACGATGATGGGCGGATAATCCCAGCACTTAATGACTCCTTCAGGTAGGCGTTCATCGTCTCCTTCTCCGGCGCAGACAGGCTGTAAAGGCGACCAGAAGGTAAGGGAGCCCCCTGGCGGAGGTTGATGGCGCAGTCATAGGGCCGATGAGGGGGGAGAGACATAGCTTTCGCTTTGCTGAACACCATACCCAGGTCGTGAAATTCTGGGGGCACCAGAGACAGGTCTGGGGGTGCAGCGTCCGTCGCAGGGGGAGGAGCGGACGGAGAGCAGGCAGCGGACTGAAGGCAGGTGCCCATACAGAACGTACTCCATGCCGATATCCCAGCTGATTTCCAATCCAGGACCGGATTGTGAAGGCGGAGCCAGGGATACCCCAGGATGACGGGCGACACAGAGTTGGGAAGGACGTAAAAGGTCATCTCCTCCCGGTGGTTTCCTGAGATGATGACCGGTAGGGGGACAGTTTGATGTGTCACTCTCCCAAGGGTGGCACGGGAGAGGTGGACTAGGGAGATGGGAGTGTTGAGTGCCTGGCAGCGGATGCCCAATCGGGTTGCCAGGCTTTGTGAAATGAAGCTGCCTTCTGCGCCCAAATCCACCAGTGCGTGGGTGAGGTGCCCAGTGGGGTTATGGCAGAAACGGATGGGCAGCTTCAATTGAGTGAGTGATCCTAACCGATTGACGTCCGCGAGGCTTCCAACAGTGACTCGCGGACCCCACCGACTGGCTTTCCGTGGACAACGCTCCACGGTGTGTTGGTCGCCTCCGCAATACATGCAGAGGCCCAACTCATGGCGGCGTTGTTTCTCCACAGGGGAAAGTTTAGTCCAGCCCGTCACCATCGGCTCCGACTCCTCGGGGCGCGATGCTGGCGGCGCCGCCAGGGGGCGAGCTTGGAACAGGTGCGGCGAGGCTCCACGAGGGCGAGAAGAAGAAGACCTCCGCCCCAAGGAGCGCTCGCGCAGCCTGTTATCCAAACTTACCGCTAAGGACGTCAGCTCCGCTAGCGTCCCAGGGATATCCCGACCAGCCAGTTCATCCCTCAGATCACTATTGAGGCTGCGGAGGAACAGGCCACAGAGGGAGCGTTCCTCCCAGCCCAATTCCTCCGCCGCTACCCGGAAGTCGACCGAGTGGTCCGCTGCCGACCGGCTTCCCTGCTGGAGCGCGAGAAGCCGATCGACCTGGACCGTTTCGGTTTGAGAATGGTCAAAGACCTCCAGAAAGCGCCTCACGAATTGGTCATAGGTGAGGGTGGCATAACTGGGCCTCGCCATTACGGCGTAGGTCCAAGTTAACGCACGCCCCTCCAGAAGATTCCCTATGTAACCAATTCGACTGTGATCCGAGGGAAAATCTCCGGGCACACGGTGGAACACGGACTCACACTGCATAATGAACCCCCGCGCTCCGCCGAGCTTACCGCTAAAGCGGGCGGGGGTCGGAATCGGTGTGAGCCGAACCGGTGCCACTGGAGCCGGCTGGACGGCCGCTGGAACAGCAGGAGCCGCGCCACCCTGGCGAGTCGGGAGGAACGGCTATTGGGGGTCCAAGCCGTTCAATCGGTTAGTTAATTCTAATAATTGATTAAGAACCACCTGTTGCTGATAAACAATCTGATCCACCCGAGCCTCGAGGATGGTAAACCGGTGTGCGAGCCCGCCGTCTGCCGAGCTGCTCTGCTGAAGCCGTACTGACATAACGTTCGGCTCAGGAGACGCACACACACAGGCTCAGAGTAGTTCAAACTGTTTATTAACAACAGGGATGTTTGGGTGCGTGTCTGCGGAATGTTAATGTGTTGGTGGTGGCGTCTGCTTCGGACCCAGAGGCAGGAGACCGTTCAGCCGGCAACCCTATGGGAGAAATCAGACACAGGGAGATGAGCACACACCAACACGGGAAGAATAGGCGAGGGAGAGAAGCTTACTTGTTGGGACAGATGACTGGCGCTTCAAGGATGGAAGCCCGGGAGACAGCCACCTGCAGGGCTCGGTGCAGCAGCGAGGAGAGACGAGGGACGGGATTGTCCGCCGCCGAGGAATCCACCTGTGCACAGGGGAGCAGACTGGAGAGAAGAGGTAAGCGATTTTCTTACCGGTGACGAGGATGCTGAAGAGAATGTGGTAGAAGCCCATGGAAGGGAAATGAAGTCTACGGCTTCAGGCCGAAGCTCAGGGCGAGGCGGCTTTTATCCTTCGCCGCTGACGAGTAGCAGGTGCGTGAGCAGGTGGCGCTGCTGATGAATGGCGCGGCGTGACATAAACAAAGGGAAACAGCAAGTAAAAAACAAAGAAAATAAACAGGCAACAAGACAGAGAACAAAAGCCAAAATCCAAAACAAGGACACCATAACTACACCATACATCCGAGGGATAACAGAACCAATCCAAAGGATCATGAAAACATACAAAATGAACAGCAGTAAAACCACACAAAAAATTAAGACAGTTATTAGTACACCCCAAGGACAAAATAGAACAAGACAAAAAAAAATCCAATGTAATATATGAAATATCATGTAGATCATGCAACAAAACCTACACTGGAGAAACCGGAAGATCATTCACCACAAGGAAAAAAGAACACCAGAAGGAATGTGAGAAGGAAACACAAGGACGACTGACAAGATCACAAAAAGAAAAGGCAGAACAAGAAACATTAAAATCAGCAATATCAGATCACTGCAAAAGAAATAATCACATCATGGACTGGGACAACACAAAACTTATTGGATTGGAGAGCAACAGACACAAACTCTGGATCAAGGAGGCTATAGAAATCAGGAAGTGGGAAAAAGATAGCATGAACAGGGATGAGGGGGCCTTTATACTGGCCCACACCTGGGACCACATTCTCCAGAGACCATCGGACGGCGGAAAGTGGGACCAGCTCGATGGATCTGACAGGTCTGCTGGGCTGCAGTGAACAGTCGAAACATGTAAAGAAGGTAAAAACATCTCTTTTCTTTTTGTCTTTAATAAGAACAAAAGGTAAATAATTAAAAGAAGACAAAATTAACCTACTTGAGCTATTACGCACATAATTCAGTTTTGATTCAGCCATGAGGAGGGAGTTTGTATTTGAAGCAGCACAATGTAGATTTTCCACCTTAAAATAGTGTTTCCAAAATCTTTATGATGGTACACCAACCTTTGATTGTGCAAAAGTCCCTTCCACCTTAATCTGGGGTGGGTGGGGGGGGCATCATCACCAGCAATCGAACCATGCTACTTTCCTGTTTGGCTCAAGGAATATTATGACTGAGGAAGTGAGGAATCCCCCAGTTTGATGCCAATTAACCTAACTTGCCTGGCATCAAACTGGGGATTCTAAATTGCCCTTAGGTATGATTGTGAGAGTGAATGGTTGTCTGTCTCTCTGTGTTGGCCCTGCGATGGACTGGCGATCTGTCCAGGGTGGACCCTGCCTCTTGCCCAGAGATGCTGGGATAGGCTCCAGCCCCCTTGTAACCCGAAAGGGATTAAGCGGAAGAAGATGGATGAATGGATGGAAATGAGGAAAAGAAAACCACAGTGCCACTGAGAATATTGGACCGACTTACCGAGATAAAACACATAGAGCAGGGGTCACCAACTAAAACTGCAAAAGGTCCGATAAGTTGGTCCTCCTCCCCAGCCGAGGTCCGAACTAGGTGCGGGAATCTTTAGGCACGTCATGATTCAGAACTCCGACTTGATTCTAAAACAATTGTCAATGCATCTTGATGCTTTTTTTTTTTTTTTTTTCTATTCGGGATTTTTGCCTCCCACTGTGTGACAACTTGGTCCTTTTAAAGCAAAGTATTTGCAATGACCCATGAATTTACTTCCAACATCTTTTATTAAAACAAAAGGAAGATAAATCTGGCACATGGACAAATCTATCTCAAAATGTACTTTTAAAAACTGCCATCATTTCATTGACATTCTTTCAGCAGACCACAGCTGTCTACAGACAGGCCAGTATCATTTAACTTGCTTTCACACATTATTTTATTAAGCTCATGTTTGAGCTGCTTTTAGCTCTATATTAATTTTAAACAAAAAAAATGAATTCTTGGTTCAATTTCAAACAAAATGTAATATAAAATTTTATAATACAGGAGAACACTAAATGTGTTTGTTGACACCAAATAAATAGGTCTAAAATTCTAAAATCTACAACTAAAATCCTTAAAAGGTTTTACAGGAGAACACAAGCTAAATTGTATTGCATTAAAAAAAAATAATATCTAAAAAAACTACATTTCACAAAAAGTCTGCCTCTATACAGTATTTTCAGTGCAGAAAAAACTATTTCAAACTAAGACAAAAAAAGAACACAAAATATACTGCTCAAAAAAATAAAAGGAACACTTTGAAAACACATCAGATTTTAATGGGAAAAAATAAGCTGGATATCTACACTGATATGGACTGGATAATGTGTTAAGAATGAAAAGATGCCACATCTTTTGATGGAAATGAAAATTAACAACCTACAGAGGGCTGAATTCAGAACACTCCAAAACTTACTCAGATTAAAAAGTGTTCCTTTTATTTTTTTTTTGAGCAGTATATAATTCCACACAACAGAGTTCCTCCGACATTTTTTAAACTCTCAACAGTAAACTCTGTTACAGCATGGATGGAGCTGTAATCCCATGATTACAGGGAGAGGGGACGTGCAACTTTCCATGTTCAGTACACACATGGAGCTTTTACTGAATTTTTAAGTGATATCGGAGGCTACGAAAAGGGCCTCTGTACCCAGCGACGTCACCTCTGCATCGCAGCATGGACTACTCTAGGTAGAATAGAGGAAGGAGTGCCTCAACAAAGTGGGTCTGTCCAGGGTGGATGTCCTGGCTGTTGACCTTGTGTGTGTGTGTGGGGGGGGGGGGGGGGGTCTCCCGCAGTGAACCTGATTTTGCAACCTGCTACATACTCTCTGGAGCGGTTGGAGCCGCAGAGTCTCTGCAGAGAGTGGCGACAGTGAAGAGGGCAGTCTGCAGCAGGAGAGCGCCCAAGGGCTCATGCCATAATCTGTCTGGGCTGTCACTGATGCAGCAGTTCAGTTCCACTTTTTCCCACCAAAATAAAACAGTCTCCCTTTTTCCCAAATTGTATCAAAAGACTTTGGGGTCCAGACGGAGGACTCTCGGGGTCTGGATCTGGACCAGAGTCTGCCAGTTGGTGACCACTGACTTACAATATAGGCTCACTAAAAAGACAAATGTATTTTCTAATAACAGGTAAGTAACAACTGACACTAAAACTAATGCTATGACAAATAGCATCAACTGACAGTAGGATGGAAGTGAGAATGCTGTTTCTCGCAAAATAAATGGTCACAAAAATATTACCATTGAAGGTTTTTATATTGCAGACATATCTATGATTCAAGATCCAAGATTCAAAGATTTTATTTGTCAGTACTACTATATGTACAGGACATACAGGAGAAATGAAATGGTGTTTCTCTCTCTCTTCAGTGGTGTGCACAGTATAAAAAAGAAAAAGGAATAAGGCTGGAAAAAGAAAACAACAACAACATGATGTCTTGTGTTTGGAATTATCAACAATATATTGGCATTGTGGGCAAACAGGCATTAATTCATGTTTCAAAACTGTTTGCTAAGCTTTTACATTCAGAACAATCAAGGTAAACACTAAGCAGAGGTGGGTAGTAACTAGTTACATTTTACTCATATACAGGTATTTAATTTTTCATAAAGTTGTACTTTACTGCATAGTTCTGTTTCAGAATACTTTTTACTCTGAGTACATTGTTGAAAGAGTTGTACTTTTGGTTAAGTACATTTGGTTGTACTTTGAGTTACTTTTGATTTCACTGATGTAAAAAAAAACTGGTTCGGGGGAAAAAAAAGCTTTATAATGCTCTTTTTGTTTTTGCAAAAAAAAAAAAAAGACTCCCATATTTTTGCACTTTAGTAATTTTATTTTATTTCAAGCTGAGTTCCAAAAATACAGGAAAAAGTTGCAAAATTATGTAGAAAAAAATCTATCACCAAAGCATATAAGGTATTATAAAAGAAGTGTTACATTTGTAAAGACATCTCAAATATGAGTATTCTCACAAAATTATGTATACAAAAAATGTAAATGCTTATAATAATAACTATATGGTAAGATTAGCGTCAAGTTGTTTACCTTGAACCTGTTTACCTGTGAACATGGTCATTTCCAAAGGAGGAAAAGACCCCTGAATGCATCGTTCTCTTTCCTTGAGTTTGTAAACAAATGCACAAGGCTCACGTCACATTAATTTGACAGTAGTAACAGACAGTTACAGCTTGACAACTGTAGGGGGAGCCCAAGAGCAATTCCTACATAGTGCTACTTTAATGGAGGTGACATTTGCCATTGGGCTGATTAACAGATGTGCTCATGTAATTCACCCATATGGAATAGAATCTGGGTGTGCTTTCTTTTTTGTTTTCTGTGAGGCGAAGCACTGCTCCTCCTCCACCATCTGCTGCATTGTGTCAGGTCCTCTGCACATGCGGTTTAGCTGAGCGACTGAGAGGGGAAAGTGCTGTTCTCCAGACACAGGTACCTGATAATGGTGTTAGCTTGGGTTGTTTACAACAACCCTCAACATGGTTCAGTGAGTGTGAAATGCAAATAAGCTGAAGAGCCTCTATTTTAATTGGGCTATTGTGTAAAATTTGCTGTTCTTAATTTTAACAGCACTGTCAGAATCTTTTACTTGATGTTGAGATTATGTAGCAGTTTGTGAGGTGCCTGCAAACTATTTTTCTATGCCCCAATCCATTTTCTTAACCCATCATGCTATTTTATTCTCACTGGGGAGCTGAAACCTGTCCCAGCAGTCACGGGGTGAGATATGGGGAACACTATGAACAATTTCCAAGTTGAGCTATGTTTACTGTTGATAGATCCACATGTATTCATATTCCAATAATGTTAAGTTGACAGCTGATGATTCCCAGTCCAGGAATGTCTTGCTAGTTGCTCCACTGAGTCATTATCAACATTATTAAAGTCCAGCTTCATCAGATAAGGTCAATTTCCATGTTCTTGCTTAGATTTAGGAAAATATCTTAAATAAATGAATCTTGGTGATCAAGCTCACATACCCCATACATCTACATATCAGGGCAGCTAATGAGAACTGGACTGGAAAAAAAAAATAAGTCCCCCTCCCCAAAACTGGAACCCCTCATTTGAGTCTGTATAAGTAGGAAGTCAATCGGATCAGAAATGTAGAAGATAAGATAAGATAAGATAAGATAAGCCTTTATTAGTCCCACAACGGGGAAATTCCAGGATTGCAACAGCACAGGGATAGCAACACTCAGAGCAACAATCAGAAGGCAAGAAAAAACAAGCAAGCAAGAGCAGCTAATATACATATGTACATATTACTATAAAATATATATATACACACACACACACACAGACACACAGTGCAGAGCATTGTAGCTGGATGGAATAAATATATGAATATATGAACACACAGTGCAGAGCATTGTAGCTAGATGGAATAAATATGTAAATATATAAACACCCACAGTACGGAGCATTGCAGCTAGGTGGAATAAATATGCAAGTATATAAACACACAGTGCGGAGCAATGTAGCTAGATGGAATAATATGTAGATATATAAATATATAAACACACCCAGTGCTGAGCATTGTAGCTAGATGGAATAAATATGTAAATATATAAACACACACAGTGCAGAGCATTGTTGCTAGATGGAATGAAACAGCATAACCGTCTACTTAGTTATCCTACATGGTATGATTATGTGCCCATACATATTCTCACCCTCCATAGCGACCGGTAAGTTCCTAGTTGTATGCCGGAGGGGACCATTGTGTAAGTCTATTGCATCTTTTGCATTCAAAAAAACTATTAGTTTGTTACGTCTTTTTGCTATCTCTGCGAGCAGCCCTGCTTAGGTTGTACAGTCTGACAGCCGTTGGTAGGAAGGACCTACGAAACCTCTCGGTTGTGCACCTGGGATGATGTAGTCTGCTGCTAAATGAGCTCCTCAGTGCATTCAGTATGTCCTGCATAGGGTGGAACTCGGACTCCAGCAGAGATGACAGTTTAGCCACCGTCCTTCTCTCTCCTATCTCCTCCATCGGATCAAGGCGCTGCCCCAGGACAGAGCTAGCTTTCTTAATCAGTTTGTTCAGTCTCTTCCTATCGGCTGCAGTAATGCCACTGCCCCAGCAGACCACTCCAAAAGTGATGGCTGATGCCACCACCGTGTCATAGAATGACTTCAGCAGCGCCCCTTGTACACCAAAAGACCTGAGTCTCCTCAGCAGGAACAGCCTGCGCTGTCCCTTCTTGTAGAGTGCATCAGTATTGTGTGACCAGTCTAGTTTATTGTTCAGATGAATACCCAGGTACTTATAGGATGTCACCATCTCGATGTCTGTTCCCTGTATATTTACTGGTACTGTGAGGGGCTGCCCATGCCTGCGGCAGTCCACCACCAGCTCCTTAGTTTTCCTCGCGTTGATCTGGAGGCAGTTCCGATGGCACCAGTCCACGAAGTCCTGGATAAGCCCTCTGTACTCAGCTTCATCTCCATTGGAGATGAGGCCAACGATCGCAGAGTCATCAGAGAACTTCTGTAGATGGCAGTGTGTTGTGTTGTGTGAGAAGTCCGCAGTATAAAGAGTGAACAGGAAGGGAGCCAGCACCGTTCCCTGGGGGGCCCCCGTGCTACTGATGATCGTGTCGGACACACAGTCCCGGGTTCTCACAAACTGAGGCCGGTTCGTGAGGTAGTCCAGGATCCATGATGACAGGTGCTGGTCCACCCCTGCGCGCAGCAGCTTGTCCTTCAGGATCATCGGTTGGATGGTGTTGAAAGCACTGGAGAAGTCAAAGAACATGATCCTCACCATATTCCCGGGCTTCTCCAGGTGGGACAGAGAACGGTGAAGGAGGAAGATCACCGCATCCTCCACCCCAATGCCATGCTGGTAGGCGAACTGGAGTGGATCCATCGCTGGTTCCACCAGGGGGCGGAGGTGAGCAAGGAGCAGTCTCTCCAGGGTCTTCATCAAGTGGGACGTCAAGGCCACCGGTCTGTAGCTGTTCAGGTCTTTGGGGTGGGAAGTTTTTGGTACAGGTACCACACAAGATGTTTTCCACAGCTGTGGTACCCTCCCCAGTTTCAGGCTCATGTTGAAGATATACGTCACAATCCCACACAGCTGGTCTGCACAGGACTTGAGGAGCTTTGCGCTGATGCCGTCCGGTCCCGGCGCCTTCCTCGCCTTGATCTTCCTCAGCTCCGTCCTCACCTGGGTCCTGGTCAGGGTCAGGATGGGGGGCTGTGTGTTGGGAGTGGGGGGGTGTTGGTGGAGTGGGGAGTGGGCAGCAGGACTTGATTTCTTTAGAGGCAGCAGTGGTTGTTGTGCAGTCAGGGGGGAGGGCGGTTGGTCAAATCTATTGAAAAACAGATTCAGGTTGTTCGCCCACTCCCTGCCCCCTGTGGCCTGGGGGGAGGTATTCTGGAGCCCCGAGATGGTTTTGAGGTTTCTCCAGACCCCGCTGATGTCGCTCTGTTGCAGCTTGTCCTCCATCTTCTTCCTGAAGCTGTCCTTGCCTTCTCTGATCTTTCTCCTCAGCTCCCTCTGTACGGACTTCAGCATCTCCCTGTTCCCTGACCTGAAGATCCTCTTCTTCTCTCTCAGAAGTGTTTTTATCTCAGGGTTGATCCAGGGTTTGTTGTTTGAGTGACGCCGTATGGTCTTGGTGGGAACGGATTTGTCCACACAGAAGCTGAGGTAGCCCGTGAAGGTGTGAATGAGGCCATCGATGTCCTCACCATGTGGATCGCAGAGCTGCTTCCAGGCGGTGGCTTCAAAACAGCCCTTTAGGGTGTCCATTGTCTCCTCAGACCATAACTCCACAGTGTGCATGGCCGGAGGTTGTCTGTGCACTAGGGGTTTGTACACCGGCCGGAGATGAACCAAGTTGTGATCCGATCTCCCGAGTGGGGGGAGTTGTGATGAGGTGTACGCCTCCTTAGTGTTTGCGTAGAATAAATCCAGTGTTTTATTGTCTCTAGTGTGGCATGTGACATACTGGGTGAACGTGGGTAGAATGGGAGACAGTGAAACATGGTTGAAATCGCCTGTGATGAGGAGAAGAGCATCTGGGTGTTCTGTCTGCAGCCTGCTGGTTACTGAATGGATGACGTCACGTGCTGTCCCAGCGTTCGCCGTCGGATTTGCATAAACAACAATGCAGATCACGTGTGAGTGTTCTCTCGGGAGATATGTAGGCCTCATGCTAACAGCTAGCAACTCAATGTCTTTGCTGCAGTGTCGTTGTTTAACAGTGATATGTCCCGGTCTGCACCAGTTGTTGTTAACATACATTATCACTCCACCGCCCCTAGCCTTGCCACTGTCTGGTGTTCGGTCAGCTCGTATCATGTGAAAACCCTCCAGCTCAATGTTAGCATCTGCTGCTAGTTCAGTTAGCCACGTCTCAGTAAACAAAAGGAGAGAGCACTCCCGGTATGTGCTATCATAACGGGAGATAGCCGCTAGCTCATCTAACTTTCCCAGTATCGACCGTACATTTCCCATGACAACAGATGGAAGGGAGGGTCTGTACCTTATATTTTTTGTCCTCCGCCTTACTCCAGCCCGGCAGCCGCGGCGTTTTCGCCTCAGTTCTCTCGGTATGTCGAGTTTTTCCAATGGGACCGGGTGGCGGTTGAATGCTAGCAGCTGTTCTCTGCTGTATCGTATCCTGCTATAAACAGTGGCTCCGTCCACCGGCTCAGGAGACATTTAGGACGATCTGTGTGTCCGTGATATAAGTGGGGTGAAAAAAAAAGACGGATCAAAAGAGAGAGGAAGGGAAAAAGACTCGGAATCGAGCCGCTGTTGCAAAAGGCAGCCGACTCGTGTGGCGCCGAGAGAAAAAAAAAAAAAAAGCTATAGAAGCTATACTGGTGACATAAAATGGACTGGAAAAACATAAAAGTCCCATGCAAAATGGAACCCCTCATTAGCTTTATCTGTACATCGAACTCGTCCAAGATACAGTATTGATGAGTTAAAGTTCTATAGAAATTTGAAGTCAATCCGATCAGAAATGTAGAAACTAGAGTGGCAACAATAGAAACTGTCAAACAGGTGGACAGGTGAAAAACATCATACCCTCGTCAGCTTCATTGTGTGGGGTATAATTAATCCCTTCACAGTGAGGAGGATTTGGAATATTTACAGTAACTGCTACCTTCATCATCTTGGTAACTATAGTGACCAGACCTGGGGTGGCACTGGCGCCAGAAAATCTTATCAACGTCTTACAAATAAGACAGACGATGATGTTCCAAAATCTTCCATAAGAACTTAATCAGAGGTGCAGTTTCCTGTCACACTGTAAGATTCACCCCCACTACTAGCTGACAGGTTGTGAAGGAAGTCCTCTTTGGTTCAGTGGTTGGAGTGTGAGGATTTAAATCACAGGGGCAAGGGTTCAAATCCTGGCATAGGTATATAGTAGGTGACTCTACCTTACATATACAGCAAAAAAAAAGGCCATTAGTGCAAGTCTACCTTGCCTGAGGGTGAAAAACACAATACTGTAGGTCTGTCCATCGATGTCAAAGGGCTGAAATGGACACAAAAAGTTCCTGGAAAAATAGATATTTTTGACCCAGTAGAGCCATAACGGACTTGTTGTACAGCAGTGGACATTTTAAGTTCAATAACATTTAACAAGCCCTCTGCTTGATAGGCGGTGAGTTCACAACCTCTGAATTTGATCAAATGTACCATGTTAAAGATGGTTATGTCTGAGTACTGAGGTGAGTGAGGGACACTGACAGAAACCCTGGCTCCAACCCTGGAGTTCCATGTTAGCAGTGTTAATTTTGACAGCAATTTTTTAATTTAATTTTAGTCAGTCTTTTGACTAAAATGTAATTTATTTTTAGTCATAATTTAGTTATCTTAACCATTCAGTTTTAGTCTAGCTTTAATCAACTAAATATAAGAATTCAGTCAGCTAAATCTATTGTAGATTTAGTTGACTAAATTCTTATATAATATAAAGGGTAAGGCATTTTTAGGGTCCACGACCATCCCAATTCTCATTTGTACCCCTGCCCCTTGGATGTTGAAAACAAGGGCCAAGGGGTCAGTATGTGCATAACAACTTACACATCACAGTAGATGTACAAAGGCACAAAATATTAACACACTAGTATCTGAAATTCAAAAATATAGTATTTCACTTTATGATAAAAACACTTTATCAAGATCGGGAATTTATTTTTTTTTTTTTTAATTTACATACATTTCCACATCAGTCATCAATCCTAATCCTAACCACCTGAACAGACTCACTACACCATGTAAACTAACGGACCAGTTTTGGCCCACAGGCCAACCTGTGGGCCAACCTTGACACCCCTGGACTAGACTGTAAAATAGCCTACATGTTTAGAGATTTTATTTCACCTCAGAAGAAGCTTTTTGTTCTTCACAGCAATATATAACTAATCAAAGTGAGGTGACTTTTTTCTCCATTGTAAGAAAAATCATATTTCTGCAACTGCGGACAATATTGCTCCAGTGATCCAATCGCTAAGAGCGGGAGCCAGTGTGTGCTGCTGGCTGCCTGTCCCCCTGTTTGTCACCCCATGGAGCTTCCTCTTTCTCCATCACACTCCTCCTCCAGAAACCGGCTGCAAAATTATCCCGCCGTGAACGGAGTTGGCCCCAGTGTGGGCTCAGTACAGGAGAAGCCACAGACGGTCTCCACTGTGGGTTGGTCTCCTGCCCCGCCCTAGTTCTTCACATCACAGCCCAGGGAGAAATGCCTGGTGACGGAGAGGCAACAGAACACAATCCCAGCTCCAGATATATCCAGTGTTTTGTTTTTTTTTAATTTATGTCTTAAAATAATCACTCTTATTTCAAACCATTCTGATTAGATCTCGTCTCTGGAACATTTTTATTTCAATTATATTCATTGAGCAAAAGTACCACGTACCAAAAGCCAGTTTAGAAAGCTTGGGATCAGTCTGCCAAGGTCTCCGCCTTTGCCACCACCTAATCCACATAGCACCGGACCCCCATGATCCCTCCTGCAGGTGGTGAGCCCACTGGAGGGCGGACCCATGTAACTCCTTCGGGCTGAGCCCGGCCGGGTCCCCTGGGTGGAAATCCAGCCACCAGACGCTAGCCTTCGAGCCCCTCCCCCAGGCCTGGCTCCAGGGTGGGGCCCCGGTAACCCCATACCGGGCGGGGTACACTGAATCCTTGATATAGAATTTATCATGAGAGTCTGTTGGATCGTTCTTAGTCTGGCCCTTCACCCAGGACCAGTTTGTCTTGGGTGACCCTATCAGAGGCAAATTGCCCCTGACAACATAGCTCCTGGGATCACTGGGGCACGCAAACCCCCCCACCATGATAAGGTGACAATCTATGAGGGGGATGGTTGACACACCTCTGCAACATTGCGTGGCGGTCGGGGGCAGTGCCTTTGGCATGGCAAACAGGGGTGGTGGCTCCTCTCTTCAAAAAAGGGGACCGGAGGGTGTGCTCCAACTTCAGAGGGATCACACTCCTCAGCCTCCCTGGGAAGGTCTATGCCAAGGTACTGGAGAGGAGAGTCCGGCCGTTGCTCTTTACCCTCTCGAGAATTCTCGAGGGTTCGTGGGAGTTTGCCCAACCAGTTTACATGTGTTTTGTGGACTTGGAGAAGGCATTTGACCGCATCCCTCATGGTTTTTTGTGGGGGGTGCTTCAGGAGTATGGGGTATCGGGCTTGTTGCTACGAGCTATTCGGTCTCTGTACGACTGCTGTGAGAGTTTGGTTCGTATTGACAACACTCGGTCGTAGTCATTCCCAGTGAGAGTTGGACTCCACCAGGGCTGCCCTTTGTCACCGATTCTGTTCATAATTTTTATGGACAGGATTTCTAGGTGCAGCCAGGGAATGGAGGGTGTCATGCTTGGTGACCACAGGATCTCATCTCTGTTGTTTGCAGATGATGTTGTCCTGTTGGCTTCATCCAGCAATGACCTACAGCTCTTGCTGGGACAGTTTGCCACTGAGTGTGAAGCAGCTGGGATGAGAATCAGCACCTCCAAGTCCGAGTCCATGGTCCTCAGCCGGAAAAAGGTGGATTGTCCTCTCTGGGTTGGGGACAGGCTCCTGCCCGAAGTGGAGGAGTTTAAGTATCTTGGGGTCTTGTTCACGAGTGAGGGGAAAATGGAGCGAGAGATTGACAGACGGATCGAAGCAGCATCTGCAGTGATGCGGACATTGTACCGGTCCATTGTGATGAAGAGGGAGCTTAGTTCTAAGGCAAAGCTGTCGATTTACCAGTCAATCTACGTTCCTACTCTCACCTATGGTCACGAGCTTTGGGTAATGACCGAAAGAACAAGATCGTGGATACAAGCGGCTGAAATGAGCTTTCTCCGTAGGATTGCTGGACTCACCCTCAGAGATAGGGTGAGGAGCTCAGTCATCCGGGAAAGGCTCAGAGTAGAACCACTGCTCCTTCACATTGAAAGGAGTCAGTTGAGGTGGTATGGGCATCTGATTAGGATGCCTCCCGGACGCCTCCCACTTGAGGTGTTTCAGGCATGTCCCACTGGGAGGAGACCCTGGGGCAGACCCAGGACTCGGTGGAGAGACTATGTCTCTCAACTGGTCTGGGAACGCCTTGGTATCCTCTCTGAAGAGCTGGAGCAGGTGGCTGGGGAGAGGGAAGTCTGGGCTTCTCTGCTTGAACTGCTGCCTCTGTGACCCAGACCTCCAGAAAAGCGGTAGAAGATGGATGTATGGATGGATGGAGAAAAAGTATCAATACATTCAGTCAGAATTTTTGTTTCATGAATCTGTTATTATTTAGTTATCGTCTCATTTTCGTCAAAAAAAATATGACATTGACGAACGAAAATTATTAGTCAGCGAAATTAACACTGCATGTTAGTGTCCTTATCTTGCTTTTTGGTCACTGCCATTTATGTTAACTTTTACGTCATTGTTCAGAAGTCCTTTTTATGGTTTTGCAGTTCATTTCCTTCAGCCAATAACTCCACATTTTTATGTGGTTAAGGTTATGTTAGGCACTTAAAATCCTTGGCTGCAGGAAATGGTTAGGGTTAGCATCTGTAGCCTTCCACCATGCCAACTCCTGTCATTACTTACACAACCATCAGAGTGGTCGGTTACCGGAGTGGTGGCCTTAAAGTAGAACTGAACCCACCTTTTGGCGCAAAAAGTAGAATAGCAGATTAATTCCTTATTACCTATTGTATTTTTCAACACATAAAAGAAATTTTTAGGCCGTGCGATGGCCAAGCTATAAGCCGATAAACTTTTGCCTCTGGCTGGCAGTGCCAAACAAACCGGAAGTAGTGCAGACGACGCTGCGTGACGTCACGAGTGTGATCCCTAAACAAAACAACAATGACAGACGATAGCAGTTCCAGCAGTCAAGAACACCAGAGTTTTCAGAGTGAAGAGGCATTCAGGATTGGTGACAAGACAGAGGAGGATGCAGGAGTGTGGCAGGTGGCAGGCGTGCACAATGGCGAGCCTGGGAGACAGAGACCTGATGCACCTGTGACAGCAGCTGGCAGACGGCGATGCAGAGGCGAGGTCCGCCGCCGGGGAATACACCTGTGCACAGGGGAGAGACTGGAAAGGCAAAGGTAGGTATGCTTACGCTGTAGATCTTGCTGGGAGATGAGGGGGTTCCTCTGCAGCAAGAGGGCTGAAGGAATCAGACGGCTTCATGCCGAAGCCCAGGGCAGAGTGGCTTATATCCCACGCTGCTGACGAGGCGCAAGTGTGCGCGCAGCTGGCGCCGCTAATGAGCGGCGAGTTGTAACATATCCAGCCTGTGTTGTGTTGTAGCTTAGTTTTCTTTTTTCTCTGTCACATTTTGTCTTAGTTTTGTTTTGAATTGTAATCGCTCTTGCCTGTTTTCTCTTTTGAATTCTTGGATGGAATATGGGTGGGCAATATAAGCTGCGGCTTCAGCCATCACCCATTTCGGATAACTTACGTTGAATTGTATAATCAGATGAGTCATTGTTCAATTTGACCTTGTTGTTATATCATTCAGTTTCTTTCAACCTGTACTGTACTATCCGAAATAAATAAATTCATTCATTCATTCAAAAAATTGGGCTATGTATTACAATACTTCTACAGACTATAGTGGCAATACACATGAACAGAACTGGCCTCTGCATTTGACTGTGCTATTTATAAATACAGTGATCCCTCACTTATCGCGTTTAATGGGGACCAGAACCGACCGCGAAAAGTGAAAAACCGCAAAGTAGCGTCACCCCCCCCCCCCAAGGGCATCACAAGCACTATTTTGCACAAAAAGGCACAAGAGAACAGCGAAAAGTGCCACTAAGCAACACGAGCGATAAAGAACAATGAATGCGGTCTTCCTTCGCTGGGTATGGGCGCTCTGCAGGGAGAGAAGCTGGGTAAAACGTCTCGGCCAATCAGCTTGCGAGGTAAAACGTCTCGGCCAATCAGCTTGCGAGATTCCCGAGCGGTGAAGAGGTGGGCGGAGAGGAGTAGAGCGGTGGTCAGAGAGGTGGATTTTGTTGTGCGTGCTCTCCGTGTTGATACCTGATGTTCTAATGTAGTCTCCCTGCCTTCTGCTAGCGCCCGGGCAACTTTCGTGCCATTTTTTCTCAATTTTGAATTTTTGATGAATATTTTTCAAAAATCCACGATGCACTGAGGGCGCGAAAGGTGAAACGCAAAGTAGCGAGGGATCACTGTAATATTTATATCTAGAAACGCATCGCTTCCCGGTCGCTTTTCCTCCCCCTTTCTTTTCTTTCGTCGCCATGACAGCTTTCCTTGGCCACTGAACAGATCATCCCAGGTGTTGGAAGTGTTTTGTAGTCGACTATCACGACAAAATGCACCAAAAACAACCAGTGTCGACGTGCTCGCAATGGTAAACATGTGTCACACTCGTGACGTCACGCGGAACTCCGGCTGCACTTCCGGTTAGTCGGCGGATTTGTCTGATTTTTCAGGGTGGGAAATTCAAAATCGCGATTTTCTCCAAGATTCCGGGATTTGTGGAGGGGGTGCCAATGATAAATTATCTTTATAATTGTATGTACTATCACCCAGTGCCGTTCAATGCCGTTCAGTTCAGTTCTACTTTAAGGTAGAGCATCCGCCCCACAACCGGGAGGTCGGGGTTCAAGCCCAGGCCGGGTCATGCCAAAGACCATATAAAAATGGAACTTTCTGCTGTCCAGCTTGGTGCTCAGCAAAAATAGAACTGAGGAGGGAAATGTGGAGGTAGAGCAGGTCATCCAATAACCCAAGGGTTGGTGGTTTGATCCCGCTCTCCCCAGGCATCCTGCCTTTGTGTCCCAGGGCAAGACACTTTACCCACCTTGCCTCCAGTGTCCATGACACTGGGGATGAATGTGTTAAATGTTTGGTATTGGTTGGAGAAGCTGTTGCCGTGGATTGGCAGCCACATTTCCCTCAGTCTGCCCCAGGGCAACTGTGGCTACAGTAGTAGCTTACTATCGATGTCTGTCTGGAGTGAATGAACAATGGACTCACTGTAAGTGCTTTGAGATGTCACTTGACATGTAAAGCACCATATATTGTAAATCTAATCCATTATTGCCAGAGGTCGTTTAACCTCTTAAAATGCTGGTGTCCCACCCATGGGACATTTCAAATTTTCTACTGCCACTCGGTGAAGAAAGATTTTGTCTTACTTTGCATATGCTATTTTTTGGCATTTTGAGGAAAATTGGCTGGAATGCTAAGAGGTTAATGACAAAACATACATATAGGTATTAAGACTTGCTAGATCAGGGAAATCAAACTCATTCCATGGAGGGCCAAGACCCTGCACATTTTACTTCCACCCAGTCTCCCCAGCAGGTGTTTTGACTGATTAGCAATCAGTGGGAATTCAGTAAAATTGCCTGTTGAAGACACAGGGCAGAGGTAAAATGTACAGGGTCTTGACCCTACATGGAATGAGTTTGAGTTTCCTGTGCTGGGTAAAATGATCATATTCAATGCTCTCTGCTGAATGACGTTCTTAAAATATTTGTAGTTTTTTTTCTGGTGAGGCTGGTATTAGTTCAGCTGTTACTTTCCTGCTGATTTCATATGACCACTTCCACGGTTTAAACACAGAAGCTGCAGATTCAAATGGATATTTGGGCTTTGGGGGACAGATTAGAAACAGTGAACAGAAAACTCTACACTGTGACAGTGAAAGAGCTTTGGAAGATTTTGTTCCACAACTGGACAACCAAAAAAGCTGTCAAGTCATGTATTGCGTACAACAATCACTCCACAGTAAATAGTTTTTTAGACTGAGACTTGAAGTATTTAAGCTTCTGTGGCAAGCATATAATTAAATTATCTGATAACTTTATTCTTTTTGAATCTATTGAATTAATATGAGTAAGTACAGATGCATCTCAATAAATTAGAATGTCATACAAAAGTTGATTTATTTCAGTAATTCAATTCAAAAAATGAAACTCATATATAATATAGGTTCATTACACACAGAGTGATATATTCCAAGTGTCTATTTCTTTTATTTTTTATGGTTATGGCTTACTCATGAAATCCCCAAATTCAGCTTCTCAAAAAATTAGAATATTACATAAAGGTAATTTTGAAAAAAAATGATTTTTAATAGAAATGCTGGGCAACTGAAAAGCATGTCCATGTCCACACTCAATACTTGGTTGGGGCTCCTTTTGCATGAATTACTGCATTAGTGTGGTGTAGCATAAATTCAATCAGCCTGTGGTACTGCTGAGGTGTTATGGAAGCCCAGGTTGCTTTGGTAGCAGCCTTCAGCTCGTCTACATTGTTGGGTCTGGTGTCTCTCATCTTCCTCTTGACAATACCCCATAGACTCTCTATGGGATTTAGGTCAGGTGAGTTTGCTGGCCAATCAAGTACAGTAATACCATGGTCATTAAACCAGGTTTTTGGTACTTTTGGCAGTGTGGGCAGGTGCCAAGTCCTGCTGGAAAATGAAATCAGTATCTCTATAAAGTTTGTCAGTAGAGGGAAGCATGAAGTGCTCTAAAATTTCCTGATAGACAGCTGTCCTGACTTTGGACTTGATAAAACACAGAGGACCAACTCCAGCAGATGACATGGCTCCCCAAATAATCACTGCCTGTGGAAACTTCACACTGGACCTCAAGCAACTTGGATTCTGTGCCTCTTCACTCCTCTTCCAGACTCTGAGACCTCGATTTCTAAATAACAGGACTTGGTACCTGATTTGGGGAGCCATGACACCTGATTCAACAATGCAAATGAACTGGAGGCCACTATCAAAGCAACCTGGGCCTTCCTAACACCTCAGCAGTACCACAGGCTGATCACCTCCATGCCACGCCACGTTGATACAGTAATTCATGCAAAAGGTTCCCCAACCAAGTATTGAGTGTGTACATGGACATACTTTTCAGTTGGCAAACATTTCTATTAAAAATCATTTTTAAACTTAATTTTATGTAGAATTCTGTTTTTTGAGAAACTGAGTTTGGGTTTTTTATGAGCTATAAGCCATAATCATCAAACTTAAACAAATGCTTGAAATATGACATAATTACTGGCCCAGGAAACACGCACGCAGGCTCAGGTGTGATTTAAAGGCTTTATTCAACAACAAAGGGTGTATGGATGCGTGTGTGCGGAATGTAAATGGTCTGTGGGTGAACGAGGAGCGCCGGGGGCAGATTGGCACACCGTGCAGCCAGGCAACCCTATGGACAGAGCAGAGACAGGGATATGAGTTACCCTTCACCATGCAGGATAAAAGTGTCGAATGTTGCTTGCTTGCAGATGTAACGGTGGCTGGCATTGGCAAAGGAACTCTAGCCAGGGAGACAGTGCCCTGCTGCGCGCCCGACGAGGAGGGAGAGGAGGAGGCGAGGACGGGAGGAATCCGACACCAGGGAATCCACCTGTGCACAGGGGAGAGACTGGAAGACAGGTGAGAGATAATACAGCTTACTTGCTGGTAGGTGATGTTGCAGGTCGGGAAGGAACGATCCTGCCTCCTCGGTCCACCGGAAGGGCACCTTAGGAGAGGTGAGGCGGGTCAGGGGGGAGACAATGGCGCCGAAGTTGGGCACAAAACGGCGGTAGAAATTGGCAAACCCAATGAACTGTTGCACTCGTTTCCTGGAAGTGGGGGTGGGCCACTCGACCACCGCTTTGACCTTGGCGGGGTCGGGGAGGATCTGATCGTGGGAGATGATAAAACCCAGGAAAGGGGTCGTCTTGGCGAAGAACTCGCATTTCTCTGCCTTTACATACAGTCTGTTTTCCAACAGCCGCTGCAGAACCCGCCTCACGTGGGCTTGGTGCTCCTCCCGAGACCTGGAGAAGATCAGAATGTCGTCCAAGTATACAAATACGAAGACCCCCAGGAAGTCTCGCAGGACGTCATTGATGAGCCATTGGAAGACGGCAGGAGCGTTGGTGAGCCCAAACGGCATGACCAGGTATTTGAAGTGGCCGCTGGGCGTCCGAAAAGCCGTCTTGCACTCATCGCCCTCTCGGATCCGGACAAGATGGTATGCGCTGCGGAGGTCCAGCTTGGTGAACCAGGTGGCCCCCTGGAGGGAGTGGAAGGCAGTGTCCATGAGCGGAAGGGTGTATCTGTCCTTCACCGTGATGTCGTTCAGGGCCCGAAAATCGATGCATGGCCGCAGGGACCCATCCTTCTTGGAGACGAAGAAAAATCCGGCTCCGAGTGGAGACGAGGAGGGGCGGATGATGCCGGCGCTGAGCGACTCCCTGATGTATGTGTCCATGGCCTCCCGCTCCGGGCGGAGGTTTATGGCGCAGTCATATGGGCGGTGGGGGGGGAAGAGACATCGCCTTGGATTTGCTAAAGACGAGCCCAGATCGTGGAACTCCGGAGGCACCAAGGTAAGGTCCAGGGGAGAAGAGTCTGGAGCAGGAAGAGGAGAGGATGGGGCACCGGCCGCAGAGTGGAGGCAGGTACCCGTGCAAAACGAGCTCCACAAGAGGACGCTGCCAGACTGCCAATCAAGCACGAGGTTGTGGAGGCGCAGCCATGGGTAGCCCAAGATGACGGGGGATGCCGAGGTGGACAGGACGAACAGGCTGAGGTCCTCACGATGGTTGCCCGAGACAATGACTGACACCGGCTTAGTGCGATGTATCACCACTTCCAGGGGGGAACGGGAGAGAGTGACGAGGTTAAGGGGAGCTGGTAATGCTTGGAATGGGATGCCCAAACGGGTTGCCAGGCTCTTGGAAATGAAGTTTTGTTCTGCCCCTGAGTCCACCAGCGCGTGAGTGAGGTGCCCGGTGGAGTTGTGACAGAACCTAATGGGCAGAGAACAATTGGAGAGGGGATTTGACTGGTTAGCGTCTGCGAGGCCCCCTACAGTGACTCGCGGACCCCCCCATTTGGGCAATGCTCCACGGAATGCTGGTGGCCCCCGCAATACATGCAGAGGCCCAGCTCCCGGCGGCGCTGTTTCTCCGCTGAAGGGAGCTTAGTTCGCCCGACCAACAAAGCCTCAGGCTCATCGGCGGACTCCGGGGCAGGTAACGCCGGGGGAGAGAGTGAGAGGCGCGGGCGG
Organism: Pholidichthys leucotaenia; assembly: GCA_020510985.1. Classification (NCBI taxonomy): domain Eukaryota; kingdom Metazoa; phylum Chordata; class Actinopteri; order Cichliformes; family Pholidichthyidae; genus Pholidichthys; species Pholidichthys leucotaenia. The sequence continues at coordinate 175,864,217 of CM035849.1, read as the reverse complement.
GGGTTCCGCGCGAGCGGCTGTAGGACTTCCGCTCGGCGGCCCGCTCTCGCAGCCTGTTATCTAAACTGATGGTTAGGGCGATTAATTCAGATAACTGCCCCGGAAGATCCCGGCTAGCCAACTCATCTCGCAGACTAGAACAGAGGCTGCGGAGGAAGATGCTGCAGAGAGATGCCTCGCCCCAGCTGACCTCCTCCGCTGCCACCCGGAAGTCAACAGCGTAATCTGCCACCGACCAGCTACCCTGGCGAAGGTTAAGGAGCCGATCGGCTAGGATGCTGTCACGATCCGAGTGGTCAAAAACCTCGAAGAAATCCCACACGAATTGGGCGTAGGAAAGGTTTGCATAGCCGGGCTTCGCCATGACGGCGTAAGCCCAAGCTAATGCTTGCCCCTCCAAGAGGTTAGCCACGTACCCAATCCGGCTGTGGTCCGAGGGAAAATCCCCGGGAACGCGCTGAAACACCGACTTACACTGCAAGATGAACCCCCGCGCTTCACCGAGTCTCCCGTTAAAGCGTGCGGGTGTGGGAATAGGAGTGAGCCAGGTTGGCGCTCCCGAGCTAGGCTGGCTAGCCGAGGTAGTAGCGGAAGCTAATCCGCCAGGATGAGCCGGGGGGAATGCCTGCTGGGGGTCGAGGCGGTCCAGCCGGTGAGTAATAGTTGTTAATTGATTTAATATGATTTGTTGTTGATGAGCGATCAAATCCACCCGAGCCTCGAGGGTGGAAAGACGGCGTGCGAGCCCGCTGTCTGCTGGGCCGCCCTGCTGGAGCCGTACTGACATAATTACTGGTCCAGGAAACACGCACGCAGGCTCAGGTGTGATTTAAAGGCTTTATTCAACAACAAAGGGTGTATGGATGCGTGTGTGCGGAATGTAAATGGTCTGTGGGTGAACGAGGAGCGCCGGGGGCAGATTGGCACGACGTGCAGCCAGGCAACCCTATGGACAGAGCAGAGACAGGGATATGAGTTACCCTTCACCATGCGGGATAAAAGTGTCGAATGTTGCTTGCTTGCAGATGTAACGGTGGCTGGAGTTGGCAAAGGAACTCTAGCCAGGGAGACAGCGCCCTGCTGCGCGCCCGACGAGGAGGGAGAGGAGGAGGCGAGGACGGGAGGAATCTGCCGCCAGGGAATCCACCTGTGCACAGGGGAGAGACTGGAAGACAGGTGAGAGATAATACAGCTTACTTGCTGGTAGGTGATGTTGCAGGTCGGGAAGGAACGATCCTGCGGGGAATTGAGAGCGTTGCTGAACAGACGGCTCCAGACCGAAGCTCTGGGCCGAGTGGGTTAAATATCCTGTGATTAATGAGGCGCAGGTGTGCGCGCAGCTGAGGCAGATGACAGCGGACGGCGAGTTGTGACAAAATATATCACTCTGTGTGCAATAAATCTATATGATACAGTATATGAGTTTCACTTTCTGAATTGAATTACTCAAATAAATCAACTTTTCGATGATATTCTAATTTATTGTGATGCACTTTTATTACTTGAATATGTGTTTTATTCATAGTTTTTTTTTATTATGTTGGTAATGTTCACTGAGTCTGTGAGAAAAAAAATGTTACTCTAGAGAAAATTGGGTTAGAATATTACAATGTGAGACTATGGGGAGTAAAGGATATTTTTGCTCCAGTGCATCATCTGCCTTTATGCTCAGTGTAAGAAATTTTATTTAATTATACCATTTGACTTGTCCTTGATGGCAGCAGCTGTGTTTGGAGCACAGCATGACTTGTTTGTGTGTGTGGCAACTTTGTACAGATAGGAGAAGACAAAGGATAACCCTGAAGTGGTTCAGATGAGATCAGTGAATAGGAACTCTGTGGGAGATGGAGCAAAAAACAGTATCTTATTTTTGCTCACTATGTACAGCATGTACCTGCAGGAGGCAGATGATCGATTTTCCAAGCCTGTAAAATCCATAGAAAATTGCTAAGGTTGGCACTCATTGCATCAAAGCAACAGAAGAAGCAAACTTCATCTGATATAAGCAATGCAAATGTGAGGAAGACAGAATGCAAACTAAGAATTTTATTACTAAATGAAAAACGCACCCATTTTCTCTGACAAAAGGAATTTTACGCATACAACATTAGCATCACTGCAGATCTGATGAAGCTTAACAACAGTGTATTTGTACGTAAAGGGATGATCAATTTCAGGTGCATAGGCAAAATCTGTGTGCAACATATCATTCTGCACAGTGATTAACTTCCTTTCCTAGAGCACACTTCACATTGTAAAAGTGATGTATGCATGTAGTATTATGAGAATTTTTCTGAAACAAAATAATTGTGCATACTTTGCTGTATATAGACTAAATGACAAAAATGCTGGCTTCTTCAGGCTTCTTGAAAAAATGCTGGTAGCTTCCAGTGGTTCCCCTCAGTCTGCTGGCATTAAGAGCACTGGTAGGCTGAATTTTTGTGTAAAGTCACCTGAAATCAAAATTGTCCCAGATTTTCATTAGGTGCAACCATGAGATCAATATGAAAAGCCTACATAATTTCATTCACAAGTTCTCACATTTACAAGGCTTTCTGAGAGTTGATCTCTGACCTTGTCAAGGTTGCCGAATTTCAAACTCATCCCAGATTTTTTTTGGGGGGGGGAAACATGTACATAATTTTCTTTCTGAGTTATCCTGTTTACAAAAAAATTGGAAAAACTGTCCTGTGATCTTGACCTTGAGTTCAAGGTCACCCAAAATCAAACTTGTCTGAGATTTGTCGTAGACACACATTCCTACAAAAAAAATTAGTAAAAATTCCTAATGGAAATTTTGAGAGTCTACCAATGTGATTGCCCATTGGTTGTGGTTATAACATGTGAGAACCTAATGAAAAATCATGAAAATCAACTGAATTTAAATAAAAATCAAAAACTTTGACCTTTTGACCCCAGACTCATAGTTTGATGTCAGGATCCCAAGGTGAACCTGTGTACAAAGTTTGGTGACCCTAGCTTACTTTGTTGTTGAGATATAATTTACAGTTGAAACCAGAAGTTTACATACTGTACACTGTATAAAAAGTCACTGTTTGACATTAAATCAGCCTAAACTTTTCCTGTTTTAGGTCAGTTAGGATTATCAAAATTATTTCTATTTGCTAAATATTTTTTTATTTATTTGTTAAATAATTTTTTAAAACTTTTGTAATTACTTTCTTCAAAGTCAGACGTTGACATACACTTTCTTAGTATAAGGTAGCATTGCCTTTAAACTGCATGACTTGGATTAAAGGTTTTGAGTGTCCTTCTACAAGTTTCTCACAATAGTTTGCTGCAATTTTGGCCCGTTCCTCTTGACAGAACTGATGCAATTGAGTAGAGTTTGTAGGCCACCTTTCTTGCACACTTCTTTTCAGCTCTGCCCAAATGTTCTTTCCTCATAATGCCATCTATTGCACCAGTCATTCCAATACACTACCACAACGTGATGCTGCCACCCCCATACTTCATAGTTGGGAGGGTGTTCTCCGGCTTGCAAGCTTGGTCATTATGGCCAAGCAGTTCAATTTTAGTTTCATCAGATCACAGGACATATCTTCAGAAAATTAAGGTCTTTGCCTCTGTGTGCATTTGCAAACTGTAATCTGGCTTTTTAGTGTTGCTTCTGGAGTAATGGCTTCTTCCTTGCTGAGTGGCCTTTCAGTCCATGTCAGTACAGAATGTTTCACTATGGATAATGACACTCTTCAGCCAACATCTTCACGTGGTCTTTTGCTTTTGTTCTGGGTTCGATATGCACATTTTGGACCAAAACACATTCATCCCTGGGACACACAATTAATCTCCTTCCTGAGAAGTATGATGGCTGGACATTCTAAATGGTGTTTATACTTGCATTGTTTGAACAGATGAACGTGGCATCTTCAGGCATCTGGAAATTGTACCCAAGGATGAACCAGGCTTGTGGAGGTCCACAATTCTCTTCCTGATATTAGTCTATGTAAAGTTCTGACTTTGAAAAAAATAATAAAAAATTCTCTAAAAAAAACATTTAGCAAATGTAAAAATTATTTAGTAACTAGAATTATTTTTGGTAATCCTAACTGACCTTAAACAGGGAACATTTAATCTGATTTAATGTCAGACAGTGAGAAAAAAAATGTTTTGTGTCTTTTTATATAGTGCATGTTAATTCAATTCAGTTCAATTCAACTTTATTTATATCGCGCCATTTCACAACAATAGTCATTTCATAGCACTTTCAAATGTAGGGGAAACCCCACAATTGCAGAAAGACCCCAGAAAATCAGGTGATCCCCTGTGAGCAAGCGCTTGGTGACGGTGGAGAGGAAAAACTCCCTTTTAACAGGAACCTGTTAAAACGTTTGGTTTCAACTGTATTTGGCATTTTGACCTTGATCGTTGACCTTGCAATCCCAAAACATAGTTGCATAGGTGTTAATGCAGCTGCCACTGCCACCTATCTGTCCAACAAGGTGACAACAACACCCCTTCAGCCTTTTAGATGCTGAACATAAAAACTAAAAGAAAACCATCACCTGATAGAGAGCCTGTTGTTAGTTAAAATAGTTACATTTTACCCCTCTCTCATGTGGTTATATCCATCCATGCATCTATTCATCCATCCATCTTCTACCGCTTTTCCAGAGGTCCTGGTCATGGAGGCAGCAGCCCAAGCAGAGAATCCCAGCTCTTCAGAGAGGATACCAAGATGTTCCCAGGCCAGCTGGGAGATGTAGTCTCTCCAGCATGTCCTGGGTCTGCCCTGGGGTCTCCTCCCAGTGGGACGAGCCTGAAACACCTCAAGTGGGAGGCATCCAGGAGGCATCCTGATCAGATGCCCAAACCACCTCAACTGACTCCTTTCGATGAGCAGCGGTTCTACTCTGAGCCTCTCCTGGATGACTGAGCTCCTCACCTTATCTCTAACGGTGAGTCCAGCAATCCTATGGAGAAAGCTCATTTCAGCCGTTTGTATCTGCAATCTCATTCTTTCAGTCATTAACTAAAGTTCATGACCACAGGTGAGGGTAGGAATGTAGATTGACCGGTAAATCGACAGCTTTGCTTTAGAGCTCAGCTCCCTCTTCACCACAACAAACCGGTACAACGTCCACATCACTGCAGAGGCTGCTCCAATCTGTCTGTCAATCTCTCGCTCCATGCTCCCCTCGCTTGTGAATGAGACCCACAGATACAGTATGTACTTAAACTCATCCACTTGGGGCATGAGCTTGTCCCCAACCCAGAGAGGACAATCCACATTTTTCCAGCTTAGGACCATGGACTCGGCCTTGGAGGTGCTGATTCTCATCCCAGCCCATTCACACTGAGTAGCAAACCATTCCAGCGAGACCTGTAGGTCATTGCTCGATGAAGCCAACAGAACAACATCATCTGCAAACAGCAGAGATGAGATCCTGTGGTCACTGAGCATGACACCCTCTGAACCTTGGCTGCTCCAAGAAATCCTGTCCATAAAAATTATGAACAGGATCAGTGACAAAGGGCAACCCTGGTGCAGTCCAAATGTTACTGGAAATGAGTTTGACTGGGTGTTGGCAATACGAATTAACCTCCTGCAACAGTCATATAAGGACCGGATACCTCGTAACAACAAGCCCAATACTCCATACTCCTGCAGCACCCCGCACAAAAAACCACAAGGGAAGCAGTTGAATGCTTTCTCAAAGTCCACAAAACACATGTGAACTGGTTGGACAAACTCCCACGATCCCCCAAGGATTCTTGAGAGGGTAAAGAGTTGGTCCGATGTGCCACGGCCAAGATGAAAACCACATTGCTCCTCCTGAATCCAAGGTTTGATCAACGGTCAGACTCTCCTCTTCAGTACCATGGCATAGACCTTCCCAGGGAGGCTGAGAGGTGTGAGCCCCCTAAAGTTGGAACACACCCTCCGATCCCCCTTTTTAAAAAAAGGAACCACCACCCCAGTTTGCCATGCCAAAGGTACTGTCCCCAACTACTACACAATGTTGCAGAGGCATGTCAGCCATGACAGCCCTACAACATCCAGGGCATTGAGGTACTCAGGGCAAATCTTGTCCACCCCTGGGGCCCGGGGACCAAAGAGTTTTTTAACCACTTCACTACTTCAGCCCCTGTGATGGGCGAGTCGTTCCCCTCATCCTCAAGCCCTGCTTCCTCTGTGGAAGGCGTATCAGAGGGATTGAGGAGATCCTTGAAGTATTCCTTCCACCGCCCAACAATGTCCCCAGTTGAAGTCAGCAGCACCCCATCCACACCATACACTGTGGACAGGGAGATGCTTCCCCGTCCTGAGCCACCAGACAGTTTGCCAGAATCTCTTTAAGGCTGACCGAAAGTCTTGTTCCATGGCCTCACTAATCTCCTCCCACAGCCAAGTTTTTGCTTCAGCAACCACCCGAGCTGCACCCTGCTTTGCCTGCCGGTACCATTTCCAGTGACACGGCTGCATCGGGGACGCACCTGCCAACAGGATAGAGGGTACAGGTAGCATAAGAATAAGAATAATACGAGGAACAATAGGAAGGAGCAAAAAAATCATTGATTCAGAATACTGGTTGCATAATCAATCAATATTATGATTACAAGGAAAAAAAAAAGCTCTCAATGCACATACGCTAGACAGGATTCACAAGACACAAGACACAAGAGAGCAGTGTGTGTATCTTTATTCAGTTCATGGATCAATGTGTGTGCGCTGTTGAAGCAATGTTGATGATAATAAGAGAACACAAGGGCACTTGGCAGGAGATGTTTTGTCTGGCTGCCGCCGATCGTCCTTATCTGGGCAGGCTGTCCAGATGGCTGTCCAAGGCCTTGTGCTCGATGATTTTGAAAACACAGACTGCAGACAGCCAGGAGGAATTTTCATGGGGAAATTGAGCCAAATCGGACTGATCACAGAGAAGGCTTTTTATTTCTTCTGTAGATTCAGTACTTCATTGCGGGGCTTTAAATCCATCGTGGAAAGACCTAAGCGAGACCATGATGTAATCCACCTTCCGAGACAGTTCTCCATTTGTCGCTATCAGGGTCTTCTCCAATTTTTCAATTTGACAGATGCACCTCGCCTGGCCAGCATTTTGATAGGTTGTATCCATCTTCAGCAATTTGCGGTACACCAGGACAATCCCAGTTCCAATCAGAAAGATCCCGATCACCATTATCACGAAGACATACAAATCTTCAATATCTTCGATAGAGAGATTAGTGAGACACAAGATCTTCCAATTACTTGTGTCACGTAAATAGCCCGCTGGAGCCGTTCCTGCGGGGCAGACAGCTTCCCCCGGAGCACTTTTCCTTGTTGAAAAAATGGTGTCAATTGTGTTCAAAGCCCAGCTTATTAACTCCATAATTTCTTTCTTTCGACGGTCGCAGTTAGACGCAGACAGACAACAGCAAGCTGGGATCCAGTAGTTGGGGAGGAAGGAAAAAAAAGTCAGAGCAAGAGAGAAGGAAAAAGCATCTGCTCTCTTGGGAGGGCGGAAGTGAATGAGGAGTTCCACAAGCTAAGCAAGCTCAATAGGACTCCTTCAGCTTAATGGTCTCCCTCACCACTGGTGTCCACCACTTGGTTAGGAAGTTGCCACCACAAGATGCACCAACAAACTTGCGGCCACAGCTCTGGGCAGCCGCTTCAACAATGGAGGTGGAGAACATGGCCCATTCAGACTCCATGTCTCCATACTCCCTCGGAATGTGGTCAAAGTTCTTCCGGAGGTGGGAAGAACTAGGTGGGAACTGGGTGGAAAGGCCCCTGACCTCCCGGACAGGGGTTTCAGCCAGACATTCCCAGCACACCCTCACTACATGTTTAGATCTACCGGGTCTGAGTGGCATCCACCCCTGCCATCGGATCCAACTCACCACCAGGTGGTGATCAGTTGATAGTTCTGCATCTCTCTTTACCCAGCTGTCCAAGACATATGGTTGCAGGTCTGATGACACAATAACAAAATCGATCATCGACCTGCGACCTAGGGTGTCCTGGTGCCAGGTGCACATATGGACACCATTACGCTTGAACATGGTGTTTGTTATGAACAAACTGTGGTTGGCACAGAAGTCCAATAAATGGACATCACTTGGGTTCAGATCGGGCAGGCCATTCCTCCCAATCACACCCCTCTAGGTTTCAGTGTCGTTGTCCATGTGTGCATTGAAGTCCCCCAATAGACAATGGAGTCTCCAAGAAGAGCACTCTGCAACACCCCAGTCAGAGACTCCAAAAAGGGTGAGTACTCTGAATCGTCATTCAATGCATAGGCACAAATGATGGTCAGGATCCATTTCCCGACCCAAAGACTTAGGGAAAGTACCCTTTTGTCCACCGGGGAGAACTCCAGTGTTGAGGCAGCAAGGCGTGGGGATACAAGAATACCCACCCCGGCTCATCGCCTCTCACCTGGGGCAACTCCAGAGTAGGCCAAGCTCCAGCCCCTCTTCAGGAAACTGGTTCCAGAACTGGAGCTGTGCATTTAGGTGAGCCCAACTATATCTAACCAGTATCGCTCAACCTTGTGCACCAGCTCCAGCTCCTTCCCCACCAGAGAGGTAACATTCCACATCCCAAAAGCCAGTTTTGAAAGCTGGGGATCAGACCACCAAGGTCTCCTCCTTCGACCATCATCTGCTCCACATTGCACCGGACCCCATGGTTCCTCCTGCAGGTGGTGAGCCCACTGGAGGGCGGACCCATGTAACTCCTTCAGGCTGAGCCCGGCTGAGTCCCATGGACAGAAACTTGGTCACCAGGCGCTAGCCATCGAGCCCCTGCCCCAGGCCTGGCTCCAGGGTGTGGCCTGGTAACCCCATACCGGGCGGGGTACACTGAATCCTTGATTTTTTTGTTCATCATGGGAGTCTATTGGGTCTCTCTTAGTTTGGCCCTTCACCCAGGACCAGTTTGTCTTGGGAGACCCTACCACAGGCAAATTGCCCCAGACAACATAACTCCTGGGATCACTAGAGCACGTAACCCCGCCACAACAATAAGGTGGAGACCCATGGGGGGTGGTTATATGCTGTGTGTATTTCTGTTGGTTTGGGTTGCCTACTGTGTCATGCTGCTGTTACACTGTAATTTGCCAGTATGGGATTAATAAAGTCTATCTATCTATCTATCTATCTATCTATCTATCTATCTATCTATCTATCTATCTATCTATCTATCTATCTATCTATCTATCCACGTACTACTGAAGCAGCTTAGTAGCACTTGAAACAAAAATCACTGAAAACATTGTCATTCAGGGGGTAAAAGTTTTCTATTTTATGGTAAACCATGGTTTAAAGGGGGCACATGAAAGTGAATTTAATTGCGTTTTTGCCTCTATTGTATGTGTATTGCACAACAGTAACTGAATCAAAATTATTTTTCCTATAATTCACTAGAAGCCCGAATGAAGAAAAAACTGCATTGTGTTTTCCAGCTATTGCTGTGCTGAAAATTGTTTATCTTTTGAAAAAGAAAGCAGTTGTTTTATCTTCCCTGCTTGGTCGACTGAAGTAGAGGCAAACGGTAACATGTGAAGATGAATCACTGTTGCTCAGTCCGCAGACAAAGAAGGCTGGTGAGGTCAAAGGATCCCCAGCTGCTGCACTAAAATATTAGCTTTTGTAGAACAGTGGGGTACAGCCCAAGATTTGAGAAATAATCTTTTCTGATAGAGAGATATAAATTTCACGCATCAATATTTTTTGTTCAATGTCTTAATTGTTACCATAGAAACAGTGGTAGTATCAAAGGGTGCATATTATTTCTTAATGTTTGTGATGAAGACATAATTGTTGAAGAAGCTGAAATTCCAAAGTTGAAAAGCACAGCCTAAATAAATAAATAAATAACACAACAATGGACCTCAATTATGAGACCACATATGCAAATTTGAGGATAAATCTGTCATGATCATGAGCACGGATCGGTGCCGTGGTCAGTCTCCAGGCTGAGTTAAGTCCTTTTCTGTTTGTTTGCTTCTCTTGTTTATGTTGCAGGCGTTTTGGTCTACTGTGTTTGGTCTCCTTTTACTTATGGAGTGTTTGTATTCTGAGTTTTGTCCTTATTGTTCTGTCTATTTATTATGTGTCATTTTGTATTTATGGTATTATTTACATCTTTTGGGGCTGTGTGATCTTATTTTTGTATTGTTATTTAGTTTCTGGTCTGTGCTTTTATTTTGACAGTGCTGTGAAGCTTCCGGCTGTCAAACTCTGTTTCGCGGGCTGCACAGCTGTCACTTGTTTTGATTAATTCCTCATTCATGTACCCACACCTGCCATTCATTAATCATTTGTTCCACGCACCTATTTAAGGATACGGCAACATTTCTGCCATTGCCATGTCCTACTGTTAGCCTCCTCAGAGGAACCAGTTTAACTCTGAGCGAGCTTGGGTTTTCCGCAGAGGTGAATGGGTGTGCTCCGACCAAGTAATTCTTATCCTTTCCCGTTTTCCTCATCTGTGAGCCCCTTTTCCTTTCGGGTGTGACCCCAGCTGGGGTTCGCCTCTTTTCCCCGGCATGTCCGAGCGCCTCAGCCAGTCCCCTGTCCTGGCTGTTCACTTTTACTGCTGGTCGTGAACCCCATTCCCCTCAGTGCCCTTCACCGTCTCATTATATTTAAGTGTAGTGTTTTATGTAGTGTTTGTCTTTTTGTTAATAAATGTTCAAACTCACAGCGTGCCTTTGGTGTCCTTCTACAGCCCTTAAAAAGGACAGTTTATGACAAAATCATGCTCATACAGTGGTATGCAAAAATTTGGCCACCCCTTGACAAATAACATTATTAGAAAGCACTTTATACATTTTCATTGTTATGCAGATGATACACAATTATACCTGTCAATGAAGCCAGATGATAGTAATCAATTAGCCAAGTTGGAAGCCTGTCTTAAGGAAATCAAAGCTTGGATGACTTGTAATTTCCTGCTATTAAATTCAGATAAGACTGAAGTCATTCTTGTTGGTCCAAAAAACCTTAGAAATACCTTTCCAAATCAAACTTTCAGTTTGGATGCGGTTACTCTTTCTCTTAATAGCTCTGTGAGGAACCTTGGAATTATTTTTGATCAAGATCTGTCCTTCAATTCACATATTAAATTTGTTTCTAAGACTGCCTTCTATCATTTGCGTAATATTGCCAAGATTAGGAACATCTTGTCTCAGAGTGATGCTGAGAAACTGATCCACGCTTTTATTAGCTCGAGATTAGATTATTGTAACTCTTTATTATCAGGCTGTCCTAAAACATCTTTAAAAAGTCTTCAGCTGATCCAAAATGCTGCAGCAAGAGTTTTAACAGGTACTAGAAAGAGAGATCATATCTCTCCGGTTCTGGCCTCCCTTCATTGGCTTCCCATAGAGTTTAGAATTAAGTTTAAAATCCTTCTTCTTACTTACAAAGCTCTAAACAATCAGGCTCCTTTTTATTTAAAAGATCTGATACTACCGTATTATCCTAACAGCGCACTACGCTCCCAAAATGCAGGATTACTTGTAATCCCTAGAATCTCCAAAAGTACAATGGGAGGCAGAGCCTTCAGTTATCAAGCTCCTCTCCTGTGGAACCAGCTGCCAATCTGAATTCGGGAGTCAGACTTGATCTGGCCAGTGCCAGATTTGGTTCTACCCGGTGGCGGGCTCTTGGACAGGGGAGCTACTCCAGTTCATTTGTCGAGGGGACTGAGAGCAGAGCTCCCTAAGGCACCCTCTGAGACTTGAAGAGTGAAGGTGCAGGCTCCAAGTCCCCAGGCAGTGGAGGAAACTCATGTAAATCCAGGATGTTAAACCAGTTCTTGAGTTCGAGGACAAGGCTCTCAGTGCTCTCAACACAGCGGAATGAGCTCTTCCCCTTTCTCTGACGGTCACTGGCACCAACCCACAGCTCTGGAAGGTATGGTGTGAAGCTGAACGGTACCTCCAGTTCAGGTCCAGGCTGGACCCAGAGGTGCTCCCGAGAAGCACTTGGAAAGGAGGTGGCAGATGTAGTGACACCGGAAGATGACATCGGACCAGTGGCCAAGGTGACCACAGCAGCATTCGGAGATGATCTAGAGCCCGAAACAGGGGGGCCTTGGACTCGGCTGAGAACCATTGTTTCTAGATGTCTCTCTGCTTCCTCAAATTTATAAAGATTGGAGATATGCTGCTCCAGTTCAGTAATCTTCTGGGCAAAGGTGGCACAGTTTTGACAGCCAGCTGATGGGGTAAGTGGTGCCATGACAGACATGAAACGCATTGAATGTATACGTCAGTTAAGAGCTCAGCTCTAACTAAAAAGATGAAAATAAAGTTAAAAATGTCCAGGGTTTAAAATGATAAGGATAAAATGAGCAAAAGTAAAACACATTGATATAAAAGTCTGTGAAGCTCGTCAGAGTTCTCATTCTTCGTTCAGACATTCAGGCACCAGCGCATGCTCTCTCTGGCATACTTTGTCTGAAGTCAACCAAATTTAGAGTGTCATCACTGCATCTTCCACCAACAAGATTTGCATGGTAAGGTTTGAACATGAAAGATGTGATGGATGTTGCAGTTCAGATTGTGAACTCTATTCATGCCAGAAGCCTTCAGAGGAGACTACTTTGCACCCAAGTGGAAGATAATGAAGTGGAGCACACGGAGTTGCTACTGAATGCCAACGTCAGATCAGAAGTTCAGGCAAGTTTCTGAAGAGATTTTAACTTTTCTAACTTTTCCTTGAAGTGAAAGATTTTCTCAGGCAGACTGAAGATGCTCTGTAGACCTAACTGGATGATGAGCAGTGGCTCATGGACTTGGAATTTCTGACTGACTTCATTTCCACTCTGAATTAATTAAACGTGGAGTTGCAGAGGAAAAAACAAAACAATAATTGGTATGATCAGTTCTGTCAATGCTTTCAAACACAAGCTACAGTTACTTTCAACCAAACTGCAGCATCAGGACCTGTACTACTTTGAAAGCATGCATGCAGAAATTTAGCAACAGGGCAAACATGTAACGTAGCTTGTCGGTGCCCGTTACATTTGAGCAAATGAGGAGCATTGCATCTGAGTGTGAAAGGTGTTTCACAGACTTTGCTTCAGTAGAGCCAGTCAGACGTTTACATACATTTCCTCAGTATTTGGTAGCATTGCCTTTAAACTGCATAACTTGGGTCAAACGTTTTGGGTATTCTTCCACGCGGTTCTCACAATAGTTTGCTGGGATTTTGGGCCCATTCCTCCTGACAGACATTGATTTTGTTGTCTTTTAGCCACTTTGTAACTAAATTGGCAGTATGCTTGGGGCCATTGTCCGTTTGGAAGACCCATTTGTGCCCAAGCTTTAACTTCCTGGCTGATGTCTTGAGATGTTGCTTCAATATTTCCACATAATGTTCTTTCCTCGAGACGCCATCTATTTTGTGAAGTGTACCACTCTCTCCTACAGCAAAACACCCTCACAACATGATGTTCCACCCCCGTACTTCACAGATGATGTTCTCAGGCTTGCTAGCTTCCGCCTTTTTCCTCCAGATGTAACAATGGTAATTATGGCCAAACGGTTCAATTTCAGTCTCATCAGACCACAAGATATTTCTCCAAAAATTAAGGTCTTTGTCCCTGTGTGTATTTGCAAACTGTAATTTGGCTTTTTTATGTTGCTTTTGGAGTAAAGTGCTTTGAGTGGTCTTTGTGACTAGAAAAGCGCTATATAAGTGCAGGTTAGTTAGTTAGTTAGTAATGGCTTCTTCCTCACTGAGTGGCCTTTCAGCCTATGTTGGTACAAGACTCTTCTCGCTGCAGATAATGGTTCTCATATACCAGCTTCAGCCAGCATCTTCACAAAGTTTTTTGCTTTTGTCCTGGGGTTGATACACACATTTTGCACCAACAGAATTGGGACACTTCCTAAGCAGCTTGATGGTTGGACATTCCCATGGTGTTTAAACTTGTGTATAATTGATTGAACAGATGAACGTGGCACCTTCAGGCATCTGGAAATTGTACTCAAGGATGAACCAGACTTGTGGATGTCCACAGTTCTCTTCCTGGTATCTTGCCTGATTTCTTTTGATTTTCCCATGATTCCACACAATGTGCCGGTGTTGAAGGCAACTCAATCAGCCTAGCCCTACCCTCAATCAGTGAGTTGTCAGATACCGTCAAGAAGCTCCGCTCTGCACAAGCCCCTGGTGCTGATGGAGTTACAGCAGAGATGATGAAAGCCGCCCTCACATCTGTCATCTCTCATCTGGAACATCTGTGCTGCTTCATCTGGGCCGAAGAATGCATCCCTGGGGAGTGCAGGGATGGGGTCATTCTGTCCTATAAGAACAAGGATGACCGTTGGAGCACAGCCAGCTATCGTCCCATCATACTACTGTCCATCCCCGGCAAGGCAATCACTGCTGTCATTCTGAGCCGCATCTGCCTCCTGCTCCTCACCAAGTGCCGCCGCCAGCAGGCCGGCTTCACCCCTCACCGATCCACAGTGGACTGCATCCTTGCCTTGAGTGTCCTGGCACAGCAACAGAGGGAGTACTGCCAATCTCTATATGTGGCCTGCGTTGATCTCAAAGCTACCTTTGACTCCCTAAACAGGAACGCCCTCTGGCAACTCCTTTGTGACAATGGAGTCCCGGCCAAGTACATCAACATTCTCTGGGATCTCTACACCAACACCACGTGCAGGGTACGCACCCAGGATGACATGTCAGACCCTTTAGTCACCATCTCTGGAGTCCAGCAGGGATGCGTCGCTGCGCCAAACCTCTTCAATGTTGCAGTGGACTACTGGGTCAAGAATACAACACAATGCTGCCATCAATCTTGGAGTTGACTTTCACTCCCACTTCACAGACCTGTGCTATATGGAGGATGTATTGCTTTTCGCCACGCATATAGACATAATCACTGAGGCACTGGAGCTGCTTGCAGAGGAAGCATCATCCCTGGGCCTTACCATCAGCTGGGCAAAGACATAGATCAAGTCACTGTCAGACTTCTTGCCACCACCACCACAAGTCATCACCATCAAAAACGAGCCAGTTGAGACTGTCAACGACTTTGTCTACCTCGGATCTAAGATCACCAGCTCCTGCTCATCAGACCAAGAGATTAATCGCCGCCTTCAGCTGTCTTGCAGTGCTTTCGGCCTCCTCCAGAGAGTCTGGCGGAGCGGGAAGATCCGCACGACCACAAAGTTGCGAATCTTTAACACCTGTGTGATCCCCGTCCTCCTTTATGGGTCCAAGACCTGGATCCTCTCTACCACAACCACCCACCGTCTGGATACATTCCACCAGACATGACTCCATAACATCTTCTGCATCCGATGGTTCCACCACACCACAAACGATGAGGTCTACATGAGAGCTGGCTGTCCTATCCCTATCTCCACCATTAACAGAAGGGGAAGGCTGCGGCTCCTTGGACACGTGACCAGGTTGGAAGACAGGACACCGGCCATGCAGGCCCTCTCCACCAGTGCTCACCCCCCCCCCCCCCCCAGGGCTGGCATTGCCCTCAAGGTTGGCCCAGACTGTCCTGGACGTCCCAGGTTGCAATGATAAGACCTCTGGCTTACCTCATCGCCCTAGCCTTCAGACGATTGGCCGCAACGGTCGCTTAAGCAGCCAGGTGAGGATTGAGTTAAGTTAAATAAGCCACACAAGGAAGCAATGTGTTTGAGGTGTGCATTATAATACATCCACAGGTGTGCCTCCAGTTAACTCAAATGTTGTCAATTAACCTATCAGAGGCTTCCAAAGCTATGACATCATCATCATCTAAGCCAATTTGTTTAATGGCACAGTAATCTTAGCGTATATAAACTTCTAACTTTGAAGAAAGTAATTCAAAAAATTCTTTAAAAAATATTTATCAAATAGAAACATGATTTAGCAAATAGAAATCATTTTGGTAATCCTAACTGACCTGAAATTGCTTTCTTGCCAGGCAGTGAGAGAAAAAAGTTAGGTGTCTTTTTATAGTGTGTGTACATATCTGGTCTCAACTGTACATGTGTTTCTCTTTTGGCATGGATATTGATATGGATGGCATTGCCTCCAAAATGGGAACCCTTTTTTCTCCTGGATACGGCTGCAGAAGTTCTCGCACTTCAGAATCACATTCAGATTAAGTCCAGAGCATCTGCAGACATTGGGGATGAATTCTGGCACCTGCTTTCAGAGGAGAAATATTCAATAGGATATGTGCCTTTTGCCTGACAGTCCTGCTTGGTTAAAACGATGTGTACATGTCTTCTGTCACATGAAAACTAAAGGGCAAGTTCAGATCCACCATGACAGACCTCTCTGCCTGTTGCATCCCTGACTATGAGAAATTAGCATCCTCCTCCCAGTGCCAAAGTTCCCACTAAACAGACAATCTCTCCCTGGTTTGAGATTAAAAATGTGCATGCTGTGCAAGAGCCTAAATGTAACTTATTGTCAGATGTGGGGTGGGGGGTGGGGTTGACCAGTGGATCTTGTGATGTTGAAAAATCCAAAAGTAGATCTCAAGTGTAAGAAGGTTGGGCACCCTTAGTAATTGAAAGCATAGAAATAACAGTTCTTACAGTGTGGGGAACACACTGGCCTTGTCTGTATAAACATAAGACAGATGCTGCTGGTTTTTTACATTTATTTTCCTGAGCAAATCATTTAGAACAAATGCATTTTTACAGTGACAGCTTGTATTTAACTGTATCCAGCAGTGGTTCAACCCATTCTACAGCACTGTCGATAAAACTGCACATAAAGGCCTATTATTTAACAAAATCTGTCATTCTTTTAAACACATGCACACACCTAAATACTGTATACTAGTGCAGACAAGAAACATTTAGCAAGCCAGGACACCTGCTGTGTCCACCTCTACATTTGAACACTCGTGGTGATATTTTCAAATATTCCTAGAAAATACCCCGAGGTGACAGTTTGGGTGTTTCCACACCTACAGGCTTTAGCTCATTTCAGTCGAACTAGAGTTTGTTTTCTCCATTTGTTTTGTCTGGGGAGAACACAGTAATCTCACTCAGGTGTGCACCAAAGGAACTGTACTGAGACCTCCTGAAGGAGGTGGTCTCGATTCAAATCAAGTGGCGAACTCTGGTGCAGTCCTGCAGGTGAGAAAGGGACTGTACTAAAACAGGACCAGCAGCAAACTGTAAAACATTTTATGTTACTGTACATACCTGATGGATCTTTGAAGATATCTGTGGCTGAGCACGTCACAGTTCTGGAGGATTAATGAAAGTTAACATGTTATTTTCCATCCATAGCTGCACTGGATTTTCAAACTGTGTGATTTGATGAAAGTGGTATATGTGCATATGTAAACGTGCATATTACTTGGGTAATGAAAACCCCCATAGATTACATTACTATTTGTATTATTTTCTCCCCAGAAATGCATAAATACACAGTAGGCATCCTACTTCCTGTATTTACCTTTCCTGTTTTTGCAGCAAAAAAATCTGACCAATAAGAACAGAGAATGTTCTGACGTAAGTCTCGCGGGATTCAACATAACGCCGTGTGGTCTACTTGAATTTTTGCCTGTGTGAAAGGGGACCGAACCATGGAGAAAATGATACAAAGTAACAAACTTATCAGCTGATTTGGACCAAAGTAAACAAATTTAGGTGTGAAAGCATCCTTAATGTAACCTGTTCCTTTGAAATGGTAAATGGCGTTCACTTATATAGCGCTTTTGTTCTCATCTAGGATGACCAAAGCGCTTTACAGATCCTGCAATCCACCCATTCACACACACATTCACACACTGATGGTGGCAGAGCTGCCATACACACAGGCGCTAACCAGGCCACAAGGAGCAACTGGGGGTTCAATGTCTTGCTCAAGGACACTTCGACAAGTGGACAGCAGACAGAGCGGGAATCGAGCCCATGATCCTCCAATCAGTAGTCGGTCACACTACCGACTTGAAGTGGTAGGTGTCTTTTTCAAGTGGTTCCACTTGAAATGGAACTAAAGATGGGCCACTGATCCATGTCAGAGCCATAACCACTAAAGAAAACAAAAAGTCTGAGGTGAAATGTATTTTTAGAATATCCCTGTTGATTTTGAGGTTTGCAGCTAATTTAGCCTCCCTGACTAGTTTTGACTTTGTCAGGTGACAACCGAAAGACAAGAAGAAAGCGTGGAAAGTTGTTTGTTCCAGTCTGGTAATTGTATTCTCTAGACGACAGTCATTTGAGTCACCCACTCAATTTCACTGCTCCCATCCTTTTTAGATGCTTTAGCTTTGCATTCTTCCTTAATTCAAGCAAATTCATGCTGCAGTAATGAGGCAAAGTTGGAGCTCCTGTGTTTCCTTTCGTTTGCTGAGAAATCACAAAGCCAGTGCATCACGCAGGGCTTTCTAGCACCCTCCCAGCTGACCATGGCTAAATGGTGTTTTTGCTCTGGTGAACACTAATCCTTCTGTCAGATAAGGCCCATTATAGGTAGCAGGCACTGAGCCAGCCCAGTTCAGTTGACGGCACCGTTTTGGAGAAGATCACAGTTCAGTGTTGGTAATAACACTCTGGCAGCACACCGGGTCAGTCCTTGCTTTCAATATTGAAATTTAAGGTCGACAAAAAGTTACAGAAGCAGCTTCAGCAGCTGCTTTTGTCCCCTGCCTGATTGCTGTAATATAAAAGGAATAAAAATCGTGAAAGCTTATGGTATTGTTCTCATCTCAACACGAAAGGCTAAAAAGAAGGGGGGAAGTAGTGGGAGTTGGTATTGCTTGAACCATGATAGGCTCATCTGACAGCACATGGGCCATTATATGTGCTATTATCCTCTACATCTGCACACAAGATTTTATTGCAAAATGAAGTTTGCTCTCATGAAACTCATTTGGAAGTCAGCAGATCTATCACCGGCTCTCCCAAAGCCAGACAGCCACATGGAAATGAGGAGCCAAACAGATGCACTTTATTTGTGCGGGAGCAGAAAGGGATTGTTATTTTTCTCTCTTTGAAAATGAGGAGTTTGGCTGGACGTTCATAGCCCAAGGGGATGGAAATTTAGCTCAGATATGGCTCGTATATCGAAGCCCACAATTATTGCTATTCTTTGTAGTGTGTTTTAATGGCATACATCTGACGTTTTAGTATTGAAGTCTGCAATAGAATATACTGGATGTTATTTGTGGGTGATATTTCATTATAAAATCCTCTCAAAGCCTAAATTCTTATTTCAAAAAAAACAATTTTTCTTTTATTTATAGCATTAATGGGGAAGCAACTTGTTCCACTCTACTCTTTTTCTCCCTGAAATAAATGAAGCTGCAGACTCATCTATTAGTGGCTGTTTACCAATTGTTTTCCTGCTGCACCCACATTCCACTCGTGTACAGCAGGCTCACACATCGACCACCCGGGGCGCTGTGGAAGCACAAACATCAGCAGAGAAATTGGCTCACTTTGCTCTTCCTGCTGTTGCTGTTGTGTTTCTTCCGCAGCTATGGAGTCCTTACTGATGTCACCAGGGGTCTATTCTGTTGATCTTTCAAAGAGGTAACATCTTTTACATAAAGCCTGGCTGATTCTTGGGAATAAAATGTCAAGGGAATAGGCTGTAACGCCGGGGATGACTCTGTCCCTTCAACATCACACACCAACTCATCAAATTTCTCTGCCTCTCCCAGCAGTTCCAGCATTCTATTTTGGTATGTTTGTGCAATGTGCTGTCTGATGTGGGTATCATGGTAGAAGGCAAGCATTCACATTATTGGGATTTTGTGGAGTTGATTGTAAATCCTTAAACCTGTTTCTTTACACACAAGGAAAAATAAGAGGATTCAAGGAGCTGCCTTATAATTTACTGGAGTATTTGTCTGGTCAGCTCTAGTTTGGCCAGTTGAGTAGCAACAATGCATTTTTGAATATTTTGGTCGCTGTCTACAGTATCCCAACAACTTTTAATGAAGTATTCAATCACACTGGGCCTCGTAAATGTGATGCACAATCAATCTATGCGAGCTGTAAGGATTCACCAACCTGTTAGTATCTTGAAATTTCGTACATTTACTAATACCCCTTTACACAGTGGCGGAGATACTTGAGAGATAGCTCAATAATGGCCAGATCGCCAAACAATCTTTCTGTGACCTCTCAACGATTGCCAAGATCTCTCAATGATTTTCAGGTCCCTCCACGGTCCTCAAAGATTTGACTCAATCCCAAGCAGCCTCTCAATGGTCACCACAGGGAAGTGATCTCTCAACAATTGCTCAATAATTTCACTGATCTCCCAATGATCTCTCAGCAATTTTTTAATGAACTCTATTGATCTTTCATTGACCACTCAGTGATCCCTCACTAATCTCTCAGCCATCTCTACCTTCGGGGTGGAAAATTTTAGCGTTCATTGAAAGATCGCCAAGAGATCATTGGGAAATTGATGAGACTGTGGAGCAATCAAGGAGAGTTCAAGGAGTCTTCAACAATCTCATCGATCTCCCAATGATCTCTCTGCGATCTTTCAATGAACATCAAACTTTTTGATCCTGAAGGGAGAGATAGCTGAAAGATCAGTGAGGAATCACTGAGTATTTGATGAAAGACCAATCGTGATCATTGAAAGATCACTCAGAGATGACTGGGAGATTGAAGAGATCGTTGAGCGCTCCTTGAGAGCTCACAGAGAGTTTGCTGAGAGATCGCTTTCCTTTGCTGATCACTGAGAGATTGTTTTGGACTGAGTCAAAACAATCTCTCAACTGTTGCAACCGTGGCGATCACTGGAAGATCATTGAGAGATCTTGTCAATCATGAGCAATCACTGACAGATCTGACATTTTTCATCATTCAGTGATCTCACAACAATCTTTACCCCTGTGTAAAGCGGGTAGAAGAGCACTAGAAACCTGTCAAATATATATATTATACAAATTTAAATATTAGACAAAGATAACACAAGTAAACACAAAATGCAGTTTTTAAATGAAGGTGTTTATTATTAAGGGGGAAAAATGCAAACCTACAAGGCCCTCTGTGAAAAAGTGATTGCCCTCTAAACCTAATAACTGGGTGGGCCACCCTTAGCAGCAAAAACTGCAATCAAGCATTTGCGATAACTGCCAATGAGTCTTTTACAGTGCTGTGGAGGAATTTTGACCCACTCATCTTTGCAGAATTGTTGTAATTCAGCCACATTTGTGGGTTTTCGAGCATGAACAGCTTTTTTAAGGTCATGCCACAACATCTTAATCGGATTCAGGTCAGGACTTTGACTAAACCATTCCAAAGTCTTCATTTTGTTTTCTTAAGCCATTAAGAGGTGGACTTGCTGATGTGTTTTGGATCATTGTCCTGCTGCAGAAACCAAGTGTGCCTCAGCTTGAGGTCACAAACAGATGACCAGACATTCTCCTTCAGGATTTTTTGGTAGACAGCAAAATTTATGGTTGCATTTACCACAGCAAGTCTTCCAGGTCCTGAAGCAGCAAAACAGCCCCAGACCATCACACTACCGTCACCATATTTTACTGTTGGTATGATGTTCCCTTTCTGAATGCCATGTTGCTTTTACACCAGATGTAATGGGACACACACCTTCCTAACAGGCACCATCCTGCCACACCCGAGAAAAAACTTGCTTTTTGTTTCCTTTGTTCAGTTTTGGGGTGTTGGTCAAGCTGTAAGGAGCCTTTTCTGCTCTTCCATTTTTTCTGTCTTTGTCATGGACCGGGTTGTTGTTGCAACCTCATTCCATGTTCTGTGGCTGTAGTCTCCTGATTGTTGTTAATTATTTCCAGCTGGCAGGCTATTAGAGCCTCTGAGTCTGGGCTCCCTGCCAGTCTACAGCCACACCTCCTCCTCTCAGGCATTCACCAGCTGTGCCATCACCTTTTGTGTTTCGACACACACACACACATGCACACACACACATTCATTCTTACTCACATGCTCTGACATTCACTCACGCTCCTGCTCAGCCACACTCCTGCATCCACTTGACATCATTAGCTCACTGGGTATTTACGTTTGTCAGTTGGTGCACTCAGTGTTGCGGCGATAGTCAGTAGTGACTAGTCAATAGTCATTAGTCTAAGCCTGAAGGTAATACTTTACCAGTCTACTCTACACTAGTCTTCGCTGATGTCCTGGAGCTGTTGGTTTCTTTTCCCTGTTGGACTATGCTGGGAGTTGTTGTTTCCAGAGCCAGTTTGCTCCAACCCCACATGTAAGTCCTCCTCTTATTATATTAGCCTTTCCTTTCTGCTGCCCAGTCCCGTCTGGGAGTGCATGGGGCTCCTCCTCCAGCCATCTGAGCTCGGACATCCATTACTTTGTGTGTCAGATTGTTTTTTTCATTGAACATTTGGTGTGTTTTGTGTTTTCCCCTTTTTGTTAATAAACACGTTCACTTCACCTGCATATTGGGCTCGCATCAATTCATTTGTTCACTGTGCATTTACGCAACGGACATGACAGTTCGCCACCACCAGCAAAGAGCCCAACGGTGAAGTGTGTGTTGTTTTTCACCTTGTGTGTGTTTTTTCCCATTAACCTGTTTTTAGGAGATGGTGTTGGGTCAGGGCTATCCAATGAGCCTGGGATGGGAGTGCTGCCGAGCCCTCATGGACATCAACAGGCTAATCTCAGCTAGCGTACATTCCGCTCTGGAGGATATCATTTGGTATGTGAGTCTGGTGGAGGTAGAGGTTCGGCGGTGTCCTCAGCTCTCATAGTATCCTGAGGGAGCCGAGCGGATAGCCCGGTTAGCAGCGCTACGGCTTTAAAATGGCCAAATGGAGAGGAAGTCCCCGAAGAAGGCCGGGTTCACGCCGAAGGATAGGCACTCTCGGGTCTCCGTTGTCTCTATGATTCACTGGAATTCCACGCCCGTTCCCGCTCCTACCCAGCCTGTCCTAGCATCCAAAAAAATGACGTCGTCCAGCCCCAGCTCACCGGAGAGGCACCATCTCCTCCTCGCCAGCAGCCTTTCTGTCATCCTGTGAGGCTTATCCCACGGCAGTTCTCTCTTCCTGTTTTTCCTCTCCAGCTGCTGCACAGTCCATCTCCTCGATGGCTCCTCCCACTGCTCAGAGGCTCTCCGTGCTGTCTCCGGAAGTTCCCGTCTCCATGACGCCAGGGGCGGTCCCTACTTCTTCCATGGTGGGGCCCAAGCTCTCCAGAGCCAGGGAGAGGGACGACACTCCACACACTACAGCAGCAGGCAACATCCAAGTCCGGGAAAAAAGGCAAGTTTATTTTCATTCTTCTCCTATTAATAATGAAATGTCTTGCCTGATTCCCGGTAGGGAGACTCAGGGAGAGCAGTCCCCTGAGTTCTCCCCACCTGCTGCTGCCATGAATGGCTCACCAGCTGTCTCTCTGCTCTTTCCTGCTTCCTCCGAGGGTGCTCCGGAGCTGAACCGTCAGGACCAGGAAGAGCCAGAGGTCCGGGAGGATCCTTCCCCCGCAGCAGCGGCGAGCCAGACCCCAACTGCCACGCCGGAGGAATCGCCAGCGTGGGTCACGACTGCTGGTGCTCCTAAGACTGCCATCACCATCATGCCTGCTGCGGAGGCGGCCGCAACAGAGTCAGCATTAAAGTTGAACCTCCAGGAGGCTGAGCCCGTGGGAACATGACCCAGATCGTCGGAGTCCTGGACGGCGGTGGAGCTTGAGCCAAGGCAAGTGCTCTCCTTTGTTTTTCTCCTTTCCATGTTAGAGCATTTTTGCCTAGCTTTAGGTGAGGACAGCCAGCTGCAGCTGCACGCTGCACCTGAGCTCGCCTTGCCGGGCTCCGCCACTGCCGGCGACCCTGACTCTTCTTCCTCTCTATCTGAGTCCTCTTCTAGGGTCGCTGGAGAGAGATCTGGATCACCGGACAAGTATGTGAATCCAGGCTCACCACTGGAGGTCATCGTGGCTGCTGTCACCCCTACTAAGGTCTCCATGGGTCCATCTCCCCATCCGCCGGAGGCTGTGGTTTGGGTTCCGCCTCAGTCTAGGTCTCCGTGGGTGCCCGTAGTTGATTGCATCCTGGATCTAGTGCTCATGAGGGTCAGCTGGCCCACAGTCAAGGCGGCATTAGGATCAGCAGTGGCCCAGCCAGGTCACACCGTGGGTGCAACCATAGCCTGGTCGGAGTCCACCACAGATGCACTAGGGGTCCAGCTGGATTCCACCGTGGGTGCAACCATGGCCCGGTCGGGGTCCTCCGGGAGTGCAATGCAGGCCCAGCTGGGGCTCACCGCGGGAGCAATGAGGTCCCAGGCCGGAGTCACCACTGGTGTAACGTTGTCCCAGGCCGGGACCACCGCGGGTGCAGCCATGGCCCAGCCCAGGTCCGCCGCGGGTGCAGCCGAGTTTCTGTCCCAAGCCAGGACCACCGAGGGTGCAGCCAGCAAGCTTGGGGACACCAGGGTCTCCTCGTTCCTTCCGGAGGCCTGCTGGGTGTTCCTCCTTTTTTTGCTGGGCACCGCCGTGGTCCACCAGGTCCTGCCACCAGTTGCTGGTGGGGTCCTTCTTCCCTGGTCCGGACACTAGGCCGCCTCCTCACTCACCCCTCCAGTCCTAGTGGCTCAATTTTGTGGGCCAGCCGCCCAAAGGACTGGGTCTCCCTATGGGGGGGGCCACCTCCTGGCCCGTCTCACCTGGCCTGGTGGCTGGAGAACTTCGGTCGGCCACCTGGTAGACTGTGCCATTGGGTTAGGTGGCCAATTTTCCCAGGTAGGCCATCCGACTCACCTTGCCTGGCGGTTCGACTGGTGTTGGACTTTGGTAGGCCGCCTTGCCTGGTTCACATGGCCGTTTGTGGGCCCTGGGACATAGGCCGGCCCCCTGAACTTTGGGACTCTTGGGTTTGGGGGAGGATTTAGTCTGAGTTCTTTTTTTCCCTGTGTGGTATTGTTTTGGGGTTTTTTTTTTCTTGTTGGTTAATTCCCTCCTGACCTGTTTCCCCCACCTCCCGCCCTGGTTAGTTGTGATGGGTTATGGGGGGGGGCAGGTTTTCTTTTGTGTTTTGATGGTACTGTGGGTGTCTGGAAACCACCCCTTGGGGAGGGGGGGCTCTGTCATGGACGGGGTTGTTGTTCCAACCCCATTCCATGATCTGTGGCTTTAGTCTCCTGATTGTTGTTATTATTATTACAGCTGGCAGGTTATTAGAGCCTCTGAGTCTGGGTTCCCTGCAAGTCTACAGCCACACCTCCTCCTCTCAGGCATTCACCAGCTGTGCCATCACCTTTTGTGTTTACACACATACACACACATGCACACACACACACACACATTCATTCTTACTCACATGCTCTGACATTCACTCACGCACCTGCTCAGCCACACTCCTGCATCCACTTGACATCATTAGCTCACTGGGTATTTATGTTTGTAAGTTGGTGCACTCAGTGTTGTTGCAATAGTCAATAGTGACTAGTCATTAGTCTAAGCCTGAAGGCAATACTTTACCAGTCTACTCTACACTAGTCTTCGCTGATGTCCTGGAGCTGTTGGTTTCTTTTCACTGTTGGACTATGCTGGGAGTTGTTGTTTCCAGAGCCAGTTTGCTCCAACCCCACATGTAAGTCCTCCTCTTATTATTATTAGCCTTCCTTTCCGCTCCCCAGTCCCATCTGGAAGTGCGTGGGGCTTCTCCTCCCTGCCATCTAAGCTCGGACATCCATCACTTTGTGTGTCAGACTGTTTTTCATTGAACATTTGGTGTGTTTTGTGTTTTCCCCTTTTTGTTAATAAACATGTTCACTTCACCTGCATATTGGGCTCGCATCAATTCATTTGTTCACTGCGCATTTACGCAGCGGACATGACAATTTTTAAGTAGGCCCAGAGTCTTCCAGGCTCTGTGAAAATCCTGTTTCTTCTCTTTAAAATTCACTTTCACTTATTTTAATCCTTTTCTTTAAATTACCATGTAATAAGATTTTGTTTGATTTTTTTCTAAGCTTAAACCAGCTCATTTAAACCACCAACATTGGAAGAAACAGATTTGTGAGGTGTTTTTTTTTTTTTTTTTTGCCTCAGATTGAATTTCTGATGGGACTTTGTACAATAAACCAATTCCTTCAATTCGTAAGAGAAGACCTCACCCAGTTTGCTGAAGAACAGCCCGATTGCAATCTCAGGAGCACGGCCTTGTGGGGGAATCTGTCTATTAGCCTCTCCATCAACAGAATCCAAGGACATCCAGCTGAATCAAGGTTGGCACGTGGGGGCCCTGCTGCCACCAAGAATGCAATGATTCTGCTTGGCTGATGGTCTGTTGTTTAATTTAAACTTAATTCTTCAGAATATTCCTGGTATAAGTTCTTTAAACTTAATTTCATGCAAACCCCCATCAGAATTTCAAAATGCATTTTGCCCTTTCATTAATTTACATTCTTTTTCAGAGTAACACCAATTTTCTGTTTTTATAGTTTACTCATCATTTTCTTCATAAAATCACATCCACTTTTCTTAACCAATGCTATTTTATGATTTTCCAATTTCCAGTATATCGCCAAGTTACATCGTGCTTTATTTGGTTCCACAAATGTTTGATTCATAAGTAGCTCAGTAATAGTCTATAGTGCCCATAATACATGTTGAATTCTCTGTTTTAAAGTTATCCATATATGTTAACCTATTCTGACATTACTTTTTAAACCATTGAAAGACATATGGGAGTTATTGTTTGATTTCATGTCCATCTTATTGATTATCAGCAGACAATAAACAAAGGGTTTTCACAAAGGGTTTTTTTGAGACCGGTTCATAATTGGTACAAATAAAGAATTGTTAATAAAATTGTCAATTATCTGGACTGGTGCCGTACGAGGATATGAGAGTAATGAAAGGAAATCTTCATTCCTTCTCACATTCATATTTACATTAATACTTGTACCAACAATAAAACACCTATAAAACTCATAAATCCCTTACACTGCAGTTAAGCGCAATTACAAAATATGTCACCATTAAAGGGGTGAAGCATTAACAGGCAATTAACACAATAACGCCGACACCACTACAGTTACTTAAAAGCAGTATCATTCCATCAATGTCTAAATCATATTAGAGGCAAAATATAAGATTCTAAACATAATTGTTGGACTGCAGTGTTGCTGGCACAGTACATGTACAGAACATGTTCCGTACGGAATGTCTGTTGGTCCTGCCTGCTTTCAGTTCTGTATCAATGTGCCTTCATCATGAGCCGCAGTCCGCACTTAGCATGTTCCGTACATATACCGCTCATGTCCCGTACATGATGGTTGTAAATAAATACAATTATTAATAAATGAATAAATGCAATAAGAAATTAAGGAACATACCGTAAGTAGTGATGGGCGACTGATACCTGTTGTATATGGAAATTGGCCTTTGGGGTTTACCGTAGCTCTGCCGGGGCGGGGAATGGGATGATGTCAAGCGGGCTACGGTGGGGAGTATAAATAGTAATGTGCACCAAATAAAGTTCAGATGTATGTTCGCCCAGACACTCTGTCTGCTTTATTTCTCGATATAACATTTGGCGAGGAAGAAAATTATGGGCACGTGCGTTGTGGAACTGCCTCCGTTCCTGCAGAACCAAGGTGCACCAGCTATCCCTTGGGCACGCTGGAAAAACCTGTTTCAGGATTTTTTGACAGCAGCTGGCATTGACGGGGATTGTGATGACAAGGGGAGGAGCCTGTTGTTTCATCATCTGGGCACAGAGGAACAACGCTTGTTCCTCATGCTGTGTGGTGATGACTCACTGGAGGAGTCGTTGTTGAAGATGGACGACCTGTTCGTGGATGGTGCCACAGTCACTGAGAGGAGGTGCAGGTTTTTTAACCATGTGCAGCAAACCAGTGAGTCTATTTTATCTTTTCTAATGGGACTGCGTGATTTGGTGGGAGAGTGCAAGTTTGGGCCGCTAATGGATGAGCTAGTCCGTGATAGATTGGCACATGGCACGACTAGTGAGTGGCTAGGAGCCACGCTGCGGGTGATTCGACAGACTTTTCTCTGATTGAAGTGGTGGACTTGATTAAGCTAAGGGAGTCTGCGGCCCTGTGGGGACTGGGAGCCTTCACGGGTAAGGCACCGGAGGACCGGGCCCTGGTGCTACAGGTGTTGGCTAATGTGCTAGCTAGGCCTTGGGGCCGAGTGAAAAAGAAAAAGAAGAAAAAGATGAAGTTGGGAAAACAGTCCATGGCCCGTTGTAAAACCCGTGTTAGGTTTGCGGATCAACTTGGCGAGGACCCGCGTGATGCTGGCCAAATATGTGTGGTGCAAGGGGAAAGAGGGCGCCTAAAATGGTATGTGGTGCAGCTGGACGGCATCAAGGTGTCTCTCATTCTGGACTCGGGCACTGGCAGGTCTATTTTGAGCCTGGCAATGATGATTGTGGGCAGTGGCTTGACTTTGCTTGGAGCTTTGCTCGAAGCCAGTCTAGAATCAAGCAGTGAGGCGCCTCCTTCCCTCCACTAGCCTTGGGTGCGTACCTTGGGCAAGTGCTAGTACACCCACAGCCTCCCTTGCCAGGGTCACGGCACAGCAGTTATGTCATCAACTCGATGGCATCTCTGGCACTACATCATTGTGCTTCTGAATGTCAACTTGGCTTCAGCTACGGCAGGCGTCTCTGACTGTCTACTTGGCTTCAGTTACGGAAAAATGCAACAAGCCTCTCTGCGACCATCTCAGCTTTGCTGTGTTGTCGGCCAACAGAGTACCTCGCCAAGGGACACTGCCTATGCGCCAAGCAGTGTTGTCATCATCATAGGTGCAGCCCCACAGTTTTCAATGGAAGCACAGTTAAGGAGAGTAGATATGGCTACCGCATACGGGGGAACCGATGCGCCACTCAATACGGCAGTGGCAACAAGTGGACGAAGTCCGTATACTGCTACCACGTCCGGGGTAACCGACGAACAACACCATCGACCTTCTGTTTCGAACTCATGCAAACAATGCCTCAATCTTGGTGCTTGGAATGTCCGTACAACCAACGACAGTGAGTCTTCAATCAGACCTGAAAGAGCAACAGCCCTTATCTGTCGTGAGTTAGAGAAAGCGATCATTGACATCTGTGCCCTAAGCGAAGTTTGGCGACCTTGCACTGGAAACGTAGTTGAGAGGAGTCACACAATCTTTTGGAGTGGAGGAGAAGACAGAACAGCTGGCATTGGCTTTGCTATCTCCAACAAGCTAGCTGCTCAAGGTATCACCCCTACACCAATCAGCGACAGGCTCATGTCAATGCGCATACAGCTAAAGGGAGGAAACAATCTAACTCTCATTAGTGTATATAGGCCAACCATGCAAAGATCTCAGGAAGAAAAAGAGCAGTTCTATGAAAAGCTTTGCAGCTGTACATCTGCCGCCAAGATGGACATCATCATCATCCTGGGCAACTTTAACGCTCGAGTGGGCAAGGACTGGAAATCGTGGCCGAATGTAATTGGAAAACATGGCATTGGTAAAATGAACTCCAACGGGCTTATGCTCTTAGAATTATGCACCAGATTCCAGCTCAGTATCATGGGTACTATGTTCTAACAGAAAAACACCTTAAAGAACACATGGCAACACCTACATTCAAAGCACTGGCACCAAATCGACCATGTACTATCCAATAAGGCCACAAAACCATATGTCACAGTGACACGAGTCAATCGAGTAGCAAATTGCTTCACCGATTATAAGCTCCTGGTTTCTAAGTGCATGTTCTTTATTAATAACAAGAAGAGTGGTGCAAGGCCTCCCAAGAAGCTAGACATACATTTGGATGATGACAAAAAAGCATTACTGGAGCTCTTCTTAGACGAAAAGTTGTCTACCTGTAAGACGGACTTTGATGAACTCAGAGTTATTCTCCAGAATGCTGCCACCCATGTCTTCGGCAAAAAGAAACGAGTGCAGAATGACTGGTTTGATGATCAGGATCAAGAAATTCAAAAGCTGCTTCAAGACAAGAACTTGGACAGGCATGTTCTAAGAAGGTGGATCAGAGAGCTAAAGAATGACTGGTTTCGGCGCAGACCTGAGGAGGCAGAGCGGCACTCTCAGGAGAAGAACCACAGAGAGTTCTATGCTACCCTCAATGCCGTCTATGGCCCTAGATCCAGAAGCACCCATCCTGTGAAGTCCAAAGATGGTGAGCTCCTGACTGCTCCTGACAAGATAAAGGACAGATGGGTTGAACACTTAAGTGACTTATTAAACTAACCAACGGATGTTGACTTGAGCATCATCGAGGACATAGACCAGCTTCCAGTTATTGAATCAATGAGCCTCCCAATTGAAGACCAAGAACTTGACCAAGCCCTTAGAAACACCCGATTAGGAAAGAGCCCAGGTCCAGACAGTATTCTACCTGAAGTACTTGTGCATGGAGGACGCCGCTTAAGAGCTTTCCTACTTGTCCTATTCAACATCTGCTGGACTACAGAGATTATCCCAACCGACTGGATAGACGCCATCATCGCAATTCTGTTCAAAAAAGGTGACAGAAGCCTCTATGGTAATTACAGAGGAATTTCACTGCTCAGTGCTGTCGGTAAAGTCTTCGCGGGCATTATCTTGCAGAGGTTTCACCTGTTAGCAGAATATATCTACCCCCAGTCGCAGTCAGGGTATCGAAACGGTAGAAGTACAATAGATGGGATTTTCACCCTTCGCCAGCTGATGGAAAAAACAAGAGCGCAGCGCAGATGTTTGTACATAGCCTTCGTGGATTTTGTGAAGGCGTTTGACACGGTCAATCGTGAGCTCCTCTTCATCATCCTTGGCAAACTTGGCTGTCCTCCAAAGTTTATAAGAATCATCAAGAGACTATACACCGATGTGCACACCCGACTTGCTATCAATGGTGAACTCACCCAATCCCTTGAATACAACAGCGGGGTCAAGCAGGGGTGTAAACTAGCTCCAACACTCTTTGGCATGTACGCAGCAGTCCTACTTTGGCTCGCTTTCAAAGAAATCAAGCACACCTGCAGCGTACAGATCAGACTGCGTTACGATGGCGATCTTTTTGACCTCCGCAGATTAAAAGCGAAATCCAGAGTCCTCACAGAATATATTAGAGAAGCTCAGTATGCTGACGATATTGCGATTTTCAGTGATACACCAGAGGGCCTGCAGACATTATTATCCTCCTACAATGACGTTGCTAAGAGAATGGGTCTCTGCATCAACACAGTCAAAACAGAAACCATGTGTATTAGCAATACAGCTGAGTTCTTTATTGACGACATCAAATTGGCCAATGTTACTCGCTTCAAGTAGCAGTGACTGCTCTATGAAGGGGGAACTTGCATCTCGCATCCAAGCAGCATCGTGTGGTTTTGGCTGTCTGCGCAAGAGGGTGTTTGATTCGCATGACCTCACAGTCTCTACCAAAGTCACAGTTTACAATCAGTGCCTTATGCCCCTCCTGATGTATGGCAGCGAAACCTGGACCCTTTACCAGCACGAAGTCAGGCAGCTTCGCATAATCCAACAGTGTCACCTTCACCTTATACTAAACATCAAGTGGGACGATTTCATCAGCAATGAGGAGGTGCTGCGGGGGGCACACGTCGAAGACATCGAGATCAAGCTTCTAATGAGTCGCCTGCGCTGGTTAGGTCATGTCTGTCTAATGAATGATGATAGGCCGGTGAAGGAACTCCT
Organism: Pholidichthys leucotaenia; assembly: GCA_020510985.1. Lineage (NCBI taxonomy): Eukaryota > Metazoa > Chordata > Actinopteri > Cichliformes > Pholidichthyidae > Pholidichthys > Pholidichthys leucotaenia. Next base: position 175,832,619 of record CM035849.1, on the reverse strand, counting down.
GTATTGTGAGCTGGCTCATGGTTCTCGCAAAGTAGGTTGACCCAAACTCCATTTTAAGGACATATGCAAAAATGCATTGAAGTGTGCCGATGTTTTAGATCAATGGCAATTGGTAGTACATGATAGAGCGGAATGGAAGAACCTCATGAGGAAAGTTTGCAGGGCACATAATTCAAAGAGAGTGATGGCTTACGAGAAAAGACGGGCTCGACGTAGAGTGGAGAGGAGCAAGGACGGAACTGTGGATATACCCGTTTCAGGTGAAAGGCGATGATTTTTTTTTATTTTTTTTTTTTTTTTGAATGATGAAGCAGTTATTCCCGGAAAAGGTTATTAATCCAGGAGCCATAAGGATGTTTGGTTATGGCCACACTGAGACCGACATGGTTGGCACAGTCGAGTTTGATGTGGTGGGTGGACAGCAGAGGGCTCTGAAGTTCGTTTTCCAGGTGGCACGGCATGGAACGGACCTACTTGGAATTGACTTACTGGGACAGTTGGGGTTTTCCATTCGGGACCCCCAGGGCTAGGTGGTGCTGACAGCATTCTCGGACTGGCAACTCCATTGGCCGGCACTGTTCATTGGCCTTGGTCGGATTGAGACCTTTTGCCACCGCCCGTTGGTGAATGAATCAGTGACGCCCAGGATCTAACCGCTTTGGCGCTTACCGCTGGCGTTGTGTGATGGTGTGTCGGCGGAGGAATCAAAGCTGTTGGATGCAGGGATCATCGAGAAGGTGGATGTGTCACCTTGGATCTCGAACCTGGTGGTGGTGAAGAAGAAGGATGGAGGGATCAGGCCATGCATTGACCTGCGCATGGTGAATAAGGCGATTGTTCCAGATAAATACCCCCTCCCAACCATGGAGGAGCTCATGGCGACGTTCAGTGGGTCCAGGGTGTTCACCAAGCTCGACCTTCGGCAGGGGTATCTGCAGGTATCGCTACATCTGGATAGCAGGAACCTGATGGCATTCATGACCCATTTGGGCGTCTTTAGGTATACCCAAATGCCTTTCGGGTTGAGCTCCGCTCCCAGCTGTTTCCAAAAAGTGATGGCCATGATGCTGGAGGGGCTAAAAGGGGTTGTAGCTTACCTGAATGACATTGTGGTGCATGATGCAATGAACGAGATACATGATGAGAGACTGGAGAAGGTGTTGAGACGGATGCAGGAGCACGGGGTCACACTCAATGGTGACAAACTCCTCTTTGCAGCGGGGGCGATCGATTTTGTGAGATTCTGGCTGACGGGCGAGGGTCTACGACCACTACATTCCAATGTGGAGGCGGTGCTTTGCATCCCAGAGCCCACCACGCTTGCGCAGATTTCATGTTTTCTTGGTAGGGTGAATTTCTACGGCCGGTTTATCCCACACTACTTGGAGACAATTAGGCCCCTGAAGGCTGTGCTGAAGCAGGATGCACTGTGGGAGTGGACCCCGGCGTGCTCGGCGGCTATTTTGAAGCTGAAGCAGCAGCTCACCTCTCCACCTGTGCTGGCGCATTTTGACCCTGAGTTGCAGATGGTGGTGACCTGCGATGCGTCTGGGACCGCATTAGGTGCGGTCATGTCCCAAATACAGGGTGGAGTGGAAAGGCCGGTGGCATTTGCTTCCAGGTCCCTCTCGCCAGCGGAGCAGAAGTACACGGTGGGCGAGAGGGAGGCGCTGACCTGTGTCTGGGCGTGCAAGAGGTGGCACATATACCTCTACGGACACCACTTCACCCTGAGGACGGACCACCGGGCACTCACCACGCTGCTGGAGACGTCGGGATCGGGACATAGGCTGTTAAGGCTTCATAGGTGGTCGGAGCGTCTAAGGGCTTATGACTTTTCCACTAAATTTACCCCGGGCAGAGAGAACATTGCGGCAGATCTTCTCTCACGAGCTACAGTGGACGTGTCAGAAGTGGTCGGGGATGACATTAGCGCTGCTGAGGAGGAACTGGTGAATGCCCTGTGCAGATCTCTTCAGGGTGTGGTCTCCCCGCAATATCTCAAGGATGAGTCGGAATGGGACCCGGTTATGGTATAGTTGCACTCGGCTATTCATGAGGGTTGGCCAGTGAAGGTGCCAAGTGAGCTAGCCCCTTTCCACTGTTTCTGGGACAATCTGAGCTGCTGGAATGAGGTTTGCATGGCCAGAGGCCAGTACACCCTGATCCCTGCTGCATTGAGGGCGCAGGTCCTGGACATGCTGCATGTTGGTCATTTGGCAGTGGTGCAGGTGAAGCAGAGGAGTAGGAGGTCAGTCTGGTGGCCTGGCATTGATGGCGATATTGATGCCATGGTAAAGAACTGCGTGCCGTGTTTGGAGAGTGGAAAGACGGGCAGACCTCCACCACCACCGTTCCGGCTTGTTGAGTTTCCTGGGTGGCCGTGAAAGCATGTTGAACTGGACATTTATGGTGAATTTCATACGGCGCCATACAACAGTCGATTTCTGGTGGTGGCGTATGATCTGTTCTCCAAGTGGCCCGAGGTGCTGCCCACCGGTTCGGTGATGACAGAGGTGGTCACGGGATTCCTGTCGTCCTTGTTTGCACAGTGGGGAATCCCGGACACCATCATGACGGACAATGGGTCCCAGTTTGTGTCGGGAGCTTTCGAGGACTTTTTGACCAGGAAAGGGGTGAAACACATTAGGACAGCGTTCTATCACCCCCAAGCCAACGGAGGGGTCGAGAGATGTAACAAGACCCTGAAAAATGGTTGAGAGCTCATCTGGCTGATGGGTTCTTGTTCCCGGAGGCACTCCAGAACACGCTGCTCCACTACAGGGCGTCGGTCCACGCGATGATGGGGTGTTCCCCACAAAGCTCATGTTAGGGTGGGAGCTGTCGCTGCCAGTTAATTGGTTGGAGCCGCCAAGGTCAGTGCCCCGGACGGGCGATGTGGCACTGAGGAGAAGAGTCATGGACCAGCAGCGAAGGATGAAGGGATGGTTTGATAGGAGGCACCGGGTGAGGAGCCACGGCCTGAAGGAGAGGGATCGGGTGTGGATTAGGCACCCTGTCAGGGCCCACAAACTTCAGCCTTTGTGGACAGGACCATGGGAGATTAGGAGTCGGCGGGGCCCTGACACATTTGAACTGGGTGATGGATCCAAGTGGCATGCCAGCAGGTTGAGGCGTGCGACACCTGGCAGGGGTTCGGACACTGTCAGAGATTTTGACAGGTCTTTAGACTGGTTGGCCATGCCAGGTGTGGACTTGCTGGCCGTCCCAATGGTGCCTGGGGCAGAGTCCCCTGGGGGGGGGGGGGGACGCCCGGCTAGAATGCGTCTGAGGCCTGCTTATTTGGAGGACTACATAGCAAGAACTGTTATGAACAGTTTCAGTTGGGCATATTGGTAGCGCACCTGTTCGCCCACTGATGGACTTGTACATATGTATATAGGATGATTTTGTTGTGGGATTTGGTGTTGTGATGTTAAAAAAAATAATATTTAGTTGTTCACTGTGTTATAGTTTGAGCTTGTGGGGGGGTGGGGGGATGTTGTATATGGAAATTGGCCTTTGGGGTTGCCGTAGCTCTGCCAGGGCAGGCAACGGGATGATGTCAGGCGGGCTACGGCAGGGAGTATAAATAGTAATGTGCGCCAAATAAAGTTCAGATGTATGTTCGCCCAGACACTTGCTGTCTGCTTTATTTCTCGACATAACAATACCCAGGCTTTGAAGCTTGTCTCACCCTTCAGTGTGTCAGAGCTTGTATCAAAACAGTAATGTCATGTGACCAATGATGTTCGAAGCTTCAAACACCATCACTGCTTCACTTCAAGCTTCATTGGTTCAATATGTTTAAAAGCTTTCATCAATCAGTCAGTCAGAGGAATCAATCCACCTCCTCCCTTGAGACTCACCGCAGGTTGCTGCCTTGCAGGACCAGGGAAGAGCTGTCACCCCACAGTGCTCGGGCTTCGGCTAAATTGTGCTGCCTGCTGTGCTCTATGTATCTACAAATCATGTAGGAAAGGCACTTGATAATATTAGCAGGCTGGACCGCTAGAGTTCCATAAGGAATGTTCCATATCTACGGAACATGTACGTAGGGCACTTGGGAATATTAGCGGGTTGGACCACGAGCTAGCAGAACTGCTAGCATCCCGTACAGAACATTATGTATCAGCAGAAGGTGTATGGAACGTGTAAGTAAAGCACTTGAGACTTCTAGCTAGCAGGACTACTAGTGTTCTGTAAGGAATGTTCCATATCTAACATTCCATATGTAAAACACTTGGGAATGTCAGGAGGCCGGACCGGTAGCAAGCAGGACATAAGAACATGTACGGAACACAGATGGAACACTAGTGTACGGAACATTAGTTACAAACAGAATTCTTGACAGTTACAGGGCAGTTACCGTAGCAACATAGGATTGAGCGGCAATCACATGTGGCAGCTTTATTTTTCATGCAGCAAAACATAGAAATCACACTAAATATTTAGTCACAGCAGTGCACAGAATACCTTTTTTGACTTTAGATGTTAGTACCACACCATTAACTTGACTGTAGTGATATGTGGGTAAAGACCAAGGAGCATTTGGTAAGTGAAGAACTGATTCAGAGCCTTTAATTATTTATTTATTTAATGTTTTGCCAATTAATACAAGATGGTTCAGGTTCAGGTTCAGGTTACTTTATTTGTACCCGTAGGTAGATTTGTTTTGCAGTCTGGTGACATCCATATTAACAAGCTACAAATTACATTCAACATAGACACAAACACAGGCACACATGAAATTGACTATAAACATGATAAAAATACTCAAGGCTCCATCAATCAGGGTATAAAAAGACAAAGAGATGAGAGAAAAACCAGAGGTAAGAGAGAAGAGTCATATTAAAAGTTAAAAATTAGTCAAAGAGGTTAAAAACTCAAAGGTCTAAAACCCAATAAAATATTTAGAACCCAAGTAACATCCTACAAAAATAAGTAAATATAAAATGGAGTTAATAAATAGGTACCTAAATTATGTGCAATATATTGTAACAGCTTGTTCAACTCTTTGACAGCAGCAGGAACAAAGCTGTTTTTGTTGCGCTGGGTTTTACTTTTTGGGACAGCAAACCTCCGTCTTGAGGGAAGAAGCTGAAAGTTGCAATGCAAAGGGTGGGAGTCATCATTTAAAATGGAGGTAGCCATCCTCTGTACTTGTCTGGTGTACAGGGATGTCAGGCTCAGCTGTGACTCACCACGCAAACGACTGGACCATCTAACTACCTGATCCAAGGATTTCCTCTGTTTCAGTTTTAACTGACCAAACCATGACACTAAAGAAAAGGATAAAACAAATTCAATAAAAGCCCGATAAAACATTGTCATTATGGTTCGGTCAATTTGGAAGTGTGCAAGTTTTCTCAAGCAATGCAAATGTTGCTGACCCTTTTTGCACACCCTTTCACAGTTCTCTTCAAAGTTTAAATTACTATCAATAATCGTCCCAAGATATTTGTAGGATTGTACACATTCGGTGGTCTGGCCTTTTAGTATGGTGACTTTGTGCCTGGGAGTTTTCCTCCTAAAGTCAATAATCATGTCTTTAGTTTTTGTCGTATTCAGCTGTAGGTAGGAATCCTCACACCAGTGAACAAAATCATCAACTACTGGGCCGTGGCCACTCTCACCATCCTGGAGGAGACTGACAATAACTGAATCATCAGCATACTTTATGATAAGATAAGATAAGCCTTTATTAGTCCCACAACGGGGAAATTCCAGGATTGCAACAGCACAGGGATAGCAACACTCAGAGCAACAATCAGAAGGCAAGAAAAAAAACAAGCAAGCAAGAGCAGCTAATAAACATATGTACGTATTACTATAAAATATATATATATACACACACACACAGACACACAGTGCAGAGCATTGTAGCTGGATGGAATAAATATATGAATATATGAACACACAGTGCAGAGCATTGTAGCTAGATGGAATAAATATGTAAATATATAAACACCCACAGTACGGAGCATTGCAGCTAGGTGGAATAAATATGCAAGTATATAAACACACACAGTGCGGAGCAATGTAGCTAGATGGAATAATATGTAGATATATAAATATATAAACACCCACAGTACGGAGCATTGTAGCTAGATGGAATAAATATGCAAATATATAAACACACACAGTGCAATGATGTGTCTGTTGTCATGTCTGCTCCAACACATGTTTGTGTACAGGATGAAGAGTAGTGGTGACAACACACACCCCTGAGGAGAGCCAGTAGAAGAACACTTTAGGTCAGACAATGTACCATTGACCCTTACTCTCTGCGTCCTGTTGGTTAAGAAATCCAGAATCCAACCCACCAGATTATTGCTCAAATCAAATTGTTGCAGGAGCCTTTCAACTAAGATATGAGGTTGGATTGTATTAAAGGCGGAGGAAAAGTCACAAATAAAAGCCTGGCGTGTGTCCCATTAAAATCCATCCATCCATCCATCCATCTTCTACCGCTTTTCCGGAGGTCTGGGTCGCGGAGGCAGCAGTTCAAGCAGAGAAGCCCAGACTTCCCTCTCCCCAGCCACCTGCTCCAGCTCTTCAGAGAGGATACCAAGGCGTTCCCAGACCAGCTAGGAGACATAGTCTCTCCATCGAGTCCTGGGTCTGCCCCGGGGTCTCCTCCCAGTGGGACGTGCCTGAAACACCTCAAGTGGGAGGCGTCCATTAAAATCCAGATGTTTAAAAAGCATGTTAAACAGAGTGACAGTGGCATCCTCCACTCCTCTGTGAGACCTATAGGCAAACTGCAGAGGATCCAATGCATGCTCAGTCTGCTTTAGGACCTCACATCTGACCAGTTTTTCAAAAATTTTCATTAAAATTGAAGTCAAAGCAACTGGTCTAAAGTCGTTTACCGTTTTAGGACAGCTGGATTTTGGAACGGGAACAACCACTGCTTCTTTCCAGATGAATGATAAGATTAGCTCTCCACAATGCAAACAGGTACTTGTGTACTGCTGTGATTGAATACTGTGATTTTTTTTGTATTTTGCATACCCCCTAATGCTGCCACTCATTTTTGCCACTCAGTGTTTTTTAACTGCCATGAGTTCTCTTCGGTGACATCATATGCATACCCTCTATTAGTGAGCATGACACATTTTCTGCCAAATTTGAACCGAAGCTCTGATTTTAACTCTCTCCTAGCTTTTGAGTTCAGAATGAGTTACCATGGTGATCTAGCCAGGTAAAACAAAAACCACCTTTGTGACACTTAAAATTCAGACTTGAGTCACAACCTACCTTCCAAAGCCATTGATCTTGCTTTACACTATACAGCCCTCAAGACTGGTGGAGAGACAGCAAACTTTTTTAACACACACTCAGGCATTTGTGATAACATCATCCAAGTGGACAGTCAGGCCTCATTATTATGATCCAGTATTCATAAGCTGCATTTTTATTCACTTCTTATGGTTGAATGTGACCCTACTAGGGTTAAATAATGAGATGATGTACAATTTATAAAGGAAACGTTGCAGTTTGAAATTGTGATTACATGTGATTTATAGAGCTCATATTTTTGTGTATTTGGGGCATATTTATGGTTTTAAATATAGATCCTGTATATTTTATTAGTAAGGCCCCTGGCATGTAGAGAGTGGAATATGAGGTATATTAACGTGCAAATTTCCATATGTGTGTTTTATAAAGGAAACTGTGTGAAGCTTTTTGTTGTATGTACACTTTTAGTATATTCCCACCCGTTTTCTTATTGAAGCAAAAGAACCAGTGTCCCCCTATTTAAAGGCCTGGAACACAGCTGTGTGTGTGTGTGTGTCTTTTTCTTATGGTTTATTTATCCATGTATTCACTGCAAATAGGCTTTGCAACAACAAGCAAGCAGAAGTAAACTTTAGTACATTTAACTTTGCTGCTCACATGTTCACTGACTAGAGAAACTGCTTCAACCGTGTCTTCATGACCCTTTACTGTCACACTCGTCCACAATACATCAAATTCATATTTATTTTCGTCATTCATTCTTCATCAACGAGCCCTTTAAACTCACAGACCTCTACTGCCAAACCGCTTTCCACAATTTCTATTCATCTAACCTCCTTTCCCCTCCATTTGGAACTTGATCCAAGAATTAAAACATGCCTTTATGGAACTGCCTTTAATGTCTGAATGCCCATTACAAACGAACAGTGTTGGTCAAGTTACTAAAAAATCATAACTAATTACAGTTACTAGTTACTTCTTTTCAAAAGTGAATTACTTTACCAGTTACTGCATGATTAAAGTAACTAGTTACTTGGAAAAGTAAATTTCACATTACTTTCAAATGCATATTTAAATCATCTTGCGCAGATAGCAAGATCATTTAATTAATGGATTACATTACAGGCTTATTAATGTCAGGCTGAAAACAGAATGTTTCAGACAGAGCTTTTAGAACATGTTCAGTCTGCTTTATCCTGCCTTGAGAGTTCTTATTGTGGGAAAAATCGGAAGAAAATCAACATGATATTGTCATGATCCTGGGCACGGCGGGGGCCGTGTCCAGTCCTTAGTTTAGGTTTGGTCTTTTTTCTGTTTGTTTCTTTGTTTATCTTGTCTGCTGTATTTGGTTTCTGTGTAGTTATGAGTTGTCTGTATCCTTTGCGGTCCTGGGCACGACGTTAAACTACATCCGGCAGCAAGGCCCCAGTCCGGGAGTTCTGGGGTTCTGAGGAGAATGTCACTACCTCTTAATTGCTGCTGTGCTGGGTCACCCTTGGGCAAGGTGTAGCACCCAATAGCCTCCCATACTGGGTTACGTACAAGCCACCAACGGCGTGCCAGGCAGATGATGTCACGTAAGACTGCACCTGTTTGACATGGCGGACGAGTGCAACGCTTAGCGGGCAGGCGGTAAAGGTGGGCCTTGACATACCAAGCGCCCAGCAGCCCGCTGCAACTGCCTTCTACTGAAGCTACGCATCTCAATCCCTTGAGCTGCAGTGAATTGGCTGGCAGTCAAGTGAGTGTGCGTGGCCCCTCGCGCAACCACGACCACCTTAAACAGCTTCATCAGCGAATGGCTTGTTCCTTTTTCAAAGTCCAATGGCGACGGAAGTGCAGGTGACGGAGGTAGGCCTGGAAAGCTGGAAGCCCCTAGTCAGCACCCGCACATTGGCGGCAGATCTAAGATGGTCACTCCCTGCTGAACAGCCGTGACGGCAGGGCTTCGTCAGCTGGATCTGTGACTGGGCTGGCCTTTTTAGGATCACCGCAGCCCACCCTAATTGGGGAGACCCCTAGAAAAGGTGGGGTAAACACTGGACACGGCATCTCAGTCTGGCCAGTTCACCGCGGCTGGCGGACTTCCCATCTTTGCGGTCGAAAATCAAAGAAAACACTCCGCTCTCTCAAGAGGCCTCTAACTCTCGGGGCCTGGAATATTCGCACACTCCTCGACAAAAGCAACACAGAAAGACCAGAATGCCGAACAGCACTCGTCTGCAAGGAGCTCAACTGATTCAACATCGATGTGGCAGCTCTTAGTGAGACAAGATTCCCAGATGAAGGTAACATCGAAGAAGCAGGGTCAAACTACACCATTTTCTGGAAAGGGAAAAGTGCTGAAGAACCACGTATTCATGGAATTGGCTTTGCTATAAGATTGAAACTCGTTGACCAACACAACCTCGTCCCTACGGCCATCAGTGAACGCATGATGAAAGTCAGAATCCCTCTTGTTCAAAACAGATTTCTCACCTTGATATCTGTGTATGCTCCAACGCTCACCTCAGAGGATGATGAAAAAGCCTCCTTTTACGACCTGCTTAACCGTACCATCCAAAGTGTCCCAAGACAAGACAAACTTGTCATCCTGGGCGACTTTAATGCCAGAGTAGGCAGAGATCACAATCTCTGGAAAGGCGTCCTCGGACATCATGGAATTGGAAACTGCAACTCCAATGGCCAACTCCTCCTTGGCCTTTGTGCTGAACATGAATTGGTCATCACCAACTCCCTCTTCCAGCTACCATCTCATCAAAAAACAACCTGGAAACACCCAAGATCCAAACACTGGCATATCCTTGACTACATTCTAACTAGATCCAGAGACAAAAGAGATGTGCACATCACTCGCTCCATGCCTGGTGCAGATGACTATTGGACAGACCACAGATTGCTTATCTCACGACTCCAAATCAAAGTCCGTCGTCCACCAAAACAGACCTCATCAAATGTTCCTCATCATCGCTTTGACTGTGCAAAACTACGCAATCCACAAACATCTCAAGACTTTAAGGAAGCCGTAGAAAAGAACATCGCAGATCTCCCAGAACCACCACAGGTGGAAGATAACTGGACCACCCTTCATGACGCAGTGCTTGACGCTGCAGAAATGACAATAGGTTTTTGTCAGAAGAAGACCCAAGACTGGTTCGATGAAAATGACGAAGACATCACAAACCTTGTTGAAGCTAAACGTCAGACAAGGCTCACTTTTGAAAACCAGCCATCCACACAGAACAAACAAAAATAGAAACAAGCACTTGCAAACTGTCAGAGATAAATTCGCACTGCTCAGAACAACTGGTGGCAACAGAAATCGGAGGAGATCCAAAGATTTGCAGACCAATGTGGCATGCGCCGCTTTTATGCCGCAATAAAGGAAATCTTTGGCCCTACAAGGTCAACTGCCTGCAGTCTGAAGGATGCAGATGGCTCCACTGTCATCAATGACACCCAAGGAATTTTAAACCGATGGAGATCCCACTTTGAAAGCCTTCTCAATGATCATTCGCGCACACCAGACAACCTTCTCTGTAAAACACCACAACATCCTGTTCACTACTGGATGTCTCTTCCACCCTCCTCTGAGGAAATGAACAAAGCCATCAAGCACATGAAACCAGGCAAGGCACTAGGACCAGACAACATCCCACTAGAACTAATCACTCATGGTGGCCCGGAATTTAAGAACCGACTGCTGAACCTCATCCTAAAAATCTGGGAAACAAAGACAGTCCCTAGTGACTTCCGCGATGCAAATATTATCATCATCTTCAAAAAGGGAGATTGAGAAAACTGTGAAAACTACCGTGGCATCTCACTTCTATGCATAGCAAGTAAGATCTTTGCACGCATCCTCCTCAACTGCCTCCTTGTCATTGCAGAAGAAATACTTCCTGAATCACAGTGCGGTTTTCGACCTTCTCGCGGGACAATAGACATGATCTTCTGTGCCCGACAACTGCAGGAGAAATGTCAAGAACAGCAACAGCCACTTATGCTCATCTTCTGGGACCTAAGGAAAGCCTTCGATAAGGTCCCATGGCCGGCTATGTGGGCAGTCTTGGCAAGATTTGGCTGCCCAGATGACTTCATTATGCTGATCCGCTCACTTCATGATGGAATGGTGGGCAGAGTATGCCATCAAAAAGCTCTCTCTGACCCTTTTCCCATAACAGGAGGACTCAAGCAAGGCTGCGTTCTAGCCCCAACCTGCTTCTCACTGTACCTGGTGGCAATGCTCAATGAAATTCCACCAGACACCCCTTCTATTGATGTACGATATCGCATGGACGGAGGCCTCTTCAATCTCAGTCGACTCCGAGCAAAAACAAGAACGTTAACCACCACAGTCCACGAGCTGCAGTATGCAGATGACAACGCTACCCCTAGCTTAACTGCTGAAGATCTACAGAGGATGGCTGACCTCTACAATAATGCTTATGAGCATTTTGGAATGGAGGTGAATACTGACAAGACCAAAGCCCTCATCCAACCACCCCCAGGCTACATGCTCCCTGACACAATCATCACTATTGATGAAAAGCCTCTGGAAAAAGCGGACCATTTCTGTTATCTAGGAAGCATTCTATCAAAGACACCTACATGCGATCAGGACGTGAAGAATTGCGTTAGGGCAGCTCACTCCGCTTTTGGACGTCTTAATCGTCGAGTCTTCAACAACCACGCACTGACTATCAAAACAAAGATCATGGTTTTCAGGGCTGTAGTTCTGTACCCTTCTCTACGTCTGCGAGACCTGGACTCTCTACCGTCGCCAAATCAAACATCTTGAGCACTTCCAACAGCTGAAGCTTAGACAAATCCTTAAAACCAAATGGACAGACCGGGTAACAAACACTGAAGTTCTCGCCCGCGCTGCACTACCTAGTGTTGAAGCTATCATTCAGCACCGTCTCCGCTGGGCAGGCCATGTCCAACGAATGGACTCAAATCATCTACCGGAAATTCTGCTCTATGGAGAACTCACCTCAGGAACAAGACCACTAGGCAGACCAAAACTGTGCTATAAAGACCAACTAAAGTCCACCTTGGCCCAAACCAACATCCACAGATAGGAACACCTAGCAAAGGAGAGAATGGTATGGAGAGAAGCTATCCGCAATGGCACTATAGCCTTTGAGAAAAACAGATGTGCATTTGAGGAGGAGAAGCGAAGAAGAAGGAAGGAGCGCTCGCAGCAGCCGCGGCCTCCACCGTCGCTTCCCTGCGGTCTCTGCCCACGCCTCTTCCATCACCGGCTCAGGCTACAGAGCCACATCCATCACAAGCACAAGTGATTTCTGGAACAGGAGCAACCCTATGCTCGGACACGAGCTGGAGCCGACCGACCGTATCCTTCGCATTGTTCTTATTGTCCTGTCTATTTATTGTGTCATTTTGTACTTATAGAATTATTTACTTCTGGGGGTTGTGTTGTCCTATTCTTGTATTAGTATTTAGTTTTTGTGCTTTTACTTTGACAGTGCTGTGCAGCTTCCGGCTGTCAAACCTTGTTTCGCGGGCTGCACAGCTGTCAATGATTGTTACACTTCTACTCATGTATCCACACCTGTCACTCATTTATCATCCAGTCCTTTCACTATTTAAGGGCACGACAATGTTCCCCCGTTGTCGTATCCTACTGCTTCATTCCTCAGTAGTTGTCTGCTAGACGCTGAGCATTATTGTGGTTGCCATGGAGGGGAACGGAAGCGCTCCGACCAGGTATTTATTCTTTTCCAAATTCCCTCAGCCATGAGCCCTGCATCTCCTTGGGTGTGCTCCGGCTGAAGTTGTCTCTTTTCCCCGGCGTCCCCAAGCACCTCAGTCTGTATTTTCCCTAGGCTGTTCTCCGCACTCTTGGTTGTGATCCCCGCTCTCCTCCGGTACCATCTTCTCATTATATGTGAATTTAGTGTTTCATGTAGTGTTTGTCTTTATGTTGATAAATGTGTAAAACCCACAGTGAGCGTTTGGTGTCCTTCCATAGCCCTTGAAAATGGCAATTTTATGACAGATATTGCCAGTAATTTCCTCATTTTGGAGTGAGAAATAGGGTTTGTGGAGTGAGGAACAGGGAAAAAGAGTGAGAATTGCTCCAAAAGAGTGAGAGTTGCCAGCACTGCATAAAGCTGTCAATGTTAAGATAAGATAAGATAAGATAAGATAAGATAAGATAAGCCTTTATTAGTCCCACAACGGGGAAATTCCAGGATTGCAACAGCACAGGGATAGCAACACTCAGAGCAACAATCAGAAGGCAAGAAAAAACAAGCAAGCAAGAGCAGCTAATATACATATGTACATATTACTATAAAATATATATATACACACACACACACACAGACACACAGTGCAGAGCATTGTAGCTGGATGGAATAAATATATGAATATATGAACACACAGTGCAGAGCATTGTAGCTAGATGGAATAAATATGTAAATATATAAACACCCACAGTATGGAGCATTGCAGCTAGGTGGAATAAATATGCAAGTATATAAACACACACAGTGCGGAGCAATGTAGCTAGATGGAATAATATGTAGATATATAAAAACACAGTGCGGAGCATTGTAGCTAGATGGAATAAATATATAGATATATAAATATAAACACACCCATTGCAGAGCATTGTAGCTAGATGGAATAAATATGTAAATATATAAACACACACAGTGCAGAGCATTGTTGCTAGGTGGGATGAAACAGCATAACCGTCTATTTAGTTATCCTACATGGTATGATTATGTGCCCATACATATTCTCACCCTCCATAGCGACCGGTATGTTCCTAGTTGTATGCCGGAGAGGACCATTGTGTAAGTCTATTGCATCTTTTGCATTCAAAAAAAAAAAAAAAAAAAAAAAAAAACTATTAGTTTGTTACGTCTTTTTGCTATCTCTGCGAGCAGCCCTGCTTAGGTTGTACAGTCTGACAGCCGTTGGTAGGAAGGACCTACGAAACCTCTCGGTTGTGCACCTGGGATGATTTAATATGATGTGCAGTGATCCAAAGAAAAGATCCATTATCCACAGTCCAAATGTCTGCTGTGACAGAGACATGACCCAGTCCCTCAAACTCCTTTTGGAGATCAAAGTCCATTTTTGAATAATCTTTATCCAGGTAGCAAGTAAATTAATTTCAGTGGATCACAGCCCAACTGTCTGATGGAAAGTGTTATCACATCTTCAGCCTGTAACGACGTATCTGTCAATCAGTGTAGTGAAATTAAAGGGTTTTATAGGTAATTTAATGTTGGTACACGTATTATTGTAAATATGAATGTGAGTCGAAATGAAGATTTACTTTCATCACACTCAATACTGAAAATATTTGATCAGTCTCATAATAAACCCTTGTGTGAGTTCTTGTCTCTGATGATCAAGAAGATGGACATGAAATCAAACAATAACTCCCATATGTCTTTCAATGATTTAATAAGAAATGTCAGAATAGGTTAACATATTTGCATTACTTTAAAACAGAGAATTTACAAGCATCATGAGCATCATAGACTGTTACTGAGTTACTTATGAATCAAGCATTTGTGGAACCACATGAAGCATAGTTTAATTTGTCAGTATATACTGGAAATTGGAAAACCATAAAATAGCATTGGATGAGAAAAGTGGATGCGATTTTATGAAGAAAATGATAATTAATTTTATAAAAAAAAATGGAAAATTTGTTTTACTCTGAAAAAGAACGTAGATTAATAAAAGACAACATGCATTTTGAGATTCTAATGGGTGTTTGCATAAAATTAGGTTCAAAGAACTTATACCAGGAATATTCTGAAGACAAGTGTAAATTACATAACAGACCATCAGCCGCAGAAACTTTGCGTCCCAATGGGTAGCAGGCGGGTCCACTGGATTCTGTTTTACTGGGCCAGCGTGGGTCTGTGGGGAGACTCCGTACCACTGTTAGGACCTCCTCCCGGGATCACAAAGGCTGGTCTCCAGCAGGCTGGGTGAGGTCTTCTCTGATGCACTGAAGAAGGAATTAGTTTACGGTGCAAAGTCTCATCAGAAAGTCAAATTACATCACAAACTCATTTCTTCTAATGTTGGTGGTTGAAATGAGCTGGTTTAAGCTTTAAAAAAATTAAACAAAATTTTCTTGCACAATGATTTAAAGAAAAAGAAGAATAAAATAAGAAAAATGAATTTTAAAGAAAAGAAACAGGATTTACACAGAGCATGACAGGCTCTGGGCCCTTTTTAAAAAGACAGGAGAAAAAATGGAGAAGCAGAGAAAGCTGCTTACAGCTTTGGCCAACCACACCCAAGCACACTCTGAACAAAGAGCAATAAAAACTTAAGTTTTCTCTAGTGATGCAGGGTGGTCCCAAAACTTCATGAGACCTGAGGTGGCCCAATTATATTTGAGCTTCTTCCAACAAGGATCATAAACTCGACCTAAAAAGGGAAATGCAATGAAGCTTTGAACTCTGTTGGTCAGTTAAAGTGCAGCTATGGTCCCCTGAAGAATGAGGAGGGGAAGAGACATTTGATCTGAGAAGTGAGACCCCCTTTTAAGACACATGTTGCTGAAAAAAGCATAAATTCCTTAAACCTTAGTGACTAAGATATTCTACTTAATAAAGGAGCATAAAATGCATCAACATCTACTGTAATTAACTTGTGATAATAAACATGCAAACATAAATTTCTTCCTGAAAATAGCAGAACATATCACAATCATATCAAATCGAATCATATCAATAAAAGCATTTGAAACCCATTGTCCATCCCAGAGTTCAATAAGGTCTTTGTGGGCTGACACTGTCTTAAGAGAAAAAAATATGAGTTAGTTCATAGTCCATAAGGCATAAATTCCACTGCAAAGGAAAAATTTAAATATTCCTGATTTGTCCACCAGATGGCACAGTGAAACAGGTTGTTTACTGGAGAGTCTTGGCTTCCAAAGTCTTGACTATGTCGATCATAAAACTGTCAATCAGAACATTCCTTTGCCAAAGGGTCTTGGAGAAAGGGATTAACTTCCATTTTATGGCCGATGGATAGGGTTACAGTTCTAGTTCTTGGGTGAGAGAAGCAGTCTCAAAAGCCAGACTTTTGAGTTGGAAAAAAAAAATCTTCAGCAAAGAATAATTTATAAATTGGAACTCAAGGTCACGTTACATATTCCCCCCTCTGTAGCAATGGTAAGCTTCGGTCAGCTTTGGTACACATCCTTGGTGACTAGTTCCAATTGGCGGTTCTTGACTCAACTGCTGAGCTAACGGTTCTGATGTCCATAACCAATAGCTTGTAAACAGAATCTATTCCTGAGTATAGATCTTTGGGTTTGGTTTACAAAAAAAAAAAACTTCTAGAAATTTTCAAAAATAATTTGAAAATGGACAAATATAAACATTGTAAAACTGGCTGCACGGTGGCGCAGTGGTTAGCACTGCGGCAGCACAGTTTACCCTTGGCCGGGGGATTGTGGGGATCGTGGGATCGTGGGTTCGATCCCAGCCCCCGACCAACAGTGATCTGTGTGGAGTTTGCATGTTCTCCCCGTGTTGCGTGGGTTTACTCCGGGATTTCTCCGGTTTCCTCCCACATGCCAAAAACATGCATGTTAGGTTAATTGGCTGTTCTAAATTGTCCCTAGATATTTGTTTCCTATAGGCCCTTAGAATAGAGGGTTAGTATTAATGAAAGCGCTTTGAGTGGTCTTTGTGACTAGAAAAGCGCTATATAAGTGCAGGTTAGTTAGTTAGTTAGTTAGTCTAAAATATACTAAAATATAATGTATATGCCTGTAAAGATTCAAAAGTTCTGGTTACAAAAGTATAAAACTGAAAAGTATGTAATTTTGACATACCTGAGATAAATGTTTTGGGTTTACCATAAACAGCTATTAAAATCATTCAAAAATAGTTTGAAGTGCGCAAAAATCAAAATAGGGTGCAAAGAATATACACTACCGTTCAAAAGTTTGGGGTCACTTAGAAATTTCCTTATTTTTGAAAGAAAAGCACTGTTTTTTTCAATGAAGATAACTTTAAACTAATCAGAAATACACTCTAATATCTAATATACATTGCTAATTTGGTAAATGACTATTCTAGCTGCAAATGTCTGGTTTTTGGTGCAATATCTACATAGGTGTATAGAGGCCCATTTCCAGCAACTATCACTCCAGTGTTCTAATGGTACAATGTGTTTGCTCATTGCGTCAGAAGGCTAATGGATGATTAGAAAACCCTTGTGCAATCATGTTAGCACAGCTGAAAACAGTTTAGCTGGTTAGAGAAGCTATAAAACTGACCTTCCTTTGAGCAGGTTGAGTATCAACATTCTTGGACTCAAGATGGCCGCGCCGCCTGTGTTTCTGGCTGCTGGTTGTCTCCACTTGTTTGTCCTGTTTTTGATTGTGTTATTGTGTCTGGATCATGTGCAATCAGCCATTGTTTATGATCGCCAAGTGCTGCTGGATATTCGATCTTCCATGGTGGGGTTTGGCTGTCATAATCAGGAGGGAAGATTCTTCCATCGGTCTCTGCGTCTGCAACTTCCCGTTGGTACCTGGGATCCCCGCTGTGGTTATACCGGCAGAAAGCGATCCAAACCTCGGGGAAGACGTGCAGGTGCCGCGGTGAAATGCAGAAGGCTTGCTCGGCTTCGCCGTCTCGCTCGCTCCGCCTCATCTTCTCCTAATTCTGCAGCTGGCCTCTTTCCTGGATCCTGGCCCTCGGTTGAGCCCGGAGTGAGGCCATCATTTCTCTGGCCTGTTTTTCCTGCTCTACCGTGCCAACCGGCCTTCTCCCTGCTCTGAGCCAGCAAATCCCCTGCAGGTAGCGGGTGCCTACGTCTACTTTCACCGGCCCCCATTCCTGGCGAGACTGCTGCTGTTACAGAGCCCATCCAGCTGGCATTACTTAACGCACGTTCCATCGCAAATAAATCATTCTTTTTGAACGATTTATTTATTACTACAGGGCTGGACTTTTTATTTCTTGTTGAGACCTGGCAGAAAAGTGAGGAATTTACCTCCTTAATTGAACTTTGTCCACCGGATTGTACCTTCTCCTGTGCTCTGAGATTGACAGGCCGCGGCGGTGGTCTGGCCATCGTGAACCGGCGCCGCTTCGTTACACGGACGGTGAGCCATGGAACATTTTCATCGTTTGAACTGATGATCTTAAAAATTGGCTCCTCAAACCCATTTTATTGTGTTTTACTTTACCGCCCTCCAGGAGTTTATGCCTCTTTTTTATCTGAGTTTAGTGATTTTTTAACTTCTATTATTAAATTTGAGCGGATTTTATTACTTGGAGATTTTAATTTGCATATTAATGATCCCAATGACAGTTTTGCTGTGAATTTCTTGGGTATTATTGAATCTTTTAATTTTGTTTTGTGTCTATCTGGTCCTACGCATATAAAAGGAAATACACTTGATCTTGTTTTTACACTTGGTCTTAATGTGAATAATGTTCAGACTAAGGAGCTTCATGTGTCAGACCATTTTTGTGTTCTTTTTAATTTATCAGTTAAATCAGTCTGTTACACTGGCAAGCGAGTAAAATGCTCTCGTGTCATTGACCATTTGTCAGCTGTGAAATTTTCTGCTGCCTTTGACAGCAGTGTGGTTTTATCCTCTGATGACGACACTGAGAGCTTGGTCTGCTCTTTTAACTCACACTGTTCAAGCATCTTAGATGTAGTTGCTCCCTTTAAAACCAGGACTGTCCGTGCTGTTAATTCATCCCCCTGGTTAAATGATGATCTCTGTTGTTTTAGACCTAAATGTCAGAGGGTAGAAAGACTGTGGAAGTCCACTAAACTTGAGGTGCATCGATTGTACCTTAAGGAGCTGTTAATTGAATTTAACAATATGATAAAAATGGCAAGAACTTCTTATTTTTCCAACATCATCTCCTCCAATAGCAACAATTCAAAGATCCTCTTCAGTACAATAGACAGTATAGTTAATCCTGTCAGTTCTGCTCCCCCTGTTTATTCATGTAATGACTGTAACAAGTTTCTTTCCTTTTTTGTTGACAAGGTCACTGCTGTTAGGGCTGGTTTTACTCATTCCTTTCCCCTAATCCTTGATTGTCCTAAAAGACAGGCCTTTTTAAGTGATTTTACCCCAATTTCTTTTGAGGATTTGTTAGTGTTGGTGAGCTCCATGAAATCCTCCTCCTGCGTTTTAGATATTTTGCCTTCCTCAATGTTAAAAGAGGTAATTGGCTCAGTGGGTACGTCTTTGGTTTATATCATTAATAGTTCACTTGAATCTGGTTATGTACCCTCGTATTTTAAACATGCAGTTGTGCAGCCATTTTTAAAAAAACCTAACCTTGATCCATCTGTTTTTTAAAAACTTCAGGACAATTTCTAAGCTTCCTTTTATTTCTAAGCTTTCAGAAAAAGTTGTTGCCAAGCAGCTCACTGACTGATTGAACATAATATTTTTGACAAATTTCAGTCAGGCTTTCGTCAGAAACACTCGACAGAGACCGCTCTTCTGAGGGTGTCAAATGATATTTTAATGTCATCAGACTCTGTCAAATGCTCTGTTTTAGTGTTATTAGATCTTACTGCAGCATTTGATACTATTGATCATTTTATTTTGTTACAAAGGCTTAGAGATTGGGTAGGTATTTCTGGAAAAGCTCTGGCTTGGTTTTTCTCCTACCTTTCTGGTAGGAGCTTTTCCGTGGCTGTTGGCTCTTATTCATCTGACTCTGCTCCTTTAACCTGTGGGGTGCCTCGGGGTTCTATTCTGGGTCCACTTTTATTTGCCCTATATATGCTGCCACTTGGTTCTATTATCAGCAAATTTAAAGGTGTGTCTTATCACTGCTACGCTGATGATTTACAGCTACTTTTCTCTTTTAAGCCTGACCATGTTGACAATTTAAAAATTATTCACGATTGCCTGTCTGCAATCAAGGACTGGATGTCTAGTAACTTTTTGCAACTTAATGCTGATAAAACTGAAGTCCTTATTGTAGCACCTGATAATCTAATTCCTAAGTTGGTTAATAGTATTGGTTCATTAAGCTCTAACGTACGGTCTAATCTAAAAAATCTTGGTTTCATTTTCGATCAGTCGATGAGTTTTGATCAGCATGTCAAATCTCTGACCCGGAGTTGTTTTCTCCACCTTAGGAATATATCCAAAATTAGGTCATTGGTTTCCTACACTCAGTTAGAAATCATTATTCATGCCTTTGTTTCTGTCATATCCCAAGCGCTTTTGTCCGCGCTCAGGTTATTCCTCATCCCTGTCAGGTTTTGACAGCAGGTGTCGTCACACGGGTTTCCTGGGCTCTGATTGGCCAGACTCTCGGGAGCTCTCAGCTGTCAGAACCTGAGCAGCTGCGCCGCGTTTCCAATCATGAGCAGCTGGCTTTAAATGTCAGTGCGAGTGAACTGGACTCTGTGGCTGTCTCGTCAAAAGTCTTATGACTTTCCCCTGTCTCCTTACCACATGCTCCCTGGGTTCCTCGACGTATCCCGCTGCATGTAAGTGATCTGTTATTTGGAATTGTCTTCTCCCTCGCTGATGTTCCCTCCTAATTACGGCGGACGAGAGCTCCTCGTCTCTGCCATAACTCTCTCCCTGTTCCACGTTTTATATTCCCTGCCTTTGCAGCGTACGAGTGCCCCTCGCCCTTGCCGCTAACCTCTATTGTGAATTTATATTGTGTTGTTTAACGAAGCCTGCGTGGCAAGTTGTGTTGTACACCTAAGTCCTGTGCAAAAGAAATAAAAGAACTGAATTGCAACTTACTGAACTGTGGTGTCTTATGCTGGCTCGTGAGGGCCAGCCGTGACAGTAGACAGCCGCCAGAAGGAGACGCCGTTCTCAGTAAGTTGCGTTCTGGGAACTTTGCCCCTTCCTGTCCAGGTACGTGGCGTTGGAAATATGCCATCTCAGCGGAGTCGTTCTCGGGGTTCCCACGGCCTGCTGACCAAGGCGCTGGAGGAGGTGGATGAAATCCTCATCATCGCCTCCGACCTCGATGGGCATCCAGACACCTCCCTCGCCCCTCCTCTCCTCGGTTATCAGCCCGATGAACAGTGGTATCTAGACCAGGCTGAGGAGGTGCTTGACCGTCTGCCTTCCCGCTACAACAGTCACCCCGAGGTCGACGCGAGGAGACTCGACATCGCTGCCCAACGCCAGATAATTCAGATGTACGAAGAGGAGGAGGCTGCAAGGTGGGGTGATCTCTGGCTCCAGCTGCCTGAGGCGCTGGAGGAGGTGGATGACTTCATCAGCGCTTCCGCCAGCCTTGACGACTCATCTGAAGCGCACTATTACCTGGACTGCGCTGAGATAACGCTCGACCGATTGTCTCCGCGCTACACCGACCACTTGGACGTCCAAGCGAAGAGACAAGAGATCGCCGCCCACTGCGAGGCGCTCCAGGATATCGAGGAGGAACGAGGCCAAAGGCGGAGTAATCGCAGCTCCCGCTGCCCGCTCTGGAATCCGGATCCCTCCCTCGATCCAGTCCTGGAGTTCGCACCACCCGGGGCCCGCTCGATCGGAGCTTGACGTCATGGAGGTTCCGGCCCAATCGGGGTCCGACGCGGGTGCCGCTCTCGCTCAATTGGAGCTCGGCGCCATGGTCGTTCTGACCCAGGCGGGTTCTGGAGATTGTGTAGCTGACCCACCGCTGAGCGCTTTCCAGACCATGCCCCGTCCTCGCCATGGCCCCTCCTTCCCCGCTTTTGAGACTGCGGGAGTTAATTCCAGCTGGCCCGGTTCGCCGACCTTCCCCCAGCCATTCTTTTGGCAGGCCAATACTGCCCGACCACCCGGTGACCGGCTCTGTCCTTTTGGCATCCGGGCCCGGATTCCTGACAAGCAGGATGATTCTTTCGGCGCCCTGGTCCGCCCGCCGGAGACATGGTTTCCCTCGGCCCGGGGTTTGGCTGGGCCGTTAGGGCACGTTCCGCTGCTTTTGCTGGCGGCTTGGATGCTGGGTGCTGGGAGGCCTCCTGAGCGGAGTTATTTAACTCTATTCCCCAATGGTTTTTTTCCTCTCCTTCTCTTGCCCCACCACTGGCTTGTGACAAGTTTTTCTTTTTCTCTCTCAGACTGAAATATCCCACTGGGGATTGAACTTCATGTTTAAGGTGACTGTTTTCCGTTGATGGACATATGTTCTCTTGCCGTTGCTATCTTTTATGTTATTTTCTGGGATGACTGTCTGGGTTTGTTCCTTGCACTCCCGATTTGAGACTCTTCTGAGCAGAATTTCCTTTTCATTTTTGACAGTACGCTATCATGAGTATTGTATGTTTCTTTAGGGTGTGATTGTATATTTCCTATGTTACGCCCTTACTCGGGTCTAGTTCTTTTTTTGGCACCTGTGTTGTCTTTTGTTTTTGAAGATTTTCTGTACACATTAACCTGGGGAAGAAGGTATTATTTGTCCTTTTATTTCCTTGATCCTGCCTTGTAGTTTTGACTGGTATTCTATGTATCCTCATCTTGGTTTTCTTTTGTGGCGATATGTGTGTCAAGTTACATGGGTTGGTAGTTCATGTCTTTTGTTATATGTGAGAGATGCCCATCTAGCGTTGGTTTTCCTTTTTATTCGTCTTTTTGTCCCCGTTTATGTACGGTTTTCGCCTTTTTTTTTTTCTCTCTCCCTCCCTTCCCCGATGTTTTTGTCCCCTTGTTGTTGTGAGTTGACCCTGCTCCCCCTCCACCTGCTTCCCCCTCCACCCTCCCTGGGGTGGGGTGGGGGGGTCTGGATGTTACGCGCGACCAGGAGTTCGCGTAGAAGGAGGGGCTCTGTCATATCCCGAGTGCTTTTGTCCGTGCTCGGGTTATTCCTCATCCCTGTCAGGTTTTAACAGCAGGTGTCATCACACGGGTTTCCCGGGCTCTGATTGGCCATACGCTCGGGAGCTCTCAGCTGTCAGAACCTGAGCAGCTGCGCCGCGTTTCCAATCATGAGCAGCTGGCTTTAAATGTCAGTGCGAGTGAACTGGACTCTGCGGCTGTCTCGTCAAAAGTCTTATGACTTTCCCCTGTCTCCTTACCACATGCTCCCTGGGTTCCTCGACGTATCCCGCTGCATGTAAGTGATCTGTTATTTGGAATTGTCTTCTCCCTCGCTGACGTTCCCTCCTAATTACGGCGGACGAGAGCCCCTCGTCTCTGCCATAACTCTCTCCCTGTTCCACGTTTTATATTCCCTGCCTTTGCGGCATACGAGTGCCCCTCGCCCTTGCCGCTAACCTCTATTGTGAATTTATGTTGTGTTGTTTAACGAAGCCTGCGTGGCAAGTTGTGTTGTACACCTAAGTCCTGCGCAATAGAAATAAAAGAACTGAACTGCAACTTACTGAACTGTGGCGTCTTATGCTGGCTCGTGAGGGCCAGCCGTGACAGTTTCTTCACGTTTGGACTATTGTAATGCTCTTTTTACATGTCTTAGCAAATCCTCTTTACACCGCCTACAGTTAGTCCAGAACGCTGCTGCAAGATTACTAACTAGGTCCAGTAGATTCTGTCATATCACTTCTGTTTTGGCCTCCTTGCATTGGCTTCCTGTAAATGATAGAATTGATTTTAAAGTTCTTGTTCTTACTTACAAAGCCATTCATGAAGAGGCACCTTTTTATATTAGTGACCTGCTCTCTCTACACCAGCCCAGCAGGTCTCTCAGGTCTTCTCATCAGAATCTATTGGTAGTTCCTAGTACTAGGCTCAAAACCAAAGGTGATAGAGCCTTTGCTGCTGTTGCTCCCAGACTGTGGAACTCCTTGCCTTTTGAACTTAGATCTGCACCTTCCATTGGTATTTTTAAGAAGCAACTAAAGACCCACCTTTTTAGCCTGGCTTTTTAACCCCTTGCACTCCGGGCAATTTTCCTAAAAACGCCAAAAAAATAACGTGCCCAAAGTAAATTGAAAGCTGTTCTTCAACCCTTTGCAGCATCTTCATGGGATTGGTCTCATTTAAAAGAAAACACTTTGAATTTTTTGGCAAAAAAAACATGATCTCTCTACGTGCTCCGGCCACTGAGTTACAGTCATCTAAACATACTGAACTTGAAGAAAATAAATTTGGCCACGGTGTTTTTTTGGATACAAATGCTTGCAAATAACACACAGCTGTCCGATCCGGCTGGAAAATGCAACAGAAATGTAGAACCAAGTGTTATCCAGCTGAGGTCCAAATTTTGTAACAATACCACAAAAAATGAATATTTTACACAGCTTTGTTCTCAGGCTGTTCCCAGGCGTTTTGGAACTGTGCCAAATTGTGCCAAATGGCACAGTTTGAAAAAACGTCTGTAACTTTTGAATAATTCAATGTAGAATCTTCATTTTGGGCTCTAATGAAAGGTCACATTCAGGGCTGTGTCTGTGTGTGCGTGTGGGGGGGTGGGGTTGTCCCCCCCCGCTACAAAGGACGGAGTTCGGCCCTCGCTACATGACAGATTACACCCATTGAATGTTTCCACAGCAACGCTGTCACAGTGGCTTCCCCCCCCCCCCCGCTACTGTGTGTGTGTGGGGGGGGGGGGGTTTGTCCCCCCCTCGCTACAGAGGACGGCCATCGCTACATGACGGAATAGACTCATATGGCTATGTGGCGACCGCGGCTTCCTCCCGCGGACCGGGGGCGTTCGGACTGTGAACGCGCCCCCCCCCCCCCCCCCGCTCCTCTTCTGCAGCGGGGGGGAGGGCCTTCACTCTCCGAACACGGCAAGTGAACTGTTTATCGCGGTGCACGCACTTCGTACTTCGTGCGCCGTACAGTTGTAATTTACTGATCGGTCAAAAGTCATTTTTGGATTACAGTTTTCAGGGAGAAATAATAATTTACCTTATAACACCTTACCTCTTCACAGCAGCAGAGTCCTGGCGAACTTCTCTTCCCCATTGTCAGACGAATGCGACGCTGGTCCGCTCGCGGATCCCGGTCAAAACATAATTCCAATATTGCGGTTTTGGTGAATGATTTATGACCTTTGTCGTCAGCCTCCGTCGGTCTATGATGACGGAAGAGAATCCTAAACGTCTATTCTGCTGGAATGAGTGCAGGTCCCACTTGTGGGTGTTCTCCATGCTGCTGGATCTGTAGCAGGTTCGTCCAGCGTCCTTTTTTTCATCAGCTGCAACACTAAATCTCTCTTCACCCAGCCCGAACTTCTGTGCTTCAATTGGCTCCTGCATTCACAGTAGGCGGGTCCTCCTTCCTAGGTTTTCATTCATTGGTTCTTCAAGGTTTCAGAAACCCAATTCAAGGCTCTTATTAGTCGAATGAGAGGTCAATCAGATGAACTAATCTGTTCGCGGCTGTGTCTGCAGCTTTTTTTTTCAGTGGCGCTTGGAGGCCACACAACCTACATCACCACCATCAGTATCTCTATCATGCGTCATGCATCCGAGTGCGCAAGAGTGCGCTCTCGTGCGCCCTCGTGCGCCCTAGGACGCAGAGACTTGCCCGCCCACGGAACAACGGAGTGCAAGAGGTTAACTATGTGCCGATTGTATGCTTTTACTGTCTACTTTGTTTTACTGTTTTATGTGCCTGTGTTTTTATTTTGTTTCTTACCATGTTAAGCACTTTGTGACTCTGTCTGTGAAAGGTGCTCTATAAATAAACTTATTATTATTATCTGGAAAAAAATAATTTCAAATACAAATCATTATTTCTAACCTTGTCAATGTCTTGACTATATTTTCTATTCATTTTACAACTTATGGTGGTAAATAAGTATGACTTTTCATGGAAAACACAAAATAATTGTCTGGGTGACCCCAAACTTTTGAACGGTAGTGTATATATTTGTATATAATCATGTATATATTCAAAAATCTTAGGAGTCCAGATCAAAAGCAAAATTACAAAGATTATTATTCATATTTGCGATAGAGTTTTCGACTAATCAATATTGGTGTAACTCAAGGAGATTCAAATTGAATTGGTTTAGCTGGACTAAACCATGGTTCCACAGATGTCCAAATCATAGGATGTTTAAGGCTTTTATTCAGAAAAACTGAGTGGACATGGGATGTCATCATCGTTCTTTGAATGGCAACGAGAAGTAATTTTGGATTTACTGCAAAAAGGATAAGATGATGTGATAGCATGTTCATTGCTAAAGTGTTAACTGAAAAGCTAATGTTTCTAGCTACCTTTGGGAGTAACATAACATAGACACCAGCTGTGTGTGAGCATAGTCAACCTTTAACACGAAGGGCAACAAGTTCAAGACCTTGTTAAGTTTGAATGAAACTTCGGAGCAAGCATTCAAAACCAACACAGTATCTTGCAAAGTTTTTGTAACGGTTCGTGGTTCGGCGACCTGGCGTTTCGGTGTAACGGCGTTGATCGAATTAACAGTGGACATGCTAAGGCTAACAAGAGGCCCTAAAGATGAGGCTGTTATTGAGAATCCACCTAAGGATTGCTGAGGTCTTGTTTTGACTTGGCCCAGTTCTGACTGGGTAACAGTAGGTGTGATTGCTAGGTAGAGGGCTAAACTGAAAAACAGGAGGGCCATCATCCTGGCAAACAGATAAAAGTGAGTGATTTTGGATCTTGATCTTCTTGTTGAATTTTCTTTAGATACCTGATTGGCAAATGAAAATTATTCTAAGAGGTGGAACAATTTCTTTTGGAGATTGAACTCTAAACCTTATCTTGTTTTTCACCTTTAGTAGAAATTTTGATGTGAGCTTGAGCTAATGGTGTAGGATGTTTTATGTGTACTATTTGAGGATAGTAAGTTGATTGAAATTTATTAGATTTTACAGAGGGCTTTCAATATTAGTTTAAGGGATAATTTGATTTTAATTTACCCTTTTCTTTCTGGAAATTTTGATGCTGTTAACTGATTGTTTGGAGAAATTTGACTCAATGTACCTGAGGCTAGTAGTTAGCTAACAGTTATTTCTCAGACGTAGCTTGATTTTAATCTTATTTATGGACTTACTTTGACAGTGTTGTACCCGACAAGTCCCATGGGGTTTTGGTAAAGTTTACTCTGATTTTGGTGAGCCCATTTGAAAATGGGGCCCTGGGTTTGGCACTTGAATGGCCAAAAGTTGTTGTTGACAATGTGTGGATTCATCCATTCGGGCAGGAATTTAGAAGTGATTTTCCTTTCCTGTAAATTGATTCTTGGTGTTTGCGGTACAAATGTGGGGTGGAAGATCTTGTCCCCCCTTTGCAGTTTGTCATGCGAGAGTTTTTGGTTGTTGTACACTTTGTGTTGTTTGGCGAATCTGTCCAAATGTTTTTGAAATACGGCCTTGGGAGCATTGTACGTCGTTTTGACGCTTTTGTGCACGTTAAGTTAATTGGCATCAAACTGGGAATTCTAAATTATCCTTAGGTATGACTGTGAGAGTGAATGGTTGTCTGTCTCTCTGTGTTGGCCCTGCGATGGACTGGCGATCTGTCCAGGGTGTACCCTGCCTCTCGCTCAAAGATGCTGGGATAGGCTCCAGCCCCCCCATGACCTGAAAAGGATTAAGCAGAAGAAGATGGATGGATGGATGGTGTTCTGCAGCTGAAATGTTATGGGCATTGGCAGTCATCACCCCCCTCTGGTTTCGAGGAACTTTGAGCAGTACCGATGATTGTTCGTCGGAAGCAGGAATACGATTGCCATTGTATAGCTGCAGAGAAAGTTGTGTCATAGGAAGTGGTTTCAATTTCGGTGTGTCAAAGGTTTTAGATGTGGGGAGCGCGTGTACAGTTTTTTCAGAATCAGATTTATTGCCATTGTTCATGTAGTACACAAACTAGGAATTTGTCTCGGTGCAATGCTGCAACATTAAACATGCTAAAATAAAAGAAATAAACTATACATGCAATAAAGTGTAGAATAAGAATGAGTAATACTAGTCAGCAGTTTAAATATATTAGCAAGCAGCAGATAATGTGGAGAACCATATAGTGCAGTCGGTAATGCAGGAAGAAAACAGTGATGATTGACATGAGTCTGGTTGAGCTGCTGTACATAGTGCACGAGAGTCAATAAGTCACTTAGTGTTCAGCAGTCTGATGGCAGAGGGGAAGAAGCTGTTCATGTGACGGGAGGTTTTAGTCTGGATGGACCGAAGTCTTCTACCTGAGGGGAGAGGGGCAAACAGTACGTGACTAGGGTGTGAGGGATTGGCTATGATCCGGCCAGCACGCCTCCGGGTCCTGGAGATGTACAGATCCTGGAGAGATGGGAGCTTGCAGCCGATCACCTTCTCAGCAGTGCGCACGACGCGCTGCAGCCTTAGTCTGTCCCTGGCAGTGGCTCCTGCGTACCACACGGTTATGGAGGTGGTGAGGATGGACTCGATGATGGCTGTGTAGAACTGCACTAACATCTTGGTGGGTAGCTTGAGCTTCCTCAGCTGCCGCAGGAAGAACATCCTCTGCTGGGCCTTTTTGATGAGGGAGCTGATGGTCGGCTCCCACTTGAGGTCCCTGGTGATGGTGGTGCCTAGGAAGCGGAAGGAATCAGCAGGAGAGCCTGTGAGGGTGAGGGGGGCCAGAGGGGTTGTGACTTTCCTGAAGTCCACAATCATCTCCACTGTCTTCAGAGCGTTCAGCTGCAGGTTGTTGTTGTTGCACCAGGACGCCAGCTGGGCCACCTCTATCCTGTAGGCGGACTCGTCGCCGTTGGAGATGAGCCCGATGAGGGTGGTGTCGTCCGCAAACTTGATCAACTTGACAGACTGGTGGCTGGAGGTGCAGGAGTTGGTATAAAGGGAGAAGAGTAGGGGGGAAAGTATACAGCCCTGGGGTGATCCGGTGCTGATGCTAGCAGAGTCTGAGACAGTCTTTCTCAGCCGCACATGCTGCCTCCGGTCCGTCAGGAAGTCGGTGATCCACCTGCAGAGGGAGTCAGGCACATTGAGCAGGGATAGCTTGTCCCGGAGCAGATCGGGGCGGATGGTGTTGAATGCGGAGCTGAAGTCCACAAACAGGATCCTGGCGTAGGTTCCCGGGGAGTCCAGGTGCTGCAGGATGGAGTGGAGGGCCAGGTTGACTGCGTCGTCTACAGACCTGTTGGCTCGGTAGGCAAACTGCAGCGGGTCCAGGAGGGGGGTGGTGATGGACTTGAGGTGGGGCAGGACCAGGCACTCAAAGGACTTCATGACTACAGAGGTGAGCGCTACAGGTCTGTAGTCGTTAAGTCCAGTGATCCGTGGCTTCTTGGGGACAGGGATGATGGTGGAGGATTTGAGGCAGGACGGCACGTGGCATAGCTTAAGGGAGGTGTTAAAAATGTCTGTGAAGACAGGAGCCAGCTCTTTCGCACAGTGTCTCAGGGTGGAGGGAGACACGCCGTCCGGACCGGGGGCCTTGCGCGGGTTCAGTCTGGAGAACTGTTTGAGCACGTCCTGCTCACTGATGACAAGGGCGGGGGGGAGGAGGGGGGGCGCCTTTGATGAAGTAGGGATCGTGGAGGCTGTGGAGCTGGAGGGAGGGGGGGAGTTGGACACAGATGACGGGGTGTCAAAACGGGCATAGTGCTGGGACAGTCTTTGACAAAGGGCTTTGTCATCCTGACCTTTAGGAGCCTGAGGCCGATAATTGGTGATTTGCCTCAGTCCTCTCCACACAGAAGCCGAGTCATTAGCAGTGAACTGCTGCTGGAGTCTCTCAGAATACACAGATTTAGCTCTCCTCAGCTCTCTGTTAAACCGATATTTAACCTCCCTGTAGCAGCCCCTGTCTCCACTTTTCAGCGCTGCTTCCTTCTCCTTCCTGATCTGTCTGAGCTTAGCAGTGAACCAGGGCTTATCATTAGAGTACCTCACCCTGGTGAGCGATGGAAGAATGCTCTCCTCACAAAAGTGGATATAAGAGTTCACAGTGTCCGTGTACTCATCCAGATCATGCGTGGCTCCTTTAAACATGCCCCTTTCCGACCGGTGTTTGACGGTTTCATGGATAATTTGGTCACGAGCTTGAGTAAATGTGCGCCTAGCATTTGCAAAAGTTGGGTTCATCGTCGCGTAATCTTGAGGTTGCAGAGGGTCTAGAGAGCCAGTTGGTGTGGCTCTTGTGACCACACAAGCCTCAGGGGCGGGTGAGTAGGTTTCAAAATGTGACACCAACATTGAATCAAGGGTATCATAGGAGCCATGTGGAGCTTTCTACTCGGCCAGTGAGTTTCCAAGGTCATTTGCGTCTTTGGCTCGACCTTGTATTTGAAAGTGACTTTTGACTTCTTGAGGACAGTACTCACCTTTGTCTTTGCAGTCGCTTTCATCGGTTTCAATTGTTCCAACAGTGCTAGTTGTGTGAGACTTGGGGTGTCCAAAGTGTTCAGAACAAAGCACTGTGATTCAATTGTCCTTGTTAGGTCAAATGGATGAGAGTGTTGAGTTTGAGTCCATAGTTTGAGGTTCTTGAAATCAATCAGTGGCTCAAAACGGTTCAGTAGGTCTTTGCCAACAAGCAATGGAATGGAGTCAAGTTTGGACACATAGACCGGATGTGTCAAGGTTATGGGTCCAGCGGAGATGTTTAGTAGTGAAACGCCCAACAGGGTTGTTTTAGTGAGTGCATATGGTCACACGGCTAATGAACAGGGTTCCAGTTTTAAATGTTTGTGAGTGCGGTTAGTGGCTACACGTAGTTTGTCAAAAAGGTTGTGTGACATGAGAGTGATGTCAGCAGCGGTGCCTAAAACAGCGTCCTGGCACATCACGTCTTCAAGGGTCAGTGGAAGGTAGAATTTCCGTGCCACCCCCCCTCTCGTTTAAATCGCATAGAAATTGTGGAACCGGTGGTTCAACACAAGGTTGTGAAATGTTAGAGGAGTGGTCTGTGACCTGTGGTTGGGCTGCAATAACAGCACTGGACTGCGCTGAGTCCTTTGGTTCTTCCTCATACAGCCGTGGACAAAATTGTTGGTATCCCTCTGTTAATGAAAGAAGAACCCACAATGGTCACAGAAATAACTTGAATCTGACAAAAGTGGTAATAAATAAAAATTCTATGAAAATTAACCAATGAAAATCAGACAATGCTTTTGAATTGTGGTTCAACAGAATTACTTTAAAAAACAAACTCATCAAACAGGCCTGGACAAAAATGATGGTACCCCTAGAAAAGATTGAAAATAATGTGACCATAGGGACATGTTCAACCAAGATGTGTCCTCTAATTAACATCACAGGTGTCTACAAACTTGTAATCAGTCAGTCGGCCTATTTAAAGGGTGACAAGTAGTCACTGTGCTGTTTGGTGACATGGTGTTTACCACACTAAACATGGACCAGAGGAAGCAAAGGAGAGAGTTGTCTCAGGAGATCAGAAAGAAAATTATAGACAAGCATGTTAAAGGTAAAGGCTATAAGACCATCTCCAAGCAGCTTGATGTTCCTGTGACTACAGTTGCACATATTATTCAGAAATTTAAGATCCATGGGACTGTAGCTAACCTCCCTGGACGTGGCTGCAGGAGGAGACGGATAATACGAATGGTAACAAAGAGCCCAGAACAACCTCTAAACACATTCATGGTGAACTCCAAGGTCAAGGTACATCAGTGTCAGTACGCACCATGCATCATCCGTCGTTGTTTGAGATAAAGTGGACTTCATGGGAGATGACTAAGGAGGACACCACTGTTGAAAACAAATCATAAAAAAGCCAGACTGGAACTTGCCAAACTGCATGTTGACAAGCCACAAAGCTTCTGGGAGAATGTCCTATGGACAGACGAGACAAAACTGCAACTTTTTGGCAAGGCACATCAGCTCTATGTTCACAGATGCAAAAATGAAGCATAACAAGAAAAGAACACTGTCCCTACTGTGAAACATGGAGGAGGTTCTGTTATGTTCTGAGGCTGCATTGCTGCATCTGGCACAGGGTGTCTTGAATCTGTGCAGGGTACAATGAAATCTCAAGACTATCAAGGTATTCTAGAGAGAAATGTGCTGCCCAGTGTCAGACAGCTTGGTCTCAGTCACAGGTCATGAGTCTTGCAACAGGATAATGACCCAAAACACACAGCTAAAAACACCCAAGAATGGCTAAGAGCGAAACATTGGACTATTCTCAAGTGGCCTTCTATGAGCCCTGATCTAAATCCTATTGAACATCTGTGGAAGGAGCTGAAACATGCTGTCTGGAGAAAGCACCCTTCAAACCTGAGACAACTGGAGCAGTTTGCGCATGAGGAGTGGGCCAAAATACCTGCTGAGAGGTGCAGAAGTCTCACTGACAGTTACAGAAATGTTTGATTGCAGTGATTGCCTCAAAAGGTTGTGCAACAAAATATTAAGTTAAGGGTACCATCATTTTTGTCCAGGCCTGTTTCATGAGTTTTTTTTTTTAATAATTCTGTTGAACCACAATTCTCGAAGAGATTCTGGCAAACTGTCCGGCGGCTCAGGAGGGGAAAGCAGCTCCCTGTCCACACTGTGTATGGTGCGGATGGGACATTGTTGACTTCGACTGGGGATATCGTTGGGCGGTGGAAGGAATACTTCGAGGATCTTCTCAATCCCACTGATACGCCTTCCACAGAGGAAGCAGGGTTTGGGGACGAGGGGGATGACTCACCTATCACAGGGGCTGAGGTCGCCAAGGTGGTTAAAAATCTCCTTGGTGGCCGGGCCCCGGGGGTGGACGAGATTCGCCCTGAGTACCTCAAGGCCCTGGATGTCGTTGGGCTGTCATGGTTGACACGCCTCTGCAACATTGTGTGGAGGTCGGGGGCAGTGCCTTTGGCATGGCAAACCGGGGTGGTGGTTCCTCTCTTTAAAAAAGGGGACCGGAGGGTGTGCTCCAACTTTAGAGGGATCACACTCCTCAGCCTCCCTGGGAAGGTCTATGCCAAGGTACTGGAGAGGAGAGTCCGGCCGTTGGTCAAACCTCGGATTCAGGAGGATTAACGTGGTTTTCGTCCTGGCCATGGCACATCGGACCAGCTCTTTACCCTCTCGAGAATTCTTGAGGGTTCATGGGAGTTTGCCCAACCAGTTTACATGTGTCTTGTGGACTTGGAGAAGGCATTTGACCGCGTCCCTCATGGTTTTTTGTGGGGGGTGCTTCGGGAGTATGGGGTATCGGGCTTGTTGTTACGAGCTATTCGGTCTCTGTACGACTGTTGTGAGAGTTTGGTTCGTATTGCCAACACTCAGTCGGACTCATTCCCAGTGAGAGTTGGACTCCGCCAGGGCTGCCCTTTGTCACCGATCCTGTTCATAATTTTTATGGACAGGATTTCTAGGCGCAGCCAGGGAATGGAGGGTGTCATGCTTGGTGACCACAGGATCTCATCTCTGTTGTTTGCAGATGATGTTGTCCTGTTGGCTTCATCCAGCAATGACCTACAGCTCTTGCTGGGACGGTTTGCCGCTGAGTGTGAAGTGGCTGGGATGAGAATCAGCACCTCCAAGTCCGAGTCCATGGTCCTCAGCCGGAAAAAGGTGGATTGTCCTCTCCGGGTTGGGGACAGGCTCCTGCCCCAAGTGGAGGAGTTTAAGTATCTTGGGGTCTTGCTCACGAGTGAGGGGAAAATGGAGCAAGAGATTGACAGACGGATTGGAGCAGCATCTGCAGTGATGCGGACATTGTACCGGTCTGTTGTGGTGAAGAGGGAGCTTAGTTCTAAGGCAAAGCTGTCGATTTACCAGTCAATCTACGTTCCTACTCTCACCTATGGTCATGAGCTTTGGGTAATGACCAAAAGAACGAGATCGTGGATACAAGTGGCTGAAATGAGCTTTCTCCGTAGGATTGCTGGACTCACCCTCAGAGATAGGGTGAAGAGCTCAGTCATCCGGGAGAGGCTCAGAGTAGAACCGCTGCTCCTTCACATTGAAAGGAGTCAGTTGAGGTGGTATGGGCATTTGATTAGGATGCCTCCTGGACGCCTCCCACTTGAGGTGTTTCAGGCACGTCCCACTGGGAGGAGACCCCGGGGCAGACCCAGGACTCGGTGGAGAGACTATGTCTCCCAGCTGGTCTGGGAACGCCTTGGTATCCTCTCTGAAGAGCTGGAGCAGGTGGCTGGGGAGAGAGAAGTCTGGGCTTCTCCGCTTGAGCTGCTGCCTCCGCGACCCGGACCTCCAAAAAAGCGGTAGAAGATGGATGTATGGATGGATGAACCACAATTCAAAAGCAATGTCTGATTTTCATTGGTTTAATTTTCATAGAATTTTTATTTATTACCACTTTTGTCAGATTCAAGTTATTTCTGTGACCATTGTGGGTTTTTCTATCATTAACAAAGGGGTACCAACAATTTTGTCCACGTGTGTATGCAAAATGGATTTTCTTCTTGCATTTTCTTCATGTGGAACGTTTGTTTTGAGCTGTCATAGCTGATATAGCTAGGATGTTAGCAGTTCTATTTTTTTTGTTGCTTTGAATCTCTGCTAGGAGGTGTTTGACAATTTTGATGTCTTCTTTACTGCAAGTAGGAGTTTCTTCTTTCTTCCAAGGTTTTTGGTAGATCTCTACTTCTGAGCTTCTGTGATGAGATGGAGACCATTTGTCGTGGTTATGCGTGTCTTCGTATCGGTATCTGTCATCATGGTAGTCCGTACCGTGTTCTCGTGACCTATTCAGTGGATATGGTCTACGACAGTAGTCAGGTTTTTGCAAAGTTTGTCCTAAGTGAGATCCAGAGGACCTAGTTTGGTTTTGACCTTGATGAGGTCGGTTGGAAACATGTTTCGGTTGTTTATGTACTCGCGGTGTAGGAGGTGGAGTAGAGCGAGGAGCTCCTTCCAACTCCAAGGTGTTAGATGCAACGCTAATAGCTAGCACTGTGGCAGGCTCAGCGTACTTGTTGTGACTTTGTTACTGTTTTTGAAACGCATAGTGTGCAAACTCTCTCAGCTGACTTATTGAGTTTGACCTTGGGTTAGCTGTAACTCCAAGGTGATGACTCACAGTGGGATGGAGGTTTTGGATGAAGAGGGTCTTGAAATTGTGGTCTTCTTCCATCCCTGGTGTATTTTGAGATCCAAAATATGCAAGTAGGAGTAGCTGGTAGTAGGCCTGTGTCGGCTCTGAGCATCCTTGCTTCACGGCTAGGGCTGCGGTTAGCCCTGCCTGTAGGCAGTCATCAGAGAATTCCTTTTCAATGGCTTTGCAGAGCAGCATGTAGTCTGCTTTGATGTTTGCTGGCTGTCTGTCTATGAATTTTGATACTGACCTGTTAGATGTTAGTTTAATCAAATAGATGCAATCGTCAACTGTAGCATCAGGGTACTTATGTAGGTAGTAATCAATGTCCTGCAAATAGATTTTGGCATCAGGTGAGCCCGTAGGACATGGATCAAATTTTGTGACATTTCGCGCGATCTTATCAGTGTCACGGTCTGAAGGAGCACACACACGCAGTCCATGCGGTCGTCTGTACTCGAAACGGGAATTGGGCAAGGGAGTGCGGTGGACATCCCAGTGTTTATGTGCTTCCTTTAGAAGCAGTTGACATTCCTTGTAGTCATTCTTCACATTTTCAAGTTGACCTTCGACTCTTCTGAGTTCCTTCTTTGTGTCTTGAAGGGCATCTTCAAGTTCATTGTTGTCTTGGTGAAGCACGTCATTGTCATGCATCAACCATTTATTTCCTGACTCTGCACTGTCCAAATCTTGTAACGCTTCATCAAGTTGATCTTGAGTTTTGTTGTTCTTCTCTTGAGATTGTTCCAAATTTTCTTTCAGTGTTTCGTTCTCTTCTTCAAGAGATAGGATCGTTGTTTGTTGATTTGCTAGCTCGTTCTTGGCTACCTTTAATCTCGCAACTAATGCTAGCGCGAACTTACCTAACACACTGGTGAGGTCCTTTCCTTCTGGTGGCTTTTCAGTGTGGTAATCCAAAAGTTCTTCAGTGAGTTGCTTCAAATCTTCAGGCTGTGTTTTCTTGACCCGTGTTGTGAAGCTAGAAATTAAATCAGAAGTCCATCCTTCCAATGTTGCTTGAAGGTCATCCAGTTTGGTAAATCGGTCGGTTGTCTGTTGACTCGTCATGTTTTACCATTGTTGTTATTTAGCAAAAAAAAAAAATCATCTTGTTGATTATAGTTAATTTGTTAGACAAGGGTTAACCTTGAGGGTTTGATTTTACAACCGTGTTAGTTAAAAGCTCTTTTTTAGAATTTGTTCCAACCTGTGGGCTTG
Organism: Pholidichthys leucotaenia; assembly: GCA_020510985.1. Taxonomy (NCBI): domain Eukaryota; kingdom Metazoa; phylum Chordata; class Actinopteri; order Cichliformes; family Pholidichthyidae; genus Pholidichthys; species Pholidichthys leucotaenia. Next base: position 175,796,252 of record CM035849.1, on the reverse strand, counting down.
CAAGATGGGTAGTAGAATTTTGAAATTATTTAGAAATGTGCAGATGCTTCAGTTAATTTGTTTGTTGAAACTGTATGTTGATAAATAAAGTTGAATTGAAATTGAGTTGAATTTGGGTTTCACAGAACAAAGAAAAAAAATAAATTGTGTGAACTGACTTCTTTACTTGAATTGTTAAAGTCTAGTATTGGAATTTGTCATCAATAACTAGCTTTGGAATTTTGCCGAATGTCACTTTGAAAGTGAGGATTTTATTTACAAAAAGAAATACAAAAATGGAAGAGGTTAAATGCTTTAGAGATTTAAGGTTATAAGTTTCCACTTTCTTTTAAAGTTGAGGGCTTTCCTTTTGTTTTATTTTTTAAAGCCTATTTTCATTTGAAGCATTAAATGTTTTAAATATTTACAGATTAGAAACAAGTGAATTGTTTGAATATTTTGATGACCAAGGATTTCTTAGAATTAATGCTAGTAGTGATTTGTTTGATTGTTATCTATAAAATTTCTTATTTACAGAATAATCATTGTTTGCACCTTTTGACATTTGTCTTTTAAATCCTGAAAAATTTTTGAAAATTATGCGAGTTGGTTAAATGCTTTCCTTTTCCTGTGGAGAGAACATGAACCAAGAAATAACACTATGAGTTTAAATAACACCTAGAGCGTCTTTTAAGTGTTAATTGCTTAATGTGGTTTCCTAAATTTGAAAAAAAAAATAATTTATAAATATTCAGTGAATCACTAAATCTATTTGTTAAAATGCACAGGTTTAATCCTACTTTAAGATCACTCTTGAATAAACACCAGCATTTATTAGAATCCTTATGTTACAATGGGTTTCCTGTGGGAGGGAATCACACCATGTCACATTTAAAAACGGCAAAATAAACACGCATACAGCTTCAAAGTTTGCAATTTTTTGCTTAAAAATGTGTAAATATATTTGCTTTAAACTTAAAAGATTACAATATATGTCTACATAAGTGTTTAAATACAATGTGGATGCTTTTATATGTTCCTACTGTATGTATATACATGCAGTGAATGAAGTCCACCACTGGGAATATTTTCAACAACCAATAAGTTTCTTTTTTGCTTCTTTTTTCATAGAAACTTTAAATTGGTGTTAAATTTAGTTTATTCTGAATAATATGGATTGCTTTGAAGTTACTTTGAAGACTTAATTTGGTTATAAATCAGCTTTAAAATTAAAAGTTTAAATAAAAGATGCAGTCCCTATGTTTGACCAGAAGATGGAGGCTGTTTTCGTCTGCACTCCCGGAAGAGGAAACCCAATGACGTCACTCGGAGAGTCCAGAGCATCCAGAGTCCCTACTCTAAGATGGCGGCTAAGGGCAGTTCACTTTAAGTGGACTTAAGATGGCGTCGCTCGGCTGATCCTGCACGTGCGCAGTGTGAAGCCGTTTAGTGGCGCGCGTGGATGTGGCCGTGTTCGTTCTCGCGACAACGAAGCACGCCTTGTTTTTCAAAAGCGGGTGAACTTAAATCTCCTTAAAACTTTATTCATTGAAGACTAGTTTACACAATGGTCAGTTCAATTGATTTCACAGGGATTCCTTCTCCTGTAGATTTGAACCAACGGGAAAACAAATAGGATTTCTTCGCTATTTGTTTCCAGGCCTATTTTCTTTATTCAGCATGTAATAATGCTTTACTGAAGTTATAGCATGCTTAAATTTAAAAAAAAAAAAATCTGGTCAGTGGAGCAGCGAGCAGGGGGTCTACGACCCCTCCTCCTTGCGCTTCTACACACAGACACTCGGCTGAGTGGGGCAAGTGGGGTGTGAATTCACCTCCTCCCTTTTGTGCTCTCTCACACACACACACACACACACTGAGCTGATAAGAGCTGGGGGGGGGGGGGGCAAACACATGCACCTGGCTGGGCAGCCAGATACAGAGAAGGGAAAAAAAGTTTCTTTCATGCAAGAGCTCAAACTATGCCACACAGCTTATGAAATCATAATTTCATGTCCATTTCAGATTTCATCAGAGCCTCAATAGGGCAGAACCATAAAATGTAGTGAAATTAAAGGGTTTTATAGGTAATTTAATGTTGGTACACGTATTAGTGTAAATATGAATGTGAGTAGGAATGAAGATTTACTTTCATCATACTCAATTCCTCGTTAGGGTACCATCCACGTTTTATAGAGGTGGAAACTCTTATGCACAAAGACTTAAGCTTAAGAATTTAGCAAATGGTAAGTTTAGCCTTAGTGCAGCGGCATGAAAAAATAAGCAGCGATGCTGTGGTTTTAAGCAGGTTTTATTAATCATACCGCCGTCACGAGCTCCGCTCCCGGCGCCGTGCATGTGCGCCGGGAGCGAGCTCAGCGGCTCTCAGAGAAGGAGGACACAAAGTCTGTGTCCAGCAGCAGCAGTTGAGGAAGTGGAATTGAGAGAGCGAGTTACAGAACCTGTGCAGTATTTATACCCAACTCAGACAATATATCAAAGCAGATTCACAGCAGTTGGTACGATCAAAGGGACTGCAGAACAGGCATGAGACATTTGCATTTGTAAGACCTACATAACAATAGGCAGATTTGCTTGCCTCTGCTCCAGGTGCAGGACAAAGAGGTTACAAGGCACATCTACATATTGATCTGTCTCTAGGTCACAGTAAGGACAGGACGCATGAACACTATACATGAATGGCACATTACATCACAATACATGAATGGCACATTACATCACAATACATGCATGGCACATTGCATCACAATACATGCATGGCACATTGCATCACAATACATGAATGGCACATTACATCTCAGTAGTGCAGCGGGAAAAACCGAGAGAAGAGAGCTGACTGTCCTTAATCTGTTGTGGGGGTTAACCGAACCGCCCACACGCTCCCCCCCAGAGGGCACGGCAGGGGGCCGAGACCTCGATAATCCCTCTATGGGAGCGAGCTGTGGGAGAAGCTCACTGCAGGCGGAGGGGGAGGGAGGAGGGGGGTAGTAAGTGCCGGCAGGGGGACGGTGAAATCATCCGAGCCGCGCAAAAATTGCTTCCTGCTCCGCGACGTCGAGGGGCTGTCCCGTTGCGCGTGCGGAGATCACAAGAAGAAAAAATTAGTCTCTGACTCCTCTCGTGGCCATGAAGAAAACAGGAGCGGCGAGGCTGCGTAGCGGCTGTAAGAAAAAAAGAAGCAGGGGGACTCGGCTTGCTGGCTTTAGGTGCGGGCGCAGCCCTAAAGCCCCTGGGAACAGCTGACGGCTGAAATCCCTTATGTGCCGTGGCTGAGACCATTAGAAAATCCAGTGGCGAGCTGCGTGCTTGCTTCAGGTGAGCGGGCAGCCCTGAAGGTTCCAAGGGTGGCGATCGGCCATTTTTCTCGGGCATGTGCAGCGGCGGAGGACGATGGTGGTCTCTGTAGCCATTATTGCCCTGTTCGTGGTGAGCCATCCTCGTAACTCCCCGGTGCGTGTGCCGGGGTTCCGTGCGTGGGTGGGCCAGCTGGAGAGAAGAACCAGGGTGCAGAATCTTGGTGGAGATCGGCGCAGACGGCGCCGATAAAATCCAGGTTTGAGCTGTGGCTGCAGCTTGGCCATGGTGCGTTGGAGCGGTGGGAGGAAATAGACGATCTTTTGTCCCTCAGGCCCGTGCAGATGCGTTGGAGCGGTGAGAGGGAATAGACGATCTTTTGTCCCTCAGGCCCGTGCAGATGCGTTGGAGCGGTGGGAGGGAATAGACGATCTTTGGCACCGCTCGGCCGTGGTGCGTTCAGGTCCACGTGTTGCGTTCTCCGCCAGCCATGGAGGACGCCGTCGTGGAGAGGGGACGAGGTGCCTGCGCTCTCGTGTGGAGGAGCTGCGAGCGTGGCCGGTCCAGCGTGGATGAGCAGATCTCAGACGTGCAGATCTCATCGTGAAGAACGGGTCACCAGTGCAGCTGTCCAGATCAGAGGGTTGCGTCGCACAAAGCGTGTGCGTCTTCGGGGTCACCAGTGCAGCGGCATGAAAAAATAAGCAGCGATGCTGTGGTTTTAAGCAGGTTTTATTAATCATACCGCCGTCACGAGCTCCGCTCCCGGCGCCGTGCATGCGCGCCGGGAGCGAGCTCAGCGGCTCTCAGAGAAGGAGGACACAAAGTCTGTGTCCAGCAGCAGCAGTTGAGGAAGTGGAATTGAGAGAGCGAGTTACAGAACCTGTGCAGTATTTATACCCAACTCAGACAATACATCAAAGCAGATTCACAGCAGTTGGTACGATCAAAGGGACTGCAGAACAGGCATGAGACATTTGCATTTGTAAGACCTACATAACAATAGGCAGATTTGCTTGCCTCTGCTCCAGGTGCAGGACAAAGAGGTTACAAGGCACATCTACATATTGATCTGTCTCTAGGTCACAGTAAGGACAGGACGTATGAACACTATACATGAATGGCACATTGCATCACAATACATGCATGTCACGGCCCGCCATTCATCAGCGGCGCCACCTGCTCACACACCTGCTAATCATCAGCGGCGAGGGATAAAAGCCGCCTCGCCCTGAGCTTCGGCCTGAAGCCGTTAGACTTCATCGCCCTTCCATGCGAAGCATCAACTCTCTCTTCAGCATCTCGCTAAGCGGTAAGAAGATTCCTTACCTTACCTTTCCCAGTCTGCTCCCCTGTGCACAGGTGGATTCCTCGGCGGCGGACGACTCCGTCCCTCGTCCTTCCTCGCTGCTGCACCGAGTCCTGCAGGTGACTGTCTCCTGGGGTTCCGTCCTTGAAGTGCCTGCCAACAGTCAAACACAAGTAAGCTTCTCTCCCTCGCCTATTCTCCTCCTGTATTGGTGTGTGCCCGTCACCCTGTGTCTGTTCTTTCCCATAGGGTTGCCGGCTGAACGGTCTCCTGCCTCTGTGCCCGAAGCAGAGGCCACCACCAATACATTTACATTCCGCTGACACACACCCATACATCCCTGTTGTTAATAAACAGTTTGAACTACTCTGAGCCTCTGTGTGTGCGTCTCCTGAGCCGAACGTTATGTCAGTACGGCTTCAGCAGAGCGGCTCGGCAGACGGCGGGCTCGCGCACCAGCTTACCACTCTCGAGGTTCGGGTGGATCAAATTGCTTATCAGCAGCAGGTGATTCTAAATCAACTTATTAACATCACTAACCGATTGGACCGCCTGGACCCCCAACAGCCGTTCCCCCCGGCTCACCAGGGTGGCGCAGCTCCTGCCGGCTCCAGCCGGCTCCAGTGGCACCGGCTCGGCTCACGCCGATTCCGACCCCCGCCCGCTTTAGCGGAAAGCTCGGCGGAGCGCGGGGGTTCATTATGCAGTGTGAGTCCGTGTTCCACCGTGTGCCCGGAGACTTTCCCTCGGATCACAGCCGAATTGGTTACATAGGGAATCTCCTGGAGGGGCGCGCGTTAACTTGGACCTACGCCATAATGGCGAAGCCCAGTTACGCCACCCTCACCTATGACCAGTTCGTGGCACGCTTCCTGGAGGTCTTTGACCATTCCCGAACCGAGACGGTCTAAGTCGATCGGCTTCTCGCTCTCCAGCAGGGAAGCCGGTCGGCAGCGGACTATGCGGTCGACTACCGGGTAGCGGCGGAGGAATTGGGCTGGGACGAACGCTCCCTCTGTGGCCTGTTCCTCCGCAGCCTGAATGATGATCTGAGGGATGAACTGGCTGGTCGGGATATCCCTGGGACGCTAGCAGAGCTAACTTCACTCGCCATCAGCTTGGATAACAGGCTGCGTGAGCGCTCCTCTGGACGGAAGTCGTCTACTTCTCGCCCTCGGGGAGCCTCGTTGCGCCTGCCCCAAGCTCGCCCCCTGGCAACGCCGCCACCATCGCGCCCCGAGGAGTCGGAGCCGATGGTGACGGGCTGGACAAAGCTCTCCCCGGCAGAGAGACAACGCCGCCGTGAGTTGAATCTCTGCATGTATTGCGGAGACAATCAACACACGGTGGAGCTTTGTCCACAAAAGCCAAACGGCGGGGTCCGCGAGTCACTGTAGGGGGCCTCGCGGACGTCAATCGGTTAAGTCCCCTTACCCAATTGAAGCTGCCCATCCGTTTCTGCCACAATCCCACTGGGCATCTCACCCACGCACTGGTGGATTCGGGTGCAGAAGGCAGCTTTATTTCACAAAGCCTGGCAACCCGTTTGGGCATTCGCTGTCAGGCACTGAAGAATCCCATCTCCCTTGTTAACCTCTCCTGTGCCTCCCTTGGGAGAGTATCACACCAAACCATCCCCGTTCCGGTCATCATCTCGGGAAATCACCGGGAGGAGATGACCTTCTATGTCCTTCCCAACTCTGTGTCGCCCGTCATCCTGGGGTATCCCTGGCTTCGCCTTCACAACCCGGTCCTGGATTGGAAGTCAGCTGGGGTATCGGCATGGAGTACATTCTGCATGGGCACCTGCCTTCAGTCCGCTGCCTGCTCTCCGTCCGCTCCTCCCCCTTCGACGGACGCTGCACCCCCGGACCTGTCTCTGTTGCCTCCGGAGTTTCACGACCTGGGTATGGTGTTCAGCAAAGCGAAAGCTATGTCTCTCCCCCCTCATCGGCCCTATGACTGTGCCATCAACCTCCGCCAGGGGGCTCCCTTACCTTCTGGTCGCCTTTACAGCCTGTCTGCACCGGAGAAGGAGACGATGAACGCCTACCTGAAGGAGTCATTAAGTGCTGGGATAATCCGCCCATCATCGTCACCCGTGGGGGCAGGGTTCTTCTTCGTGGGAAAAAAGGATGGGTCCCTCCGCCCTTGTATTAACTACCGGGCCCACAACGATATCACGGAGAAGGACCGTTACACCCTGCCTCTCATGGACACTGCTTTCCACTCCCTCCAGGGGGCGACCTGGTTCACCAAGCTGGACCTACGCAGCGCTTACCACCTCGTCCGGATCCGGGAGGGAGATGAGTGGAAAACAGCCTTCCGTACCCCGAACGGCCACTTTGAATACCTGGTGATGCCGTTCGGGTTGACCAACGCTCCTGCAGTCTTCCAGCGCCTCATTAATGACGTCCTCCGGGACTTCATCGGCCTTTTCGTGTTCGTCTACCTGGACGATATCCTCATCTTCTCCAAGTCCAGGGACGAGCACCAGGTCCACGTGAGGCGGGTCCTCCAAAGGCTGCTGGAGAATCGTCTGTACGTAAAGGCAGAAAAGTGTGAATTTTACGCCAGGACTACGTCCTTCCTGGGGTTTATCATCGCCCACGATAAGGTGCTCCCAGACCCAGAGAAGGTAAAGGCGGTGGTGGAATGGCCTACACCTGCATCCTGGAAGCAGGTGCAGCAATTTGTTGGCTTCGCCAATTTCTACCGCCGCTTTGTCCCCAACTTCAGTACCATCGTTGGACCACTGACCCGCCTCACGTCCCCGAAGGTCCCGTTCCGGTGGACCGAAGAGGTCGCTGCCGCCTTTGAGGCGCTGAAGGTGGAATTCTCCTCCTCCCGGGTCCTTCGCCAGGTCGACCCCGCGCTGCAGTGCATCGTAGAGGTAGACGCTTCGGACACGGGAGTGGGAGCAGTGCTGTCCCAGCGGTCGCCGGACGATGGCGCCAAACGACCCTGCGCCTTCTTCTCCCGGCGCTTATCCCCGGCGGAGAGAAACTACGATGTGGGGGACAGAGAGCTCCTGGCCATCAAACTTGCCCTGCAGGAATGGCGTCACTGGCTGGAGGGGGCGAACCTGCCGTTTGTGGTCCTTACGGACCACAAGAACTTAGAATATCTACGATCTGCCAAGCGCCTGAACGCCCGCCAGGCGCGTTGGTCTTTGTTCTTCGCCAGGTTCCAATTTTCAATCACCTTCAGGCCTGGCTCTAAGAACGTCCTGCCTGACGCCCTCTCCAGGCAGTTCACTCCCGTGGAGTCGGAGGAGACTCCCCACTCCATCCTGCCCAGGTCGTGCGTCGTGGGAGCCATCTCGTGGGACATCAAGAGCAAGATCCGGAAGGCACAGGAGGTGGAACCTGATCCTGGCGGCGGACCGGAGGGGAGGCTGTTCGTGCCATCCGCGGTCCGAGGAGAGGTCATCCACTGGCTACACACCTCCAAGCTCACCTGTCACCCTGGCACCTCCCGGATGATAGATCTCCTCCAACGGTCCTTTTGGTGGCCAGGCCTGCGGAGGGATGCAGCCCGCTACGCCCGGGCTTGCCCAATCTGTGCCACCTGCAAGTCGGGAAATGCCCCTCCAGCGGGTCTGCTCCAGCCCCTGCCCGTCCCTGGCAGGCCCTGGTCGCACATCGCGTTGGATTTCGTCACCGGACTCCCTGTCTCCAACTCCTATGACACCATCCTAACCATCGTGGACCGCTTCTTCAAGGCCGTGCACTTCGTCCCCCTGCGAGGCCTCCCTACTGCCCTGGAGACGGCGAACCTCCTCATCCAACACGTGGTCAGGCTGCACGGGATTCCGGTGGACGTGGTCTTGGACCGGGGCCCCCAGTTTTCATCTGAGGTTTGGAGGTCTTTCTGCAACGCCATCGGAGCCAAGGTGAGCCTCTCCTCCGGCCATCACCCCCAATCCAACGGGCAGTGTGAGAGGACCAACCAGGAGCTGGAGGCTGCGCTCCGCTGTGTGTCCAGATCCAAACCCACGTCCTGGAGCAACCATCTTGCCTGGGTTGAATATGCCCACAACACCGCTCGCTCTTCTGCTACAGGGATGTCCCCCTTCAAAGCGTCCCTGGGTTACGACCCCCCGCTGTTTCCGGAGCAGGAGAGTGAGGTAACTGTCCCGTCAGTTAGGGCCCATCTCAGGCAGTTCCGCTCCACCTGGACTGCCGCGCGCAATGCGCTCTTACGCACAGCGGAGCGCAACAGGACTGTGGCGGACCGGCGTAGAAGACCTGCCCCGGCGTACAGAGTTGGGCAACTTGTTTACGTTTCCACCCAGGACGTCACTTTAAAAGGCGAGAGGAGAAAGCTGGCACAGCGCTTCATGGGTCCCTATCCCATCACCCAGATCATCAACCCGGTGGCTGTGCGCGTGGCTATTCCCCCCTCCCTCCGCATTCATCCCACTTTCCACGTGTCGAAGGTGAAGCTGGCAGTCACCGACCCCCTTTGCCCTCCTCCTGCAGCGCAACCCGCGCCCCGGATGATTGGTGGCCATCCGGCCTGGTCCGTCTCCTCCATCCTGGACTCCCGGCGCCGGGGTCGTGGGTTGCAATACTTGGTGGACTGGGAGGGCTATGGGCCCCAGCATCGACAGTGGGTGCCCCCGTCGTTTGTGTTGGACCCATCGCTCATCGCGGACTTCCACCGAGCGCACCCGGATAAGCCATCGCCAGGAGGCGCTGCTAGAGGGGGGAGTACTGTCACGCCGCGCCATTCATCAGCGGCGCCACCTGCTCACACACCTGCTAATCATCAGCGGCGAGGGATAAAAGCCGCCTCGCCCTGAGCTTCGGCCTGAAGCCGTTAGACTTCATCGCCCTTCCATGCGAAGCATCAACTCTCTCTTCAGCATCTCGCTAAGCGGTAAGAAGATTCCTTACCTTACCTTTCCCAGTCTGCTCCCCTGTGCACAGGTGGATTCCTCGGCGGCGGACAACTCCGTCCCTCGTCCTTCCTCGCTGCTGCACCGAGTCCTGCAGGTGACTGTCTCCCGGGGTTCCGTCCTTGAAGTGCCTGCCAACAGTCAAACACAAGTAAGCTTCTCTCCCTCGCCTATTCTCCTCCTGTATTGGTGTGTGCCCGTCACCCTGTGTCTGTTCTTTCCCATAGGGTTGCCGGCTGAACGGTCTCCTGCCTCTGTGCCCGAAGCAGACGCCACCACCAATACATTTACATTCCGCTGACACACACCCATACATCCCTGTTGTTAATAAACAGTTTGAACTACTCTGAGCCTGTGTGTGTGCGTCTCCTGAGCCGAACGTTATGTCAATGCATGGCACATTGCATCACAATACATGCATGGCACATTGCATCACAATACATGAATGGCACATTACATCTCAGTAGTGCAGCGGGAAAAACCGAGAGAAGAGAGCTGACTGTCCTTAATCTGTTGTGGGGGTTAACCGAACCGCCCACATTAGTTAATAATCCTATTGAAAATATTTGATCAGTCTCATAATAAACCCTTGTGTGAGTTCTTGTCTCTGATGATCAAGAAGATGGGCATGAAATCAAACAATAACTCCCATATGTCTTTCAATGATTTAATAAGAAATGTCAGAATAGGTTAACATATTTGCATAACTTTAAAACAGAGAATTTACATGCATCATCGGCATCATAGATTGTTAATGAGTTACTTATGAATCAAGCATTTGTGGAACCACATGAAGCATAGTTTAATTTGTCAGTATACTGGAAATTGGAAAACCATAAAATAGCATTGGTTGAGAAAAGTGGATGTGATTTTATGAAGAAAATGATAATTAATTTTATAAAAAAATTAGAAAAATTGTTTTACTCTGAAAAAGAACGTAGATTAATAAAAGACAACATGCATTTTGAGATTCTGATAGGTGTTTACATAAAATTAGGTTCAAAGAACTTATACCAGGAATATTCTGAAGACAAGTGTAAATTACATAACAGACCATCAGCTCCCGAAACTTTGCGTCCCAATGGGTAGCAGGCGGGTCCACTGGATTCTGTTTCACTGGACCAGCGTGGGTCTGTGGGGAGACTCCATACCACTGTTAGGACCTCCTCCCGGGATCACAAAGGCTGGTCTCCAGCAGGCTGGGTGAGGTCTTCTCTGATGCACTGAAGATGGAATTAGTTTACGGTGCAAAGTCTCATCAGAAAGTCAAATTACATCACAAACTCATTTCTTCTAATGTTGGTGGTTGAAATGAGCTGGTTTAAGCTTTAAAAAAAATTAAACAAAATTTTCTTGCACGATGATTTAAAGAAAAAGAAGAATAAAATAAGAAAAATGAATTTTAAAAAAAAGAAACAGGATTTACACAGAGCATGACAGGCTCTGGGCCCTTTTTAGAAAGACAGGAGAAAAAATGGAGAAGCAGAGAAAGCTGCTTACAGCTTTGGCCAACCACACCCAAGCACACTCTGAACAAAGAGCAATAAAAACTTAAGTTTTCTCTAGTGATGCAGGGTGGTCCCAAAACTTCTTGAGACCTGAGGTGGCCCAATTATATTTGAGCTTCTTCCAACAAGGATCATAAACTCGACCTAAAAAGGGAAATGCAATGAAGCTTTGAACTCTTTGGTCAGTTGAAGTGCAGCTATGGTCCCCTGAAGAATGAGGAGGGGAAGAGACATTTGATCTGAGAAGTGAGACTCCCTTTTAAGACACATGTTGCTGAAAAAAGCATAAATTCCTTAAACTTTAGTGACTAAGATATTCTACTCAATAAAGGAGCATAAAATGCATCAACATCTACTGTAATTAACTTGTGATAGTTAGCATGCAAACATTAATTTCTTCCTGAAAATAGCAGAACATATCACAATCATATCAAATCGAATCATATCAATAAAAACATTTGAAACCCATTGTCCATCCCAGAGTTCAATAAGGTCTTTGTGGGCTGACACTGTCTTAAGAGAAAAAAATATGAGTTAGTTCATAGTCCATAAGGCATAAATTCCACTGCAAAGGAAAAATTTAAATATTCCTGATTTGTCCACCAGATAGCACAGTGAAACTGGTTGTTTACTGGAGAGTCTTGGCTTCCAAAGTCTTGACTATGTCGATCATAAAACTGTCAATTAGAACATTCCTTTGCCAAAGAGTTTTGGAGAAAGGGATTAACTTCCATTTTATGGCTGAACACTAAGTGACTTATTAGACTCTCGTACACTACGTACAGCAGCTCAACCGGACTCATGAGAATTATCACTGTTTTCTTTTTGCACTACCGACTGCACTATGTGGAACCCCACAATATCTGCTGCTTAAGATAAGATAAGATAAGATAAGCCTTTATTAGTCCCACAATGGGGAAATTCCAGGATTGCAACAGCACAGGGATAGCAACACTCAGAGCAACAATCAGAAGGCAAGAAAAAACAACATCTAGTAAACATATGTCCATATTACTATAAATGTATATATACAGACACACAGTGCAGAGCATTATGGTTGGTTGGTGAATGTGCAGCAGAAAGTCTAAGCTCTCTCTCCGCGGATGCAGTGGGCCAGCTGGAAGTCTTTGGGCATGATGGTGACCCCCTTAGCGAAGAAGAGACCACCAGGTGGGCCTCGCTGGTCTCCTGCAGAGCCATGACGGCGAAGCACAGGAAACGCAGGACGGTCTTGAAGTCCTGAGCGATCTCCCTCACCAGGCGCTGGACGGGCAGCTTACGGATGAGCAGCTCCGTGGATTTCTGACAGCGACGGATCTCTCTCAGAGCCACGGGCCTGTGACGGCGAGGCCTCTTCACTCTGCCGGTGGCCGGAGCGCCTCTCCGAGCAGCCCTGGTGGCTAGCTGTCTCCTGGGGGGCTTCTTCCTCCAGTAGATTTTATGGGCGGTCTGCTTGGTTCTTGCCATCGCTCCTTATTATTCTGTCTTATATTTCTTGCACGCCGCCTAAACTCCAGCCCGGCACCCGCGTCGTTTTCGCTACAGCTCCCGGTATGTCGAGTTTCCCATTAGCACCGGGCGGCGGCCAAGTGCTAGCTAGCACTAGCTCCTCCCCGCTGTAGTGTCTCCCGCTGCAAACCGTGGCTCCGTCCGCCGACCCGGGAGACCCCCGGGGCGATCCGTGCGTCCGTGATATATATACAGAGTGAAAGGTGTAGAAAGAAGAAGGAAGATAAAAAAAAAGGCTGTTGCAACGGGCAGCCGACTCGTGTGGCGCCACCGGTCCGGCGGAACCGGAACCAGAAAAAAAAAAATGCTTGTTATTATATTTAAAAATTGCATAGATTAGTATTACTTATTCATATTCTACCTTTTATTGCATGCGCAGTTTTTTATTTTTATCTTTAGTGCTACTCCATGTTTAATGTTGCAGCATTGCACCGAGACAAATTCCTAGTTTGTGTACTACATGAACAATGGCAATAAATCTCATTCTGATTCTGATGGATAGGGTTACAGCTCTAGTTCTTGGGTGAAAGAAGAAGTCTCAAAAGCCAGACTTTTGAGTTGAAAAAAAAAATCTTGAGCAAAGAATAATTTATAAATTGAAACTCAAGGTCACGTTACATCAGTCAGTTTAATTCTTGCTTGGTCACAAGCAAGAATTACCGAAGTGGTGGCTCAGTTGGTAGAGCATTCGCCCCACACCTGGGAGGCAGGGGTTCAAATCCCGGCCAGGTCATGCCGAAGACCATATAAAAGTGGAACTTCCTGCCATCCAGCTTGGTGCTCAGCAATAATGGAATGGAGAAGGGAAATTTGTGGCGGCGCCTTGCATGGCAGCGGCCCTCTGATTTTACACTTGGGGCGTATGTGATTAACACAGTAGACAGGTAAAACACAATCTCGTTCTACTGTACATGATTGGTTGTACAGTTGAATTGTTACGTATGGCTCTTGCGAGCCATAAATAAGAGTCAAGGGCTGACCGGTGAGTTTGCATTGTTTATTAACAATAAGGAAAGGAACAAAGGAAAATAGCCTCGTGGGGCCAAAACACAAACAATCATACAAAGGTACACACTTACAAATGATGATGAATGACGAAAGGGGGGCTGGCGCCGGACGTAGGGGTTCCAGCCTTACCCACGCCGGAGAAGAGCATGGATAATAGCGCAAGGTCACAGCCCTGAGTGATCAGAGCTGCTCCCTTTTATAATGGTTGACAGCGCCTCAGCTGATGAGAGGTAATTGGGCTCCAGCCGTCCCATAGAGCTTGACAGCTGGGAGCCCGCTGAGACACTGTCACAATAAGAGCTGGGCTGAGGAGGAATATGGCCTGAGCGTGGGTGGCACCGGCGCATAGGCCAATATGACATGAATGACAATAAAGGGTGATTTAATTGATTTAATTTAATTAACAAACTGTCCAGATGCATACCTGTGCTTGAAATCCAGCTGTGGCTGTTAAGACGAGTATTTCCACTTTACATCCAGTCGTGGCTGTTCAGAATACAGTAGCTCCACTTCACGGTGTTGTTAGCATAGCATAGTAACAATGGCTGTGTCAGCTACGGTAGAATCAATTTGTATTTATTTGCGCTAAAAAGATCTATCCATATTAATGTAACGAGTAATGCATTTGATCAAATTTCAGTAACTGTAACACATTACTGAATTTTTAAACAATAATTCTGTTACACAGCATGTTACTGCAAAAGTAGTGGTGTCACAGTAACGCGTTACTCCCAACACTGCAAATGAATGAACTCACAGGATGCTTACACTATTGAAAGGACTGATCTGTACCTTGAAAAACCTTCTGGGCTTGAGTATGCTTGCATCCCCATTCAGGTTTTCATCAAATCCCTGGTTCTTTTAATTCAATTCAGTTCAATTCAATTCAACTTTATTTATATAGCGCCATTTCACAACAACAGTCATCTCATAGCACTTTCAACTGTAGGGGGAACCCCCACAGTTGCAGAAAGACCCCAGCAATCAGGCGATCCCCTGTGAGCAAGCACTTGGCGACGGTGGAGAGGAAAAACTCCCTTTTAACAGGAAGAAACCTCTAGCAGAACCAGGGAGGGGCAGTCATCTGCTGCGACTGGCTGGAGGGTGAGGGGACAGAGAAAATGAAAAGAACAGACATGTAGAGAACAAACAGCACGATGGGGACTCAGTCTATGGGAGAGAACAAACAGATGTTAATGACCAGCAAAAAAAAATATTTCATTAAGAGTGAAGAAAGGAGTGAGGCCCAATGCATTTTTGGAGGTACCCCGGCTGACTAAACCTATTAGCAGTATAACTAAGGGAGGGTTCAGAAACACAGGATCCCTCCCTAATTGTAGGCTATATCAAAAAGGTAGGTTTTAGCCCTATTCTTAAAAACAGAGGTCGAGTCTGACTCCCGAATCCAGATTGGCAGCTGGTTCCACAGGAGAGGAGCTTGATAACTGAAGGCTCTGCCTCCCATTGTACTTTTGGAGATTCTAGGTATTACAAGTAATCCTGCATTTTGGGAGCGTAGTGCTCTGTTAGGATAATACAGTAGTATCAGATCTTTTAAATAAAAAGGAGCCTGATTGTTTAGAGCTTTGTAAGTAAGAAGAAGGATTTTAAACTTAATTCTAAACTCTATGGGAAGCCAATGAAGGGAGGCCAGAACCGGAGAGATATGATCTCTCTTTCTAGTACCTGTTAAAACTCTTGCTGCAGCATTTTGGATCAGCTGAAGACTTTTTAAAGATGTTTTAGGACAGCCTGATAATAAAGAATTACAATAATCTAATCTCCACAGTGTGCTCCAACTTTAGAGGGATCACACAGGTCTATGCCAAGGTACTGGAGAGGAGAGTCCGGCCGTTGGTCGAACCTCGGATTCAGGAGGAGCAATGTGGTTTTCGTCCTGGCCGTGGCACATCGGACCAGCTCTTTACCCTCTCGAGAATTCTCGAGGGTTCGTGGGAGTTTGCCCAACCAGTTTACATGTGTTTTGTGGACTTGGAGAAGGCATTTGACCGCGTCCCTCGTGGATTTTTGTGGGGGGGTGCTTCGGGAGTATGGGGTATCGGGCTTGTTGTTACGAGCTATTCGGTCTCTGTACGACCGTTGTGAGAGTTTGGTTCGTATTGCCAACACTCGGTCGGAGTCATTCCCAGTGAGAGTTGGACTCCGCCAGGGCTGCCCTTTGTCACCGATCCTGTTCATAATTTTTATGGACAGGATTTCTAGGCGCAGCCAGGGAATGGAGGGTGTCATGCTTGGTGACCACAGGATCTCATCTCTGTTGTTTGCAGATGATGTTGTCCTGTTGGCTTCATCCAGCAATGACCTACAGCTCTTGCTGGGACAGTTTGCCGCTGAGTGTGAAGCGGCTGGGATGAGAATCAGCACCTCCAAGTCCGAGTCCATGGCCCTCAGCCGGAAAAAGGTGGATTGTCCTCTCCGGGTTGGGGACAGGCTCCTGCCCCAAGTGGAGGAGTTTAAGTATCTTGGGGTCTTGTTCACGAGTGAGGGGAGAATGGAGCGAGAGATCGACAGATGGATTGGAGCAGCATCTGCAGTGATGCGGACGTTGTACCGGTCTGTTGTGGTGAAGAGGGAACTTAGTTCTAAGGCAAAGCTGTCGATTTACCAGTCAATCTACGTTCCTACTCTCACCTATGGTCACGAGCTTTGGGTAATGACTAAAAGAATGAGATCGCGGATACAAGCAGCTGAAATGAGCTTTCTCCGTAGGATTGCTGGACTCACCCTCAGAGATAGGGTGAGGAGCTCAGTCATCCGGGAGAGGCTCAGAGTAGAACCGCTGCTCCTCCACATTGAAAGGAGTCATTTGAGGTGGTATGGGCATCTGATTAGGATGCCTCCTGGACGCCTCCCACTTGAGGTGTTTCAGGCACGTCCCACTGGGAGGAGACCCCGGGGCAGACCCAGGACTCGCTGGAGAGACTATGTCTCCCAGCTGGTCTGGGAACGCCTTGGTATCCCCTCTGAAGAGCTGGAGCAGGTGGCTGGGGAGAGGGAAGTCTGGGCTTCTCTGCTTGAACTGCTGCCTCCGCGACCCGGACCTCTGGAAAAGCGGTAGAAGATGGATGGATGGATGGAATAATCTAATCTCGAGCTAACAAAAGCGTGGATCAGTTTCTCAGCATCACTCTGAGACAAGATGCTCCTAATCTTGGCAATATTATGCAAATGATAGAAGGCAGTCTTAGAAACAAATTTAATATGTGAATTGAAGGACAGATCTTGATCAAAAATAATTCCAAGGTTCCTCACAGAGCTATTAAGAGAAAGAGTAACCGCATCCAAACTGAAAGTTTGATTTGGAAAGGTGTTTCTAAGGTTTTTTGGACCAACAAGAATGACTTCAGTCTTATCTGAATTTAATAGCAGGAAATTACAAGTCATCCAAGCTTTGATTTCCTTAAGACAGGCTTCCAACTTGACTAATTGATTACTATCATCTGGCTTCATTGACAGGTATAATTGTGTATCATCTGCATAACAATGAAAATGTATAAAGTGCTTTCTAATAATGTTGCCTAACGGAAGCATATATAAACTAAAAAGAGTAGGGCCTAGCACAGATCCCTGTGGAACTCCATGACTAAGCTTTGAGTTGAAAGAAAACTCATTATTGACATGAACAAACTGGAACCTATCAGATAAATAAGATCTAAACCACTGCAACGAAGTTCCATTAAGTCCAACATAGTGTTCTAATCTATCAAGTAGAATATTATGATCGATAGCATCAAAAGCTGCACTAAGGTCTAAAAGGACAAGTACAGGAACCAGTCCATTATCAGATGTGATGAGGAGGTCGTTGGTGACCTTTGCTAAGGCTGTTTCAGTACTATGATGGATTCTAAACCCAGATTGAAACTCTTCAAGTAACCATTTCCCTGCAGGTGGTCAAATAATTGCGTAGCAACAACTCTTTCTAAGATTTTTGAAATGAAAGGGAGATTAGAGTTTGGTCTATAGTTAGCTAAAGCTCCTGGATCTAGCGTTGGCTTTTTGAGTAAGGGTTTAATTACAGCCGTTTTAACCCCTTGCACTCTGGTCAATTTCCCTAAAAACGCCTAAAAATAACATACCCAAAGTAAATCAAAAGCTATTCTTCAACTCTTTGCAGCATCTTCATGGGGTTGGTCTCATTTAAAAGAAAGCACTTTGAATTTTTTGGCAAAACAGTCATAATCTCTCTAAGTGCTCCTGCCACTGAGTAACAGTCATCTAAACATACTGAATCTGAAGAAAATAAAGTTCGCCTGGGTGTTTTTTTTAGATACAAATGCTTGCAAATAACACACAGCTGTCAGATACTGGCTGGAAAATGCAACAGAAATGTAGAACCAAGTGTTATCAAGCTGAGGTCAAAATTTTGTAACAATACCACAAAAAATGAATATATTACACAGCTTTTTTCTCAGGTTGTTCCCAGGCATTTTTGAACTGTGCCAAATTGTGCCAAATGGCACAGTTTGGAAAAACGTCTGTAACTTTTGAATGCTTCAACGTAGAAGCTTCATCTTGGGCTCTAATGAAAGGAGACACTCAGGGCTGTGTGTGTGTGTGTGGTGGGGGGGGTTGTTTATTCATTCATGAATGAATGAATGAATGAACAAACAATCCTCCCACACACAAAGAAGCATGCCACGTAAAAAATGTGTGGCCTTTTTTTACAAGAAAAAATAATCTACTGTGCAATAAAAATTATACTAAAATATCTGCAATGTAGAGGATAACACCCCCCCCCCCCCCTGCTACAGAGGAGCTTGTCGCACAAAAAACGGTCCGTCATGTGGCGGACGCACACATGACGGACCATTGTAATTACCGATCGGTCAAAAGTCATTTTTATTACTATTTTCTTTGATAAAGAATAGTTTAGCTTATAACACTTACCTGTCCACAACAGCAGTGTCGTTGGCGAACATCTGTTCCTCATTGTTAGACGAACATGAAGCTGGTCCGCTTGTTACGGACTCGTGGTTCTGGTCACGCGACCCGGTCAAACCATCTCCGCTTCCATGATTGCGGTTTTGGCGAACGATTTTTCAAAACAAATAAGAACAGTAGTAATAAAAAAAGACTGGCTAACGCTACCGTTACACACAGGTCTCAATGTGTGTCACCCAGCAGCTTAGGCAAAACAGATTTTACGCACGGGATGCACGCGTTTCAATCGTCGAACTTCTCTGCTTCAATTGGCTCGTTGTATTCACGGTCGTTGGTAGGCAGGTCCTTCTTGCTAGGTTTTCAGTCATTGGTTCTTCAAGGTTTCAGAAACCCAATTCAAGGCTCTTATTAGTCGAATGAGAGGTCAATCAAATCTAAACCAATCAAAACACTCCTTTGGCTTTCTGTTCGTGGCTGTGTCTGTACTGGATGAACGGAAATGCAGCTTTTTTTTTTTTTTCGCACTAGGACGCAGAGACGTGACCGCCCGCAGTATCCCAGAGTGCAACAGGTTAGAAGCCTGCGGTACATGGCCTAAAGTTAATGAAGAATTGATTATATGAAGAATAAAGCTACCAGTAAGTGGGAAGACTTCTTTAAATAACCTGGCAGGAATAGGGTCTAAAAGACAAGTTGAAGGTTTGGATGAGGAAACTATTTTGTCTAACTCATAAAGGTCGATTGGAGTAAACTCATCAAGACAGACATCATTTGAAGGAGTTGTAGTAGTTACTCTATTTAAGTTAACTGTGGGAAGAATCTGATTGATTTTATCTCTAATAGATGAAATTTTATTATTGAAAAAGTTCATAAAGTCCTGACTAGTAAGCTCTAAGGGAATGCTAGGATTGACAGAGTCCTGACTCTTTGTCAACCTGGCTACAGTGCTGAAAACAAACCTGGGATTATTCTTGTTCTCTTCTATTAATGCAGAATAATAACTCGTTCTAGCTTTTCTAAGAATTTTTTTTTAAATTAAAAGATGATTTCTCCAAGCTAAATAGATTTCATCTAAATTAGTGGAGTGCCATTTTCTTTCTAATTGACGAGTCTTCTGTTTTAAGCTACGAGTTTCTGTGTTGAACCAAGGAGTTAGAAATCTCTGATTAGACTTTTTCTTTTTTAAGGGGGCCACCAAGTCTAGAGTCTGATGCAGAGAAGCTGTAACACTATCCACCATGTTATCAATTACAGAAGGAGCAAGCTGTCTATAGCTTATTTCCGTTGTGTTGACACATGGCATAGAGGAAACAATCTGCATAAATTTGGTAACAGCATCATCTGAGAGGCATCTACTGTAATAATATTTTTCTTTAGGAGCCAAATAGTCAGAAATAGTAAAATCAAAGGTTAACAGACAATGGTCTGACAGTACAGGGTTATGAGGAGACACTACAAGATTTTCTATTTCTATGCCATATGTCAGAACAAGGTCCAACGTATGGTGGAGATAATGAGTAGAATTTCCTACTTTCTGCGAAAACCCAGTCGAGTCTAATATTGAATTAAATGCCACATTAAGGCAGTCACTATCTACATCTACATGTATATTAAAGTCCCGTACTATAATTATTCTATCTGATTTCAGCACTAAATCAGCTAAGAAATCAGCAAATTTGGATAAAAATTCTGAGTAGGTTGATGGAGGACGATAAACTATGGCAAATAAAATTGGGTTTAACCTAAAATTGCTAAAGTGCCCAATACTGAGGACCAGGCCCTCAAAGGAATTATAACATGTTTTTTGCTTTACATTAATTAATAGTTTGGAATGGTAAATTGTTGCTACTCCTCCTCCACGACCAGAACTTCTAGGATTTTGACAGTTTAAATAACCAGAGGGAGTTGATTCATTTAAACCAACATAATCCTCTTGCCCTAATCAAGTCTCTGTAAGGGATATTAAATCAATCTGATGATCAATTAACAGATCATGGACTAGCAGAGACTTGTGAGTTAGAGACCTAATATTTAATAAACCACATTTAATTTTTAAATTATGAGGAAGAACAGAGGCCAAATCCTTCAATTTAGAGGCTTCATGTTTAATTTGAGTTTTACCAATTTTTTGCTTAATCACTTTGGGATGCTTATATATTATATTTTTATTTACTTTGGAGGGAGCTGACAGTGATTCTCTGATGGGGAAGACAGGGGCTAAGTTGAGGGGTGGCGGATGAAGAGGAGCTGCAGAGAGGCGTGTAAGACTGTGACTCTGCTTCCTGGTCCCAACTCTGAGTAGTCAAGGTTTTGGAAATTTGGATAAAAAAGATGCCAGATTGTTAAATAAATGAGACGCACCATCCAAAGTGGGATGGACGCTGTCTCGTCTCATAAGACCAGGTTTTCCCCAAAATGAGCTCCAATTGTCAATGTAGCCCACATTGTTTGCAGGACACCACACAGACAGCCAGCGGTTCAAGGATGACGAGCGGTTAAACATGTCATCACTGGTCAGATTGGGGAGGGGCCCAGAGAATACTACAGAGTCCGACATTGTTTTGGCAAAGTCACACACCGATTCTACATTAAGTTTCGTGACTTCCGACTGCCGGAGACGGATGTCATTAATGCCAGCGTGAATAACAATTGTGGAGTATTTACAGTTACTTTTAGCCAGCATTTTCAAATTTGACTCGATGTCGCCTGCTCTGGCCCCAGGAATGCATTTGACTATGGCCGCTGGAGTCTCTAGGTTCACGTTTCTGACTACAGAGTCGCCAATGATCAGAGTTTTTTCCTCAGCGGGTGTGTCGCTGAGCTGGGAAAAATGATTAGAAACGTGAACAGGCTGGAGGTGTACCAGGGTTTTGCGACTAGGCTTCCTTCTCACCGTCACCCACCCAGTCTCCTCGCTGCTGAGGAGAGCCGGAGGACCGCTAACGGGGCCTATGCTAGCTAGCTCCACTGCAGCTAGGGGACGTCCGTCGAGAGTAACTGGCGCAGACGGTGTTTCAATGCAGCGGAGCCGGGATTCCAAATCAGACAACCTCGCCTCGAGCGCCTCAAAAAGACAACATTTATTACATTTACCATTATCACTAAAAGAGGCAGAGGTGTAGCTAAACATCTGACAGAGAGAGCACACCAGAGAAGGAGAGGAAGGAGAGCTAGTAGCCACAGCTAGTGGCTAACTCGAAGCTCAGGAGAGTGAGGATAGCAAACCACACGGACAGACAGCAAAACAGGAAGTGACGATACGTTACCACAAGTGACGTTCCCAAGTCCAAGAGACGTTTTACCAGAGCATTGCTTCAAGTGCTTTTGTCTTGGTTCACAAAAACACAATAGTTTTTTAAAATGTCATCCATCATCTACGATACAATATGAGACAAGTTTTGAAGAAAGAACAGATGCAGAGAAACTTTGTTTTGTTTTGTTTTTTGATGAGTGAAAATTAAGCAATGTTGATGTTACATTGTGATTACCAGTAACTCATTTTTGTTATGCTGTCTTTCACGCGCTTAATTTGTCCCATACCCATGTAACAGGGACAACTGGTATCAATGGACTGGAGGGACTCAGTCCCACCCCCTACCCCCACTTGAGAAAAAACAAACAAACAATAAATTATTTATTATGAATTATTAAAAAAAATACATTTTTGATTTGTCTTGTGGGACTTTAAAGCTGTAAGAGTCCCCAAAATTCACAAGAAAACACTAAATATATGTATAAATGGGCTGAACTAAGGAGCAACAAAACAATGACATCAGAAGGCAGGCAGGCAGTGTGGTAGCCTCCATAATGTAGAGCCACGGCAAGACCAGTTGTCCGGGGAGCAGTGGTGAAAGCAGAGCGGAGTGGGCTGTCGTTTTTTCGCTTGGTGGTGGAGATGAAGGGGCCAGAGGGCTGCGGTATGCTCCCCAGGCAGCCGCTCCTGAAGGAGGAGTTCTAGAGTCAAGGTTGGCCGGCTGCACCAGCCTCTACAAGAAGGATATGCTAGGGCATTTTGGCTGTGTCAATACCACTGAATTCTCCAACAACAATGTGGAATAGCTGGTATCTGGTATGTTGTCGAAGCTCCGTTATCTCACACTTTAGCCTGCACCTTTTAGCATGTTAGCATGTTGACACTAGTTGGCTGAGCAGTCAATTGGAGCCAATGCTAAGTTAGCCTAGCTTCTCCTGCTGACTAGCTTAGCATTAACCCAAACAAAGGGCAAATGTCAACCCATTGGCGGGTCAGTGTGGTAGGGCAAGTGTGCGTTTTTTCTCTGTTTATGACAAAGTTATGGTAACTGTTGTATATAATAAATGGCACTTTATTGTGAAGTGCAGTGTGGTGACGTGCACTTCCCGTCATGTAACTGCACTGCTCTATATAAGGGACGGGTGCAATCTTATGGCCTCTTTACGCTGGATGCCCACTCTAGGTGCTATGCCGTGTACCATGTATATAGTTCTTCAATAGAGCTGTGTTTGCCAAGTCCATCTTGCCTCCTCCTTCACCCAGGTATTTTCCATACATAACATTTGGTGACTGAGGATTAATGTATGGAGGCGTGAATTACACCACTCCGTCCCTTCCTTGAGCTCCCGGGCAAACCAAGGGTTCCATGGCCGCATTGGTGCGAGGCCTATCAAATGTACGACACTGGACCTTGGGAAGCTCAATAAGGTGAAGGCGGGGGCGCTTCTTGTTCACAACCTGGGTATTGAGGGCCGGAGGGTCCTACGGACACTCGGCACAGCAGACTCATGTGAGGACATCGTGGAGCTGCTAGCTAAACGTTTCTCCACCCCAGACAGCGTGACTGTTTGGAGAATTCATTTTTGCCGGAGATGGCAGTATGTATGTGAGCCTATCCGCCAGTATGTCATTGACTTGAAGCAGCTAACCAGCGAGTGTCATTTTGGACCGCTCGAAAACGAGATGGTATGCAACCAACTAGCAGAACACACATGCAATGCTGAGCTGCATGCTAGGCTATTAGTGGCGCCTAATGACTTGACGTTAGCCGAAGCAGTTGAGCTAGCTCTCTGGTTGAAAGCCGTTGATAAGCTAGCTGTGGAGCTAAATTGGTGCCAGCCACAGAAAACGCGGGAGCTGCCCGCCTTAGCTAATGTTGCAGACTGTGATAGCGAGGATAGCGAGGATGAAGATGATTGGGAAATCAATGTTGCCAGCCAAATGTCTGCCCGGGACATTCCCAATGCAGGGATTGTGGGTCCGCGATGCACCGCCATAAAGCGAAGAAATGCCCAGCAAGAGGAAAACGTTGTAGTAGATGTGGACACTTGAATCACTATGCCAGGGTGTGCTGTTTGTCTTACCTGGGGAACCCAAGGGAGAAATCACCCCGCCCGCCCCCAACGGACACTGGGAGAAAACGGTACAAAGAGCTAACGGACGCCCTCGCTTTCAAGTCGACCAGTTCTCGCCCAGTGTCAGTGCCCATGCTGATGAGCGACACCATGGTAGCCCCAGATGCCTCCGGTACTCGGCCACAGTTGGGTGAGGGATCTGCAGCTACAACGGTGAACACTACGTTTATAGAAGAGGACGAGGCCAGACCGACAAGCATGGAGTTACCGCATGCTCAGCAGCTGCACATTGGGCCGAGTAAAATTCCACTTCAGATTATGGACTTGGTTTGGGGTGAAGAATGTCCATGGCGAAGATGGGCCTAGCGACAGCCAGTAAAACATTGAGGGTGTCTGCGCATAGTGGCAAAGTTGGGCGCAGCATACCTCCGGTTGTCTGACGGCTCATCGAGGTACGCCAATCAGCTTCGGTGTGTCCGGAAAGAGGCTCCAAATGACAAGGCTGGACGAGAGTTGGTGTTGGGGGTGAAGGAGTTGGAGCAGAAGATCCGAGCAGAAGATCATTCATCGTCCCAGTGGTTCCTGAGGGGCTGCCCTGGGCCCCCATACCGGTTCTACCTTTCCCACCCAAGAGACTGTGCTGTAAAAAGTGGTTGTTTATGGTTCCTGTGTTTTGTTACGGTATGGGGCTATTTTGTGTGTTTATATTTTTAGTTTAGGAACACGGCAAGTAATTTTAGTTTGATAATGGACTTTTCTTTAGTTATGGGTGGCAGAATAATCCACCACGTCATGCGGGCTGTACGGTAGTCCACCCGCCAGCCCTATTCTAGGTTGTTTTGAGTGAGTGTGTTAAGCCAATTTTGTACTTTAGTTTTGTTATTTTAGTGCGTGATTCGGGTCCCAAATTAAGGGGGGGGGGGGGTTTCAATTGTGCGTGTGGTTTTGGACTTTTCTAAAAGGGGGGGATGAAATGTTGTATATAATAAATGGCACTTTACTATGAAGTGCAGTGTGTTGATGTGCACTTCCCCTCATGTCACCACACTGCTCCATAAAAGGGATGGGTGCAATCTTATGGCCTTTTTATGCCGGATGCCCACACTAGGTGCTATGCCGTGTACCGTGTTTATAGTTCTTCAATAAAGCTATGTTTGCCAAGTCCACCTTGCCTCATCCTTCACCCAGGTATTTTCCATACATAACAGTAAAATGCTGAAATCCCAAATCTGTTTTTGCTCTAATACTGATAATTAGTAAATAATGATGCAAAAAATCTCATGTGACAGGGCTGGTCCTGTCTTGAGCTCAGTCATTTTACAGTCAAATGAATCTGTTGTATATATGTTTTTTATTTTTTTTAGATAAAAAAATGTGTTAAAAACAACATACAAAGTAATAAACATTATTAAAGGCCTTTTTGTATAGTGTACAGCAGGCCTATTCAATTAGCGGCCTGTGGGCCACATGCGGCCGAGAACCAACTGTCAAGGATGGCCCTCACGAGCCATCATAAGACGTCACAAGACACCGGTGAGTTTGCACGGTTTATTGGTGAACAGAAAAGGAACACAAAATAACGAGCCACGGTGGGCTAAAACATACTACACTACATACAGATGACCATAGGACAATAAAGAAGCACACTTACGATCATAGCAGTAGAGTGGTCAGCGTACGAACAGAGGGATGCCCGCTCACGTCTGACACTGGGGAAGTTTTGACGAGACTGCCGCGTTTTTCCGTTCCCAGCTGCCCTCTTAAATGGAGGACCGCTGATGAGACGAAATGCAGCTCAGCTGTCAACCCTGACAGCCGAAAGCCCCTCCGAGCGCTGTCACAATAAAGGCTCGGGGAGCTAAAAGGCACACACAGCTGTCAAAATAGGTGAAGATAATGCATGGCTCGAGCGCGGACGGGTTCGGCGCTCGAACCATGACAGTACCTCCCCCCCCCCAAGGGCTAGCTACGAGTGCCCAATGACACCCAAGCCCCCCCACACCCCCCCACACCCAGGGTGGGCGAATGGGGGAACAGGCCTGGAGGGTGAGAACCAGCAAAAGAGAGGAAACACCATAACGATGACCGGGAACACATGTGGTAATTACAGAGTAAGGTTAAAAGAAAAACACAATACTCCATAACGCATGAGTTGACGGGACAGCGGGAACAGGTGACCCAGGGGGAGAGGTTGCCGGAATTCCCTCCTGTCGTGACGCAGAAGGAGCGGCTGGCTGGGAGGCAGAGTTCCTCCGACGACCCAGAAGCGGATTCAGACGGGGTTCTCGCTGAGGTTTGCTTGGAGCGTGGCGCCGACGTTTACTGGTTGATGTCGAGGCGAAGGTGAGGTCTGGAAAACACCGCTCTTGTGCGGAAATGGAGGCGAGCAAGTCAGCGTACTCCGGATAGTCACTCAGCTCGGGATTCCTCTCAACCAGCCTGACAGCCGCCGTCACGTGCTTTATTCAATTCAATTCAATTCAACTTTATTTATATAGCGCCATTTCACAACAACAGTCATCTCATAGCACTATCAACTGTAGGGGGGAACCCCCACAGTTGCAGAAAGACCCCAGCAATCAGGCGATCCCCTGTGAGCAAGCACTTGGCGACGGTGGAGAGGAAAAACTCCCTTTTAACAGGAAGAAACCTCCAGCAGAACCAGGCTCAGGGAGGGGCAGTCATCTGCTGCGACTGGCTGGGGGGTGAGGGGATAGAGAAGAAGAAAAGAACAGACATGTAGAGAGCAAACAGCACGATGGGGACTCAATCTATGGGAGAGAACAAACAGATGTTAATGACCAGCAAAAAAAAAAATATTTCATAGAGAGTGAGGAAAGGAGTGAGGCCCAGTGCATTACTGGAGGTCCCCCGGCTGACTAAACCTATTAGCAGCATAACTAAGGGAGGGTTCAGAAACACATGATCCCTCCCTAATTGTAGGCTATATCAAAAAGGTAGGTTTTAGCCCTATTCTTAAAAACAGAGATCGAGTCTGACTCCCGAATCCAGATTGGCAGCTGATTCCACAGGAGAGGAGCTTGATAACTGAAGGCTCTGCCTCCCATTGTACTTTTGGAGATTCTAGGTATTACAAGTAATCCTGCATTTTGGGAGCGTAGTGCTCTGTTAGGATAATACGGTAGTATTGTGGCGGTTCGTTTTAACCCCACAACAGACTAAGGACACTCAGCCCTCTTTTCTCTGTTTTTCTGCTGCATTACTGAGAAGCAATGTGCCATTCATGTATTTGTGATGCAAACATGCATGTGTTGTGATGTAATGCGCCATTCTGTAGAGTGTGCATATGGCTTGTCCTTACTGTGCTTTTTCTGAGCATCTTAGATGTGCTTTGGTGTATTAATGTCTACAGGTAGACGAGTTTCTTCTGTCTCACCTATGTGATGTTAATCGATGCCTTTCATCCTTTGTACTCATGCGTCCTGTCCTTACTGTGACCTAGAGACTCAGATCAATATGTAGATGTGCTTGTTAGCCTCTTTGTCTTGCACTTAGAGCGAGGTCTAGCTAATCTGCCCATTGTGATGTATGGCTTACAAATGCAAATACCTCCTGCCTGTTCTGTTGTCCCTTTGATCATTCTAGACTGTGGGGTATGTCTTTTTGATGTATTGTTATGATCAAGTATTTAAGGTGCAACTCTGTAACGCAATCTCTCTCTTCTTCTCTCACTCTGATCCTGCAACTGGTAGACACACACGTGTCCGCCTCTCCTTCTCTGAGAGCTTAGGGATCCCGCTCCGGGCTGCTCCACTATGCACCGGAGAGGGGATCCCGTGAAGGCGACATGATATAATAAAACCTGCTTAAAACCACAGCACAGCTGCTTATTTTTTCATGCCGCTTCAGTATCAGATCTTTTAAATAAAAAGGAGCCTGATTGTTTAGAGCTTTGTAAGTAAGAAGAAGGATTTTAAACTTAATTCTAAACTCTATGGGAAGCCAATGAAGGGAGGCCAGAACCGGAGAGATATGATCTCTCTTTCTAGTACCTGTTAAAACTCTTGCTGCAGCATTTTGGATCAGCTGAAGACTTTTTAAAGATGTTTTAGGACAGCCTGATAATAAAGAATTACAATAATCTAATCTCGAGCTAACAAAAGCGTGGATCAGCTTCTCAGCATCACTCTGAGACAAGATGCTCCTAATCTTGGCAATATTACGCAAATGATAGAAGGCAGTCTTAGAAACAAATTTAATATGTGAATTGAAGGACAAATCCTGATCAAAAATAACTCCAAGGTTCCTCACAGAGCTATTAAGAGAAAGAGTAACCGCATCCAAACTGAAAGTTTGATTTGGAAAGGAATTTCTAAGGTTTTTTGGACCAACAAGAATGACTTCAGTCTTATCTGAATTTAATAGCAGGAAATTACAAGTCATCCAAGCTTTGATTTCCTTAAGACAGGCTTCTAACTTGGCTAATTGATTACTATCATCTGGCTTCATTTATGATTTGTGTGGGGTGGCCGGCGGAGCGAGCTGCAGCCATTCGGTCCCAGATGGAGATTGCTGTCAGCTGCAACCTCTCTGGGGGATTCCCAGCTGACATCATGCTCATTCGGGGATGACCCCTGGATGGTGCGAACTCCTGGACCGGATTGGGGACAGGAACGGGATCCCGAAACAAGGAGCGAGGATGCCTTCTCTTTGGCTTCCTGCCGGAGTTTCCCTCCAGCCCACGGAGTATCTCGCGCTGTGAAGCGATGTCAACCATCCTCGTCGTGACTTCCGGGTGGTCGAAGAAGCGAGAAAGCCGATTAAGGATGACCTCAGCGTAGTCCAGGTGCCGGTGTACGTCGCTGGGAGCGTCGTAGAAGGTAGCGGTGAAGAGCGTTCCATCTACGTAGTCCAGGGCTTCCGCCAGCTCGTAGCCCAGGCTCCAAACGCGGGCCCTGAATGACGACATAACCTCCCAGCGTGCAGGTACCCAGACAGGGAAAACAAATGTCCAACTTAGGCAAAACTCACCGGGACCGGCGTCTCAGTCTGGCGGCAGTCTACTGTCAAGGATGGCCCTCGTGAGCCATCATAAGACGCCACAAGACACCGGTGAGTTTGCACGGTTTATTGGTGAACAGAAAAGGAACACAAAATAACGAGCCACGGTGGGCTAAAACATACTACACTACATACAGATGACCATAGGGCAATAAAGAAGCACACTTACGATCATAGCAGTAGAGTGGTCAGCGTACAAACAGAGGGATGCTCACTCACGTCTGACACTGGGGAAGTTTTGACGAGACTGCCACGTTTTTCTGTTCCCAGCTGCCCTCTTAAATGGAGGACCGCTGATGAGATGAAATGCAGCTCAGCTGTAAACCCTGACAGCCGGAAGCCACTCCGAGCGTTGTCACAATAAAGGCTCGGGAAGCAAACAGGCACACACAGCTGTCAAAATAGGTGAAGATAATGCATGGCTCGAGCGCGGACGGGTTCGGTGCTCGAACCATGACACCAACCTCCGAGTGGCCAAGGCCACGCCAAGGAAATATAAATTTAAGAAAAAAAATATGAAAGAATGACAGTCTGCAAACACGCACACGAACAACACGCGTTACCGTCATCCGTGCGGAGTTCAGAAGCGCCCCGCCCGCGTGACGGACGCCTGGTGGGTCCAAGTTAATTAAATTAATTAATTAAAACACCCTTATTGTCATTCAACCATACAACCAATCATGTACAGTAGAATGAGATTGTGCTTTACCTATCTACAGTGTCAATCATACACACCCCAGTGCAGAATCAGAGGGCCGTTGCCATGCAAGGCGCCGCCACAGATTTCCCTCCTCCGTTCCATTATTGCTCAGCACCAAGCTGGATGGCAGGAAGTTCCACTTTTATATGGTCTTCGGCATGACCCAGCCGGGATTTGAACCCCTGCCTCCCGGGTGTGGGGCGGATGCTCTACCAACTGAGCCACCACTCCCGTGGTTCAGCTCTTGGCGTCGCCTCATTTTTGAGGCTGTCCAGTCTTTTTCACACCCAGGCATATGGACTTTGGTTAAGCTGGTGGGGTCTAAATTCGTCTAACCCCGCTTACGCAAGGATGTGAAAGAGTGGGCTGCAGCATGCGTCGTGTGCCAACAAGCTAAGGTCCAGAGGCACACCAAGGCCCCCTCGAACCTTTCCGGATTCCAAGCAGGAGGTTCAACCACATACATTTGGATTTAGTGGGCCCCCTTTTGCCATTGCAGGGGTTCACGCACCTTTCAATAATAGTGGACCGCACCATGCATTGGCCAGAGGTGGTTCCACTGGCTTCCATCACATCCGCCGACATTGCCCTTGCATTTCTGTCATCCTGGGTTGCACGTTTCGGTTTCCCGTTTGACATCACTTCCGACAGAGTTCTCCAGTCCCCAGTCCCCAGGCCAAAAACATGCAGGTTAGTTTAACTGGAGACTCTAAAGTGGCCCTAGTGTGAATGTGTGTGTGAATGATTAAGGGATAGCGCCGTACCGTGGCTGCTTCATCCATCCAGGGGGATGCCCTCAATTTCCCCTCTGGGGATCAATAAAGTATACAAAATCAAAAAAAAAAAAAAAATCTGTTCATTTCGGAACTCTGGTCCACGATGGCCGAGAGCCTGGGGGTCAAAATCCACTGCACCACCACGTACAACCCGCAGGCTAACGGTTTGTTCGGTTTGTTTTGCTCCACAGGTCACTTAAAGCAGTGCTCAAAGCCTCAGTGATGGATGTGAATTAGGTTTGCCGCCTGCCTTGGGTCCTACTGGGGTTGCGCTCCATGCCCAAAGAAGATTTGGCAGCTTCCCCAGGGGAGCTCGTTTTTTTGTCAACCGTTATGGATCCCAGGTGAATTTTTCACAGAAAGTCCTGCGCCCGGTACTGACTGGTCTGCGCGCATTTTTCCTGAGGCAGGGGCTAGCAGCGTTCCAGGGCCGGTGCACCATTGTTTTCCCCGCACTTTCGTTCTGAAGCGTTTGGAGAATGCCAAGTTTGTTTTTGTTAGACACGACGCCCACCGAACCCCGCTGTGTCTGCCTTACGACGGCCCTTTCAGAGTTTTGGAAACCGGGGCGAAAAATTTTGTGTTAGATTTTGGGGGGTGTAAGCAAACCATCTGAATAGACAGGCTGAAGCCCGCTTATGTGTTGGCAGATGAGCAGGTGGTGCTGGCCCAGTTTTCCCAGCGTGGACACCCGGCTGCGATGGGTCCGCAGGTTTGTGTTCTCCCTTCACAGAACTGTTTTAAAGAGACCAAATCTTTCCCCTCCCCACCTTTTCCCCCTCCAGAAGACTGTCCACCAGGAACTGAGTCTTTCTCCTACCCACCTCGACAGGAAGGCGCTTCGGTCAGCCCAGCGGCTCCACGTTACAGCCGTTATGGGCGATTGCTCAACCCCAAGGAACCAGAGGGTTAAGGCCCCTTCTGGGTGTTCGGGAGGGGGGGGGGGCTGTGTGGTGGCACAATAGGAGGTCTTACTCCCACCCAGTGACTTGGGGAATGGGGGAAGGGGTGAGAAATGGAAATGTGGGAGAAGAAAGGAGAAGATGCAAAGGCAGGCGCCAGAGCATGGGGGGGGGGGGCAGAAAGACAGACCCACATGCTGACTGCAGTTGTGACATTTATTAACAGAAAATCCAAAAACAGTGCAGAGAACAAAAATACAAACTAGGATAACTTACAGAAAAAGGCACTCCAGAGCCGGAATCACTAAGGAGGACAAGAGGAGAATACACAAAGAAATGAAGTCCATTCAAATCACATCAAGACTGTCGCAGAGAAAAATATTTGACAGTGCTTAAATAATAGACAGACAAATGAGCAGCAGGTGCGGGTGGCTGAGTAGGCAGGTGGCCTAATTACACAACTGCTCACAGCTGAGATGGTTGGGAAACAGACAGTGAGCAGCTGGTGGGTGTGTCTGGAGGGGAGGAGGGCACGTGTCCAAACCCAAAATATATACAAACACTGACAAAATAATAATAACAGACATACAATACTCAGAAATAAATTAAGAGTCTGGCCTCTGTGGGAACACAGCACCCAGACTCATGACAAGAGCCCCCCGCCTTTAAGGGGTGGATCCAGACACCCCCAGGTAACACCAAAAAAGACCCCCCCCCCCAAGAGAAAAAGGTACGGTGAAAAACCACCCCGGGTGGGAGGTGGGGAAAACAGGTTAGGGGGGAGCAAAAATATGGAGCCCGCTCTGGACCCGCACCCACACTACGCCAGGCCCCTGGGCCCCTAGACCAAAGAACTCAGCTGTTCAGGTGGCCGGCCGATGTTCCAGGCCAGACAGACGGCAAGGTGGTATGAGTCGGGTGGCCAGCGCCTCAGTCTATCGGGTGGCCGGCCAGAGTTCTTCAGCCACCACGACCAGAGGGGTGACCCAGGCGGTGGCTCCCCCACAGGGAGGCCCGATGAGGAAAAGAAGGGCCGAAGAGGTGGGACCACGACAGTGTCTGGCAGCAGAAGGGGGAACCATGATGGTGTCAGGCAGAAGAGGGGAGGCCTCAACACCTTCGGCGGTCCTGGGCTGAGAAACGGTTTCACCCACGGGGGTCCCAGACTGGGACATAGCTGCACTCGCAGCGGCTCCAGGCTTGAACAAGGCAGCACCTGCGGTGGCTCCGGGCTGGATCACTGCAGCACCCGCAGTGGTTCTGGGCTGGAGCATAGCAGCACCCCAGTGGATCCAGACTAGACCATGGCTTCACCCTTGGTGGACTCGGACTGGGCCAACGCTGCACCCTCGATGGGCCCGGACTGGGCCAACGCTACACCCTCGATGGGCCCGGACTGGGCCAATGTTGCACCCTCGATGGGCCCGGACTGGGCCAACGTTGCACCCTCGGTGGGCCCGGACTGGGACATCGCTGCACCATCGCTGCACCCATGGTGGGGCAATACTGGAACACAGCACCCAGGTCGGCTTCAGGCTGGGGCGCAGCACCCACGACGGTCCCTGACTGGGACACAGCACCCATGGAGACTCAGACAAGGGAGGAGGAACCCAGACAATGGTCTCGGGCAGAAGATGAGCTGCACCCATGGAGGTCCCGGGCTGGGACAGAGCACCTGCAACGACCTCCACTTCAGGGGAAGCTGGACCCATGGTGGCCTCGGGTGACGAGCCTGGGCCCACAGAGACAGCTGGCTGCGCTGGAACCTCCTCGGTAATCCTGGGAGAAAGCTCAGATGGTACAGATACAGAGACAGGGTCAGGGTCACCGGCAGCGGTGGAGCCCAGCGAGGTGATCTCAGGTGCAGCTGATGGCTGCACGCAACTCTCCTCACCAAGAGTCAGGCAAGATTTCTCCAGAACAGATATAAAAATAAAGGAGATCACTTGTCTGAGTTTGAGCTCCACCGCCATCCAGGACTCCATCGATCCAGACGACGACGACGTCTCGGGTCCAGTCTTTTGGAGGTCCAGCTCTGTCACTAACTCTGGTGTGGTGGCGTCTGCAGCAGGCATGATGGTGGATGCAGTCTTGGTGCCCCCAGGCGAAGAGGCTCCCATGTCCGGCGGCTCAATCCCGGGGTCGGCAAACACTCAGGGGCCACAGGAGAGGACACAAAGAGGGCTGGTGAGCAATTAATTACTGTAGCAGGTGGGGAGAGCTCAGGGGACTGCATTTCCTAAGCCTCCCCACCAGGAATCAGGCAAGGCTTATCATCATAAATTGAAATGGAATGAAATGAAACTTGCCTGTTTTCCCGGTGTTCGCTGTTGTCTGCTGCAGCGAGTGGAATGTCATCTCTCTCCGTGGCTAAGGTGAATGTGGGCCCCCCTGAGGATTGTGGAGGAGCCGCCCTGTTGTCTCGGAGATGGACGTAGTTGGGGAACAAATGGAGGACCTCTCAGCAGCAGGAGAGGACGCAGAAGTGGAGCAGGGAACAGCAGCTACAGAGAGGAATGAAGCTGATGATTCAGCCGGAAGAGAAAGAGAGGAAGGCTGAGCTGTTGAGGGAGGCTTCTGCTTCAGCATAAGGGAAATGGCTGCAGGAGTGGTGGGTGGATTCCTCTGGTGGTGCGGAGTGGGATGATGTTGTCGCCGTGGAGCTGGTGGAGTAGGAATGGGTGCCAGAGACTGGTGAGGAGTCGAAACAACAGAGGCCTGGGAGCGCCTCCCCTTCGGCACAAACCCAGGCTTCTCTGGGGAATTCCTCACTTTCCCACCATTCTCGCGTTGCAGCGCCACCATCAAAGACATCCTTTCCACTCCCTCAGCATGCTCCAACAGCTGAGGGCACCGGCGGGCAACTGCCTTCTTCAAGTCCCAGATACCACAATGCATCCTGTGGAGTGAAGCCGCTGTGCGCTACAGAGAATAGTCCGTCTATCTCCATAAGGGCTGGACACCACTTCCACCCCAGGCGCATCGGGTAGCCCGGTCCACCTACTGCGTCCATAACAGCTCCAACAAACAGGTGAGTGGAAAAAACAAAAGAGAAAAAAATGCACTAACTGCAGCCGCTGGGTCTTATTCCTGGCGGCAGTCTTCTGTCATGAATGGCCCCTCTGGGGCAGAAAGACAGACCCACGTGCTGACTGCAGTTGTGACATTTATAAACAGAAAATCCAAAAACAGTGCAGAGAACAAAAATACAAACTAGGATAACTTACAGAAAATGTCATGGTTCCCTCAGGGCCGTCATCGACTACAGCTGCACCCACACCTGCTGCCAATCTCCAGCGGGCTTTATAACCAGGCCTGCCTGAGACTCGACATGGAGCCACCTGTCATTCTCCTCTGACACGCCTCGCGTCAACAACCAAATCCCTGGCCTCATCATCAGAGATCCTGTTCTCCTCGTCGCTTCACATAAGCCTGAATTATAACTCACCTTTGTCAGTCGTCTTCCTTTCTTACAGGGCTACTAGCCCAATCCCCTGCACGGAGCCAGGACGCTGTCTCCCTGGCTGCAGCCCTCAAGGCCAACCAGAGCATCTCCACGATCATCTGCAAAGTAAGCAGCTATTACTATCAAGCTCTTTGCTCAGCGGACTGAATTAACACCTCTGCTCTGTCATTATAGGGTTGCCTGGCTGAATGGCGTTCTGCTCTCCCCCGGGCACAATTCCTGCACTGCACTTCTTCATCACACGCACAACACACACACTGTACATACACGCACCCACCCACACACCCACGGTTAGCAATAAAAGGATAAATTGTATTCACTCGAGTCTGTGCTTTGCTCCCTGGGTCTATAATTATGTCAGTACAGCTCCGTCAGAGCGACCCAGCGAACAGCGTGCTAGCACGCCAAGTTAACAACCTAGAGGCTCGGGTGGATCAATTAGCTTACCAACAACAAGTAATCCTTAGCCAGCTAACACAGCTCAACAGCCGGTTGGATCGTCTGGATGGGCAGCGGATGTCTCCTCCAGCCTCCGGGAATATGCCGGCTCCCACTAGCTCTCCTCCTAGACAGGCTAGTCAGGTCCCCTTGGCCCGGCTCACACCGGTTCACACACCCACTTGCTTCGGCGGCAAGCTCGGGGAGGCCCATGGGTTTATCCTCCAGTGTGAGATGGTCTTCCAGCGGGTTCCGGGGGATTTTCCCACAGATCATAGTCGGATAGGCTACGTGGCTAACCTGTTAGAGGGTAGAGCGCTAGCTTGGGTATATGCCATTATGGCCAAACCTAGCTATGCTAGCTTAACTTACCAGCAGTTTATTGCCAATTTTCACGAGGTATTTGACCATTCCGACCGTGATAGCGTGCTAACCACCCAGCTGCTAAACCTTCGACAGGGGGGGCAGGTCCGTGGCAGACTATGCTGTTGATTTCCAGGTGGTGGCCGCGGAGGTCGGATGGGAGGATGCCTTGCTCTGTAGTATATTCATTCGGAGCCTAAGCCCTAGCCTATGGGATGAGCTAGCCCGTTTAGATAAGCCAGAGAGACTCACAGAGCTAATCTCCCTAGCTATCAATTTGGATAACAGGCTGAGGGAGCGAGCAGCCGAGCGAAGAATTTCCGGTCGCTCTACTCCAGTCACCCCTTAAGCTCATTGCCCTGTCTGAGACCCCCCTGGCAAGGGTCTCCCAACAGACTGCTCCGGTGTCAGTTATTATCTCCGGCAACCATTGGGAGGACCTGCGCTTGTTGGTGCTGCCCTCTTCAACATCTCCGGTGATCTTGGGCTACCCTTGGCTCCGGCTCCACAATCCCTCGTTTGATTGGCGGACAGGGAGTGTTACGTCATGGAGCTCGTTCTGCCCCAGCGCTTGTCTGCAGTCTGCAGCATGCGCCCCGTCAGTGTCTATTTAGTAAGTTGCAGGCGCTGTTTCTTCCCCCCCACCGCCCTTATGACCGTGCCATCAATCTCCGGGCTGGTGCCCTGCTGCCGTCAAGCTGCCTCTACAGCCTGTCTGCTCCTGAGTGGGAGGCGATGGATACCTATATCAAGGAGTCGCTCAGCTCGGGCATTATTCGACTGTCTTCTTCGGCAGTGGGGGCAGGATTCTTCTTCGTGGGCAAGAAGGATGGCTCCCTGCGGCCATGTATCGACTTCAGAGGTCTCAACGATATCACAGTAAAGGACAAATACACCCTTCCCCTCATGGACACGGCATTCAACTCCCTCCAGGGGGCCTCTTGGTTCACCAAGCTTGACCTCCGCAACGCTTACCACCTCGTCCGGATCAAGGAGGGAGACGAGTGGAAGACGGGATTCCAGACCCCAAGCAGCCACTTCGAGTACCTCGTGATGCCGTTTAGGTTGACCGACGTGCCGGCCGTCTTCCAGCGCCTCATAAATGATGTTCTCCGGGACTTCCTTGGCTCCTTCGTCTTCGTCTACCTGGATGACATCCTCATCTTCTTGCAGTCACTGGATGAACATCGGGTCCACGTGAGACGGGTCCTCCAACGGCTCCTGGAGAACAAACTGTTAAAGGTGAGAAATGTGAGTTCCACGCCAACACAACTTCGTTTCTCGGTTTCATAATCTCCCATAACCAGGTTCTCCCCGACCCTGAGAAGGTCAAGGCAGTGGTGGAGTGCCCCCCCTCCACGTCAAGAAAGCAACTCCAGCAGTTCCTGGGGTCCGCCAATTTTTATCGCCGCTTTGTGCCAAACTACAGCGTGATCGCTCTCCCCTTGACCCGTCTCACGTCCCCCAAGGTGGCTTTCCGGTGGATGGAGGAGGCTGCAGCGGCGTTCAACACTCGCAAGGGGGAGTTCTCGTCCTCCCGTGTCCTCACGCAGGTGGATCCTTCCCTCCAGTGCCTGGTTGAGGTGTACACTTCTGACTCCGGGGTGGGGACAGTTCTCTCCCAGCGCTCTCCCGTGGACGGGGTGGTCCGCCCTGCACTTTCTTCTCACGCCGTCTGTCCCCGGCTGAGAGGAACTACGACATAAGCGACAGGGAGCTCCTGGCGGTGAAGCTCGGTCTGGAGGAGTGGTGTCACTGGTTGGAGGGGGCCACCCAACCCTTCATAGTATGGACCAATCATAAAAACTTAGAATACCTGAGGACCGCCAAGCGGCTGAACTTCCGGCAGGCCCATTGGTCACTATTTTTTGGGCGCTTTAGCTTCACAATCACCTATCGCCCTGGGGTTAAGAACGCCAAACCAGACGCCCTCTCCAGGCAGTTTGCTGCAGATGTGGCTGAGGGTCACGAACACACCATCCTTCCAGCATCTTGTGTCGTCGGTGCCCTCTTGTGGGGCATCAGGGAGAGGGTCTTGAAGGCGCAGGAGGCTGAGCCCGATCCTGGAGGTGGACCCGCGGAGCGGCTGTTTGTCCCCATGTCAACTCGGGGCGAGGTGATTCATTGGGCCCACTCCTCTAAGTTTTTGTGCCATCCAGGGGTGTCCCGCATGGTGGAGCTCCTTCAGAGGTTGTTCTGGTGGCCGGGGCTTCGGAAGGATGTCACTACTTATGTGCGTGCCTGCGCTCAGTGCGCCACCCGAAAGACGTCTTTCTCTCCGCCGGCTGGTCTCCTTCACCCGCTGCCAGCTCCCAGCCGACCTTGGTCCCATATAGCATTGGACTTTGTGACTGGTCTTCCACCCTCCAACCACTTCACCACAGTCCTCACCGTTGTGGACCGGTTCTCTAAGGCCGCCCACTTCGTTCCTCTCCAGGGGCTTCCTACGGCACGGGAGACAGCGGACCTACTGGTACAGCACGTCATATGCCTCCACGGGATCCCCACCGACGTCGTTTCTGATCGTGGGTCCCAATTCGTGTCCCAGGTTTGGAGGGCGTTCTGCAACACACTGGGGTCAACAGTGAGCCTGTTATCTAGGTACCACTTGCAGAGCAATGGGCAGGGCGAGCGGGCCAATCAGGAGCTGGAGGCCGCTCTGCGTTGTGTCATCGCCTCCAGTCCATCGTCTTGAAGCAGCCACCTCCCCTGGATCGAGTATGTCCATAACTCGACTGTTTCCTGGGCGATTGGCATGTCCCCCTTCAGGGCCTCTTTGGGTTATGACCCCCCGCTTTTTCCCGAAGAGGAGAAGGAAGTGGCGGTGCCTTCTGTCCACGCCCATGTGAGGCGCTGCCGCCTGCTCTGGACTGCCACCCGCAGAGCTCTTCTTCGCACAGCCGAACACAACACCAGGACGGCTAATCGCCGCAGGAGACCGGCTCCCCAGTACCAGGTGGGTCAGCAGGTATGGCTGTCTACGCAGAACATTAATTTGAAGGCTGTAAAACGGAAGTTGGCCCAGCGTTTCATTGGCCTCTTCCCTATTACACGTATTGTTAACCCTGTGGCTGTACGCCTAGCTCTCCCCCCCTCTCTCCACATCTGTCTGACATTTCATCTCTCCCAGGTGAAGCCCGTCTGCTCCAGCCCTCTCTGTCCCCCTCCCGAGATTCCACCTCCACCAGTATTGATTGACGGCGACCCGGCTTGGAGAGTCAACGCCATCCTGGACGTCCGCCGTTGGGGTCACGGCCTGCAGTACCTGGTGGACTGGGAGGTGTATGGCCCTGAGTAGAGGTCCTGGGTACGTCCGTCATTCGTGCTTGATAAGCAGCTCATCAGGGACTTCCACCGGACGCACCCGGGTAGGCTGGGTCAGGTGCCAGGAGGCACCTCTCGGGGGGGGGGGGGGGGAGTACTGTCATGGCTCCCTCAGGGCCGTCATCGACTACAGCTGCACGCACACCTGCTGCCAATCTCCAGCAGGCTTTATAACCGGGCCTGCCTGAGACTCGACACGGAGCCGCCTGTCATTCTCCTCTGACACGTCTCGCGTCAACAGCCAAATCCCTGGCCTCATCATCAGAGATCCTGTTCTCCTTGTTGCTTCACGTAAGCCTGAATTATAACTCACTTTTGTCAGTCGTCTTCCCCTGTGCACAGGCGGATCTCCCCGGCGGCGGAATCCACTCCTCCCGGCGGCGGTCTAGCCTTCATCGCCATTACAGGGCTACTAGCCCAATCCCCTGCACGGAGCCAGGACGCTGTCTCCCTGGCTGCAGCCCTCAAGGCCAACCTGAGCATCTCCACGACCATCTGCAAAGTAAGCAACTATTACTATCAAGCTCTTTGCTCAGCGGACTGAATTAACACCTCTGCTCTGTCATTATAGGGTTGCCAGGCTGAATGGCGTTCTACTCTGCCCCGGGCACGATTCCTGCACTGCACTTCTTCATCACACGTACAACACACACACTGTACATACACGCACCCACACACCCACGGTTAGCAATAAAAGGATAAATTGTATTCACTCGAGTCTGTGCTTTGTTCCCTGGGTCTATAATTATGTCACAAAAAGGCACTCCAGAGCCAGAATCGTTCAGGAGGAGAAAAGGAGAATACACAGAGGAATGAAGTCCATTCAAATCACATCAAGACTGCCACAGAGAACAATAAGCTGACAGTGCTTAAATAATAGACAGACAATTGAGCAGCAGGTGCGGGCGGCTGAGCAGGCAGGTGACCTAATTACACAACTGCTCACAGCTGAGATGGCTGGGAAACAGACAGTGAGCAGCTGGTGGGAGAGTCTGGAGAAGAGGACGGCACAAGTGTCCAAACCCAAAAATATATACAAACACTGACAATAATAACAGACGTACAATACTCAGAAATAAATTAAGAGTCTGGGCTCTGTGGGAACACTGCACCCAGGCTCATGACACTATGTGAAGATGTGCCTTCACACCTGGGATGCCAGGTGTGAATGTATTATGCTGTGATGTGCTCTGTTGTAATGTATGTTAATGTATGTACTCCTGGTGCCTAGGAAGAGAGTGTAAGCTGTATAAAAGGTTCACTTTGGCACCCGGTGTTCAGTCTCGTTTTGAGGATGGAGGAATAAAGTCTGAATCTGCAAAGCTCGTGTTTCGTCCCATCAGTCCTCCACAACACAATACAAACCCAAGATATAACATGAATATGATAAACAAAATGACAAACAGGACCCTGATAAACATAATGTAAACACAGACTGACCTCAGACCATAACAGTACTCATAATGACAATAATAATAACAAATAATGATCACAAGACTTGAACCAAGATACAAATAGCAAAAAACACAGAACAGAGAACAGAAATAAAATCAGAAAGTGGGAATGACCCTACAGTCATCCCCCCAGACCCTGACAAGCTCTCCTCAACCCCAGCACTGTTATTCTGTTTTTATGCACTTTTGAGTAGCCTTTGTCATGTGCCAAGTGCACATTTAAACCAAGAGAATGAATAAAAAGTGCATATTGTTCATCATATTGATCTGTGTTGGTTTGAAATGTGTCATATACAACAGATCACTGAACATGTGCAGCCCAGTTACATGTCTTGATTTCAAATTGTGGCCCAACTGATTTGTAATTAAATACCCCTAGTGTACAGGGTATATGAGATTTTGGCTTGCCCTAGGATGTGCAGTGGGTAGAAAGCAACTGATATTTTACACCTCTTTAACCCCTCCAGCCATTATCGTCACCAACAGTCAGTGCCTATGTACAAATTTTATGAAATTAGGTCTAATTCAACTAAATTAGCGTATGATTTCTTGTACTGTTAGTGTAGCCCACACTTCTGAGGTGTACTGGCATCAAGTGCTATACAGTATGTATGAAAAAAAATTATCCTTATTTAATTCCTTTAATTTTTCAGGATGTTCAAGATAAAATGGCAAAAAATTAACAGCTTACATGCTGAAGACTGATAACAGCCTTCAAAAACAAACAAATACATCATTATTGGTTGTTTTAGAACATTTAGAGCCTGGCTCACAAGCACATCTAAAATTAAGACTTCATTTACAAATCTGTTAATTTTCTTTTATTAAAAGTAAAATTCACATGAGTAAAAACTTGAAACACCCCAAGATATCAATACTAACATTATACATTTTTAAATAACCTGGATAGTTGGTAAGGGTTTTGAAATGTATTGGTTGTGCATCCATAGTTTCCAATGTTTGGAGACATCTGTATACAAACCGTACCAGCTAGTTCATGCATCTATGTGGGAACATGACAGGGTAGGTGTAACAAGAGACCAAGAGAAAATTGTGGCAGGCCAGGTTGTTTACCTCAGTGAACACAAGATTGAGGCACAAAACTGAAAGACAGGATTATAGAGAAAATCCAGATAGAGAGTGGTGGATGTCTACTTCACATGAAACTTTTCCCCTCAGTGGAAAATATATATAATCTTTTTTGTCCTCTATTTTGCCTCTGTCTGCAAGCATTGGCATTACTGGAACAGTTCAATATGCAACTAGTGTATACTGCAGACTTAAATAACTAATCCAATAACAATGCAACCCCCACCTCTCAGACGCTGGGTTTTCAATTGTTCCTGTGGCTGTACGAATTGGTTTGAGATTACGTGCCCGTACTGATTGTAACTTTAGATTATGGGGTGAAAATTTCAGGTTCACCCAAGATAAATCCAGTCAGGGTGACTTTAGCAAAAATCTGTCTCTGCTGGGACCTTAAGCAGCTTGGTTATCTGATACTGGAACTCATGATTTAAAGATACAACCACGGACAATCTGAAGTGTAGTTAGCTTGCTTATTACAAAGATACACTAAGGTTATCTTTCAACACCATCAAATAGGTAGTGTGCTGCTCCCTGGGGTGTGTAGTATACTTGGCTGAGGAAAAATCTCCCTGGATTTTAAATTCACCCAATATCCTGTGGTGTCAGCTGTACAGACATGGATAACAACCATGTAGTGCTTTGAGACATGTGATGATCCTTTAGTAGATTTGAACCCTTATCATTAGCAGCTCATATAAATGTATGCAGATGTGATGCAGTCCTGCTTGGCTTTCCAAATGGGTCGACCCTCTTGGTGACATACTGTAAGTGGAGTGACAGACTCCAGAGTGGGAGGTTGTGAGTTCAAAACCCCTGGTTGGATGTCATCAGAAGGGTGTTCACTGCCTGTTTTCTGTCATCCAGAGTAGCCCCACCACTAAAATAGGTGTTTCAATGTTGTTACTCATCAACGTTGCCAGTCTTGGTTTACTATAGTTGTCTTTTTGGAAACCTTTGTTACTTGAATTATTGCCATGCACTACCTACTTAAACAGTCTTGTTAACCAAAATTCCAAACCGTACATCTTCTTGCTGACAACCATTTCCAAAAACTGGACAATGTCCCCAAACCCCCTAAAGGAACACACCAAGTAG
The DNA here is from genome assembly GCA_020510985.1 of Pholidichthys leucotaenia. Taxonomy (NCBI): domain Eukaryota; kingdom Metazoa; phylum Chordata; class Actinopteri; order Cichliformes; family Pholidichthyidae; genus Pholidichthys; species Pholidichthys leucotaenia. Next base: position 175,753,862 of record CM035849.1, on the reverse strand, counting down.
GTTAAAGCATACACCAGCCTTCCAAAGCTCCCAGGTACAAATTTAGCTGGACATCATCATGAGGTACCAAAAATGAGCTAATACAGGGAAGACTAGGCTTGGTTGTTACATTGTCACAGGCACACTAGAAAGGCACTGTGACATGATGTTGATATCAAACATTTGATCTGACATTCTTTTTATCTGGTCAGTTTATGAAATACATAAAAACAGTGAATTGAGGAGAAGTTTAATCATTTTCATGGGTCGGAGTAAGCTTTTTTGTTGGTGTGGTTTTTGCATTAATAGCTTATATGTTATTATTAATTAAAAAAATCAGGTACTTTAGGTAGTAGCTTCTCTCCATGGTGCAGGGTGCAATTAATATAAAAAAGATTAATAACTTGAAAAGATCAAACAATTAATTCACATATCAATCAGTCAATCTTTATTTTGGATAGATTAAAAGTACAGATTAAAAGAAACAGAATAATATAACAAAGGGGGAAGAAAATCCAACAAGGTCAAATTAGACAATAACTCCTCTGATTATACAGTTCAACATAAGTTATCCGAAATGGGTGATGGCTGAAGCCGCAGCTTATTTTGCCCACCCATATTCCATCCAAGAATTCAAAAGAAAAACAAAACAAGAGCGATTACAATTCAGAACAAAGCTAAGACAAAATGTGACAAAAAAAAAAAAAACTAGGCAGCAACACAACGCAGACTGGATATGACAATCTTTATGTGATTTTATATGTCATCTTGTATATATGTTTGGAGTATTTCTTCCTTTAGTTTTTGTTTAAATTGTCCAAGCGTTGTACATGATTTTAATTCAGGTCCAAAACTGTTCCATAATCTGACTCCTTGCACTGAAACACAGTGTTGCTTGGTGGTAGTTCTCACTGAAGGTTTTTGAAATATACATGTTCCTCTGAAATGATATTGTTTCTCCCTTATTTGGAACAGCTTTTGGATATTTGCGGGCAGTGATAGATTCTTCACTTTAAACATTATTACTGCAGTTTTAAAGTCAACCAGATCTTTCAACTTGAGAGCTTTTAATTTAAGAAAAAGTGGGTTTGTTGGTTCCCTGTAAGCAGCTTTGTTTATTATTCTAATAGCTCTCTTCTGAAGCATAAAGACTGGATATATGTTTGTTTTATATGCATTTCCCCATACTTCAGTACAATATGTCATGTATGGGAGTATTAATGAATGATACAAGGTATATAGTGTGGGTTGATTGAGCAAATATTTCACTCTGTGTAGTATTGCAATTGATTTGGATATTTCAAATCAAATCAAATCAAACTTTATTGTCATATTGCTGTACATACAACTGTAGTGCAGGCAAGATGAAATTGCGTTTCTCTCGGCATCCATATAAGAAGCAGCGTGATTAAGACACACTCCCACATAGCTCCCACCCCCCCATCCATTCACACATCCCTGAGACATACTTGGGGAAAAAGAATAACTAACTATAATATACAAAATGTCCATAGGTGCAGTAGTGTGTATGTGAGATTCCGGGTCAGCTGTTCAGCATCCTGACAGCTTGTGGGAGGAAGCTGTTGATCAGTCTGGTGGTTCTGCCTCTGATGCTCCGGAATCGTTTACCAGATGGAAGAAGTTCAAAGTGTTTATGCAGAGGGTGAGAACGGTCCTTGACAATGTTCAGTGCCCTGCTCCTACAACGGTTCTGAAAAAGTTCTTGGACAGAGGGGAGGGAGACTCCAATTACCCTCTCCGCCCCCATGACTATCCTCTGCAGGGCTTTTTTGTCTGACATACTGCAGCTGGAGTACCATGTAGCAATGCAGTACGTCAGAACACTCTCCACCACACCTCTGTAGAAGGTCCTGAGGATGCAGATGGGGAGAGAGGCCTGTTTAAGTTTCCTCAAGAAGTGTAGTCTCTGCTGAGCTCGCTTCCTGATCTCCAAGGAATTCTTGCTCCAGGTCAGGTCCTGCGAGATCTGCACTCCGAGGAACTTGATGTTCTCTACTCTTTCCACTAAACGGCCGCCGATGCTGAGGGGGACGTGCTCAGGCTGTGACCGCCGGAAGTCGATAATCATCTCCTTTGTTTTGTCCACGTTGAGCACCAGATTGTTCTCCCTGCACCAGCCCTCCAGGTCTCTCACTTCTTCCCTGTACATTGATTCCTCATCCCTCTGAATAAGTCCCACCACTGTGGTGTCATCTGCAAACTTACTAATCTGGTTCCCCTCGTGTTTGGATACACAGTCATGCGTTAGAAGTGTAAACAACAGTGGACTGAGTACACAGCCTTGAGGGGTTCCGGTACTCAGCGTGACAGAGTTGGAGATGTTGTTTCCAACCCGGACAGACTGAGGTCTCTCAGTCAGGAAATCCAGGATCCAGAGACATGTGGCGGTGTTCAGACCGAGAAGGAGTAATTTCTCTATCAGTCTCTGGGGAATAATGGTGTTGAATGCTGAACTGAAATCAATGTACAGGAGTCTGGCGTAGGTGTCTTTCTGGTCCAGGTGGGTGATGACAGAGTGTAGGGTGGTGACTATAGCATCCTCCGTGGAGCGGTTTGAACGATATGCAAACTGGAGCGGGTCGTGTGATGCAGGGAGGCAGGCTGTGATGTGTGGTTTGACAAGCCGTTCAAAACACTTCATAACAATTGGTGTAAGTGCAACAGGACGATAGTCATTCAAACATGACACCACTGGTTTCTTTGCCACCGGTACAATGATAGAGGTCTTGAAGCATCTGGGAACGATGGCCTGACTCAGGGAGATGTTATAAATGTCAGTCAGGACATCCGCCAACTCGCTCGCGCAGTCTCGGAGCACACGTCCCGGAATGTTGTCTGGACCTGCAGCTTTGCATGGGTTGATTCTGGATAGGGTCCAGAATATCAACGGCAGTTGATATTTTTTCTATAAATTCTGTTAGAGCAAATGCAGTTGTCCTCTTGTGTCTGAACCCATATTGCTGCTCACACAAATTATTCTTCAGTATGAAGTTGTCAATTCTCTCATAGAATATTTTTTCAAGTGTCTTGGAAAATTGCGGCAATAGTGAAATTGGTCTATAGATTGAAAGTTCCCCTCCGTCACCCGTCTTGTACAGTGGGGCAAAAAAGTATTTAGTCAGCCACCAATTGTGCAAGTTCTCCCACTTAAAAGATGAGAGAGGTCTCCAATTTTCATCATAGCTATACCTCAACTATGAGAGACAAAATGAGAAAAAAAAAATCCAGAAAATCACATTGAAGGATTTTTAATGAATTAATTGTTAAATTCCTCTGTAAAATAAGTATTTGGTCACCTACAAGCAAGCAAGATTTCTGGCTCTCACAGACCTAAAACTTCTTCTTTAAGAGGCTCCTCTGTACTCCACTCGTTACCTGTATTAATGGCACCTGTTTGAACTTGTTATCAGTATAAAAGACACCTGTCCACAACCTCAAACAGTCAGACTCCAAACTCCACTATGGCCAAGACCAAAGAGCTGTCAAAGGACACCAGAAACAAAATTGTAGACCTGCACCAGGCTGGGAAGACTGAATCTGCAATAGGTAAGCAGCTTGGTGTGAAGAAATCAACTGTGGGAGCAATTATTAGAAAATGGAAGACATACAAGACCACTGATAATCTCCCTCGATCTGGGGCTCTACGCAAGATCTCGCCCCGTGGGGTCAAAATGATCACGAGAACGGTGAGCAAAAATCCCAGAACCACACGGGGGGACCTAGTGAATGACCTGCAGAGAGCTGGGACCAAAGTAACAAAGGCAACATCAGAAACACACTACGCCGCCAGGGACTCAAATCCTGCAGTGCCAGACGTGTCCCCCTGCTTAAGCCAGTACATGTCCAGGTCCGTCTGAAGTTTGCTAGAGAGCATTTGGATGATCCAGAAGAGGATTGGGAGAATGTCATATGGTCAGATGAAACCAAAATAGAACTTTTTGGTAAAAACTCAACTTGTCGTGTTTGGAGGAGAAAGAACGCCATACCTACTGTGAAGCATGCGGGTGGAAACATCATAGTTTGGGGCTGTTTTTCTGCAAAGGGACCAGGACGACTGATCCATGTAAAGGAAAGAATGAATGGGGCCATGTATCGTGAGATTTTGAGTGAAAACCTCCTTCCACCAGCAAGGGCATTGAAGATGAAACGTGGCTGGGTCTTTCAGCATGACAATGATCCCAAACACACCGCCCAGGCAACGAAGGAGTGGCTTTGTAAGAAGCATTTCAAGGTCCTGGAGTGGCCTAGCCAGTCTCCAGATCTCAACCCCATAGAAAATCTTTGGAGGGAGTTGAAAGTCGGTGTTGCCCAGCGACAGCCCCAAAACATCACTGCTCTAGAGGAGATCTGCATGGAGGAATGGGCCAAAATACCAGCAACAGTGTGTGAAAACCTTGTGAAAACTTACAGAAAACGTTTGACCTCTGTCATTGCCAACAAAGGGTATATAACAAAGTATTGAGACGAACTTTTGTTATTGACCAAATACTTATTTTACCGAGGAATTTACCAATTAATTCATTAAAAATCCTTCAATGTGATTTTCTGGATTTTTTTTTTTTCTTATTTTGTCTCTCATAGTTGAGGTATACCTATGATGAAAATTGGAGACCTCTCTCATCTTTTAAGTGGGAGAACTTGCACAATTGGTGGCTGACTAAATACTTTGTTACCCCACTGTATATCGGAATTACTTTAGCTATTTTCATTGCATTGGGAAATATACCTGTTTGGAGAGACAGGTTACAGATATACGTCAGTGGTTTCACTAAGCATTCAATAATAGTTTTGACTAAGAGCATGTCAATACCATCACAGTCCGTAGATGTTTTACTTTTAAACGATTTAACAGTTTCAATGACCTCTCTCTCGTCTGTGTTCTTTATGAAAATGAAGTCTTTTATAGCAGTGATTTTGCTTATTGTATCACCTGTGGGTGTTGTAATGGGTATTTCTCGAGCCAAATTAGGACCAATGTCAACAAAAAAGTTATTAAATTCATCTGCAGGTGAAGCGGCATTCACACTCTGAGTCGTTTTATTATTTTTTGAAAAATCGGTTGGGTAGCTTGTATTTCTGTTTTTATTTCCAAGAATATTGTTAAGTATTGTCCATGTATTTTTAATATTGTCTCTGTTTTTCTCCAGTTCTTTACTGTAATAGTCTCTGTTACTACATCTTATTATATATGTTAACTTATTTTTGTATGTTTTATACTGCTGCTCTCCTTCTTTTGTCCTTTTCTTTAGGAAAGCTTTATATAATAAATTTTTCTTTTTACACGCCTTTTGTAATCCTTTGGTTAACCATGGCTTATCGGCAAATTTACTGTATGTTCTAGCTTTTTCTTTACTAATGGACAATTTTTTTCGTAAAAAGTGGTTACAATGTTTATAAATGTGTCATAGGCTTCATTTACATCTGATACATAGACTTTTGTCCAGTCTTGCTTCAGCAAGTCGTCTTTAAAAGAACTGATTGCATTTTGTGATTTGCATCTGAACGATTTTAAATTTTTTTCTGTATTGGCCCCCGTGTGGCCATGGATAAGTGCAAAGGTTGGCAAATGGTCACTTATATCATTTATCAATAATCCACTATTTTCTTATCAATAATATTAACAAACAGGTTGTCAGTAAGTGTAGCAGTGTGAACTGTGATTCTACTGGGATGTGTTATTGTGGGATATAGACTCATGCTGTACATAGAATTCATAAACTCTGTAATTACATTTTGTTGATATGGATTTAGTAAATCAATATTGAAATCTCCACAAATTACTACCATTTTCTTACTAGTAATATTATTGTACAGCTCGACTAAATTATCTCTGAATGTCTCAATGCAAGTTCCCGGCGTTCTATATATACAGCTTATAATTAGATTTTTTGTTTTATCTTGGTCAATCTCAACAGTAACACATTCCAAAATCCCTGGTAGTGCAAAGGACATTCCATTTACAAGTTTACACCTATACAGGTCATCAATATACAGTGCAACACCACCACCCTTTTTTTGAGATCTGTTAATATGAAACATCTGATATCCCTCTATTGCCATCAGGAGAGCCTGCTCTTCATTAAGCCAAGTTTCAGAGACTGCGATAGCTGTAAATTTTCTGTCTAGCTATTTTAAATAGTCCTGAATCTGTGGAAAGTTGTTGTTAAGACTTCTGCTGTTGAAGTGTATTATTGATAGTTTACCATCTAGTTGCACTTGACTTTTGAATTGCTTTTCAGTGTAATATTCACAATGATTATGAATATTATTGAAAAAGTGGTTATCAGGATCAATATCATTTTCCATCTCTTGTAGTTTATGTTCAGCATAATGGCATATTTTCAGAGTTTGAATTTCCTCACTGTGTGTCAAATGACTTCCTCCAACTGGGGATAATTGATGTCTACTCAAGTCAGTCATAAGTTTTTTGTTTGTTTAGGTTTTTTTTTGTTTTTTTGTTTTTTTAAAGTACATTGACATGGTATGTCAAAAGAACTATTCTTGCCGTGTGTGTGGATAAGGACTTATATAGTCTCTTAATTTTCTTAATCAGTGTTCATCTGTATTTATTTAAGTCAGTAACATCTCTGATTATTATACTCTTTGCTTCCTCAGGTGTTCCATTTAGTTTGATCCAAACTCTACAATTTCTTGTCCATGTTGCCTGTATCTTATTTTGTCTTTTCAGCATCCATGCTTGCCGTGCTATTTCAGCATTAGTTTTTGTTAGAAGTTCATTTAGGTAAACTTCTGTTCCCCGTAACTTTCTGGCCTGCCTCAGTATGTCATTCTTTACACTTCTGTCCACAGAGCGCATCACAATTGATTATTTCTTTGTTTTATTATCTTTTCTGGGTAAAGCATGACAGGCTGAAATTGCATTTGCTTTGACCTTTATATTTCTTCTATCAAGGAACTGAAGCACCTGGTTTTCCAGGGAGACTGATTCACTCAGGGGAGCCTCCTCACCTCTCAATCCTGCTGTAGCATGAGCATATGATTGATATTTAATGTCTAGTCCACTTATAATTAGATCATCCATACGAGAATATTGTTTAAGATCCTCGACGCGTCGCTCCAAGTCTGCAATTTTTTTTGTCTTTTTCCTTAATTGTTAATTTTAATTCTCGGACTTCTTCCATTAGCCCTATTGCGGCGGCAATAAAAAATAAGCAGCGAAGTGAAGGTTTTAGATAGAGTTTATTATCACCGCCGTCACAGGAACTCCGCTCCAGCCCTAAGTGTGAGCAGGCTGGAGCGGGATCCTCAGGCTCTCCAGCAAAGAGACACAGAGTGTGTGTCAGCAGCAGCAGTCAAAGAGAGAGTGAACATGGATTTCAGTGAGCTTGTATACCCAGTCCTAGACAATACATGAAAGGCATGGTATCATCAAAGTGACTGCAGAACAGGCATGAGACATTTGCATTTGACAGACACAGTAAGGACAGGATGCATGAACACAATGCATGAATGGCGCATTAACATCACAGTACAAAACCGGAAAAAGCCAGAAGAAGCGGGGCTGCCTATAGACATCAATACACACATTTCACTGTTAAGTTAATTGCTCTAGTCGAGCGCTGTGTCTGTCCCAGTCTGTTGTGGGGGTTATCCCAAACCGCCACACGCTCCCTCCCAGAGGGCTCGGCAGGGGGCCGAGGCCTCGATAGTCCTGATTTGGCAACGAGCAGTGAAAGCTCTGTGCAGGCGGAGGTGGAGGGGGGTGGGGGGTAGTAAGTGCCGGCCGGAGACGGTGAAATCGTCTGAGCCGCACAAAAATTGCTTGTTGATCCACGATGTCGAGGGGCTGTCCCGTTGAACGTGCGGAGATCACAAGAAGAAAAATTAGTCACTGGCTCCTCTCGCGATTAAGTCCTGCAAGGATTAATAGTGGCCGTGAAGAACAAGGAAGCGGCGAGGATTAACAGCGGCCATGGAGAAAACAGGGGCGGCTGTAAGAAAAAAATAAAAGCAAAAGGACTTGGCGTGTAGACTTTTGGTGCGGGCGCAACCCTAAAGCCCTCGGGAACCGCAGACTGCTGAATTCCCTATGTGCTAAGACCATTAGTAAATCCAGTGAGCAAGCTGCGTGCGTGCCTCAGGTGAACGAGCAACCCTGAAGGGCCTGTGTGCAGCGGCGAAGGAGGATGGGGTCTGTAGAGCCGTATGCGTCCCGTGCGTGGTGCGCCGTCCTCGTAACTCCCCGGTGCACGTGCCGGGGCTCCATGTGTGGGTGGGCCAGCTGGAGAGTAGAACCAGGGTCAGGGAGCTTAATCATCCCTGTTCAATGTGTTGGAGCGGTGAAAGGAAGTAGACGATCTTTGTCCCTCGAGCTCGTGCAGATGCATTGGAGCGGTGAGAGGGAGGAGACGATCTTTGTCACTCGCTAAGCCATAGTGCGTTCAGTGTCGATTTCAGATGTGCAGATCTCACCATGAAGAACGGGTCACCAGTGTAGCTGTCCAGACCAGAAGGTTGCATCGCACAAAACGTGTGCTTTCTCGGGGTAACCAGCGTAACTGTCCAGACCAGAAGGTTGTGTCGCACAAAGCGTGTGCTTTCTCGGGGTCACCAGTGCGGCGTTCACTGGCAGCGTGTTCTTTTCAGCGTTGGGTCACCAGTGTAGCGGCAATAAAAAATAAGCAGCGAAGTGAAGGTTTTAGACAATACATGAAAGGCATGGTATCATCAAAGTGACTGCAGATCAGGCATGAGACATTTGCATTTGAGAGACACAGTAAGGACAGGATGCATGAACACAATGCATGAATGGCACATTAACATCACAGTACAAAACCGGAAAAAGCCAGAAGAAGCGGGGCTGCCTGTAGACATCAATACACACATTTCACTGTTAAGTTAATTGCTCTAGTCGAGCGTTGTGTCTGTCCCAGTCTGTTGTGGGGGTTATCCCAAAAAGCCACACTATTATTTTAGCCTGCTGACTAACCACTTTGGTCAGTTCTTCTGACAAGTTCAGAGATTTTTTGATCTCTTCCATTTCCTCCTTCTTTGGTGGCATTTTTACTGACCTGTGGATAGTAAAACAATCTCTGCTGGTGACGCTGGTATCCGAACCGACCGACCTTGAATCCAGCTGGGCCTCAGCTAGCCCCCTCCGCTGCTAGTCCCGCTGCTTACCGCCGCCGTAACCGAGCTCCTGTCCAGCTGGGGTACCGGCAGCTCCTCCACCAAGTCCCGCTGCCCACCGCCGCTGTAGCCGAGCTCCGATCCTGCTTCTGTCCAGCTGGGGTCCCGGTAGATCCTCCGCTGAGCCCCGCCACCTACCGCCGTCTGCCTCAGTAGTTCCTCCGCCGAGCCCCGCCACTGCAACTGGGCTCCGACTCCAGCTGGGGCCCCGGTGGTCCTCCACTGGTTCCCGTCTCCCACCACCGCTGCACTTGAGCTCCGATCCGGTTCCCGTCCAACTGTTGCCTCGGCTTGTTCCTCCGGCGAGCCTCAATCACCAGGGACAGAGTCGCTTCTCCGTGTCGATGCTAGGTGCTACGACTAGCTATGGCGTTAGCTATAGCGATAGCGTTAGCCTAGCAAACGCTTCGGGTAAAGCGTAGCAGCGAACCACAAAAAGAAACGCCAATCAGTTCACTCACGAATGAGGGCAGTCCCAAAAGTCCAATTGTCACAGTGAGTGCAAAACTACTCTTAAAAACAGATCGAGTCTGACCCCCGAATCCAGACTGGCTGAACCACAACTAAAAAAATTTATTTAAGCTGAGCCTGCAAGACTGAGACCACTCACTCCACCATCTTGAATCTTCATACATACATACATAACATACATAACACAGTGGTGTGAAAAAGTGTTTGTCCCTTCCTGATTTCTCTTTTTTTTTTGTATGTTTGCCACACTTAAATGTTTCAGATCATCAAACAAATTTAAATATTAGACAAAGACAACACAAGTAAACACAAAAGGCAGTTTTTAAATGAAGGTATTTATTATTAACCCTTTGACATCCTTGATTGCATGAACAGACAGCGCCCCCACTGCCTATGGCACATGCTGCGCCTGTCATGTGATGTCATGTGACGTGGCCAGAAACTCCCCAGTTATACTAAGAATTCCACCTCACAAGGTGGCAGATACATATAACTTACTGCTCTTGCCTTGGGGGACTAATGGCAGCCATAGAACCATCCAAAAACCTCACTTCTGGACATCAGAGAAGAAGACATTTTTAGACAAACAAATGATGTACTCAATTGCAAGACGGAGGAGGCATTTGCTCCCACACTTGCCAACTATGATTCTAAAAAGAGATTATTTAGCTTACGAAGGTAAATATCAACATGTTGTTATAACAGAGGGTGGACGAAGCTGGTTGATGTTCACCTGTCATCGACTCCCAGGACCATGTGACTGGACAGAACAGTTGCGCCAGTTCTGTGTCATCATATAAGATAAATTGATAAATTGAGGGAATAAGAGCAAAATTGAGGTGGGATAATCTTAAGAGTGTCTGGATATGGGAGAGAAAGTGTAAATGACTGACAGATGGCAAAATAACGACCGGGTTGGACAAAAATGGACGAAGCGAGAGCTGCCTGGCCAGCAGTAAGTGAAAAATTTGTTTGTTTACATTGTAACTGATTTTCTGGTTCATATACTTTAAAGATAAAATACCAAAATGCCCAAAACAACAAATGGTGACAAAAAACAAAACCATCCTTTGTGTAAATATGTCCAAAGTCCACTTTTGACTGAAAGTTATGTAATTTGATATGGCTGCAGTGGCATTATGCAAATTAGATGCGTAAATTTACTCCTATCTCAAACTTTGGATCATATTCTACATCTTTCTAATTGACAGTAAGCATTATCTCTTACCACTTTCAAGTTATAACTGTGGTGATCCCGAGTTTGGTTCTGCACCAGGCTCGGGTCTCTTGTTTATTTTTTCCTATGTGTATTTAATTCCGTTTTCATTATTATGTCTGTGCTTTTATTTTGACAGCACCATGGCAGGACTTCCTGCTATCAGATCTCCTTATGACCTGTCACGGCTGTCCACACTTTGTAATTGCATTTGCTCCACACCTGTTGGTAGTGTAGCAGATATTAATAAAATATTGTAATAAGGTACAGGAATTATTTATTTTATTTACAGTAATAGTGGGTGTGAAAGGGGACAGCGTTAAACCGTCACTCCTGCACTCCCTAAACAAAATAAATATGCACTCATAAAAAGGGGCACCAGTCCTAAAGGACACTTATATTAAACTTAGTTTTAATTAATTTTGTACCTTCAATTACTTAATGGATCAGTCTCAAAACTTAAGGTAGTTCTTTTTCTTCCGTGATCTAAGAAACATATATATGCGAAAGGAAAACGCTTCAACTTCTCTCATTCACCCTTTTATTAAACTCATTCAGGTTACATGATATGGCATTCAAATGATGGATAAACAGATTCAAATGGTAACAGGTGTCTAATCTCACATCAACTGTTAGTGGATTCTTGAACATAAAATCTAGCTTTAAACCTTTGTAGAACCAAGGAGAAACCAGGCTTATGTTTCAACGGTAAATGAAGGCTGAAATGTCTAACAAAAACAGAACACAATTTTATGGGGAAAATTCATAAGCTGATTATCTAAAAATGAACTTCTGAATTAATCTACAAAAATGAAGGGAAGTTACTTAAAAATGACTAAGAGTCTTCCTTCAGTTTATAGCTTTATCCTATGGCTGAGAGAATAATTGTACCATGAAATACTGGTTATGTTCAATTGTAATTTGAATGTTAGGACATCACGTTTAACCCAGCAGATAGGAAAATGGGAGTCTCACTTACGAACAGCTGTAGGTCCATGTGTTCGGCGGGTCGGTGCCGGCTTGGGTTTTGACCATTGGGACCCAGAGATGGAGTGACCACTGCAAGGCTCCTTGATGTTCACAACCAACTGTAAGAAGTGCAGACTGAGCTGGGGGCTCGTACAGGACAGTGGCAGCAGTGGAGAGTTGTCTCAGAGCGGCGTGAAAGGTCCTTGGCAACGAGTCCGAATTTGTGAGGTCTCTGGCTGTGGGATAGACCAAAAAAACTGAAGGAGTAACTTCTCAGTCAGGCGGGTATGAGGCCGGAAAGAAAGTCCAAAACACAATCTCTGTTCACTTTAAATTAGGAAAATTAAAGGTCCACTTTAACGGCATGAAAAGTCAGAAAATCTAAGAAAAAACATTCACTAGGATAAGAATGGCTTCTGAGGTGAAGAAAAAATTATTTTGAGAGTTTGACTCTCTCTTTTTAAGATGAGCTCGTAAGAAAAAGATGGTTTCTCCTCAGTAACCAGAAAAATGAGAAAACTAACGCAGGATTTGACAAACTTCACACAGAACAATTTAGATAAAAGAAAACTGCAAGGAACTTTGAAGAAGTGAAACAAAAACTTTTCTCTGACATCTAGATCGCTATTCTGCTTCTTTAATCTTAATCTTGAACTTCTCTTTTCTTCTCTATTTTCCTGTATTCCTATTCTCTTCTTTTTAACCTTTTATTCTAACATTCTCTTTTTAATTCTAACATGCAGGGTGGCTCCTCACCTTTTTAACTGAGTGTGCCGTTGGGTCATAAAACAGGGGCCGATCGCAAGACAGCCCAATCAGCTTTCATAAAGAGGAGTTTGAACGGACCATTGTCCAATGTGAAAACATTTCTTTGTTTGCGAGCAGCCAATCAAATGAAAAGGGCATTATCCCGTGAAAGGGAGAGAAAGCCAGGGGGGGGGGGGGGGGCAGGAATGATAGCGGACAAGAATTAATACCCATTCAGTTCTTAGAAAATTAGGTGCTCAATATAAGATCTAACTAAATTAAGTGACTTGGCTAATATTCAGTGATCATGCATTTAATTCAATTCAATTCAATTCAACTTTATTTATATAGCGCCATTTCACAACAACAGTCATCTCATAGCACTATCAACTGTAGGGGGGAACCCCCACAGTTGCAGAAAGACCCCAGCAATCAGGTGATCCCCTGTGAGCAAGCACTTGGCGACGGTGGAGAGGAAAAACTCCCTTTTAACAGGAAGAAACCTCCAGCAGAACCAGGCTCAGGGAGGGGCAGTCATCTGCTGCGACTGGCTGGGGGGTGAGGGGACAGAGAAGATGAAAAGAACAGACATGTAGAGAGCAAACAGCACGATGGGGACTCAATCTATGGGAGAGAACAAACAAATGTTAATGACCAGCAAAAAAAAAATACTTCATAGAGAGTGAGGAAAGGAGTGAGGCCCAATGCATTACTGGAGGTCCCCCGGCTGACTAATTTATACCATTACTACTAATATTAACATTCGTTTGACTAACACTCATGAACATAAACATTTCTTATACATGTTTAAAATACATGCATTCATATTTAGATCAAGGATTAATGAATTACTGCAAACCCTGGTCGGTGATCAAAAGGATGATTTTCAGTGTCCTTAGGATCCGGGGGAGATGATAAGCTGAAAGAAACTTAATGTTTAGTAAGAATTGACAGTCAGATTATACATAATGAAACACATTCTGTAAGTATCTTCTAGGACGTACTGTTGAGCTGTAGATAATTTCTTTAGGTCTGTGATATCTGGAAAGGGGTCTGGTATCTGTTAAAAGCCATATACCTGTCTGGTTAAGAAGTTTATGACCTTTTAAGAGCATGAGTTTCCTGTAGGGCGGATGCTATCCACATGAACTGTCCACATTGGGGATCTGGACTCCGAGTTTTTATGGCCCTTTAAGCCTTTAAAAGCAAATTCTGATCCTTACCATCTCTGCAAGAGGCAACTGTTTACATTGGGGTCCTGGGAAAAGCATGGCATTCTTGGTCAGGCCTTTGGTGAGGGTTGCTTTAATATGAAGAAAAGTGAGATTCCTGCAGAATGAAGAAAAGTGAAATTCCTGTAGAATGAAGAAAAGTGAAATTCCTGTAGAATGGAGGAACGTGATCTTCTGGATTGGTTTGAGGAGACATTGATGCTACAGTTGTTATAGTTTCTGTTCCCTATTTAAGATCACCAGCTAGACTTAGTCTTTGCTGCAATCTCGTCAACGATGACTGGAGTCCCTACCCCCGGCTCCAGTCTCCTTTCTGCATTTGATTCCGTCTTCGCCTCATCACTTGTGAGTTTTCATTCAGCAGCGTTAGATTTCGCCCTCATTACTCTTGTATATAGGTATTTGTGTTCTTTATTTGAGTGTAACATTTTGTGTATGTGTTTTTCCCCATGTGGTTCCTTATTTTGTGTTCTGTTAATAAACAAGCAAGACTCTCTGTTGGCATCTGGCACCTCATTATACCCTGAAAGGGGCAAACATGACAGTACATCACAGCCTAGCAAGGTGCCAGCCACAGTGAGTTTTGTTTTTGGCTTTGTTTTTTCTCTTTACCGGGTGCCTGTGTTTCTTTTTCAGGAGGAGATAACTGCGTCATTTAGAACATAGTATCCTATGATCCTGGGCTTTGAGCTCGTCCGGGCTCTAATGGAGATTGATGACCTCCTATCCATCGCTTACTGACGCCCCCCTGAAGATGCTTTGTGGTACCTGGGCCTCACGGAGGAAACGGTCAAACGCCATCCTCGCCTCTCTGATCACACTGAGGGCAGGGAGAGGATGGCTTGAGTATTGGCGCTTCTCCAGAAGAACCGGGAGTGGGACCAGAAATCCTCCGGGAAGCCCAAGAAGGGGGCCGATGGGGAAACACACTCACTCCTTGACTCTCTATGAGGTCTCTACCTTGGGTCCAGCTCCTGTTTTGGTGCCGATGACAGACCATCTCCCTATGCAGCGGAGGAGGAGGGCAGCCAGAGGTCCCAGTGAAGAGGTACAGTGGGCAGCTGAGCTCATCAAGGGCCGTGTGGCTGAAGCACGCTCTGCCTCCATCCCAGCAGGATTCTTAAGAGCGTGGTGGCTGTTGTCAGACTGGTGGAGGCTAATCCTGAGCTTCATAACTTTCCTGAGTTCGCTGAGCTGTTGGCTTCAGTTTCTGCGCAGCAGCGGTGCTTTCCTGATTAAAATTTAGCCTCACCTCCAGCGAGAAGACATCGCCGCCCGGCTTGTGATCCATCTCCTCCCCGGGACATGATTGTTCTGAAGGGGAGAGAATTTCCTGACCGGGTTAATCCTCCACGGGGCTCCATCCAGATCCTGCTACGGGCTGCCAGACAAACTCTCCTGTCTCCCAGCTAGCTGTTTCTCCCTTGCCTTGGCAGAGAGTGCAGACAGCAGCCTCAGCCTCTGGGTCACTTTTTCCCGCTGTTCCACCAGCTCCCCTACCCCGGACTGCCTCAGCTGCTCCTCCCTCCTCCTCTGCATTTTCTTCAGCTGCTATGAGACCCGTGGTTCCTTCTCCAACTGCGCCCATCATCGATCCTGTGGGGGCGGCTCCTCCTTGTCTTCCCAAGGGGTTCACCATCACCATTTCTGGTGGAGAGGGAAAAAACTGAGCCTGCTGCGGCAGGAACCATGGAACCCCAGGGAAACAGGAAAGTGTTTTTTTTCCCCATTCTTTTCCGCGATATGATGAATTACCTTGTCTGATTCCTGGGGGGTGGGGGTGGGGGGGCTCAGGTGTTGCAGTCCACTGAGTCCCCACCACCTGCTGCAGCCACTAAAATTGTCCTCACTACCTCTGTGTCTCCTTCTTTACCCCGAGTGTCCGCTGGTGCCTGGGTTGAACCACTGGATGAGGGAGGAGCCTGCACCCCTGGTGAGCCAAGTCCCAGCCCCGCAGCCATGCCGTGGACAGAGGAGGAGGTCTGCCAACCATTTGGAGCCTGCGCTACTCCCTGCATTACTCCACGCGAGCCTACGGTACTCCACACTGATGGAGCCATCAGTGTGGAGTACCGTGCCTGGGGGTTCCAGGACTGCCGAGACCATCATGCCAGCTGCAGTGGCCCCTGCAGCCGAGTGGGAACCTGATATCGACCTCCTGAAGACTGAGCCCATGTCTACTTCGTCGCCTGGATCGCCAGAGTCCTGGATGGCAGTTGAGCTTGAGATCAGGAAAAGGCTCTATTTTGTTTTTCTCTTTTCTATATTGGAGCAATCTTGCCTGTCTCTTGGGGAGGGAAGCTGGGTGCAGCCGCCTGCTGCATTCAAGCTTGCCTTGCTGGGCTCTGCCGCTGCCGGTGACCCTGACCCCTTTTGTTTCTCTACTGTGCTGGAGTCCTCTTCCAGGGTCACCGGAGACGTTCCACCTTTGTCAGATGTCCCCGAGTGTCCAGGTTCATCTCTGGAGGTCATTCAGGTTGCTGCCTCATCCCTGCTCAAGGCCATCTTTGGGTCCCTCCTCGGGTTGGGTCCATCGTGGGTGCAGCGTTGGCCCGGTCGGGGTCCATTGTGGGTGCTGCTGATCCCCAGCCTAACGGCGTCGGGGTCCTCCTCCTTTCTTCACCACCAGACGCCGTGGGGGTTCCTCGCCCCCGGTCCAGCTTCCTGTCAGTGAGCCTCTCAATGGGTAAGCCATCTCCCGGTTTCCCCCTCCGGGCCTGGTGGATGAAGAACGTTGTTCGGCCACCTGAAAGACTGGGCTGCTGGGTCAGGTGGTCTTGATTCTCTGTCAGACCACCCGACCCCTTTCATGGGACTGTTCGTCACGTCTGGGATTTTGGTCAGCCACCCGAACTCTTTTCTGGTAGTCGGGGTCACTGGGGTGTTGGTTGGCCACCCGGGCTTTTTCACTGGTCAGTCGGATGGAGCCAGGACACTGGGAGGCCACCGGAACTGTCTCTTTGTTTATTATTTATGACCCAGTTTCCTCCATGTTTGTCCTTGATGTTGGTTATTGGGTTTTGTGTGGTGTTTTTGTGTCTCTTCCTCTGAGCATGGACCTCCACCCCCCCCCCCGGTCAGTTTTTGTAGTTGTTGCCATTTTTTTTTGGGGGGGGGGGCTCTTCTCTGTTTTTTTTTATGTTACCTTGGGTGTCTGGGGATCCACCCCTTGAGGGAGGGGTACTGTGGTGATCCCAAGTTTGGTTCTTCACCAGGCTTGGGTCTCTTTTTTTTATTTTTTCCTGTGTGGAAAAATGTCTGTGCTTTTATTTTGACAGCACCATGGCAGGACTTCCTGCTGTCAGATCTGCTCATGACCTGTCACGGCTGTCCGCACTTTGTAATTACGTTTGCTCCACACCTGTTGGTAGTTATAGTTTCTGTTCCCTATTTAAGATTGCCAGCTAGACTTAGTCTTCGCTGCGATCTTGTCAACGAAGACTGGAGTCCCTACCCCCGGCTCCAGTCTCCTTTCTGCGTTTGATTCCGTCTTCACCTCATCATTTGTGAGTTTTCATTCAGCAGCATTAGGTTCCGCCCTTGCTACTCTTGTATATAGGTATTTGTGTTCTTTATTTGAGTGTAACGTTTTGTGTATGTGTTTTGCCCCACGTCATGTCATGAACCCCTGTGTGCCATTACACGGCGCACGAGGAAGAGAATGAAAAACCCAATCGCAGGAGTAGAGAGTGCTGTGTTTATTGAAGTTCACCAACGTAACAAATCCAACTTTCACCAAATACAGTTCAGTCAACCACACAGTATATGGAGAGGTGTAATGACAGAGTTGGCCACCAAGGTTACAGGGTGCCTGACGAGTGCTCAACAGCCTGGTGAATATAAAGCCTGGTGCTACAGGGCTGCGTTATGCACGAAACAGGAAAGGTGAGCAGCCTAATGCTGCAGTCCTGCTAGCACAGGAGAAAAGGCTAAGAAACACTTATAGGTCTGGAGCTAATTCGTGGCGAGCCGTGCAGTCAGGAGGCAGAGGCGGAGAAGCAGACCAGCCGAAACACCAAGGAAAGGCACATCTTAAAATGTCCAGCTGAGTAGAACGCAGGGAGTGAATAACATACGTGGAGGAACATGCTGCCACGTATGAAGGGGAATGTTCCGACAATCTCCTTCCTCAGCAGTGGCAAACAAATACTCCAAAAGCTAATGAGGAAAGAGATTGCCAGTGTGTGAAAGTGTGGGCCGAACTGATTGGGAATAGATGTGCGAGAACGCATGTGAATGAGAGTGAATGGAGCATGTGTGTGTGTGTGTGTGTGTGTGAGTGAGTGTGTGTGTGAGAGAGAGAGAGAGAGAGAGAGAGAGAGAGCGCACCAGTGAGTGCAGCTCTGACGGAGCTTGACAGGAGGAGAGGGCGTGCCAGAGCTGTCAGAGGAACAACTAGGACAATTCATAACAATGAGTCAGAACCGGGTTTGGCCTCCAAACCCAGATTCACGACAGGGCCCCCTCCCCCCAGGGGTGGATACCAGACACCCCAGTACCATCAGCCAAAAAAGAAAGGAAACAGCACCCCTCAAGGGAACCCCTCCCCCCCGGCAACAAACACTAACCCAGGGTGGGAGGTGGGGGAAACCAGTTAGGAGGCAAGCAACCCTTGAAAACACAATAGTACAAAAACAGAATAAAGACCAATCCCTCCTAACGAACCCCCAACCTGGCGCACTAACCCCCCTCTCCAGAAGTCCAAAGTTCGGGGGTCAACCAGAGTCCCAGGCCCCCAGTGTGTGAGGAGTGGCAGATCGGGTGGCCTGCCCAAGTCCCAAGTCCAGCAGGCGGCCCGTGGGATAGTGTCCGGCAGCCTGCCCGGGCCAGTGGACCACCTGTCCCATAAACCAAGTCCCTCGGGTGGCCGACTAGTGTGGTGGAGCCACCAGGACCTGTGAGGATGGCAGAGAAGCAGCCTACATACTCGGGACCATCGGCGGCCAAGCCAGGGAACAGAAGCCCCCCTGCCGTTCGAGGCTTGGAGCAGGAGTACCATAGCACCCGCAATGGTCCCGGTCTGGGACATGGCTGCACCCACGGTGGTCCCAGTCTGGGACGTGGCTGCACCCACGGTGGACTGCAGCTGGGCCTCTACTGCACTGGCGGTGGACTCCAGCTGGAGCTCTGCTGCACCCATGGTGACCTCCCCAGCGAGGGAGGTGATGCTCCTCCCATCCTCAGGAGTTGAACCCCAGTCCTCGGTTGCCTCCAACAGCTCTCCGACAACACTGGCCGGAGGCTCTGAGTCTGAAGGGAGAGAGAGAAAAACCGGGTCAGGGTCACCGGCAGCGGTGGAGCCCGGTGTGGCGGTCCCAA
Source organism: Pholidichthys leucotaenia (assembly GCA_020510985.1). Taxonomy (NCBI): domain Eukaryota; kingdom Metazoa; phylum Chordata; class Actinopteri; order Cichliformes; family Pholidichthyidae; genus Pholidichthys; species Pholidichthys leucotaenia. The sequence continues at coordinate 175,734,758 of CM035849.1, read as the reverse complement.
GGGCTACTGCGAACTGCCCCAGGTCCACCTCACCATGAGTTGGGTAGTGTGACATTAATATAGAAATTTGTGATATAATGGTACACACTTGCCTGAACTCTGGCTCCACCACCGTTCAGGACTCCGGCGATCTTGGGTGCGTGGGTTCCTCCTGTCTGTCCGGTGCCTTATCCCCGTCAGCCCCCTCCGCGAAAGCTGGACCCGCTTCGTCGTCAATGGGCGGCCCAGGTGGTGGCTGCTCCTCTCCAGCGACCCTAGGATGGAGCTCGAAGGGAATAGGAGAGGGAGAGCAATTAGGGTCGCCGGCAGCAGCAGAGCCCGATGAGGGGGTCCAGATGCGGCTTGGGGCCGCACCCGACTCCCCTCCCCAAAAGCCAGGCAAGATCCTTCCACCATCAACAAATGAACTACAGGAGAGACTACTTGCCTGTGCTTAAGACTACCGCCATCCAGGACTCCGACAACGATGCTCCTGGTCCCATTGGCTGGAGGCGGCGGCCCCCGCAGCGGGCATGACGATGGTAGCAGGGGTGTAACTCTCGTGCGCCATCCCCCATGCCTCTGGTTCCTTTGACGTGGTGGCTGTGGATGACTCCTTTGATGGCCCATGGGCTGGACCCTCCTGGTCCTTTGGCTCCTCCTCCCCTGAGTGACCTGGATCCGGGATCGATGGGCTCGTGGGGGCACATGGAAAAGAGTCATTAAGACCAGGCACGAGAGTACTGTACGCCGCTGGGGCGGAGAACTCAGGGGACTGCACGCCCCAAGTCTCCTCACCAGGAGGCAGGCAACATTGATCATTGATTGTGTAACTCGAATGGAAAGAAACATGCCTGTTCTCCTGGCACTGGAGGTCACCAGCAGCTTCAGAGGCGTCCTCTCTACTCTCCTGGCATTCCTTATTGGGTTGAGGCTCCTCCTCCCTCAGGGAAAGCTCTTTAAGTCTTTTAGCCATCTCTGGGAGGAGCCACGGCTTCACCTCCAAGATGAGGTCAGTTTTGGCCAGGACAGCCCACCTGCGTTCCTCCATCTCCTCCTGTGATGGGGCGGAGCATTGCCCGGAGCGGGAAGGCAAAGCTGTAGTATGTGGGACTGGACGCTTCTTGCTGCGGGGCTTCCTCCTTCTCCTCCTCTTGGGTGACGCGGGCATGAGGTAATCCAGAACACAGAACACCGTGCTGGGAAATGGGTCACCTATGCAGAGAGACCCCGTGTCCTCGGGAGAGGTGACCGAAGTGGCTGCGAGGAGCTGTAGCACCGGGAGATCTTCAGCTGATTCCTCACATGGCGTGGTGAAGATGTCCCGGAGGATCTCCATTGCCTCCGGATGATCCCAGAGGCTGTCTCGCTCCATGACCCTCCTCGCGGTGTCCCGAACCTGACAAGCTGTCGAAGAGGGACGGGGCCTCTGCGTCCAGGAGAGAACCTCCTGCAGTAGACACAACGAGCACTGCTCCCTATCTAACTCCATCTCCATCTTCTCGTCCGCAGGCTGCATGGATGCTGGCCCGGAAGACGAAGGGAATCCGAAGAGGGAGGAAGTCTTCCTTTGACGGGAACATTTCTTCTGGCGAGGGGCCCGCTCCGATTGCGGAGTGGCATTCTCCGGCTCCGCGTCAGGAACGGGAAGGATGACGGAGAGGATGGCGTCTACCCTATGGATTCCCCGGATGTGAGAGTAGCACCGCTCGAAGTCCTCTGCGACGAGTCGTGCCCACTTCCGCTCCTCAGGAGATCAAGACCACTGAAAGGGGAAGCCTGCCTCCTCCAGCAAATCCTGGGCTTCCTGCTCCTCGTCTGTCCAAGTCATTGTGTCCACGTATGAGGAGAAAAAGGAGAAAGGAAAAAAAACACAACTCTACTCCGCTGTTTTTTTTGTGTGTTTTTTTTTTAAGGTCAGAACATTCTGTCATGTACCCCTGTGCGCCATTACACAACGCACGAGGGAGAGAATGAAAAACCCAATCGCAGGAGTAGAGTGCTGTGTTTATTGAAGTTCACCAACATAACAAATCCAACTTTCACCAAATACAGTTCAGTCAGCCACACAGTATATGGAGAGGTGTAATGACAGAGTTGGCCACAAAGGTTACAGGGCACCTGCTGAATGCTCAACAGCCTGGTGCTACAGGGCTGCATTATGCACAAAACAGGAAAGGCGAGCAGCCTAATGCTGCAGGCCTGCTAGCACAGGAGAAAAAGCTAAGAAACACAGGTCTGGAGCTAATTCAGGGCAAGCCGTGCAGTCAGGAGGCAGAGCAGAGAAGCGGACCAGCCGAAACACCAAGGAAAGGAACATCTTAAAATGTCCGGCTGAGTAGAACGCAGGGAGTGAATAACATATGCGGAGGAACACGCTGCCACGTATGAAGGGGAATGTCACGACAATCTCCTTCCTCAGCAGTGGCAAACAAATACTCCGAAAGCTAACGAGGAAAGAGATTGCCAGTGTGTGAAAGCGTGGGCTAAACTGATTGGGAACAGGTGTGTGAGAGCGCATGTGAATGAGAGTGAATGGAGCGTGTGTGTGTGTGTGTGTGTGTGTGTGTGTGTGTGTGTGTGTGTGTGTGTGTGTGTGTGAGAGAGAGAGAGAGAGAGAGAGAGAGAGAGCACCAGTGAGTGCAGCTGACGGAGCTTGACAGGAGGAGAGGGCGTGTCAGAGCTGTCATTCACGACAGTAAAAGTAACACAGCATTTCAGAAAGGGAACATCATACCAACAGCAAAATATTGTGGTAGTAATGTGATGGTCTGGGGCTGTTTTGCTGCTTCAGGACCTGGAAGACTTGCTGTGGTAAATGCAACAATGAATTCTGCTGTCTAACAAAAAATCCTGAAGGAGAATGTCCGGCCATCTGTTCATGATGTCAAGCTGAAGCACACTTGGATTCTGCAGCAGGACAATGATCCAAAATACACCAGCAAATCCACCTCTGAATGGCTTAAGAAAAACAAAATGAAGACTTTGGAGTAGCCTAGTCAAAGTCCTGACTTGAATCAGATTGAGATGCTGTAGCATGACCTTAAAAAGGTGGTTCACGCTCGAAAACCCTGCAATGTGGCTGAGTTACAACAATTCTGCAAAGATGAGTGGACCAAAATTCCTCCACAGCGCTGTAAAAGACTCATTGCCAGTTATTGCAAATGTTTGATTGCAGTTGTTGCTGCGAAGGGTGGCCCAACCAGTTATTAGGTTTAGGGGGCAATCACTTTTTCACACAGGACCATGCAGGTTTGGATTTTTTTTCCCTTAATAATAAACACCTTCATTTAAAAACTGCAATTTGTGTTTACTTGTGTTATCTTTGTCACGATCTGAGGGTGGGGGGATTCCACCAGGCTCAGTCTTTTTGGCTTTTTTCATATTTGTACTGTAATGTCATTTTGAGTTGCAATTCCTGTTATTTTATCCTTGGTTGAATTGTCACATATTCTGTATTGTTTCTTAGTATGATTTATTTTCCTGTTTACGTTCATTATAGTTTGTTAATTACATTTTTGAAGGTACCTGTCTTTATTTTTGCCATCTCATTATATTTTTATTTTGTTGTGTTCTCCCTCTGGGTTGACAGCTGTCAGTGGCGTTTCCGGGTCTTGCTCTGCGTGGGCGTTGCCCCTGTTAGCTGTCAGCTCCGGTCGCTCCCCTCTTATTGTTTCCAGCTGGTCCAAATTATTAATCATTGTTACCTTTTGCCTGCTCATGTGACCCACACCTGTTTCATTTGTTTCTGGCCCTATTTAAGGGCTGTTATTTTCATTTCTGGTTGCGGCAGTCTTGAGTTTCCCTTCCTTCATCTCCACCAGAGCCCAGCCCTTGCTCTGGTGTGTACTTTATCTGTAAGTTTGCTCGTTTGGTTGGATTTTGTGTTAGAGCACTGTTTTGGACTTTGTGTTTGCTGTTTTCAATAAATCTCACAAACTACAGTCCAGCGCATGGGTCTCTCCTCTCTGTCCCGAAGTGCATTCATGACAGAAGACTGCCGCCAGTAAGGGACCCAGCTGCTGTGGTTTGTGGGTTTTGGGATTTTTTTTTTTGTTTCACTCACCTGTTTGTGGAGCTCATCATGTCCCCAGCACACCGGCCTCCGACAAACAAAGGGAGATCGGCAGCGAGGGTCCCAAGTGTGGAGGAGTAGTGGGCTGCTGAGTTCGTCCAGAGCTTTGTGGATGAAGCTCTTGCCTCTCACAGCCCAAAAAAGATCTGGGAGAGTGTGGATTTAGCGACCGCCATTGTCGAAGCGCACCCAGGGTTATGGAAGCATGTCCAGTTCGCGGACTTGTTGGCCATGCTCTCCGTTCTGCAGCAATCCTTCCCTGGGTTGACGTGGGGCCTGTCTCCAGTGAACCCAGAGCCTACACGGAAGTGCACTCCGTGGAAGACACCCTGCTTCGTCTCCAATGCGCCCACTCCTGCTCCCACTTCACCGGCTCCAAGACGCCATTGGAGGAGGAATACCCCCACCTCTCATGCAGCATCTTCCCTGTCACCAAGGTCGATAACTCCCGCAGCAGCCCCCTTGTCTAGTTTTTCTTCTCCGGCTGTCTCGTCAGCTTTTCCCTCTGCTGCTGCTGCTTCTTCCTCTTCCTCGGTGATTCCTCCCGCTGCTGAGGGGTCAGCCGTTTCCTTCCCAGCTTCGCCCGTCACCTTATCTGCAAGGGTGGCTCCTCCACATTCCACTGAGGGGCCCACAACTGCTGAAGTCATGGAGAGGGCTGATTTCCACCCAGCTGCAGCAGAAGACATCGCTCCCAGGGAATTCAGACAAGTGGTTTTCAACCCTCATTCAATTAAACATGAATTATCTTGCCTAATTCCTGCCGGTGAGGCTCAGATTAGGCAGTCCTCTGAGTCCTCACCATCTGCTGCAGCCATAGACTACTCACCTGCTCTCTCTGTGTCTCCTCTTTTCTCCCTTGAGTATCCGCCGGACCCAGGACTGAGCCGCCAGGCTAGGGAGGAGCCTGCAGCCCTGGAAGACCTGGTTGCAGCCCCACAGTCATGATTTGGATGGAGAGAGAGTGCTGAGACAGAGCTGATGCCTGCGCCGACAAGTGAGCATCCCCGGGCCTCAACTATGCTGGATGCAGTGCCAGCAGAGAACTGGCCTCCTGTTGCCACGTCGGGCAAGCCACCTGCGTGGGTCACGTTGCCGGGGGGTCCTAGGACTGCATCAACCACCACGCCTGCTGCTGGGGTCACCACAGCAGAGTTCGAGCTGGATTTCCAGAGGTCCAGGTCCGAGAAACCATCGTCTGGATCGACGGAGTCCTGGACGGCGGTGGAGCTTGAGATCAGGCAAGTGCTCTCCTTTGTCTTTGTTGTATCTATTTGAGATCTTGCCTGGCTCTTGGTGGGGAGAGCCAAGTGCAGCCGTCAGCTGTGCCTGAGCTCGCCTCGCTGAGCTCCACTGCCTCCGGTGACCCTGACCCTGTTTCTCTGCCTCTCTTGCCTAAGCTTTCTCCCAGGGTCACCGAGGATTGTCCAGCTCCACCAGAAGCCTCCGTGGGTTCAGGCTCGCCGCCCGAGGTCACCATGGGTCCAACTCTGTCCCAGCCCAGAGCCTCTGTGGGTGTTGCTCCCCCTCCGGCTGAGGTCGTTGCGGGTGCTCCGTTTCAGCCCGGGGCCTCCAAGGGTGCTGCTTCCCTGTCCGAGGAGGTCATCGCGGGTGCTTCATCCCAGCCCGGAACCTCCGTGGGTGCCGCTTCTCCTCAGTCCGGGTTTCTGTGGGTGCTGTGTCCCAGTCGGGAACCACCGTGGGTGCTGCACCCCAGCCTGAGACCAACTTGGGTGCTGCACTCCAGCGTGGGTCAGCCGTGGGTGTTACGCTCCAGCCCAGGGGTCATGGAGGGTGCAGCTCTGGCCCAGTCCGGGTCCACCGAGGGTGCAGCTTTGGCCCAGTCCGGGTCCACCGAGGGTGTAGCTTTGCTCCAGCCTGGAGCCACCGCGGGTGTTGCTTTGCTTTAGCCCGGAGCCACTACGGGTGCTGCTTTGCTCCAGCCTGGAGCCACCGCGGGTGCTGCTAGGTCCAGTTCCAGGACCGCCGTGGATGCTGCAAGCCAGTCTGACGCCGTCGTGGTTGCCCCTTCTCTGCCAGATGCCATCGTGGGTCCCCCTCCCCTGCCTGAGGCCATCAAGGTTCCCCCTCCTCCACCTGATGTCATCGTGGCTCCACCTATTTCTCCACCCTCCACACTTCTGGTCATCTCAGTTGGGTGGCCGCCTCCTGGACCACCTTCTCTGTGGTGATGGTTCAAGAACTGTTGCTGACCGCCTGACAGACTGTGCCATTAGGTTGGGTGGCTCATATTCTCCGGCAGACCACCCAACTCTTACCACCTCGCAATCTGCCAGGCCCGGGACTTCGGCTGGCCACCGGAACAGTCTTGCTCCTTGGTCTAGGGGGCCTAGGTGCCCGGTTCTGTGTGGGTCCTGAGGAGGACTTTTGTTTTGGTTGTTTCCTCTTAGTCTGGGCTTTGCTGGGATGTTTATTCTGAGAGTTTTTCTTATTTTCTTGGATTTGGTTTGGTCCCTCCGTGCCTTGGCGTCCCTCCTCCCACCCGGGGTGGGGTTGCTTTTTTGTTGGGGTGGGTTTTTTTGTGTGGAGGGTTCTGTTCTATCAATGTCGCCGGGGTGTCTGGTGTCCACACCTTGAGGGGGGCTCTGTCACGATCTGAGCGTGGGGGGATTCCACCGTGCTCAGTCTTTTTGGCTTTTTTCATATTTGTACTGTGTTGTCATTTTGAGTTGCAATTCCTGTTATTTTATCCTTGGTTGAATTGTCACATATTTTGTATTGTTCCTTAGTATGATTACATGCATGTTAGGTTAATTGGCTGTTCTAAATTGTCCCTAGATATCTGTTTCCTATAGGCCCTTAGAATAGAGGGTTAGTGTTAATGAAAGCGCTTTGAGTGGTCTTTGTGACTAGAAAAGCGCTATATAAGTGCAGGTTAGTTAGTTAGTTAGTTAGTTAATTTTCCTGTTTACGTTCATTATAGTTTGTTAATTACATTTTTGAAGGTACTTGTCTTTATTTTTGCCTTCTCATTATATTTTCCATTCTGTTGTGTTCTCCCTCTTGGTTGACAGCTGTCAGTTGCGTTTCCAGGTGTTGCTCTGCTTGGGCGTTGCCCCTGTCAGCTGTCAGTTCCGGTCGCTCCCCTCTTATTGCTTCCAGCTGGTCCAAATTATTATTAATCATTGCTACCTTCTGCCCACTCATGTGACCCACACCTGTTTCATTTGTTTCTGGCCCTATTTAAGGGCTGTTATTTTCATTTCTGGTTGTGGCAGTCTTGAGTTTCCCCTCCTTCATCTCCACCAGAGCCCAGCCCTTGCTCTGGTGTGCTTTATCCGTAAGTTTGCTCGTTTGTTTGGATTTTGTGTTAGAGCACTGTTTTGGACTTTGTGTTTGTTGTTTTTAATAAATCTCACAAACTGCAGTCCAGCACGTGGGTCTCTCCTCTCTTCCCCGGGAGGGCATTCTTGACAATCTTTGTCTAATATTTAAATTTGTTTAATGATCTGAAACATTTAAGTGTGATAAACATACAAAAAAAATGAATGAGAAATCAGGAAGGGGGCAAACACTTTTTCACACCACTGTAAATAAACTGGTAACTGGAATTGATAAATAGACATGGTAAATGGCATTCACTTATATAGTGCTTTTATTCTCATCTCTTGATGACCAAAGGGCTTTACAGATCCTGCTATACACCCATTCACACACACATTCACACACTGATGGCGACATGCTACCTAACATGGCGCTTCCAGACCCACCAGGAGCAATTGGGGTGAAGTGTCTTGCCCAGGGACACAATGGCTGGATACTCGAGGAGACCGAGATTCGAACAACCAAGCATGTGGTTATTGGATGACCTGCTCTACCTCCTGAGTCACTGCTGCCCCCCAGGTAGAGTAATTGTATTGCACAATTCAAGATACTGTACAAGACCTTTTCAGAATCTGGTTCTTTTATGGTAAAAAGATAAAAATCACCAGGTTAAAATTATTGTTTTAACAGAAGAGGGTTTTAACATAATTATTGTTTTAACAGAACAAATTTTTTAGTAGCAGTAGGAGGATTCATACTGTTCAGCATTAATGGTGAATTCATAGATGTGCAAGTTACCCATGCCATGGGCATTAAAATACCCCATACTATCACAGATGTTTGCTTTTGAACTCAACACTGATAACAATGTGGATGGTCCTTTTCCTCTTTAGGGTGGATTCACACTACAGCGTTTTGCCAGCAGAGGCAGAGGTATGCCAAAATGTCAGTAAAAGTTGGTCCAAAGTTGGTAAAAGTTAATGATAGTTGGTGTTTGCTGGCAAACGCTGGCGAAAGTTGTGTTCTTTGAAAGTTTTCAGTATGTTGAAAATTTGCTGACATTTGGAAATACATGTTGGTGAAAGTTGCACTCAGTTTGTAAAAGTTCCTGAGCTCTGGGCTAAGTTATGCTGAGTTTACCTAAGTCAGCCTCAGTTAAACCTGGGTTCACACTGTAGTGTTTGGACTGACTTTTACAGATGTTTTGAAAAATCAGAGAAATTAGTCCAAAGGTTGGTGAAATTACACTTGTGAGCAGGTTTTTTTAATCCAGCACATACCAACTTTTATGAACTTTCACAAACTTTTGCTAGCATTTGCCAGCGTTGCATTCAGCATTGGGAAACTTTTGTCAACTTAGGCTAGTGTATGTGTAGCTGTTGCCAACTTAGGCTAACTTAAGCAAATGAATACTCAGAGCAGGTCAGCTGACATCAGCATCAGGCGACGTTCATATAGAGATCAGCATTTGTGGAGGCTTCCTGCCATTCTGGACCTGCTTCAGGGGTGAACACAGCTCCCTTGGGCATACGTTTCAGTATTTATTTTTGTTTTATATTCCTATGTAGTTACTTCTGCATGTCCTTTTCCCTTGTTCATTCATTCATTCATTCATTCATTCATTCCTTTATTTATTCATCTAAAAAATAATACAATAATGCCTATATAGACTCCAGCAGTAAATCTGCAATTAAAATGTGAATGTGGATGGAATTTTAAAAAACTATTTAGTGTATCATCATATAAATAAAATGACGGGTGACTGTATTTTGACTGTTACAACTCTCTCCATTAAAATAACATAAAATCCCATTAAATATCATTTACTGACACCACATCAGTGCTGTTTGATTCCCCACAGTGGAAGCTGAACCAATAAATCCTGGAGAATGATTATGCATGGAGTAGAAAATTAAGAACAATAAATTTCTCAATGAGATTTTTTTTTTCTTTTGGGCTGTCACATTTTTGGGAGATTATATATTTTTTTTTCTTTTTTTAATTCCACCTTCTCTCCACTTCTCTTTCCTACATGCATGTCTGAAGTGAGTTTCGGTCTAAAAACATCAGCATCCACCGGCATTTCAGTCAAACGCTGATCTTTATATGAGTGTCGCCTAACACTGATGCCAGCTGACCTGCACTGAGTGTTCATTTGCTTAAGTTAACCTAAGTTGGCAACAGCTACATATACACTAGCCTAAGTTTGCAAAAGTTTGCCAACGCTGAATGCAGTGCTGGCAAATGCTAGCAAAAGTTTGTAAAAGTTCATAAAAGTGGGTATGTGCTGGATTTACAAAAAACCTGCTCACAAACGTAATTTCACCAACCTTTGGACTAATTTCTCTGATTTTTCAAAACATCTGTAAAAGTCAGTCCAAATGCTATAGTGTGAACCCAGCTTTAGCCTGGAGGACTGAAATGTGGACTTGTCAGACTGCAGCACACTTTTCCACTTTATGTCAGTCCATCTCAAATGGCCTTGGGCCCAGAACAACCAGCGGCATTTCTGGGTGTTGTTGATATACAGTATGGCTTTCACTTTGCATGATTTAGCTTGCGTTTGTATGTAGTGTTGAACTGTCTTACTGGCAATGGTTTTCTGAAGTGTTGCTGAGCCCACATGGTAATAGCCTATACAGAACGTTGTTGGTTTTTAATGCAGTGCCACCTGAGGGATTGAAGGTCCCGGGCATTCATTGTTGTTTTTGGCCTTGTCACTTACATGCAGAAATTTCTCCAGATTCTCTGAATCTTTTGATGATATTATGGACTATATGATCAAATCCCTAAATTCCTTGCAACTCTAGATTGAGAAAAATTATTCTTAAGCTGTTGAATGCAGTTGTTCACAAAGTGATGAAGCTTTCCCCATCCTTGCTTGTGAACAACTGAGCTTTTCGGGGATGCTCCATTTATATCCAATCATGACACTCCCCTGTTTCTAATTATGGAATGTTCCAAAAAGGTGGGGGTTTTTTTTGTTTTTTTTTTAAATATTACTCAACTTTCCCAGTTTTTTGTTGCACCTATCCCAGCTTTTCTGGAATGTGTTGCAGGCTTCAAATTTAAAATGAGTGAATAGCCAAAAAAAAAAAAAAAAGTTTATCAGTTTGGACATTAAACAACTTGTCTTTGTAGTGTATTTAACTGAATATAGGTTGAAAAGGATTTTTAAATCATTGCATTTTATTTTTATTTACATTTTTCACAATGTCCCAACTTCACTGGAATTGGGGTTTGGAATTGGTGTTTCTATGTTTACAAAATAAAATTTAAATCTGTTTTTTACTTAAAACTGCATGGATAACAATATCTACAGCCGTGGACAAAATTGTTGGTACCCCTCTGTTAATGAAAGAAAAACCCACAATGGTCACAGAAATACAGTAACTTGAATCTGACAAAAGTGGTAATAAATAAAAATTCTATGAAAATTAACCAATGAAAATCAGACAATGCTTTTGAATGGTGGTTCAACAGAATTATTTTAAAAAACAAACTCATGAAACAGGCCTGGACAAAAATGATGGTACCCCTAGAAAATATTGAAAATAATGTGACCATAGGGACATGTTCAACCAAGATGCTCCCTCTAATTAACATCACAGGTGTCTACAAACTTGTAATCAGTCAGTCGGCCTATTTAAAGGGTGACGAGTGGTCACTGTGCTGTTTGGTGACATGGTGTGTACCACACTAAACATGGACCAGAGGAAGCAAAGGAGAGAGCTGTCTCAGGAGATTAGAAAGAAAATTATAGACAAGCATGTTAAAGGTAAAGGCTATAAGACCATCTCCAAGCAGCTTGATGTTCCTGTGACTAGAGTTGCATATATTATTCAGAAATTTAAGATCCACAGGACTGTAGCCAACCTCCCTGGACGTGGCCGCAGGAGGAGACGGATAATACGAATGGTAGCAAGAGAGCCCAGAACAACCTCTAAACACATTCATGGTGAACTCCAAGGTCAAGGTGCATCAGTGTCAGATCGCACCATCCGTTGTTGTTTGAGATAAAGTGGACTTCATGGGAGACGACCAAGGAGGACACCACTGTTGAAAACAAATCATAAAAAAGCCGGACTGGAATTTGCTAAACTGCATGTTGACAAGCAACAAAGCTTCTGGGAGAATGTCCTATGGACAGACGAGACAAAACGAGCGGTGCAGTGGTGCAGTGGTTAGCACTGCGGCAGCACAGCAATTCACCCTTGGCCATGGAATCCCTGGTTTGATCTCAGCCCCTGACCAACAGTGATCTGTGTGGAGTTTGCATGTTCTCCCCGGGTCTGTGTGGGTTTACTCTGGGATTTTTTTGGTTTCCTCCCACAGGCCAAAAACATGCAGGTTAAGTTAATTGGAGACTCTAAAATGGTGGCCCTAGGTGTGAATGTGTGTGTGAATGGTAAAGGGATAGCGCCGTACCGTTGCTGCTTCATCCATCCAGGTGGATGCCCTCAATTTCCCCTCTGGGGATCAATAAAGTATACAAAAACTGGAACTTTTTGGCAAGGCACATCAACTCTATGTTCACAGATGCAAAAATGAAGCATAACAAGAAAAGAACACTGTCCCTACTGTGAAAGATGGAGGAGGTTCTGTTATGTTCTGGGGCTGATTTGCTGCATCTGGCACAGGGTGTCTTGAATCTGTGCAGGGTACAATAAAATCTCAAGACTATCTATTATCTATCTATCTATCTACTATCTACTATTTTGATTGTTTCAACTGTCTTGTTTTTTTACTTTACTTGTTTATTTTTCTCTTGATGGACCTTGAGTCTGGAATAAAGTCTTTGATTGATTGATTGATTGATTGATTGATATCAAGGTATTCTAGAGAGAAATGTGCTGCCCAGTGTCAGACAGCTTGGTCTCAGTTGCAGGTCATGGGTCTTGCAACAGGATAATGACCCAAAACACACAGCTAAAAACACCCAAGAATGGCTAAGAGCGAAACATTGGACTATTCTAAAGTGGCCTTCTATGAGCCCTGATCTAAATCCTATTGAACATCTGTGAAAGGAGCTGAAACATGCCGTCTGGAGAAGGCACCCTTCAAACCTGAGACAACTGGAGCAGTTTGCTCATGAGGAGTGGGCCAAAATACCTGCTGAGAGGTGCAGCAGTCTCACTGACAGTTACAGAAATGGTTTGATTGCAGTGCTTGCCTCAAAAGGTTGTGCAACAAAATATTAAGTTAAGGGTACCATCATTTTTGTCCAGGGGCAAAGCACAAGCTTTACCTTTCATTTAATGTAAGATTGTCTGTTGATAAAAGATAATAAGCAAATTCACACAAAAATAAGTGTGACAACCAACCCCATGTACAACGTCAGCCAAATCAAGCTGTAGCCTTTCATGCAAAAACCCATTCAATAAATGCAGGGTTTAATTTATGAGTAAACAAAATGTGTATTCATTGACAAAAAAATAATTTTGCCTATTTTTGTGGAACAGTATACTATTTATGCAATGTGCTTTAAAAGTTGAATGACAGGTGATATGTGTTGTCAAAGGCATAAAATAGATTTTTCATTCTTGGGAACAGAGATTTTTATATCTCTCTAGAGAAAGGCTTCCCCTTTCTATTACTGCCTCTGAATTATTTAGCACTATTACACATTTTTGATGGCTGCATGATATAGTAATATAATTCCTGATAAATTCTTGATAAATTTTCTCCTATTAGTTATTAAACAATGTATTAAAATGGTAGTGCATTTCTTATTGAAGAACACATTAAATCCCTGCAATGGTGGTTAGGTCTTTCCATATAATAAACAAAATAGATGATTACGTCAAGCTTTCAGAGAAATTGATTCCTCTTCACTTTAAATGATTAAGCTAAGCGCACATTTGATGAAAGCAGCAAAACAGGAAATAATCACAATAATACAGAGAAATAGAATGATGCGTCCCACAGGGCCTCTATCATTTTTCTAAATGAATGCTGGAATCAAACATGCACCTGCTTCATTCAGAGGTGGCAAAATCCTTTTTCACATCATTTTTTGCTGAGGGAAAATAATGTATTTTACCATGAAAATCCCTGTAAAGATTAAACTTTATAATCCCTTTTCACAAAATAATTTCACTATCACAGATACAAGATTATATTCAGTGAAACGGGTCATACCCACAATGTGAGAGGGGGTGGTTTCTGCAAAGCTACATTAATCCTTTATGGACAGCTCAGTATAAAACATTGTTAATACTCAATATAAAAAAAAATGTGCTCACATATATTTCATTCATAAATGCAGGTGTCACCCTATGCATGGACTGTGGGGTGTCTTTGAACCCAGAGACATCTGATTTGCTGTCAGACAAACAAGTCATCTCATAATATGTGTCCACTGGTCCAGTTTTTAATGGAAGGAATTGCATAGTGGGATGCGTGAAGTGCCAGCATGAGGAATAACCAGGTGGAGTGAAAGCAAATGATTGCCTTATTGTTAACAAATAATCAGTGAGCGCTGTCAAGGGGGAAAGACTTTCACTGGTCCTGCTGCTGGGAGCATCAAGGCTACACTTGATTGGTCGGAACATCTAGTTGTGGGCAGTTTACTACCGGATTTCATCTCCTTGTCAACATGGTGGATTTGTGAGTAAACTTTCTCTGAGATCTTTAAAACAAAAAAAGCATTTCTAATGGCCCCTTCACACAGCACGGAGATTGTTGAGAGATTAGGCCAATTTTTGATGTTTGGAATTGTTTGGGAGCTCCTTACCTGTTTTGGACTGAGTCAAAACTTTGAGGAGACCGTGACAACTGTGGAGATCACTGAAGATCATCGAGAGATCAAAAATTGGCCACATCTCTCAATGATCTCTGTGATCTCCACCCTTGTGTAAAAGCAGTATACCAACATTTGAGGCGAGGCAAGAAATGACAACAAAAAACACTGGTTTAAACACTCAGCACGTCACTGCAGTCAATGCATACCACGTGCCAGACCTCATTTGTAGTGAATCCTTGATGAGCACGCACGCGCGCGCACAAACACACAATCAATACATCAAATAGGTTCATTTTGTCTTCTTTTAATTATTTATCTTTTGTTCATATAAAAGACAAAAAATAAAATAGAAAGATGTCTTTACCTTCTTTACATGTTTCAACTGCACTGCAGCCTTCGTCAGAAGAGTCAGCTGATTGCTGACAGGTGACATTTATCAGCTGATTTTCGTAGGCGGGGCCAGCTCAGCAGATCTGTCGGATCCACCGAGCCGGCCCCGCCTTCCGCCGTCAGATGGTCTCTGGAGAATGTGGTCCCAGGTGTGGGAAAGCATAAAGGCCCCCTCATCTCTGTTCATGGTGTCTTTTCCCTGCTTCCTGATTTCTATGGCCGCCTTGATCCAGCGTTTGTGTCTGTTGCTCTCCGATCCAATAATTTTTGTGTTGTCCCAGTCCATGATGTGATTATTTCTTTTGCAGTGATCTGATATTGCTGATTTTAATGTTTCTTGTTCTGCCTTTTCTTTTTGTGATCTTGTGAGTCGTCCTTGTGTTTCCTTCTCACATTCCTTCTGGTGTTCTTTTTTTCTTGTGGTGAATAATCTTCCAGTTTCTCCAATGTAGGTTTTGTTGCATGATCTGCATGATATTTAATATATTACATTGCATTTTTTGTCTTGTTCTATTCTGTCCTTGGGGTGTACTAACAACTGTCTTAATTTTTTGTGTGGTTTGACTGCTGTGTTTATTTTGTATTTTTTCATGATCCTTTGAATTGGTTCCGTGATCCCTTGTATGTATGGTATAGTTATGGTGTCCTTGTTTTTGATTTCGGCTTTTGTTCTGTGTCTTATTTCCTGTTTATTTTCTTTGTTTTTGACTTGCTGTTTCCCTTTGTTTATGGCCCATACTGGATATTGGCAGCGTATAAGTGCATGTTTTATGTGGTTTTCCTCCTCCTGTCTGTCTTCTTGGTCCGTGATGATGGTGGCTCGTTCATATAACGTCCTGACGACTGATAGCTTGTGTGCTGTGGGGTGTTCCGATGTCTATAGTAGGTATTGATCTGTGTGGGTCGGTTTCCTGTAGACTGTGATTTTTATGCTGCTGTCATCGTTGTGGTGGATTTTCATGTCCAGAAAGGCTATGGTGCCATTTTCCTCCTCTTCGTGTGTGAATTTTATGTTCCCAGTGATGTCCGTGCTGTTCAGATGGTCAGTGAGTTCTTGTGTGTGTCCTTTCCTTATTTTTTCCAGAATGTCATCCACGTATCTCTTCCAAAGGGTGGGTTTGCATTGTGTAGGTGCTGTGTTGATGGCTTTGTTTTCCAGATCCTCCATAAAAAAGCTGCTCATGATGGCTGATAGTGGGTCTCCCATTGCAAATCCTTCTTTTTGTCTATAAATTTTTCCTCTGAATTGAAAATAAGTGGATTTTGCAACAAACTGTAATAATTTGGATATGTCATGAACTGTGAGATTGGTGCGTCTTTTTAGGGTACTGTCCTTGTTGAGGCGTTCTTGCACTATATGTAGTGTGACGTCAACAGGTGTCTTTGTGAATAAATAGATGACGTCATGTGAAATGAGGATCTCATCTGATTCTATTTTTATATCTTTGAGTTCTTGTGCCAGCTCTTTTGAATTTTTGCAGTGGAAATCTAATAGTCCAAGGAGGAGTTTGATGATTTCAACTAGGGCTTTTGATAAGTTGTACGTGACTGATCCGATACTGTCTATTATCGGCCGCAGTGGGATATCCTTTTTTGTATATTTTCGGAGTTCCATAGATCCGGGGGGTGATGCTGGCTGTGGGGATCAGGTGATCATATGCGTCCTTTGTGATTTTTTTGCTTTCTAATAGAGGTTTGAGAAGGGCTTTTAGCATTTTATTTCTTTTCTTCTGTGGGGTTTGTTTTAATGATTTCATATGTGCTTTCATCTGCCAACATGGTTTCCATTTGTTTTTCGTATGTTTCCGTGTCCAAAATTACTGTTGTTCTGCCTTTATCTGATGGGAGGATTGTGATCGTTTTATCTGTCTTGAGTGAGTTTAATGCTTTTTCTTCTTTTCTTGTAACTTTGCTTTGTGGTAATTTGGCCGTTTTTAGGATTCCTGTGGCTGCGTTCCGGAGTGATGCCTTTTCTCCTTGGTCCTGGATTTTTTCACATGCCAGTTCTGTTGCGAGGATGTATTCTTCATGGGGTATTTTAGCTGGTGTGATGGCGAAGTTCAGTCCTCTGCTCAGCACTGTTTTCTCCGTGTCCGTGAGTGTGCGTTGTGATAAGTTTTTGACCCACTTAGCATTCATTTCCGTGTGTGTTTGTCTTCGTCCGTTCTTCCTTTCTGTGAGTTTTTTTTAGTTTTTTCAATTGGCGGTTTTTCGTTGTAATGAATTCTTGTTCGTGTGCGTGTTTTAATTGTGCTTTTATCTGTTCCTGCGTTTCCTGGTCGGTCAGGTAGCGTTGCTTGAACATGTCCATTTCCTCCTTGATTTGGTTGTTGATTTTGTCCACTTTATTTGCCGTTATTCTTATACGTTCTTTGATGAGGTCTTTCCGTGCTTTGTTGATAATTTTTTCTGCGTTTTTGGTCAGGATTGGATTTCTTATGTTAAGGCTTACTGGTGTGACATCCTCATCTCCGCAACGGAGATTAAATCGCAGGTGGTTTCTGAAGCGTGCCCGTGTTTTCTCCAATTTCTCCAGCCGGCGGAAGTCTTTGATGCAATCTTGTCCATAACTTCCACGTAATGCGTCAAATAGGTTCATTTTGTCTTCTTTTAATTATTTATCTTTTGTTCATATAAAAGACAAAAAATAAAATCGAAAGATGTCTTTACCTTCTTTACATGTTTCAACTGCACTGCAGCCTTCGTCAGAAGAATCAGCTGATTGCTGCCAGGTGATATTTATCAGCTGATTTTCGTAGGCGGGGCCAGCTCAGCAGATCTGTCGGATCCACCGAGCCGGCCCTGCCTCCCGCCTCCCTACTTCTTCTGACGAAGGCTGCAGTGCAGTTAAAACATGTAAAGAAGGTAAAGACATCTTTCTATTTTATTATTTGTCTTTTATATGAACAAAAGATAAATAAAAAAAACACACAATCAGTTACTCTAACTGCTTGTTTACTTCCATTGCAGAAGCCTACTTGCCCACAGCAGCCCTCAAACATTCCTGCCTCTGATTACCCACACTGCTATGGTATATAAACCCCACTCACACCAGCAACAGTGTGGGATCGTCATGCAAGATCAGCTCTCTGCCAGTTGACGTCGTGACCTCTTGCTCCCCAAGTCTCGATGTGTACGCCCAGCGGCCAGCTCGTTTCTTTCTTCTCCCTGCTTCTTGGACCTCCTGTGTGTTGAACTCATTCCCTCTCCTGGAACTCCAAGTAAGTGTAAGGGTTTGGACATGACTGTGCTCATGTCCTTGCTTTATGTACATATTTGTTTTTCTGTAATCTTCAGGACATGACTTCAGCCATGTCCTTGCCCTCTGTTGTTATGTTTCTCTGTGCTGTGACTATCATTTGGATTTTTGGTCTCGGTGTGCTCTGTCTGCTCACCCCCACCTGTCCTGTGCTTCTTCGTTGTCCTTGATTGTTTCCCACCTGTCATTTCTTGATTACTTCCCTGTCTATACTGTATATGTCTCTGCCAGTCTGTGTCAGGTGTGGTGTCATTTGCATTCTGTCGGTTCTGTTCAGTGTGCTCTTGTGTTGTGTGTAAATTTGGTTTAAAAGCCCATGTGCTGTCATTTATTTGTTTTTGAGTTCTGTTAATAAATCACCAGATTTTGCACCACATTCCTGCATGTGCATGAGTCCCATTCACCACACCCTGACAGTAAGCTTTCACAACAAGTTTCAATCATACAATTAAAGATATGATCACAAAGATTCTTACAAATGATAAGTTCATAAGAATCTCCCAGTTCCTACAAATTCTGGAGTTCACAGACATTCAGAGAGGGGGGCATAGTTTCGTACGGCTGTCATTCAATTCGCAAAAGCAACTTGAGGCATTCTTGAAACTTGAGGTGCTTTTCTGTTGTACAATGGCCCTAGAGTTCTTACATTCTTCATAAGGATGCCTTGGGATCTTCCTACCACATACTTACTGCCATCTTACAAAATTTTTTATGCAGCTCACGGCACTCTCAAGTCATTGGTAGGAAGATTTTATGGCTTTCCTCACTTTTTGTTGGTAAAAATGTCACTCAAATGACATATTTCTGCCTTATGAGAGCCTCATTACCACCTTATGCATGCTGTATGAATCTCCATACCATTTCCTATGACCGCTGTAAGGAGCTCTCAAGAACAGCTTAAGGTGTTCTTGAGGCATACTTATGGCCAACATCTTGCATAGTTCTTATATTGTTCCTATGACATTCGTACAGCCGCCCTACAATGAGGTGTTTTCGTGGGACGTTCATAAAAATCTTGGACAAGACCATCGACCTGGCCACGAACTTATGAACGGTCTATGAATGCTGGATTCTCCTACAGCCACCTTAAGAAGGCTGTACAAAATAGTCCAAAAATTGTTTGTACAGTGTTGGCAGCTGTTGGTCAGGGTATCTGTGACTGTAGCTTAACCTCCCATATCAGGATCCAACTGGGCACCTGACCTACCCCTTAGAAACCCACCATTTGGATCAATCCCTTCTTCTACCCAGACATCCAAGTAAACCCACAACAATCCTAAACTGTCAAACTCACCCTCGCCTAAGGATTGCCACCAAACAAACCCCCACAACACCCACTCTAGGACTGCTTCACTCTCCCACAAGTAAGAACTCAAACCTGTTTGATTACCCTGTGATTTTCACAGTATTCCTGCTGAGTGGGCAGAACAACGTCCACACACTAATCTGCAATAAATACAAACCCTTGGCTTGGTACTCTACCCTCTGTGTGTTATGTCCTGCTTTTGGGTCCTGCCTGTGCATGAATTATGTCATCATTTACATAAAGTTTAAATAATTTTACTTTATGCTAGCCAGCTAAAATTATCAATATGGCCTCAAAAACTGACTTCAGCATGGATGAAAGAATGAATGTGGGCTGAACTGGGGCTCATGAGCATGTACAGAGAAAGGCACTGAATTGAGCTGTTCTGAGGAAAGCTGCAAAAGAGGGTCAAATGGTGGCAACCCACCTCCCAGCACAAAGCATTTGCACTGTCAAAACCAAAAACACTGGCGTATGGCAGGAAGTCTGGTGGAAAAGTTCACTGATGACTGTCAAAGTAGGGCCCTAAATCTTCAATACTATCATTTTTCTGGTCAAATTTGCCGGCTCACAGAGGTGGCTGCCAGTGTCATCATGTGTTGGATGTGGGTGGGCCTAATTACAATAGTCATTTACCCCAGCCTTTGAAAGAGGAGGAAATGTTAAAAGATTTTCACAAACAATTGTAAGACCATGAAAGTTTTTTTTTGTTTGTTTTTTTGAATGAAGGACATAAGATACCTTTTTAAACAATGTAGATTTGCTTTTAAGGGGATTTAAGTCTTGACAGTTCAGATAATGATTATCCTTTTTTTTTTTTTTTTGTATTTTGTATACTTTATTAATCCCCAGAGGGAAATTCAGGGTATCCACCTGGATGGATGAGGCAGCCACGGTACGGCACCAATCCCTTCACCATTCACACACACATTCACATCTAGGGCCACTTTAGAGTCTCCAATTAACCTAACTTGAATGTTTTTGGCTTAGGGTTTTATCTTTTATCTTATTTGCACTACAGATAGCATTACTGTACATAGACTGCTGTTGATGTTTTCATCCTTATTCCTTCTTTTCTTATGTATTGCGCACACCACTAAGAGAGAGAGAAATGGCATTTCAATTCTCCTGTATATCCTGTACCTATAGAAGAATTAACAAATAAAAATCTTTGAATATTGAACCTTGAAATACATAGTTGTGACCAGAGCAACATGAAGTAGGTTTAAAATAATACATTAAGACAATTAAAATAGGAAACTAATCAAAAGTTAGTTAAAATAGTGGGTCTTGAGCCTGTTTTTAAAACATGAACATTCTCGGCAGCCCTAATGTTCTCCGGCTGAAAGGGTTTCTGTCTGCCTTGCCTGTCTGCCTCTCTCCCTCCTCACTAATTGAGCACCTCTCCTGGCAGCTGCAATCGTCATCTGCAGCCAATTAAGGCCCTTTTCCACTAGCCTCACTTGGCCCTACACCGCACCACTCAGCCCGCTTTAGGCACTTTTCCATTAGCCCCAGCACCGGTTAGCAGGTACTTTTTTCGTACCTGATCCAGGGCAGGGTCTAACCGGGCCGAGTAGGGCTGAGTAGGGCTGTGATATGACTTTAAGAGACTGGTCGCCGCTGATTGGTCAGGTTGTAACGTCATGAAAGCGACTTTTTCTGCTGAATTTACTCCACCACCGCCATTTGTAATTGTTCAGCCAGTGGACACAGTGCGCGGATTTGCAACATGTCTTCATGTAAGGCTATCCCCTGGTCAAATGAGGAGGTGCGCAATTTTCTAGAAATATTAGGAGACGATCGCATCCAGCGCGAGTTGGATGGATCCACAAGAAATGAAAAAATATACCAGCAGGTGTCCGAGCAGATGGCTTCCCAAGGGCACATCCGCACTGCCAAACAGTGTCGGGAAAAACTGAAAAAGCTAAAAAGCGATTACCGAGCAGTGAAGGACCACAATGCTCGGAGTGGATCGGAGCGGAAAGAGTGGAAGTGGTTCGCTCAGATGGACGCCATCTATGGATGTAGGCCTGCTAGCAATGGCAGAGACATGGGGCTCGACACAGCCACTGTCACGCCCTTGGAAACCATGGATGGTGAGTGTTTATTTGATATTGCGCATCTGTTCGCCACTTGATCCTTTCTGTGCCAAGCTCACTGTTTTTAAGAAATAGGAAGGTTGTTAGATTGTGGGTAATGGTTGTTACTGAGGCTCGCGTATTGTTTTGCAGCCAACTGCAGATTCACGCTTGCTTGGTGTTAAGTATTAGCGCGAACAAAACGCTGAATTACGCTTATTGTATTCCGGTTAAAAACTTGAGAGTGTTGTGTACATGTTGCACTTTGGTGTTAAGTTTTAAATTGCGTGCATTTTCTTTCTAGAATCGCAGTTCATATCACAGGCGTCCACTTCAATGGACATGGACAGAGCGGACTCTCCTGCGTCTGCCTCTGCCTCTGCCTCTGCATCTGCATCTGCGTCTGGCGGAGCGCCATCTGGATCGACACCCGTGTCAGCCACAGCACCAGCTCCATCTGGTTCACTTTCAAGTGCCGGTAAGGCACAATAACCACGATTTTTTTGGGTTGAAACAGGTCCAGCGGAAACCAGGGTCAAAAATCCATCCATCCATCCATCCATCCATCTTCTACCGCTTAATCCTTTACAGGTCGCGGGGGGCTGGAGCCTAACAAGTTATGTACCAAACTGATCAATGCAATTTCCTGTAGCTGCATATTAATTAATTGAAAATGTCTTTTTAAATGTCCAAAATCATACCTGTCAAGGCATACCTCATGTCTCCCTTATTGGGGGGCTTTCACACCTGTACTGAGTACTTAAAAACTGTATTTATCGGCAGATGAAAGAAAACTGACCCCCCCCCCCCCCCAAAAAAAAAAAACAGCAACTGCAACATGAACTACAGTGGTACCTCTACTTACGAACGTCTCTACATACGGAATTTTCAGGTTACGAGACGCCTCAAGGGGAAAATATTGCCTCAAGTTACGAACGAAATTTCAGGATACGAAAGGCAAAAAAGTACGCGCTCCTCGCAGCTTCCGTAGTTTACCGAACGTAAACATACCTGTAGCTGCTCTGCCATTGGCTATCGCCTAGCATCTTCCTGGTATCCCATTGGCCACGAAGGTTGTTTTTTTTTCAAAACTTTATTAAGAACAAGGTGAAAGTTTTACGTGTGTGTACAGTACAGAATTAACATTTATTCGCTATGGGCCCCAAGAAAGTGATGGAGATAAGTGGAAAAGGAGAAAAGAAGAGAGTTTTTTTGTCCATACAAACAAAGAAAGGAGATAATCGAAAGGTATGAAAAGGGGATGCATCTTGCGTTTGGATGCGTTTGGTTGATCTCGCCAAAGAATATGGCCGTAATACAGTACATCAACGATCAGCACGGTATTAAAACAAAACGAAGCACTTACAAGCCGACAAAAGCAAACGTCCTTGGATCAGAACATGAACCAAAGAAGGCAAAGGGTGACGACGTCGACGACGATAGCAGTTAAAGGGTAAATGAACATAATTTTTATTATTCTTTCTCTTTTATTATTCTTTCTCTCATTTTAAACTCTCATTTTATGTTTATTGTGCAGTAATCTAATTGTAACATGTATTTGTTACATGTTTTGATGCGTTTTTACGATTTATAAAAAATTTATGCCCGAATTTTGGGGGCTTGGAACGGATTACGGCATTTACATGTAAAAACGCGCCTCTACTTACGAATTTTTCACGTTACGAGAATTCTTCCGGAACGAATTAAATTCGTAAGTAGAGGTACCACTGTATTTCAAACATATTTATTCAAATGTACACTTTTAGGGACACAATCTTGAGCCACAACTTTTGGGTAATGTGAAAATAATAAGCCAAGTAGCACAAAAAAAATAAAATAAAAAAAAGATACAAAAATATTTTTCAAATTTACATTAGCACAAGGTAGATTGCTTAATTTGAAAGTACACAATAAGAATTATTCTGAATATAGTTCTTAATTGTCAGCTAGATACTGTATATACACTTGGAATTAAAGAGTTTTTAATTGTCAGCTTTGTTACACTAATGCACTTGGATGAACAAGTAGCAGCCTTTGCTGACTCTAGCATTTCTGAAGTGGCAGATCAGATCAGGTGGCAGATCAGAAGTGATCTGCCACCAATGGGGGTAGATTGTGCCCTGCCCCAAAAAATGACAACCCATCACTTCTGCTAGTGATGCATTGGATTTGGAAGGTGATTCCTCTCTGTTCCGGAGCCGCAGGACAGTAGAAAGTGAGGCCATCAGCCTAATGATTGAGTCCACCCTTCTCACTGTAGTGATAATAGCTCAGCTGAGAGATCTGCCCGCCCCGGCCATCAGCCTAATGATTAAGCCCACACTTCTCACTGTAGTGAGAATAGCTCAAGCTGAGCACTCTGCCAGCCCCCTAGCTGTGGGGGGGTCACACACACGACGTGTTACTCAACACACTCACTAATTTTTTTTCCCATATATTTTTCTTTGGGGCGTACAGAAATGGCAATACGCCCGTATTTGCTGAAATTGCATTTTCCCCATATTAAAATACGGCAAAAACGTATCACTTGACAGGTATGGGTTATGCTTTGGTATTCACTTTATAATGTATTTCTAATCTTTTTGGCATTTATGTATGTGGTTATTTATTCTCTTTTCATTTTTCTTTCCCTTATCCTTTTTTTTCTTTTTACTTGTTTCTCCTTTCTAAAGGTCATCCAGGGCCAAGAGTTGCAAATTAGCTAATAGCTATACACTGTTTGTGCAACACATCAGACTGATTGTCATTTGATTAATTTTCTATGTTTATTGCACTGTCCCTGTCAAATAAACAAATAATCTAATCTAATCACTTACCCGTGATCGACAACCCGGTCCCATTTTTAGGTGTGGTGATTGAAGTGCTGTTGTAACTCCTGTTTGAGAAAAACAAATAAAGCTCATGAACTGCCGTTGAAATCAACATGCGTCATTGAAATGCTTCGCATCAGCTGACTATTAACCCATTCAGATTTCTGCAGCCACACTACAAGCAACTATTTTAAACATTACCCATCCATCCATCCATATTCTTAATCTTAATCCTTTTTAGTTTTGCAGGGGGGCTGCAGCCGAAGACAGCACCCTGCGTGTTGCAAAATCTGCTCTACTGAGGGGCAGCAACATGACAGTTCAGCTTATATACAGCAATGAAGCATAATATAATAGTGACATTGCACCAGTGTAATTCCATAATATATGTAGTGATCCAGCTTTAACGACCATGCCTTTCTGTTTTTCCATATAGGAAAGAGGAAAAGGGGCAACTCCATCGCTGACCTCACATCAGCAATGGTCAACATGCATCGTGAGCAGCAGGACCAGCGCGAACGACACCATGGGGAGTACATGGAGCATTTGCGACAGGTGGCCGCAGATGTGCGGGCAGATGCGCATGAAGCCCTGGAACAGGACGCTGCGTTGCGCAGGGAAGAGCTCGCAGAGATGTCAGCATTCAACCGGGAGTTCCTGACCCTGTTTGGCAAGCTGGTGGACGTGTTTGGCAGTCGGCGTGTCTAAACATGTCTCCCCACGCCCAGTATGGTTTATTTTTTGGGGAAATTTGTCTGGTGGAATAAAATTGTATTGTTTGCATCAAAAGTCTGGTTTATCTGTTATGACACCGTATGAGAAAAGCCAATAATTACATACACATTCCATTCTCTGTTCACTCCACATGCTGCTGTTCATCAGGTCAGGTGTATAGCCTTCTAATGGTAATTTAATTTTTAACAACACAACGAAACGTAATGTCTTGGTAGGTTTTTTTTTTATTTTAAACAAATTTGCTATGCTGAATCCATTTCTCTGGAACGGGTACATTTTTTAGGTTATAAGCAGTTGTACAGGTGTGCTTTAACTTGTAGACACTGATAAAGGTAAGTACATGTAAGTTGAATGTTCCATCACCAGTCAAAATTTAATAAATTAAGAAGGAGTCTAGCAAAAATTTGGCACTAATAACAGTAGACACAGCTGTGTTTTTGTAGCACACAACTGTTGTTACCAACAAGTTGTGCCAAATTAGTATTAGCTTTGCATTTCCCCCAAGCTAAAGTTGCTTGTCTGGCAGCATTTTTTGAACATGCTCTGTGAGGTGTTTCTGCATGTTATTCACAGTACCACAACTGTTGTTGACAATAACTTGTGCAAAATTTAGATTTCCGAAAAATTAAAAATCAATTTGGAAGTAAAAGTGGGGGCCCTTTACATGGGAATATGACATGTATCAGCACATGATTGATAGTTCAATTTGCATTTCCACCTAAGCAAAAGTGGCTTGTCCAGATGCATTTGTTGAACATGGCCTGTGCGGTGTTTCTGCATGTAATTACCCATACCTTAACAGATAAGCGTTATGAACAACAGAGGACAGGTAGATGCAAAATGCACAACATTTTATTTACAAAAAACAGATGTTGTACATATGTATGCACATAAATGTGGCTGAAAATAAATTTCTACCTATTGCTACACAGGTGCTGCATCACAGCATCTCGTATGTCACCACCCTGCTCCTCTGCTCCCTGGGTCGCTGCCACCACTGGTTCATCTACTGCCTCATCCAATGTTGTGTCATACGTCTCTCCATGACTCTCACAAAGATTATGCAGAGCACAACAACTCAGCACCATAGATTTCACCAGTTTGAGGTCACAGTCATTCCTTTTCAGAAGGCAGCACCACCTTCCCTTCAGCCTGCCAAAAGCATTTTCCACAACCACACGTACTCAACTGATGGTCTGGTTGAAAGTGTGCTGTTCTGCAGTCAACCGTCCGGTGTCATGGAATGCTTTCAGCAGCCAGTTTTTCAGTGGATATGCAGAGTCTCCGAGGATGTAGTATCCCACACGTACCGCACCAATGATCCTGATGTGAGGTGGGAAGAGGTTTCCCTGACTGGCTAAATCCCACAGTGTGGACAGTCTCAGCACCCTAGCATCATGCATGCTCCCTGGCAGCCCTGCAAACACATTCCAGAACAACCCCTTTCCATCAACAACACCTTGAAGGATTATGGAGTGCCAGCCTTTACGATTAAAGTAGTCGGTGTGAAATTGTTGTGGTGCTATGATGGGTATGTGGGAGCCATCAATAGCACCAACACACAATGGAAGCCCCCACCGACTCTCCACGTAGGCTGACATTTCCATGAACCTCCCTTCATCCGGAAAACGGAGTTGTTCTGGAACCAGAATTGACTCTGCTGCTGCACAAAAATCCTGCACACACCTGCACACCGTTGTGATGCTGACCCCAAACAGATGGGCAATAGTGCGGTACTCTGAACCGGTAGCAAGCTTCCACAGTGCGATGGCCACTCTCTTCTTCACAGGCACACACAGGCGGAATGTTATATCTTGCCGCTCCATGCGTGGACGCAAATTGTGCCACAGGGAGGTAAAAGTCCCCTCAGACATCCGGAAGTTCTGCAACCACTCCGTGTTGGAGAAGCTGGGAACAATATCCTCCCACCACTGCGAGGCACGGTTGACTGCCCACACCGAGGGTCTGCAGCGATTATTTTGCAATGAAGCAGCCAACTGAAACACACACAGCATACATAATGTAATGTATTTAATACCATTGACCTGGCAACATAAAAATGCGGGACATAAAACTGACATGACTATAA
Source organism: Pholidichthys leucotaenia (assembly GCA_020510985.1). Lineage (NCBI taxonomy): Eukaryota > Metazoa > Chordata > Actinopteri > Cichliformes > Pholidichthyidae > Pholidichthys > Pholidichthys leucotaenia. Next base: position 175,708,004 of record CM035849.1, on the reverse strand, counting down.
AATGACATTTGCAAGCATTAGCATGCATTAACTTACCAAAATACGCTCCCTCATGTGTTGAGCATTTAACCTCAGAGTTGCAGCTTCATATTCCAATAAGGCAGCCAAGAGCCTCATGTACCCTGCCTCCAACCTTTGTCTCAACGCACGTCGTCTCAGTGCACATCGTCGTCTTATCTGGCTCAATTGTCTGGCCTTGATTGTAGTAAAAATCCACAGAGCAACCAAAATCCTCTCCTCCTCATCAGCCATTTTGTTTGTTGTGGAGGATTGGTCACGTGTTTCACGTCACGAGGGTGTGGCGCCGCCTGCTGTTCAACAAATCCCACCCACAGCAGGTGTGCCAGCAGGTGCGCCAGCAGTAGTTGAAAAGCAACTGAGGCTGAACCGAACCGAAGTGAGTAGAGCCGGGTTTTCAAATCGGGGCTGAGTGGGGCTAGTGGAAAAGGGCCTTTAGTGGGATAGTACAAGTAGGACACTCTCACTCCACTCTGTCTGGTTGCATCTGTTTGCTACCCTGTCTCAGCGTGCCTTGTGGTATCTTGCACTCTTGCTATGATTGAGTCTGCCAAGTTTTGACCCTTGCCTGCATGTTGACCTTGAGCTTGTCTGTGTTTTGGATTTATGTAGTGATGGCCAGATGAGGCTTTCTGAAGGACTTGAGGCCTTTCATCAAAATGGCTCATATAGACGAGGCTTCATGTGAAATTTCATTTTCTCTACCGGTACCAGGCCATCTAGTGGACTAAACATATACAACATGGAGATTTTTACAAGGGTATTATTGGTTTAATGTGTATTTTTTTCATTTCAATAAATGCACTGTCTTTTAAGAAATATCAATGATCATAAGGGAAAAAATAATAAAACTGAGGTGACTACAGTGAATGTGCTTGTGCTACTTATCCAGTTTTTTTTAAGAAATAATAATTTTTCAACTGTCTTTCCCTGTCGAGAATTCCTGCCTATTTGAGGCAGGAAGAATTAAAACCCAAGTGGAGGAGGTAGTTGGGTGTATTTATTGTGCAAAAACAGTTCAAACAAACAGTCCAGAAAAACTGTAAGAATAATTCCATATTGATGCTCTAATTGTGGAATCACATATACACTGTATATGTGTCATATTGTGTTCATCATATTGCTCATTATTGTTTAATCTCATTTTGGCCTTGGGTCTCAGAAGTTCTGGGTGACTGAGTTACAAAGTGTTGATACAGCTGCATGTTTAGGCTCATGCTGTAAATTTTTCCTGTGTGATAACACTCCCGGAGACAGAAAGACTCAAGGAGACAGATAATAAACGCCCTGCTTGGACCAAATGGAATGAACAGACTGCCGAGGACATTTGCATGGGGCGTTAGAATTAGAATGATACATGAATAGACTCGGAGTGCTGTTCATTGTATTCTCCTCCTGGCCAGAAGAATAAATTTGCTCATAACTCCAGAATTCGCCTATTGAATTTTTGACTCAGTCTAATTTAATTCAATTTTATTCTGTCATTTGGAACCCGAACAGGTACCTAACATCCTGCTCCTGTCCCGGCCGCTACGCCCGATTTCAGCGAGTGCACAGCTGATGTAAGACCTTCCCAGGCTGGACCCAACGGCTCAGTGTTACTGTAGTGAAGGCTACCAGTTCGGGGTGACTAGGAGCGGGAGGATAGGTGAAGGGTCTAGAACCCTGAAGGCGGCTTGAGTGTGAGTACATTTATTTATTGATTGACCCTGGGAAGAGAGTCCCCGAGGGTAAAAGCTGTGTTTGTTGACCCTGGGATGAGAGAGTCCCTGAGGGTTGTGAGCTGAGCGCTTGACACCACAAAGCCTGGTGTACGCTTCTGCTCGCCATAGCCATGGTTCGGTTTCGGTCTGGGGCAGTTTGGGTTCGGCGAGATGAATGCTCAGTACTGTTGTTAATACACGGAATTGGTGTAAGAGTCTCCAATACAATCGCAGTGAGCACTGATTAAAGTGGACCGGTAGAAGAAGGGTTAACCTTTAAGTAATAGCGCTGGTTTAAAAATTACTGCAGTTTTGTTTGTTTGTCTAATTGTTTATTTGTGTTATATGGTTTGTCCTGGCGAGACCGCGGAGGCGAAAGTACAAGTGCCGCGATGGTTGGAAGCCGTGTTTGTCTATTGTGTTTCTGGTTATGTGAATATTGTCTCATGGAGTGATGATAAAAATTGTGAATTAGTCTATGGGAACTTGTAAATAATAATTTGGGTAGAAAGCGGATTATGTTCTCACAGCAGTGAAGAGAAAAACAAGAAGGGTTCATGTTAGAGTGTGAGGTTGCCAAACTCGCTCTTTTTCCGTTGAGGTTGCCATTTTAAGCTTATTTTAAGCTTGTTTTCCAGGCTGTTTTACTAACAGTGTGTATATGTGTTAATTTAAAGCTTGTGTGTGTGTGTATGTGTGCGCAGCTCCCTAGCTGTGACCTTGAGTGAATCGGGGAGTGAAAGAGAGCTGCATTTGTGTCTGTCTGTTGTGGGCCCGTGTGTTTAAAAATAGACGTGGACAGAACTGTTGGTACCCCTCTGTTAATGAAAGAAAAACCCACAATAGTCACAGAAACAACTTGAATCTGACAAAAGTGGTAATAAATAAAAATTCTATGAAAATTAACCAATGAAAATCAGACAATGCTTTTGAATTGTGGCTCAACAGAATTATTTTAAAAGACAAACTCATGAAACAGGCCTGGACAAAAATGATGGTACCCCTAGGACACCACTGTTGAAAACAAATCATAAAAAAGCCGGATTGGAATTTGCCAAACTGCATGTTGACAAGCCACAAAGCTTCTGGGAGTATGTCCTATGGACAGACGAGACAAAACTGGAACTTTTTGGCAAGGCACATCAGCTCTATGTTCACAGACGCAAAAATGAAGCATAACAAGAAAAGAACACTGTCCCTACTGTGAAAGATGGAGGAGGTTCTGTTATGTTGTGGGGCTGCTTTGCTGCATCTGGCACAGGGTGTCTTGAATCTGTGCAGGGTACAATGAAATCTCAAGACTATCAAAGTACTGTATTCTTGAGAGAAATGTGCTGCCCAGTGTCAGACAGCTTGGTCTCAGTCGCAGGTCATGGGTCTTGCAACAGGATAATGACCCAAAACACACAGCTAAAAACACCCAAGAATGGCTAAGAGCGAAACACTGGACTATTCTAAAGTGGCCTCGAATGAGCCCTGATCTAAATCCTATTGAACATCTGTGGAAGGAGCTGAAACATGCCGTCTGGAGAAGGCACCCTTCAAACCTGAGACAACTGGAGCAGTTTGCTCATGAGGAGTGGGCCAAAATACCTGCTGAGAGGTGCAGAAGTCTCATTGACAGTTACAGAAATGGTTTGACTGCAGTGATTGCCTCAAAAGGTTGTGCAGCAAAATATTAAGTTAAGGGTAACATCATTTTTGTCCAGGCCTGTTTCATGAGTTTGTTTTTTAAAATAATTCTGTTGAACCACAATTCAAAAGCATTGTCTGATTTTCATTGGTTAATTTTCATAGAATTTTTATTTATTACCACTTTTGTCAGATTCAAGTTATTTCTGTGACCATTGTGGGTTTTTTTTTTCATTAACAGAGGGGTACCAACAATTTTGTCCACGTGTGTATACCACACGTATATATACACACCAAAGTGTGTCTTTGGTAGTCAACCACTTCTTGTTACAATAGGTTGTTAAAAAAAATGAATGGGACACCCATTTTAAGCACACACACACACACACACACACACACACACACACACATATATATACAAATACATATATATGGGTATTTTTGCAAAGCTTGGGAGTTTTTACAGTTTCTTTTTGTGGGTTTTTTTTAATCTAATGTTGCACAATTGGTAAATATTCTCATATTTTTAAAACCAACATTTCCAATTGCCAGATTTTTTTTTTCCTTATTTTGGGTTAAATTGCCTGCTAGCAGGGTAGAAGGAAATTTGTGTTTTTACTTTTATTTTTTGAGAAGCCTGAGGGCAGATGAACAGCATTGGACTATTTTATTCAATTTTGAGCTATCTTATCCAATTTTTGAAGTGTCACTGTAATTTTTCAGCTCACAGGCACAACAGTGAACTTTACAGGGAAAAAGGGCGATGGACTGACGGTCTGACATGACAATGAGGGCCACACCTTGGTCCTTCCCTCCCCCTGCTCCTTGCTCTTCTGCTACTCAGCCATGGCCCTGCCCCAGGAGTCCAGCAAATGACGTCACCCCACCTCTGCTCACCCCACCCCTCCTGTCGACAACCAAGCCATATCGGACAGCCAATAAGTTAAGTAAAAGTGCACACATATTAATGACTGCAATCATAATCAACGTGACTAATTAAATTGAAGATTATGGAATGCTGTTGTCACTAAATAATACTCAATAATTGAAAGCTTTAAATACAGCTTATCACTCTCCTTGACGCCTCTGGTGGCTGGCTGCGCCCCGACCGCGGGTGTCTGGGGGGCCTGTTCCGGGGTGGCCGTTTGTCTGACCCTGGGGGGGGGGGGGGGGGTAGTTGGTTGGGGGGGCTGCAGGGTGGGCAGGGGGGGTTGGGCTGTGGCCCCCGGCTGGCTGGCCTCACCTCTCATGGGGGGGTCTAGGTCTGGCCCTGGACCCCTGGTGCTGGGGTTCCCCCCCCCCCCCCCGGGCCGGGGTCGGGTGTGTGCCGGTGGTGCGGGTTGGCCCCAGTGCATCCTTGTGCAGTGGGGTCATGTTTTCCCTGGGGCCCTGGCGGCACCCTGGGGTAGGTGCCTGCATCCTGGGTTGCCATCCCCGTCCACTGGGGTCTTCAGGTGTGGGTGTGTGTGTATGTGTGTGAGAGTGGGTGTGAGTGGGGGCTTGTGAATGAGCGGATGCGGAAGTGGGTGTGTGTGTTGACTGGGCAGGTGGGGCTGTGTGTGGGTGTAAGTGGGCGTGTGTAATGGTGGGTGGGGATATGTGTGTGTATGGGTGCGGTTACCTGTGGGTGGATGTCTGGGGGGGTGGAGGATGTGTGTATGGGTAGGAGAACTTTGTTGGGTGGCAGGGGTTGGGCAGTCCATCTAGTGGCATGGGGGTTGGTGTTTCGGGGCCTGTTTGTCCCTGCCGCCCTTCTGTTGTGTTGTGGGGTGAGGCGCTTTGTCGCATCACCCCTGGTGTCATTGGTGGCGGGTGTGTGTTGGTGCTTGGGGATGGTTGGGGGGCCATTGGCGTGGGTTGATGGCCGTACTTCCGTCGGGTTGCTCCGGGGTGGCTGTGGTTACAGGGCGGCCTGCTGCTGTCGGTGTGCATTTGGGGTGGGTGGTCGTGGGCCTGCGTGGGCACTCGGGGGTGTTGCTTGGCATCTTGGGCGCCATGTGGGTCCAGCCCATTGTTCACTATTGTGACTATCGTTGTCCTTGTTTGTGTGTGTAAGATGAGTGGAAATTGATATGGCTTCCCCATCATGTTAGTGGTGCTGGGAGCGCTGGGGCGTGATGCTGGTGGGTCCTGAGCTGCTTCCATTGGCGGCCCTCACCCTGGGTTGGGATTTGGGGGCAGTGGGTGGCCTCGTGAACCAGTTTGCAAGCTGGCTTCTGGGGGGGGCGGGGCGGCCTCGTTTTTAGACCGCCTACCTCCCAGTCTTATTTTCCCCCTCCCCCTCCCCCCCTGACTCTGGGTGGAATATACATCTTCTTTGTTACATTTAGGGCTTTGGGGTGGGGGTGTGCCGCACTATGTCGGCGAAGGGGATACCTTTGCTGTGTGGTGGGGCTACACTCACCTCAATTTTAATTGCATTTTAGACATTGAGGGCTTGGGGGGATGGGGGCCCAGCTGCCCATCGCAGTGGCTAGCGGTGCTCCAATTACTATCCCCCAAATTTTAATTGCACTTTGGTAGTCCACATATTTACACACAATTACATCATGTAACCGACACACACCCACCATGTTTTGTGTGGGGGAAGGGGGTGGGGGTCTTCCCCCACCCCTGTTGCCCTGCTCCTGCTGGGGGCGTGGGAGCCTGGGACCTATCATGTTGTCAAAATCCCGGGGTGCTACTGAATGTATAGATACAATCAAGGGAGTGAGAGGGGGGCTGAATATGAGCGTAAGTGAGAGTGAGGGGGTGATGAATGGAGGTGGTGATGGTGGGTCGGTTTTGTGCGGCGCTTTGCATGTCGGGTGGCATCTCGGGGCGCCTGCGGTGGTCTGCTGATTGGTCGCTCAGGTGGACGCCGGGGGTGGGGCTCTGCTTCCTGTGGCCTGGGCACTGGTGCATGTTCAGGCTCACTGCATCTGCTTCGCAGCCGCCTTATGAAACAAGGGTGAATGAGGGGTGAGTTTGAATAGGTACAGGAGTGAGAGAGAATGGGTCATCTGGGTGAGTGAGAGGGAGTTAGTGCATCTGGGTGTGCATGGGAGCATGTGGGTGTGAAGGTGTGGGGAGGTGTGTGTCTGTGAGTCGGGAGGTGCTGGGTTAAGGTGGGTAGTGCCTCTCGGCAACGTGGGCTCCCCTGGGCGGGGGGACTTCTTTGGGCATGGGGGTCCTCGGGGTGTGTGACAGAGGCGCTGGGGCGGGCCCACCGTGGGGGTGCCTGGGGGGGCTTGCGCCGGGGGGGGCGGGCTGGTCTCCACCCCAGGGGGTGGAGTCGCTGGCCTCCTGGTGCCTGGGGTCCGGGGGCGGGCGTTGGCCCCGCTTGGGAGGGGGGGGTCAGGCGGGTCCGGGGGTGAATGCAAGACTGGAACGGTGTTTATACTGACGACATTGACACAGCATATGGAGAATTTGTCTCTGTTTTATCACAACTATATAATAAACATTGCCCTCTAGTGGTAAAGGAAACTAAAGTTAAATACAGAGATAAGCCTTGGCTCACCAAGGGCCTGCAAAATGTGAAAAGAAAAACTTGTTATACAAAACGTTTCTGAAATTAAGAACTGTGAAAGCAGAAAAGAAATACAAGACTTATAAAAATAAACTCATTAGTATCTTAAGATCAAGTAAAAAAATATATTACAATAAATTATTGGAAAATAGCAAAACTAATACATGTAATATATGGAGGGTGTTAAATAATATAACAAAGAGAGGAAAATTAAATTCACACATTTCGTATTTAAATTCAGAAAGTGGAATAATCAATGAAAATAGCTTGATCTCCAACACGTTTAATGAATATTTTAATATAGGAAAAAAGATCGCCAACTCCACTGTATCATCAGCAAATACAAGTGGCGCTGACAATGTCGTCAACATAAACGCTTACTCAATGTTTATGAAAGAAACAGATGAAAAAGAAATTCTTGACATTGTTAACAAATTCAAAGACAAAAAAAAATCAACTGATTGTAATGATTTCAGTATATTCTTGGTTAAATGTATTATTGATTGTATTGTTAAACACTTCACTTACATATGCAACATGTCACTTACTGCTGGTAAATTTCCAAAGAAAATGAAAATAGCAAGAGTCTTTCCTCTGTACAAGACTGGTGACAAATACTAATTGTCAAACTATAGACCCATCTCATTGTTACCTCAGTTCTCCAAAATACTGAAAAAAAAATATTTGTTAAGAGACTAAATGATTTCATTGATAAGCACAATATACTCTGAGAACAACAGTATGGATTCAGGAAGAACCGGACCACCTTACTGGCACTCATGGACTTTGTTAAACAGATTACGGATGCAACAGATAGAAGAGAATACACAGTTGGAATATTTCTGGACTTACAAAAGGCATTTGATACAGTTGACTATAAATTACTCCTCAGTAAATTACATAAGTATGGCATCAGAGAAATTGCTTTTGACTGGTTACACAGCTATTTAGAAGACAGATATCAATATGTTCATGTGAATAATACAGACTCTGAGTTGCTGAAGATGACGTGTGGTGTACCACAGGGTTCTGTGCTTGGTCCACTGTGGTTTATTTTGTATATTAATGATTTATGTTCTGTGTCTAAATTGCTCAAGTGTATTCTATTTGCAGATGACAACTTTTTTTTGTAGGGGAGAAAATCTTAAGCAGCTTCTGGATTCAGTAGAAAATGAACTCAAACAAATCAGTCAATGGTTCACTGCCAATAAATTATCTATTCACCTTGGAAAAACAAAATGTATAATATTTGGAAACCGCAAATTTTATAATCACAGAAAAATTAAAATAAACAATGTTGAAACTGACACAGTTTTGGAAACCAAATCCCTAGGGGTCATTGTTGAAAGAAAACTAAACTGGAAATCACACATAAATTATGTCAAAACTAAAATGTCTAAGTCCATTGTCGTACTGTATAAAGTTAAGGATCTCCTGTGTCAGAAATCTCTTTGCATTTTATATAATTCACTGATAGTTCCTTATATGACATACTGCGTGGAGATCTGGGGAAGCACATACAAAACAAACACAAACTTAATCTTTTTACTGCAGAAAAAAGCCATACGCATTGCATCAAAGAAACCTTACTGTGAACCAACAAATCCAATATTAATTCAATTACATACGCTTAAATTTAGAGATCTAGTAGATTATAATGTCATTCAAATCGTGTACAAAGCAAATAATAACCGATTACCTGTTAATATTCAGAGACTGTTTAAGAGGTAACTTTGTTTTTAATAAGCCAAAGGTTAGAACAAATACAAAGTATCATTGCATGTCTGTCACTGGAGTTAAACTGTGGAACTGTTGCTCTGAAAATATTAAAACATGTTCTACTCTGAAGCAATTCAAAAAAAATGTACAAAGATGAGAAAATCTCCCAGTATCTTATTGTAAATGCTAGGAGATAAACTTGTATTAACTTAAAAGTTTTTGTTTGTTTGTTTGTTTTGTTTTGTTTTTTGTCTACTTGTTCTATTTGATTTTCTTTGTTAATTTTGGGTATGACTTAAATTTTTATGTTATTGATTTTAAAATTGTAACAGGGTAGGCACTATATAAGCACTAGCTTCAGCCTACACCCTTTCGGTTGTTCTTTTTGTGTTCTACATATTTTTGTTGTTCTTATTGTATGAATGTTTATTACCAAATAAGTTCATTCATTCATTCATTCATTCATGATCCCTTCTGCAGATGGTGATCCCACTAGAGGGAGGACCCATGTGGATCCTTTGGGTACACTGAGTCCTTGTAACTTTATTTATGGGGATCCACTGGACCACTCTTGGTTTGGCCCTTCACCCAGGACCAGTTTGCCTTGTGACAACCTACCAGCGCAAGTTGCCCCTGACAGCATAGCTCCTGGGATCACTAGGGCGTGCAACCCCCTCCACCACGATAAGGTGGCTATCCACAGAGGGGAGAACTGTGACCAATCAAATAAATCAGTGACATGGACAGCATACTTGCAAAGTATTTTTTTTTTAATCTTGTAAATGAGACTACGTGTGGCTTGTGTAAAGGTGTTTATTTTTAACAGAATAACAGGATATGCATATTAAGTTGTTTTTAAACTTTGAGCACTTTCAGCACAACAGTTCATTGTTGCAACACTGTAATAAGACAAAACACATGGAAATGGATGCATGGGCCCTTTAATTTTATAGCAGGCTTCCTCATAATTCTGTGAAAAACAAGGACTATGATGGACGAAAGTAAACTTTAAAAACGGAGAGAAAATGGATTAATTTGAACTGACATTGTGGGTAGTTTTTAGGTGCTGCTGAGTACCCTGCAGTTACAGATAGCTGTTGTGGTAGGAGACTAGTTACAGCAGTCCTCTAAACACTGCTCTCCCATCACAGACAGGCCCAACGCTGGCACTAAGCTGCTGTCAACTCACACTCACACATGAGAGAAATATTCTCAGGGGTCAAATGCCACCCTGCTATCTCCTGTCAGAAACCAACACGGAGTATTGCCATGACAAGGAGAGAGAGAGTGGGGGGTTATTCTACTGATGGGACTTTTATTCTGAGAAAAATTATGACTAATTCCATGCTGAACAGGCATTCAATCATTTTTGATTTTTAAGGAAATGAATGTAATTCAAAGGAGGAAATCATGCACTATCAAGAGCTGATGAAGTTGATACCGAATTATTAGAATGTGATGTGCTTCCTGTTTCTCTACACATGCTGATTTACAAAGGGCATGCACGCCAACATGTGTGATGTGGGTTACCAAAAAAAAAATAAATTCTTGTCTTACAGCAGTCCTCAGTCATGTTCCATGTGATGAAAATATCACTGCACAGCCACCTCTAACTGTGACAAAAAAAAAGAACAAACAAAGGTTAAATTGCCCTCCATCCAGCATGCCAGAGTGCTGGAGTATCCTGTTTACTCCCTACTGGTATTCACAGTGAATCCCAACCCTCTGGTATATCAGATAATTTGCCCTTTTCTCTTCTCCTGCTATTTGGCCCCATCCTTCTTCGGCGTCTTATCTCCAGCACCCTCTTCCTCTATCTTATGCCTTCCATCTTCAAGCTGTGACCTCCAGACAGATCAGGCATTACCCAGAAAGTAAATGTATAATTATATGATATTGGTTTCATTAGATGCTGTTTAATTATTGCTCACAATGGAATTACCCAGATTTCAGACAACATATAAATCAATAAAGCTGAAATGTTTCAGTGTATATATCTAGACAATAGAAAAAACAAGGCACCTCAACGACTTCAAAGCCAGGCCAGTCTCACTCTAGGCGTGTAATATAGTGGTGTTTGATCAGAACACCAGACATACATATAGAAAAGAACTAAGGACAAATCCAATAGAACTTTGGGTGCTCGGAGTCAGGAATGCAATAAAAATGGATGAGGTGAGGAAATGGCAAAATTAGATGAGTTCTTGTAGGATTTTCAGATAATCAACAGACGGATCATTGACTGATATTATTGCATCTATTTAAGACTAGTGCATTGCCCGTAGAACACAAGTATTCCTGTCTGAAATGGCTATCCCAATCAGGCTTTACAGGCCCAAATGTTGGCTGCGTTTGGAAAGTGGAATACAAAGAGGTGTAGCCTATATGTAGGCAATCACATGTTAGACTTTAACAAATATAAAAGGGAGTAAATGGCACTAAGATTTATTTGATTGTATGAATATTAATTACAGAATACCTAAATATTGAAAATGAATGGGACATCCAATATTAGCGACTATTTCAGATCCCTTGTTTATTTGTTTGTCAGATCACTTATTTATGTGATCCTTTATGACTTATATTCAAGATAATAGTGCATCTCGCACTTTGGGGAATGGGAGTTGTTCAGTCATTAAAATTATTTTAGTTTAGTTTATATCACTGTACAGTGATGGAGTTAAGTGTAATATTGAGTTTCTTCTGTGAATCATCAATAAACTCATGCAGTACTATAACAGGACACGTTTACAAATATTTGAGACCCACTGGCTGCTGCTTTACCTGTGTGCCTGTGAAGGACTGTGATCCACCGGTTCAGCTGCTGCTTCCCGCCAGCCCCCCCCCCCCCCCACACACACACACACCTCGTGTTCTTCATGCCGAATTATCCTTTAGACCTACACAATCATGGCAACTTTAAGGTATAATTTTTTAAGCATTAAACCTTAAGTCTATCTTTTGTCGCAATTTGCACTTGTAACCCTTGCCTTATGTTAATTAGGTAAGGGAAATAATTAAGTGTAGACCAATTGCTAGGTTCGTAAGGGTTACAATAGGGAATTAAAATGAGTGTGGAATGAAATAGCTGGAGGCAAGAAATGAGCAATAATGGTTGTTACTTGTAGGGATAAAGTGAACAATATATACAAACAATTTACAACTATACAAATATAACAACGGTCGGTATGAAATAAAACCCCAAAGATGTCCTACTGAGCTCAGTGTTTGTTTGTCCTTTTGGTCTAGTCGTTTGACCAGTCAAGATATCTTAACTCTCCAGACTCAGGTTTCTTTTCCTCTTTTAAAGCGGCAGCTTGAGTTGTTACCACTTCAGCGTTGTGCACTGGAGAGAGGAAGGATGCCCTTCAATCGAGATCTTGGTCAGATCTCGGTTCAGTCTCGGTTCAGTCTCGGGTCAGGCTCGCCATCTCCATTTGGAGAGAATCCAGGATCCAGAAGGTTCTTGATTGGCAACCAAAAAAAACCTAGCCTGCACAACAATAATGGTATTATTGTTTACAGCTAGAGTTATTCGTCTTCCAATCCCTTCTTATATAACACCATAGCTTAGTGTTTAAATTCTTCTCTCATATTACTATTATTACAATCCAGCAATATAGTAATATCTTACATTTCACATCCTACATCTTACATGCATGTGTTTTTTTTTTTCTCACAATCTCTCTGGTAGCACATGAAATACCCTTTTTTTCATGTAACCAATTAAATGAATCCCTCTGTTTATCTCTACATCATTTAACCATGAAATTATGATTAATCCTCTCTAACCTTGTCTTTGTAAATCATGAAATGAAATACAATTAATTTATCACATAACCAGGGAATATACTGTCCCACTACTTCCAATATTCCCTTTTTAAATCAGTAAAACCCGGTCTGAGCTACTGGGTTTAGCATAACCTATGCTTTTACATAGGAGACCAACACCATGTGCTTTTAGCATCAAACTACACATTACATTCGACAGAAATAGTGCATAAGAACTAAAAGTACTTCAGCATACTGTTGGGAACTGAAATCACATTTAGGAAACCCATACAGACACAAAAATAGCCTTTTCCATTGCTTTTAAACAGAAAAAAATCCACTCGCGATTAGCATTAGCATAACGCTAACATTAGCATGTATTTCACTCACCAAGATGAGGTTATCGGTGTGAACACAGCAAAAGTCACAGCTTCACGGCCTCTCAAGCTCGTGCTCCCGTCAACTTAGGATAATAAAGGTTGCAAATTAGCGTTTGGAGCGTGTTTAGATCCATTTATAGCACTTTTCTGAATTAACTCACCAAGAAGAGGTATCAGTGTGAACCAGACCGCCCACAGCCTCTCTCGTCCGCTCTCAGATCGTGAAAGACCGACGACCAGCAAAGCACCTCGGCACTCTGCTCGGAAGGCGGGGCTAATATCGATCTTAACGAATGAAAAGACCCAGATCACCCAACGTGACCATGAAACGGGAATTTAAAAGTTGGATAACGAGGATCACACTTCCTTTTCCCAAAATAATCGGTTTTTAAAATAAAATCACACAATTGTATTAATACAATTGACATCTGAGAAAAAAAAGGGGTCATTTTCTCAGCTGGGTTACACACTACGGGTAGCATTACTGTACATAGACTGCTGTTGTTGTTTTTCCAGCCTTATTCCTTTTGTGTTTTTATATTGCACACACCACTGAAGAGAGAGAGAAACGCCATTTCAGTTCTCCTGTATGTCATGTACGTATATCAGCTGTTCTGATAGATATGCCAAAATGTCAGAACACCAGAGGAGGTGGAGCCAATCAGCTGATCGCTTGAACCACAGAGCTCTATGCATTATCTTTTTTCCCTTTATTGAAAACAACTTTTTTTTATCACCATCAGTTAGCGTGCCTTTGAGCCAGGTCGTGTCTGGCTGCTGCTTCTCCCGGCATGTTCTATGTTGATTTGTCAGACCCGGCCCTGCTGACGCTCCACCCAGTCTGCTCACGCACCTCATGTTCTGCATATATGCCACATTATCCTTTAGATCTACAAAATCATGGCAACTTTATGGTATAATTTTTTTAAGCATTAAATCTTCAGTATGATGTTTTTCTAGTCAAATTTTGTCATGAATTGCCCAGGCGGGGCAGGAATGAAGACCCAAATGCTGAACTGTGAGTTTGCAACAACGTTTAATCAAAACACAAAGTCCAATGAACACAAAAACTTACAAGCAACAGGAAAAATTGGTAGGCAAGATAACAAGAAGGAAGCCGAATAGCACACTGGCTAAGACATGAGACACACGTCAGGTTGGCTAGGAGAATAAAGCTTGGGACACATGCCGATAACAATGAGATGACTAGATGTGGGACTCACGTCAGGAGACAAAGTGAAGGACGCCGCCCTGAACTGCAAGACGGCGTCCCTTAAATAGGACACAGAGAATTCAACAAATGATTAACAGGTGTGGGTCACAGGATCGAGGATAAGATAAGATAAGATAAGATAAGCCTTTATTAGTCCCACAACGGGGAAATTCCAGGATTGCAACAGCACAGGGATAGCAACACTCAGAGCAACAATCAGAAGGCAAGAAAAAAAACAAGCAAGCAAGAGCAGCTAATATACATATGTACATATTACTATAAAATATATATATACACACACACACACAGACACACAGTGCAGAGCATTGTAGCTGGATGGAATAAATATATGAATATATGAACACACAGTGCAGAGCATTGTAGCTAGATGGAATAAATATGTAAATATATAAACACCCACAGTACGGAGCATTGCAGCTAGGTGGAATAAATATGCAAGTATATAAACACACACAGTGCGGAGCAATGTAGCTAGATGGAATAATATGTAGATATATAAAAACACAGTGCGGAGCATTGTAGCTAGATGGAATAAATATATAGATATATAAATATAAACACACCCAGTGCTGAGCATTGTAGCTAGATGGAATAAATATGTAAATATATAAACACACACAGTGCAGAGCATTGTTGCTAGGTGGGATGAAACAGCATAACCGTCTATTTAGTTATCCTACATGGTATGATTATGTGCCCATACATATTCTCACCCTCCATAGCGACCGGTATGTTCCTAGTTGTATGCCGGAGAGGACCATTGTGTAAGTCTATTGCATCTTTTGCATTCAAAAAAAAACAATTAGTTTGTTACGTCTTTTTGCTATCTCTGCGAGCAGCCCTGCTTAGGTTGTACAGTCTGACAGCCGTTGGTAGGAAGGACCTACGAAACCTCTCGGTTGTGCACCTGGGATGATGTAGTCTGCTGCTAAATGAGCTCCTCAGTGCATCCAGTATGTCCTGCATAGGGTGGAACTCGGACTCCAGCAGAGATGACAGTTTAGCCACCGTCCTTCTCTCTCCTATCTCCTCCATCGGATCAAGGCGCTGCCCCAGGACAGAGCTAGCTTTCTTAATCAGTTTGTTCAGTCTCTTCCTATCGGCTGCAGTAATGCCACTGCCCCAGCAGACCACTCCAAAAGTGATGGCTGATGCCACCACCGTGTCATAGAATGACTTCAGCAGCGCCCCTTGTACACCAAAAGACCTGAGTCTCCTCAGCAGGAACAGCCTGCGCTGTCCCTTCTTGTAGAGTGCGTCAGTATTGTGTGACCAGTCTAGTTTATTGTTCAGATGAATACCCAGGTACTTATAGGATGTCACCATCTCGATGTCTGTTCCCTGTATATTTACTGGTGCTGTGAGGGGCTGCCCATGCCTGCGGCAGTCCACCACCAGCTCCTTAGTTTTCCTCGCGTTGATCTGGAGGCAGTTCCGATGGCACCAGTCCACAAAGTCCTGGATAAGCCCTCTGTACTCAGCTTCATCTCCGTTGGAGATGAGACCAACGATCGCAGAGTCATCAGAGAACTTCTGTAGATGGCAATGTGTTGTGTTGTGTGAGAAGTCCGCAGTATAAAGAGTGAACAGGAAGGGAGCCAGCACCATTCCCTGGGGGGCCCCCATGCTACTGATGATCGTGTCGGAAACACAGTCCCGGGTTCTCACAAACTGAGGCCGGTTCGTGAGGTAGTCCAGGATCCATGATGACAGGTGCTGGTCCACCCCTGCGCGCAGCAGCTTGTCCTTCAGGATCATCGGTTGGATGGTGTTGAAAGCACTGGAGAAGTCAAAGAACATGATCCTCACCATATTCCCGGGCTTCTCCAGGTGGGACAGAGAACGGTGAAGGAGGAAGATCACCGCATCCTCCACCCCAATGCCATGCTGGTAGGCGAACTGGAGTGGATCCATCGCTGGTTCCACCAGGGGGCGGAGATGAGCAAGGAGCAGTCTCTCCAGGGTCTTCATCAAGTGGGACGTCAAGGCCACCGGTCTGTAGCTGTTCAGGTCTTTGGGGTGGGAAGTTTTTGGTACAGGTACCACACAAGATGTTTTCCACAGCTGTGGTACCCTCCCCAGTTTCAGGCTCATGTTGAAGATATACGTCACAATCCCACACAGCTGGTCTGCACAGGACTTGAGGAGCTTTGCGCTGATGCCGTCCGGTCCCGACGCCTTCCTCGCCTTGATCTTCCTCAGCTCCGTCCTCACCTGGGTCTTGGTCAGAGTCAGGATGGGGGGCTGTGTGTTGGGAGTGGGGGGGGTGTCGGTGGAGTGGGGAGTGGGTAGCAGGACTTGATTTCTTAGAGGCAGCAGTGGTTGTTGTGCAGACAGGGGGGAGGGCGGTTGGTCAAATCTATTGAAAAACAGATTCAGGTTGTTCGCCCACTCCCTGCCCCCCGTGGCCTGGGGGGAGGTATTCTGGAGCCCCGAGATGGTTTTGAGGTTTCTCCAGACCCCGCTGATGTCGCTCTGTTGCAGCTTGTCCTCCATCTTCTTCCTGAAGCTGTCCTTGCCTTCTCTGATCTTTCTCCTCAGCTCCCTCTGTACGGACTTCAGCATCTCCCTGTTCCCCGACCTGAAGATCCTCTTCTTCTCTCTCAGAAGTGTTTTTATCTCAGGGTTGATCCAGGGTTTGTTGTTTGAGTGCGCCGTATGGTCTTGGTGGGAACGGATTTGTCCACACAGAAGCTGAGGTAGCCCGTGAAGGTGTGAATGAGGCCATCGATGTCCTCACCATGTGGATCGCAGAGCTGCTTCCAGGCAGTGGCTTCAAAACAGTCCTTTAGAGTGTCCATTGTCTCCTCAGACCATAACTCCACAGTGTGCATGGCCGGAGGTTGTCTGTGCACTAGGGGTTTGTACACCGGTCGGAGATGAACCAAGTTGTGATCCGATCTCCCAAGTGGGGGGAGTTGTGATGAGGTGTACGCCTCCTTAGTGTTTGCGTAGAACAAATCCAGTGTTTTATTGTCTCTAGTGTGGCATGTGACATACTGGGTGAAAGTGGGCAGAATGGGAGACAGTGAAACGTGGTTGAAATCGCCTGATAATAATGGAATCATAAACAGCTGGGATAAACCGCAAAACTAGCTAGGAGCAAATGGAAGTAAACAAAGAACGCTGTCATTTAAAAGCATAGAAGGAACAAGGGTAACTGATAATGAAATAAAAAATGTTACAAAACAAGATACAAACCAAATAATCCAAAAAAGGAAAACTAATAAATAATAACCCACCAAGGCAGGGACAAGAAAACCACAAATAACAATAATGATTAATATTAACACTGAAGAGGGAACTAAGGCGAAGGCAGAGAAGGCTTATATGCAATCACAGGAAGATGTAATTTATCCTACAAAACAAGATGGTCGTAGGTGCATAATAAAAATAGCCAAAACAACAACAGCCAAGATAACAAAACTAAGATAGCAGAACAATTCAAAACAAACGGAGTCAACGGGCAAACTCATAAACATAATACTGTGGTGGACACGATACACATGGCACTCCACCCAGGACAAGGGGGTTGGTGGGGGAGAAGATAGTTAGATATGCTAATGGCTAAGACTGAGAGGAGCCAACCAAACAAAGATGTGACTTTCGACCCCTGCCGAGCCAGGCTGACACCTGAGGAAGCAGGAGTGCGAATGTATTGTAGCAAGACCTGCTCTGTGATGTGTGGGTCAATGTTACGTTAATGTGCGTGCATGTCTTGCAGTCTGAATGTTAATGTCTTTACCCTGAGTGCCAGAGGCGGGAGTTAAAGGATATAACAAAGTTCGCTCAGGCACTCAGGTTTTAGAGTTTCTGTTCTTATGTTGGAAGTGGAATAAAGTTCGTGTGTTGTTAAGCTCGCTGCCTCATCTGTTTCCATCTTCCACATTCGTGATCCTAAGTCGTGCAATGGAGAACAAGCCGAGCACTGCCCTGGAGACAGCCCAAAGGGAGAACACCAGCACGGCATGCGCTGTCACAGTCAAGCTCCCAGACTTCTGACTTCACAATCCGACGGCTTGGTTTCTACATGTTGAAGCCCAATTCGCACTCTGCGGGATCACAATGGACGACACCAAATATTATCATGTGGTTGTTGTGCTGGATGTGCATGCCACGCAGCAAGTGACAAGCCTGCTCCAGGAACCGCCGGCCCAGGGGAAATACAATGCACTCAGGCAGATGCTGATTCAATGGTATACCCTGTCGGACAGTGAGAGAGCAGAGAGACTTCTAACGTGCTCAGAGTTAGGTGGCAGATCAGCTGTAGAGCTGATGGAGAGCATGTTAGCATTGAGGGGGAAGAACGATGAATCCTTCCTTTTCGCCCACCTCTTCCTCAGGAATGTACCTGCTACAGTGAGGGCAATCCTGGCCTACTCACCGCTGATGGTAACCAGGAACTACCACGCTATGGCGCAGGAAGCAGACCGCATCATCTTAGCAACCAGAACTCTCACCTTGCACGGAACAACACCGGCATCCAGGAATGACTCCAGTAAGGTTGAGGAGCTGTTGGTGGTGGCTAGGATGGACGCCAAGAGATGCAGGAATGGGATGCTCTGTGTCTATCACTGCCGCTTTGGCTCGGATGCCAAATGCTGTCTGCCACTGTGCCAATTCAAGAAGCAAGGGAAATGGCAAGGCCAGCAGTCAGTAGCAGTTGCAGCTGCTGGCGACAGGAACAAGCTGCTGTTCATCACAGACACACGTTCGGGGAGATGTTTCTTAGTGGACTCCAGCTCCCAGAAGAGCCTTATTCTGCCAGTCAGCGCAAACAGATTGGCAGGAGGCAGCGGTCCTGAGCTCACAGCCACCAACGGATCTGATATCAGGATGTTTGGCGAACGGATGTTGATGGTGTGCTTACAAGTTTGTAATTTCCAATGGGATTTTGTGGTGGCAGCATGTTCTGTCCCCATTTTAGGCGCAGATTTTTTATGTGCTTATGGGTTGTTAGTCAGTGTTGCCAACAGATGTTTAATGGATGCTGTGTCTTTTACCTCCTTGCCCTGCACAGCTCGTGGAGTTGGACCAACAACACAGGCTAGCATTGTAGCTCCAGGGGGTAAGTACCAGCATTAAATTTCACAGTTCCCAGCACTCATGGTTCCAACGTTTTCTGCTACAGTAACCAAACATGGGGTCGAACATTTCAAACATTTCATAACAATAAAGGCCCACCAATGTTCGCGAGGCCTCGGCGCCTGGACGCGGTTAAACTAGCCAGCCCATCCAAAGAGTTTACCAACTTAGATCAGCTGGGTATTGTTGGGCGCTCCAACAGCCCGTGGGCATCCCCACTACACATGGTGCCTAAGGCCGACGAGTCGTTGCGACTGTACGGCGATTTCTGGCGCTTGAACAACGCCATGGAACACGATCGATATCCCATCCCGCATATCCAGGATTTTTCCGTGCATCTGGCTGGGACACGTGCTTTTTTGAAAGTGGATCTGGTCCGCAGTTACCACCAGGTCCCGTTGCGCATGAAGGACGTTCCTAAAACAGCAGTAATAACTCCTTTTGGCCTTTTCGAGTTTTTACGCATGTCATTCGGGTTAAAGGGCGCGGTGCAAACCTTCCAAAGAATGATGGACGCGTGACCTGCCCTTCATTTTCGTCTACTTAGACAACATTCTGTTGGCTCACGCACCCGAGGAGGAGCACCTCCCCCATCTCAAACTAGTTTTCCAGAGGTTGGAAGTGCATGGGCTTATCATGAACCCAGCGAAGTGCTAGTTCGATGTGTCAGTGACTGATTTTTTGGGTTACCGCATTTCACCAGAGGGTGTGATTCCCCTGCCTGTTAAGGTGTGTGCCGTGTTGGATTTTCCGTGCCCGCAGACCGTGAACGTTCTGCAGGACTTTTTGGGCATGGTCAACTTTTAAAACCGTTTCCTCCACCGAGCAGCCCAGCTGTTGCAGCCGTTGTATGCCGTGCTCAAGAAAAACAAGCCCGCGGAAAAGATCTGCTGGACCCCCAAGCAAGTACAGACTTTCGCAAATGCCAAAACAGTGCTCGCTAACGGCGCTTTGCCACCCCGTCCAGTCAGCACGGATAGCACTCACCACTGACACATTTGATGTTGCCATAGGGGCAGCGGTGGAGCAATACGTTTCCGGTGCATGGCAGCCGCTCACATTTTTCAGCCACACTTTGCGTGACAACAAACGCAAATACAGTACGTTTGACAGCTGAGAGCTGTTGGCCCTCCATCTGGCGACACGCCATTTCCAGTTTTGGCTGGAAGGGCGCGAGTTCACTGCGTTCGCTGATCATAAGCCATGAACGTACGCAATGTCCAAAGTCTTGGAACTGTGGCAGCCCAGCAGCAACAACATTTGGCTGTGATCTCGGAGTTCACGACATTCAACACGTAGCCGGCAAGCTTAATGTCGTGGCTGACTGCCTGTCATGTGTGTTAGTCTCCCTGGTCTACATGGGAATAGATTTCCCTGCCATGGCTGCGGAGCAAACTGGGGACCCGGACATTTGTGCGCTCCAGTCCGCGCCTACTGGGCTAAAACTGGAGAGCAGGGTGGTGTAAGAAGGGTGACCCCCCTTGCTCTGGGATGTCTCCACCGGTCGCCCACACCCGGTGGTTCCGAGCTCTTGGCGCAGCCGCATTTTTGAGTCAGTCCACTCCCTTTCACATCCCGGCGTGCACGCCTCGGTTAAACTGGTGGGGGTGAAATTTTTCTTGCCTCACGTATGCAGGGACGTGAAACAGTGGGCTGCAGCGTGTGTCACTTGCCAGCAGACCAAAGTGCACAAGCACACCAAAGCCCCCTCGAGCCATTTCAAATTCCGTCCAGGAGGTTCGACCACATCCACGTGGATTTGGTGTGCCCCCTCCCACTGTTGCAAGGGTTCACGCACCTTTTGACAATTATGGACTGCACCACACATTGGCCTGAAGTGGTCCCGCTGGCTGCCACCACGTCCGCGGAAATGGCTTGCACTTTTTGGTCAGCTTGGGTTGCACAGTTCAGATCCCCATCGGACATCACTTCCAACAGGGATTCGCAATTCATTTCACAATTCTGGTCCGCAATGGCCCAGAGCCTGGGGATCAAAATCCACTGCACCACCATGTACAACCCCCAGGCTAACGGGTTATGCAAACGCTTTCATCGGTCGCTTAAAGCAACGCTCAGAGCCTCACTCACGGATGCAAATTGGCCCGATCACCTGCCCTGGGTCCTATTGGGGTTGTGCTCTGCGCCTAAGGAGGATCTGACAGCCTCCCCGGTGGAACTTGTTTTTTCTCAGCCGCTACGGATCCCTGGGGAATTTTTACTGGAAAACCCTGCACTGGGGACTGACCCGCCCACACAATTATTTTACATTTCAGGGCCACTAACGTGCCGGGCCCAGCGCACCATTGTTTTCCCCACACCTTTGTCCCAAAGAGCTTACAGAGCACCAAGTTCGTTTTTGTTAGGCATGATGCACACAGAACCCCGTTGCACCCACCGTATGACGGACCATTCACAGTGTTGGAAACCGGAGCAAAGCATTTTGTATTACACTTGGGGAGGCGTAAGGAAACTGTCTGCATTGACAGGCTTAAGCCCGCTTATGTATTGGCAGACGAACAGGTGGTGTTGGCTCAAGCTCCCCGGCGCGGTCGCCCAGCTACAGTGGCTCCGCAAGTTGATGTTCCCCCTGCAGAGAACTGTTGGCAGCAGACTAGGTCTTTCCCCTCCCCACCCTTTCCCCCTCCATAGGACTGTGCTCCGGAGACCGACTTTGTCTCCTGCCCTCCTCAACAGCAAGACCCTTTGGCCGGTCCACATTACAGCCATTACAGGCGCCGGCTCAAGCCCAAGGTGCCAGAGGGTTAAAGCCCCTCCTGGGTGTTTGGGGGGGGGGGCTCTGTGGTGGACACAATACACATGGCACTTCACCCAGGAAAACTGGGTTGGTGGGGGAGAAGATAGTTAGAGATGCTAATGGGTAAGGCTGAGAGGAGCCAACCAAACAAAGATGTGCCTTCCGCCCCCTGTCGCACCAGGCTGACACCTGAGGACGCAGGGGTGCAAATGTATTGTAGCAAGACCTGCTCTGTGACATGTGGGTCAATGTTATGTTTATGTGTGTGCATGTCTTGCAGTCTGAATGTTAATGCATTTACCCTGAGTGCCGGAGGCGGGAATTAAAGGGTATAAAGGACTTTGCTCAGGCACTCAGGTTTTAGAGTTTCTGTGCTTATGTTGGAAGTGGAATAAAGTTTGTATGTTGTCAGCTCGCTGCCTCATCTGTTTCCATCTTCCAAAATATAAACAAAACCATACTCAGATAGCAAATAAAACTGAAATAAGGAAAGTACAGAAACTAACTACAAATAAACTGAAAGTGTGAGCACGGTTCTCCCACTGTGCTCTGCACTATGACAAATTTGTTTTTGTTTTTTTCACTTCCTTGTTTTGTCCAGGGAACACTGTGGTGACTGGCAGGTCATGGTGCCACGTATTATCCAATGGGCATGGTTGTGGTGCCGTGTATTATCCAATCAGCGTGGTCGTGGTGCTGTGTATTATCCAATCAGCACAGAGTCAATCCAAAAACCCCGCCCACACTTCTTGAAGCCAGGGCATGAAGAGACACAGAGCGGTGACAGAGCAGTGGCTAAACCTTTATTGATAAAAATTACATATTTTGACTGAGCAACTCCATACTCCGAGATGCGCACCCTTGTAACCTCAGCAAAACACATATAAAACCTTAGGTCAGTCTGATAAACGGTTCAAGAGATATGCATGGAACAGATACACAGACACACAGACAAAGAAATGCTGCATTTATAGACAGATAAGATAAGCCTTTATTAGTCCCACAATGGGGAAATTCCAGGAGGATAGCAGCCAAGGGATAGCAGCACTCAGAGCAATAGAAAATAAGATAATAAGAACTGGTTAGCCAAAGTAGTAAATGAATGAATATGCATATGTACACAGATATATACACAGTGCGGGAGCATTGCAGTTAGATGGAATAAACAGCATTACAGTTTGTTAAATTACCCTACAGAATATGAATATCTACCCAGACAGTATATTTCGCATTTGAATCAGCAGTGTTGTTGCCGCCCTCAATAATGATTGTTTTTGTCCTAGTTATGTATTGGAGGGGACGATCTCTATTGTGCAAAGTTGTTATGTTTAGTACATTTAATATAACCTCTATGAGCAGCCCTGGTTAGGTTTTAAAGTCTGACAGCCATAGGTAGGAAGGACCTATGGAACCTCTCCGTCGTGCACCTAGGATGGCGCAGTCTACCGCTAAATGAGCTCCTCAGTGCGTTCAGCGTGTCCTGCATGGGGTGGGACTCGGACTCCAGCAGAGATGACAGCTTAGCCACCATCCTCCTCTCTCCTATCTATTCCACTGGGTCAAGACATCACCCCAGTACAGAGCTAGCTTTTTTGATCAGCCTGTTCAGTCTCTTCCTGTCGGCTGTTGTGATGGCACTGCCCCAGCAGACCACTCCAAATGTGATGGCTGATGCCACCACCGAATTGTACGAGGTCTTCAGGAGTGCCCCTTGCACTTCAAAAGACCTGAGTCTCCTCAGGAGGAACAGCCTGTGCTGCCCCTTCTTGTAGAGCATGTTGGTGTTGTGTGACAGTCAAGTTTATTGTTCAGGTGAACACCCAGGTATTTGTAAAATGCTACCATCTCAATGTCTGTTCTCTGGATGTTTACCAGTGCTGTGGGGGGTTGTCCTCGCCTGTGGCAGTCCATTACCAGTTCCTTAGTTTTCCTCGCACTGATCTGGAGGCAGTTCCGTAGGCACCAGTCCATGAAGTCTTAGATAAGTCCTCTGTACGCCGCATCATCCCCATCAGAGATGAGGCCAATGATCACAGAGTCATCAGAGAACTTCTGTAGCTGGCAGTGTGGTGTGTTGTATGAAAAGTCAGCCGTGTAGCAGGTGAACAGGAAGGAAACCAGAACTGTTCCCTGGGGGGCCTCCATGCTGCAGATGATGGTATCAGACACACAGTCTTGGGTTCTAACAAACTGTGGTCGGTCTGTGAGGTAGTCCAAGATTCACAATGACAGGTGCTGGTCCACCCCTGTGCAATGCAGCTTGATCCTGAGGGACAAGCATCCTCCACCCCAATGCCATACTGGTAGGAAAACTGAAGTGGATCCATTGCTGGTCCCACCAGGGGGCGGAGGTGGGTGAGGAGCAGCCACTCCAGGATCTTCATTAGGTGTGATGTGAGGGCCACTGATCTGTAGTTGTTCAGGTCCTTGGTGTGCGGGGTCTTCGATATGGGTACAACACAGGATGTTTTCCACAGCTGTGGTACCCTCTCCAGCTTCAGGCTCAGACTGAAGATGTGCTCCATGATCCTGTACAGCTGGTCTGCACAGGACTTGAGGAGCCTCGAGCTGATGTCGTCCGGACCTGCAGCCCTCCTCGCCTTGATCTTCTTCAGCTCAGCTCTCACCTGGGTCTTAGTGAGAGTCAGGTTGGGGCAAGGGGGCTGTGTGCTGGGAGGGGGGGTTGGATCTTTGGGGGGGAAACATTGGGTGATGTATGAGGGGAGTGGGGGGAGGGCCGTGGACAGTGTGACGAGATGAAGGTGGAGACAGCAGTGGTTGGTGGGCAGGCGGAGAAGAGGGCGGTTGGTCAAACCTGTTAAAAACAGGTTCAGGTTGTTCACCCACTCCCTACCCCCCATGGCCTGGGAGGAGGTATTCTGGTGCCCAGAGATGGTTTTGAGGCTTCTCCAGACACCACTGATGTCACTCTGCTGCAGCCTGTCCTCCATATTCTTCCTGTAGCTGTCCTTCCCCTCTCTGATCTTCCTCCTGAGCTCCCTCTGTATGGACTTCAGAACACCACCAGTTATGGACACAGCAGGCGAGTCTGGTCGGAGGAGAAAAAAGTGGAGTCGGGATGAGCTGGAGGTGGTGGCCATGATTGAAGACATGGCGACCGATGCTCGGAGCTGCTCTTTCCGAAAGGATGAGATGTTTTGTTGGGGTGGAGTCGCTAATCTGCTGGAAGTCAGACCAAGCGTGCACTTCCACCCCCGGGTGCAGAATCTCTACCTTCCTCCGCTACCACCACTGACATCTGCCTCCCCCTTACCAGAGTCAGCGGCAGTGGCTCAGGAGGTAGAGCAGGTCGTCCAATAACCGCATGGTTGGCGGTTCGAATCCCGCTCTCCCCGGATATCCTGCTGTTGTGTCCCTGGACAAGTCACTTCACCCCCAATTGTTCCTGGTGGGTCTGGAAGCGCCATGTTAGATAGCATGCCGCCATCAGATTGAGATTGAGATTGAGATTCAACTTTATTGTCATTACACATGTATGAATACAAGGTAACAAAACGTGACTTGGCATTTGGGCACGCTCTGCAGAGCGCATCCAAGGCCGGGGCAGCCGCTAGGCGCCAGTCATAAAGAAGAAAGAAAAAAAAAAGAGAAGGGATAATGACACAGTAGGCAAGAGAAAAAAACATGTTTATCAAATTTTCGTTCAGTAAGTGAGCAAAATTTTGATTGTAGGAAAAAAAAACCCTCAATGCACATTTAGCAGACAACAGAACCAAAGTCAGAGAGGATCAGTGAATGAATGGATGTAATTCAGTATAAGTGAATCAGTGTGTTCGTGTATGTTGAATGCAGGTGGGTGTTTATCAGTTACTGGAGGCAACAAATCTCTCCCAGCCGAGATGTTATGTCTTAGTGTCTGAAACTCGGAAGCATGTCCTTGAGGCATGGCAGATGGAAATTTCCTGAGCCAGTCACATGTCCCTGAGTTCAGATTGTAGCACACCAGAATGTTTATGAAGAGAAGCACAATCTTCTGTTTTGTCTTAATCCAGGAGGAAAATAGTCAACAAGGCACCGAATTCAAGGTCTGATAACACAGATCACTGAGAGTATAGAATTTACAGCTCTTGCAATACTGTGTTCATAATTTCCATACATAGGCTTTAAATCCATTCTTGGAGGGCACCAAAACTACTCCAGATGTTTCCCTTCTAAACATGGGAAGCATGTCCGGCAGAGTCCATCTCTCTACAGTGCATGCCAGATGGTAATTTCCATGTAATCTTGCCGTCAGTTAGTGCTCTCCCCCGTCTAGTCGAATTGTTGAAGAAGCAGCTACGCCGGGACCGCTTTGATTAGCTCTTCTAGTTAAATTTTCAATACACCAGGAAACTCCAGAGCCAATCAGCAGAAAATCCTGTGATCATGCCAAACCAGATAGATGTTGTTTCCACATCATCAGTCGAATCATGCAGACACATGTGTTCCAATCCATGGGTCTCTCCATAGGGGCTCCCCCTGGCCCAAATTTATGTAAAAAGTTGTTAATTTTATTAAAGCCGCTCACCAAATCCATTTTTTCATTTGGATCAAGATTCAGCCAGAAGAACAGCGACGCAGACAAGACAGCAAGCTGAATGTGTGTGAATGGGTGGATAGCAGGCTCTGTAAAGCGCTTTGGTCATCAAGAGATGAGAATAAAAGTGCTATATAAGTGAATGCCATTTACCATTTACCATTTTCCAGCTGCTTATTCTCTCTCCAGTGGAGTAGAGAGAGTTCTGCAGCAGCAAGCTGGCGTTCAGGGGCCCCGCAGGGAAAGAATGCTCAATGAGACACCATTCCACTCAACGCCATGTACATTGCTCCAGCTGTTCGCGAGGTGCACATTACAGCTCCAGCTCGCGCTCCATCAGCTTCACCTGTCATCACACCTGCAGTGCTGGCTCCAATATCTCCAGTGCTGGTGCCCACACCCACTGCTGTGCCTCTGAGTGTCTCATCTGCTGCTCCTTCAGCATCTCCTGAGATGGTCATCGCCTCTTCAGCTGCAGAGTCACTAGGGTCCTCAACAGTGTAAGAGCAGGAGTTAAGGCAAGTCCTCTTCTTTGTTTTGTTAATATCTGTATTAAAGGGGTCTTGTCTTGCTCCCAGTGGGGAGATCCAGTTGTAGCCTCCATCTGCTTCTGAGCTCGCCCCACCGAGCACTTCTGCAGACTGTTTTGGTGTGGTTCCTGCTCCAACCTGTACCTCTTCCTCCCTGTCCGAGGTGGCTGTGTCAGAGGGGGATTCCTGGGCATCTGGACTGAATGCGCCCCAGCCATCTCATCCTGATGTCAGTGCACCCCAGCCGTCTCATTTAGGAATCAACGCACTCAAACCCTCAGCACATGAGGCCGGCACGCTTCAGTCATCAGCCCCAGAGGTCAGCGCACTCCAGCCGTCTCATCCTAAGGTCAGCGCGTCCCAGTAGTCTCATCCTAAGGTCAGCGCATCCCAGTAGTCTCATCCGGAGGTCAGCATTCCCCAGCCGTCTCATCCAGAGGTCAGCGTGCCCCAGCCATCTCATCCAAAGGTCAGCCCACCCCAGCCATCTCATCCAGAGGTCAGCGGGTCACAGCCATCCAGAGACAAGCATGCACGACTCCTTGGTTACTGGAGTTAGGTTCAGGTTCAGGTTACTTTATTTGTGCCCGTAGGTAGATTTGTTTTGCAGTCTGGGGACATCCATATTTACAAGCCACAATTACATTCAACATAAACACAAACACAGGCACACATGAAACTGACTATAAACATGATAAAAATACTCAAGGCTCCATCAATAAGGGTATAAAGACAAAGAGATGAAAGAAAAAACAGAGATAAGAGAGAAGGGTCATATTAAAAAGTTAAAAACTAGTCAAAGAGGTTAAAAACTCAAAGGTCTAAAACCCAATAAAAGATTTAGCGAGTTAGCATGGAGTTAGCATGCCTCAGTCATTTGTTTTGGCACAAAGGGCTCTAACATTACTATCCCCAGAGCTGAAGGCTCCCATGTTATATCCTGGGTTCGGAGACTCTATGTGATCATCTCCTGAGTTTAAGATTTCTGTGTTAATTCTTGTGTTTGGGGGTTCTTTGTTGTCAGCTCCTCAGTTTATGATTTTCTTGTCACTTTCACCTGAACCTGAAGTGCCCCTGCAGTTGTCTGTGGACCCATACTGATCTCCAGTTTGGTGGCCTAGGGACTCTGCCAGATCCATCCTGCTCCTTGGTCTGGGGTCCCATGGACTTGGGAAGGCCCCCGATCCACTTTGTTCTCCAATCTGGTGATCCCAGGACTTTCAGAGACCACCTGTCCCACCTTGTTTTGTTGTGGGGTCTTGAACTTTGGGTCACCCCCACAAATTGGGTTTTTGTGTTGAACTTCGCTTGGGGAAGGAGTTTGTTTCAGCCCGCCTGGCCTTTTCCCCTCACTACCCACTCTGTGATGGTTTTGGGATTTTCTTTTTTTCCTTCTTGTTGGTGTTACCTTAGGGTCGTCTGGGTACCGCTCCTTGGGGGGGGGGGGTACTGTAGTGGTCTACGTTTTATGTTTCTTTTTTGACTCATTTGTCATGTTTTGTGTGTATCTCCTCTGTGATTGTCCAGCCCCATCTGTCCTGTGCAGCCTGATTGCCCTTGATGGTGCTCATCTGTCTTGTGTTGTCATGATTGCTTCATTATCTATATATGTGTGATTCAGTCTGTGATCCTCACAGTGTCCTTGAGTTTGTTTATGTATCCTGTCATCTATGATCTCCACACATCTGGGACTTATTTACATCCTATCCGTGTTGTATTCTGCTGCTATGGCTTTATTTTCTGTCTTCTGCCCATGAGCAACCGTTTAACTGTCACAGGCGCCAAATTATGGCATAACCCCCTAGTGGTCAAGAGTAGTCAGGATTTTTTTCAAGAAAATATTCAGATCAGATGTCAGAGATTTCCAAGGCTATAACTTGAAAGTGGTAAGAGATAATGGCTTACTGTCAATTAGAAAGATGTAGGGGTGTCAAACTCATTCCATGGAGGGCCAAGACCCTGCAGGTTTTACCTCCACCCAGTGTCTTCAGCAGGTGTTTCCATTGATCAGCAATCAGTGAGGGGAAATTCAGTGAAATCTCCTGTTGAAGACACTGGGTGGAGGTAAAACCTGCAGGGTCTTATCCAAAGTTTGAGATAGGAGTAAATTTACGCATCTAATTTGCATAATGCAGCAGCAGCCATATTGAATTATATAACTCAGTCAAAAGTGGACTTTGGACATATTTACACAAAGAATGGTTCTGCTTTTTGTCACCGTTTCTTGTTTTGGGCATTTTGTTATCTTATCTTCAAAGTATTTGAACCAGAAAATCAGTACAATGCAGTACAATGTAAAAAAACAAACCATATTCCTCACTTACTGCTGGTGAAGGTGGCTCTCGCTGCATCCTGTTTCCTGCTTCAAACGCTCCATCATCATTCCAGTTCCCAAGAAACCCTCTATTACAGGATTAAACGACTACAGACCTGTTGCCCTGACCTCTGTGGTCATGAAATCCTTGGAGAGATTGGTGCTGAACCACCTGAAGGTCATCACAGGCCCCCTGATGGACCCACTGCAGTTTGCCTACCGGTCAAACAGGTCAGTGGATGATGCAGTGAATATGGGACTACATTACATCCTGCAACACCTCGACTCCCCAGGGACGTATGCCAGGATCCTGTTTGTCGACTTCAGCTCAGCGTTCAACACCATCATCCCAGGCATTCTTCATCAGAAACTCCTCCAGCTCAAGGTGCCCCCCTCCACCTGCCAGTGGATCTCCAGCTTTCTGACTGACAGGTGGCAACAGGTGAAGCTAGGGAGATTTACATCCAGCTCCCGAAAAATTAGTACTGGCGCCCCCCAAGGATGTGTCCTTTCCCCACTGCTCTTCTCCCTCTACTCCAACGACTGCACCTCAGAGGACCCTTCGGTGAAGCTCCTGAAGTTTGCGGACGACACCACAGTCATCGGTTTGATCCGGGATGATGATGAGTCTGCATACAGGCGGGAGGTGGAGCAGCTGATCCTCTGGTGCAGCCAGAACCATCTTGAACTTAACCCAGCCAAAACGGTGGAGATGACTGTGGATTTCAGGCGACACCCCCCTTCATTCCCCCCACTCACCATCCTCAACAGCACAGTGTCCACTGTGGACTCCTTCAAGTTTCTGGGTACCACAATCTCCCGGAACCTGAAGTGGTCCTCCCATATTGACACTGTCCGGAAAAAGGCCCAGCAGAGGTTGTTTTTTTCTGCGTCAGCTCAAGAAGTTTGATTTGCCTCAGGAGCTGCTGGTTGTCTTCTACACCGCCATCATCCAATCTGTCCTCTGCTTTTCCATCACTGTCTGGTTTGGATCTGCCACTAAACAGGACAAGACCAGACTGCAGCGGATCATTAAGTCTGCGGAGAGGATCATTGGTACCGACCTACCCTCCATTGAGAACTTATATCGGTCCATAACCAGGAAACGGGCGGGAAACATCTGTGCTGACCCATCACACCCCGGCCACAAACTGTTTGAACTTCTATCTTCTGGTCGTCGTTACAGATCACTGAAGGTCAAAACCACCCGTCACAGGAACAGTTTCTTTCCTCAAGCCATCACTCTGATGAACTCCTAACATTCATCTAGTCCTACCTGTTGCTGTACTCATGACTTTTCATCCATTATTACATTGCACATAACTCTCACACTGCTTTTTACTTCATTCACATTATATCACTGAATCTGAGTCCACATTGAAATACTGTGTGATTGTATATTTTTTCATATATTTCTGCAAAGTGTGGTTAGTCCGAGTAAATAACTGCATATATTCCTGTATATATTTGCATCCTTTTTATAGAAACGTGGACAGACTGTAATTTACTGTACATACTCTGGTTGTCATTGAATCCTTATTTAAATCCTTCACCTGAACAACGAGAGCAAGTTTTTAGCCAAAGTCAAATTCCTTGTATGTGTTGTGCATACTTGGCCAATAAAGCTGATTCTGATTCTGATTCTGATTCTGATCCATCCTGGGTGGTATTTCCTCTTCTGTCGGTCATTTTTGCTTTCTCTCCCACATCCAGAAATGGATAGGATTATTGCACCTCAATTTCGCTTTTATTCCGGCGCTATTTATGTTATAAAACGGCACAAAACCGGAGCTATCGTTTCCCTGGTTATGTGGCGCAGCGGTCAACAGCAGGTGGAATCAAGCAGCTTTGGGGACCCTCTGTTATAACAAAATGTAAACATTTACCTTCATAAGCTAAATAATCTCTTTTTTGAATCTAGTTGACAAATTTGGGAGCAAATTCTCCTCCGTCGATTGGTAGCAACTGTTTTTTTTTCGGCTAGGAAGACGAAGAAGAAAAATTTCTTCCTCTTTGGTGTAAATACGGATGCCTCTATGTCGGCCATGATTCCTCCAAGGCAAGAGCAGTAAGTTTTATGTGTGTGGCACCTTGTGAGGTGAAATCATCAGTACAAATCCTCAGTACAACTGGTGAGTGTTTGGCACATATATCACTTGACAGGCGCAGCACTGCGCTGTGCCACTAGGGGCGCGATCTGTCCATGAAATCTTGACAGCTAAACGGTTAATTTCTATTTTCTGTTATTAATAAATAATGGTTTACCAGATTCGCCTGGCG
Organism: Pholidichthys leucotaenia; assembly: GCA_020510985.1. Classification (NCBI taxonomy): domain Eukaryota; kingdom Metazoa; phylum Chordata; class Actinopteri; order Cichliformes; family Pholidichthyidae; genus Pholidichthys; species Pholidichthys leucotaenia. Next base: position 175,676,535 of record CM035849.1, on the reverse strand, counting down.
ATTGGATCCTCCTCTCCTTCCTTGCCCTGGAGGGGCAATCACTTTCATGACAAAAGACAAAGGATAAGGCATATAGTGAGTTGTATGAGAGGCTGGACACTAAAGAATGAGAAAAGGAGTTGTATCGATTGGCTAGATGGAGAGATCAAGCTGGAAAGGATGTATAGCAGGCTAGGTTGATTAAGGGCAGAAATGGTAATGTACTAATAAATGACGAGAGTGTGTTGAGAAGGTGAAAGGACTTTGAAGAGCTGATGAATAAAGAAAATGCAAGAGAGAGGAGGATGGATGAATGAAAGACAGTGAACAAGGAAGTCCTGAGGATTAGCAAGGCGGAAGTGAGGGCAGCTTTGAAGAGCATGAAAAATAGAAAGGCAGTTGGTCCAGTTGACACACCTGTGGAGGTATGGAGATGTTTAGGAGAGATGGAAGTGGACTTTTTAACCAGATTGTTTAACACAATTTTGGAAAGTGAGAGGATGCCCAAGGAGTGGAGAAGAAATGTTTTGGTACCAACTTCCTAGAACAAAGGTGATGCTCAGAGCTTTAGTGACTACAGAGGCATAAAGTTGATCAGCCACACTATGAAGATATGAGAAACAGTTGTTGAAGCCAGGTTAAGAGGAGAGGTGACAATCAGTGAGCAGCAGTATGGTTTCATGCCAAGAAAGAGTACTACAGATGCAACATTTGCTTTAAGAGTGTTGATGGAGAAGTATAGAGAAGGTCAGGAGTTGTACTGTGTCTTTGTGGATCTAAAGAAAGCATATGATAGGGTGCCAAGAGAGGAAGTGTGGTAATGTACGAGAAAATCAGGAGTGGCAGAGAAGTATGTGAGGGTGGTGCAGGGAATGTATGATGACAACGAGACGATGGTGAAGTGTGCTGTAAGAGTGATGGATGGATTCAAGGTGGGGGTGGGATTACATCAGGGATCAGCTCTGAGCCCCTTCTTGTTTGCCATTGTGATAGATAGGCTGACAGATGAGGTCAGGCAGGAGTCTCCCTGGACCATGATGTTTGCAGATGACATTGTGATCTGCAGTGAGAGTAGGGAGCAGGTGGAAGAGAACCTGAAAAGGTGGAGGTATGCTCTGGAGAGAAGAGGAATGAAGGTCAGTACAAGCAAGACAGAGTACATGAGTGTGAATAAGAGGTAGGCAGATGTAACGTGAAGATGGAAGGAGTAGCGGTAGTGAAAGTAGATGAGTTTAAATACCTGGGGTCAACCATCCAAAGTAATGGAAAATGCACAAGAGAGGTGAAGAAGAGCGTGCAGGCAGGATGGAGTGGGTGGAGACGAGTGTCAGGGGTGATTTGTGACAGAAAGGTAGCAGCAAGAGTGAAAGGGAAGACTTACAAGATGGTAGTGAGACCTGCTTTGATGCATGATTTGGAGATGGTGGTGCTGACAAAAAGACAGGAGGTGGAGCTAGAGGTGGCAGAGTTGAAGATGCTAAGATTTTCATTGGGAGTGATTAAGAGGGACAAGATTAGAAATGAGTATATCAGGGGGACAGCTCACATTGAGCGGTTTGGAGACAAAGCAAGAGAGGCAACGCTGAGATGGTTTGGACATGTGCAAAGGAGGGATAGTGGATATATTAGACAAAGGATGTTGGAGATGGAGCTGCCAGGCAGGACGAAAAGAGGAAGATCACAGAGAAGATTCATGGATTTAGTGAAAGAGGACATGGAGAGGGTTGGTGTTACAGAAGAAGATGCAAGGGATAGGGTGAAATGGAGACAGATGATCTGCTGTGGCGACCCCTAAAGGAGCAGCCGAAAGAAGATGAAGAAGAAAAAGGCTGAATTTACAGTACACTCAGTGGGCTAAACTACTAACTTTGAGAGTATTCTTTTTCATGATCTTAACTTTAAGAATGTCAGTTAAAGGGGACCTGTGGTGGTCGTCTAAACGCATTCAACTTGAAAACATTAGGCAAAGTATTCGTTATTTGGTTAAATAATTATTGCCAGCCATATACCACCAAAGAAATATGCAAATACGACCGCAGGCATGGCCAGCCAATGAAAACTATGCGCGCAGCCATGACACATGCGGATGTGGCGTCACTATGTTGCTACTGAAAAGTCAATACTCCGCCTGTATGAGCGACTAGGGTGCTTTTGTGAGTGTTTTTATTCTATTATGGCTGAATTGTCGGACTCTGAGGAAGAATTCGTCCAACATGGCTACAGGTTTGAGCCAGAAAGGTCTTCTGAGGGTGAAAGTGACGAAGTGGTCCTCACACACAACGCAATTTCGTCTGAAAGGAAACGTCTGTGCCCTGTTCCGAGATTGCGCAACCACTTTTCCGCTACGATCTTCCGACAAGGTGAGCTGGGTTTGGGTACACAAAAGAAGTGTTTATCTTTGTTTTTTCGCTTATTATTGAGACATCCAAAGGCTTTACATTCCGCCATGTTGCGATATCCATATCGCATTGTATGTTTTTGTTGTTACAAGAGCGCCGAGTGTCTGCTGATCGGTATATACTTTTAGCGGCGAGGGAAGAGCCCAGCGCCGAATCATCGGCCGTCTGGCGGCCGTTACGACCTCAGATCAGATGAGACGACCCACTGAATTTAAGCATTTATTTATTTATTTTCTACTCATTTTAGTTCTGCATTTAATATGAACCCTGAGTTTGAAATAAACGTTTGAATTTGAATTTGAATATCCCGAAAGCCACTGCTCATCCGGGCACTCCAGGCTCAGCCAATATTGATCCAGATCGCGGTATCCACGACACTACATCACAGGAAGCGTCCTGGCAGGCCATGTAGCCGCTAGTATGGCTGTGCCCATGTTTTGCTGACATAGCTGAACCAGCACATCAGCATTGGATTTATATCGCATTGCTTTGAACTTGAACTTAAACTTGAACTAGAATGTGAGACAGGGGCTCAATATAATATCTTTTTTTTCACAACCACCACAGGTATCCTTTAATATTACTATGACACTATGCTCAAATTCATGGCAATCCATTTAGCATTTTTTCTTTGTCTTTTTTTTTTGTCCGTAAAATACATTATGTCATATCCGGCTCTAGGGAGCCGGGCAATCAGAGCCAGGGACAAGCCAGTGAGTCGAGATGGTTTATTTTGGGTAAGGGATAAGGGATGAGGAGAGCACAGATACTCATGCAGAGGTACACTCACAGGTTGCACAGCGCAGAGGTAAGCAGCTCGTACCGGACGTGGGGGTAGCAAGACGTACATCCTCACAGCGGGATACAAACACAGGAATGCTGCAAGGGGAGTTGAGGCTGACACCAGACGAAGGGGCTTCAGCCTAGCAGTGCTTATGTCGCAGCCCCGAGTCATCGAGGCTGCTCCTATTTATCCTCATTGGCAGCGCCCCAGCTGATGAAGACTAATTGGCCCCAGCCGTCCATAATGCTGCCAGCTGGGGGCCAGCTGAGACGCTGCTCAATGGGAGGCAGGGATGAGGGAAAACATGGGCTCAGTGCCGAGACGGCATCTCAACCCATGGTGACAGAGCCCCTCCCTCAAGGTCGGGCTCCTGAACGACCAGGAACATCCCAGCCCCCCCCCCCCCCCCACCTAGGGTGGGAGGAAGGGAGGCGGACCGGAGGGGAAGAAGCCAAGGGAAGGACAACACCAATGGGGCAATGTAGGGTAGCGGGAAAGAAAAACCCAAATACAATACTGACAACAGAATAATTAACCCAGGTACAGATGGGGAGAAGAACTGGGTCAGCACGCCGGTTACATACTACCCAGAGAGTACCAACCATGCGTGACCCAGAGCAAGAAAAAAAAAAAAAGAACCACCAAAAAGGTACAGGGCAAAAAATGCTGAGTATGGTCAAATAAAGGGAAAACACAATACACAGCACCAATATAAGTACATACACACAGTCACCAAGAAAAGTGAGGGTGACTGGAACAAATGGACAATTACAGAGCATGGTGTTACGGAAAACAAGGCACATGACTCTATAATGAACCAACAGGGCATAAAAAAGAAATACTGAGTGCAGGCAAAGAAAAACCCACACACATGAATATATAAATACCCAGTCACCTAAAGAAATGAAAGTGACTGGAATGAATGGGCAACTGCAGAGTATGGTCTGAAAGGGAACAAAACATAACTCTACAATGCAAAAACGAGACTAAAAACATGGTACAAAAAATAAAATGCTGGGTACGAGGGAAGGAAAACACACAGCACTATAAATACACATCCACCAACAGGACAGACATTACACCCAAGTGACCTTAATAACGATAAAAGAAAAAGTGACACCCGAGGTGTATGGCAGGCAGAGTCCAAAAATAGCCGAGATGGCTCCGGAGATCTCCCCGCCCATTGTCCAGCTGGCGAATCAGGGGAAGAAGTGTTCGGACGGCGAACTCTGGACCCAGATCCCAGGAATCCAGTCCACCGGCAGCCGAACCAGGCTGCCCAGAGGGAAACACAGACCAGTGGGGGGAACCAGATCACCGAACCGAAAGTTTTGCGGGTCGGGTCGTCGACCCGCATCACTCAACCACCAGGACCGTTGAGACGGACGAAGGGTCAGAGCGGATCCCGGTGGAAGAGGCTCAGGGGAGAGCCGATGACGAGGGCGGCGGGCCTCAGGGAAACGGCCACCTCCTCACCGGACCTGGACAATACTGGGGCAGCACCCACGTCGGACCCCCATCTAGCCGCGTCGGGCCCCGCAGCCAGCACGATGGTCAGCGCAGCTTGAGATCCCTCCAGCTCAGGTAACCCCGCCGACGACCCACTCGGCGTGAAGCCAGAAGAATCTCGTCCCGCTGGACCGAACCGCTCCTCCGTGGAGACCCAGGGACGCTCAGTCGTCAGCGTAGACTCCACGCAGCAGTCAGTCCCCCTCCTCCGTCCGCAATGTAGCTGCGGAACCACAGGCCCTCTCCATATCCCACCACGTTGACCCGGAGCCGGGGACCGCTCGGCGGAGAGAGACACAGAGGATGCGGGATTAGGAAAACAGGTTACAGCAGGTGGGGAGAGTTCAGGGAGCTGCGAACCCTGAACTTCTCCTCCAGGGATGTGACAGAGCAATTCATTAAGCAGGTGTGAAAAAACAATGACTTGCCTGCCCCCTGGAGGTTGAGTATCGCCTGCTGTAGTGGAATCTGCTTCTTCCTCTCCCCGCCCGGCGATAACGGAGGACCCCCCGGGAATTCGTCTGAGGATCGCTCGCGTTGTCTCCAGCAGAGAGCTCACCAGGCCGGGACTCCAGGCACACACAGCGGCCAGGAAGCGCGCCGAGGAGGAGGGGGAAACAGCCGGGGTGAGCCAGCCCGAATGTCCAGGAATGACAGCGGGGGAACGAGGCTCAGGGGACGAGGCTGTAGAATCTCCACACCGACGAGGCGAAGGGATGACAGCCGCGCGGGAGGAACGGTCCCGACGATGACCCAGAACTGGATCCGGACGAGGTTCGTGCAGAGGTGACTCGGCGATGTGATGACGACTACTCCCAGGGGACGAAGCGAGGGGGAAACCCAGGATTCGCCGCTCCAGATCGGAGATCGAGACGAGGAAGGCGTCGAGCACGGGAAAGCTTCGTAGCCCTGAAGTCCTCACCATCAATCTCACTGCCGCCGCCACATGCCTGAAGGTGGTGACAGGAAACACAGTAGAGCTCGCGACAGCCACTCGACCCCGGACATAACTGCTGTCAGCTGCGGCTCCTAGAAGGGAATCCCGAGTGACGTGGCGCAGGTCGGGGGAAGTCCTCTGGTTGGCGCGAACTCCCGGACTGGAATGGCGGCAGGAACGGGACTCCGAAGCGGGGAAAGACGTCGCCCACTTCGACTCCCTGCCGGGATTTCCATCCACCCCGTGGAGCTTCTCTCGCTGTGTACCTGCAACGTCTATCCTGGCACTGTCCTCCAGATGGTACAGAGAGTGAGGGTGACAGTCCAGGAGTTCCTCAGCACGGCCCGGATGCCAGCGTCTCGCGTTGGAGGCGTCGTGCAGGGTGAAGAATGTCCCGTCGACAGCCTCCGAGATGGACCTTAGCTCGTCGCCCTGGCGCCGGAAGTGACTCCTGGGAAACGGCATGCTAGCAGCGCTGACACCCGGACAGAAAGGTACATTTCCACAGCGACTCACGGCCGCCGGCAACTCTTCTGGCTGCGACATACTGTCATATCCGGCTCTAGGGAGCCGGGCAATCAGAGCCAGGGACAAGCCAGTGAGTCGAGATGGTTTATTTTGGGTAAGGGATAAGGGATGAGGAGAGCACAGATACTCATGCAGAGGTACACTCACAGGTTGCACAGCGCAGAGGTAAGCAGCTCGTACCGGACGTGGGGGTAGCAAGACGTACATCCTCACAGCGGGATACAAACACAGGAATGCTGCAAGGGGAGTTGAGGCTGACACCAGACGAAGGGGCTTCAGCCTAGCAGTGCTTATGTCGCAGCCCCGAGTCATCGAGGCTGCTCCTATTTATCCTCATTGGCAGCGCCCCAGCTGATGAAGACTAATTGGCCCCAGCCGTCCATAATGCTGCCAGCTGGGGGCCAGCTGAGACGCTGCTCAATGGGAGGCAGGGATGAGGGAAAACATGGGCTCAGTGCCGAGACGGCATCTCAACCCATGGTGACACATTAACCTTAAGTGGATTAGGGAAAACAAAATGACTTAATTGTTGGATGCAAAACCTGTATAGTGAGTATATATTTTCAACCTTTTGATTATTTTCTGTAAACATACAGTTGTCCCTGAAGAATCATATTATTGTCTTCCACACAAAAACAATATTTTTCTTATCAGGCTCTCAAGGAGGGCAGCGCGGCGGCGGAGTGGTTAGCACTGAGGCAGCACAGCAACTCACCCTTGGCCGGGGGATCCTGGGTTCGATCCCAGCCCCCGACCAACAGTGATCTTTATGGAGTTTGCATGTTCTCCCCATGTCTGCGTGGGTTTACTCCGGGATTTCTTCGGTTTCCTCCCACATGCCAAAAACATGCAAGATAGGTTAATTGGCATCAAACTGGGGATTCTAAATTGTCCTTAGGTGTGACTGTGAGAGTGAATGGTTGTCTGTCTCTCTGCGATGAACTGGTGATCTGTCCAGGGTGTACCCTGGCTCTAGCCCAAAGATGCTGGGATAGACCCCCCCCCCCCGACCCGAAAAGGATTAAGTGGAAGAAGTTGGATGGATGGAAGATGGCTCTCAAGGAAACATAAGAATTGAACTAGTAGTCATTCAGAGAGCACATACCTCCACCAAGGCCCTATCAGAATGTTGGTTTGCTTATCTCTCTGTTTGTTTATCATTGCAAGATAGGGCCTTGGTGGAGTTATGTGCTCTAAATGGAAGTTAACTTTGCACAGTTTCCCTGTGTACATCACAATTGTCCTCTATTTCTTTACATACCAGGAGCACATACCTCCACCAAGGCCCTATCTCACAATGTTAAAGAATGTGAAAAAGTGATGCAGAGTCCAAATTACAGAATACAGAATCCAACCCATTAGATGTTTTAGGTGATCTGGATCACCTAAAACATCTAATAGGTTCATCTATAGCCCAAGGGCCACCTCTGGTGAGAATTTCATAAAAATCAGTCCAGTAGTTTCCTGCTAACTGTCACAAACGTCCGTGCGCCATGGCTCAACGCACGAGAGAGAGAGAATATAACCCAAAAGCGAGAGTTGATGGTGCATTTTTATTAACAAACACAAAGAAAATAAGTCCAAATAATCACTGAGTTCAGTCCAGTTTAACCATACAATATACAGAGAGGTGCAATGGCAGGATTAGGCCACCAAACATACAGGGCGCCTGCCGAATGCTCAACAGCCTTGTGAATATGGAGCCTAGTGCTGCAGGGCTGTGTTACGCACGAAACAGGAAAGGCGAACAGCCTAGTGCCACAGGGCTGCTAGCACAGGGAAAAAGGCTAAAGACACTTACAGGTCTGGAGCTGATCCGGGGCGAACCGTGCAGTCTGGCGGATGAAAATAGGAGACTGGGGCAACCGCGAACATCCAGGGACAGATCATCTGAAGATGCCGGGCTGAATGAGTGAAGGGAGTAGAACGTCTTTCATGGAGAACTAGCTGCCATGAATGAGGGTGAATGCCCCGACAATCTCTTTTCAAATACTCCTGAAGCTAACGAGAAAAGAGATTGCCGGTGCAAGAACGCGTGGGCAGGACTGATTGACATCCGGTGTGTGAGAGGGTGTGTGAATGAGAGTGAATGGAGCATGTACGTGTGGGTGTGTGTATATGTGTGTGAACACTTGTGACAGTGCAGCTGATCACACTAGACAGGAAGAGAGGGCGTTCCCCAGCTGTCAGAGGAAAACTAAGGCAAAACATAACAATGAGTCAGAACTGGGTTTGCCCTCCAAACCCAGATTCATGACACTAACAGACAGACAGAAAAACAAACACAGGCAAAAACATTACCCCCCCCCCCCTTCCTTGGTGGAGGTAATAATGATAGCTGTCAATGTCTGAAAATATGAGGGTGATAAAACATGCCAAGTGAAACTTGTAGAAGCTCAGTTGAGCTGGAGTTTGCAGTCAGCTCCATAAAAGCGTCCAGCTCACTCAAGTTGCTCTATACCTTTTTTTTTTTTTTTTTTCCCATAGAGCCTCCCCTTGGCTTCTGTCCAAGACAAGGCAGCACCGCTTCCACTCACTGCCTTCACATACAAACCAAAGTGATTCATTCAAGTATTTATATGCTGACCAAAAATATGTTTAATATAGGCTTATACAGTTGGGTCTGTTATTGTGATATATTTTTATCTAATATGTACAAACCTAATTTTCACAACCTCAGAGCAAACAAAATGTGTGACCCCATGGGGATCCTGGACCCCAGGTATGAAATAGCTGTCTGTATACATTCACTATCAATCTCACTGCAAAATTCCTTTTTACACTCCCTTGTCATTAAGTAAGTATCCATTAACTCAAAAAAGAATTTAACAATGTTTGCTAATGAATCTATTAGGATGGAAAAGTGAAGGCAGGAACACCTCAGGCCAAGGATGATTACAGCCTTGGTTCATTTTACTTTGTACCGTACTAGAGGGGAAGAAAAGAGCAGCAATGCTCTCCCTTCAAATATAATTAAAGATAATGGTATAACAGTTATTTCTTATCAGCTAATAATGGAGGCCTTCAGTCAATAAGAATTGATCTGAGCATCATCTCATTAACGACTGGGGCTAAGATATGTGGAGGTTTTTGGTCACAGAGTCAGTGCAGTGGTCAGGATGATTGTTAATAGAGGCCTAATATAAATTCTTATGGATTAAAGTCACCATTTCAGCGATTTGAAATACTCACTCATGCATTTTTGATATATAGGTTTGATTTGTACTACTACTCCAGCAGCTTTGTATTTTGGGAGACATAATCATTGGTTTACACCTCCAAAATATGATGAGAGTGAACAATAACTAACCTGATTCACTACATTGTGTACTAAAACATTTAAAGCAAAGCTGCAACAGTCTATTTACATGTTCCACCTCTTTGGGATGAGAAACAAAAGTAATATTCTCCTCCTCTTCCATTACCAGCGACTTGTTCTATGGAATAAATTTCCCCCAAATAGACAAAAATGTTGCACGTAATTTGGATTGTCCTTTCACTGTAGCAAAGGTTCCAGATGCTATTTACTCCTTACAGACAGGCAAGTCCCCTGGTCCCAATGGTTTCACTGTTGAATGTTATTGTAGTGTCTGGGCTTGGCTCATGCCCACACCCGGCATTTTCTGTGATTATGTTTTCTTGGTCTTTATTATTATCATTATCATCCGGTGGTCTGGAGGTAGAGCATCCGCCCCATAACCTGGATGTGGGGGTTCAAGTCCCGGCCAGGTAATGCCAAAGACCATATAAAAATGGAACTGCCCACCGTCCAGCTTGGTGCTCAGCAAAAATGGAACAGAGGAGGGAAGTGTGGGTGACAATGGCTCAGAAGGTAGAGTGGGTCGTCTAATAACTGGAGGGTTGGTGGTTTCAATCTCGCTTTCCCCTGACGTCCTGCTGTTGTGTCCTTGGGCAAGACACTTTACCCACCTTGCCTCCAGTGTCCATGACACCGGGCATGAATGTGTATAAATGTTCGGTAGTGGTCAGAGAGGCTGTTGGCGTGGATTGAAACCCACGTTTCTGTCAGTCTGCCACTGGGCACCTGTGGCTACAGTAGTAGCTTATCAGTGTCTGTGGAGTGAATGAATAATGCATCCATTGTAAAGCATCTTTGAGTATCTATGAAAAAGTGCTATATAAATCTGATGCATTATTATTATTATTGCTATTCCTCCTGCCTAGTTATTTCCTAGTACTGTGCTTGGTCTTATTTTGAAATCATTCCTGTTCATTTCCTGTAGTCTTATTGTTGTAATCCTCCTTCCGGTTCACAGTCATGATTTGCTATTTATTTTTCATTCCTTGATCCTCCTCAGCTGTTTTTCATTTTCCCTCATTAGTATCTGTGTATAGTCCCTCTTATTCCTCAGTTTCCCCACCGAGATCTAAATCCATGTTATGCTCTTCAATCCTGTTGTTACCACACTCCCGTCTGGTTAAAGACACACTCCAGCGGCTCTAAAACCACGTCAAAAAACAGTGTGTATTGCCCAAAATAGTATATTGTGGCTTTTTAGACACAAAAATTTTTTTCATTGCCTTAGAATGGCTTGGAAAGAGATTTTACATCTTCAACCTACTTAACTATGTGTGGCTCTATGAATATTCTAATTAGCTCCATCCACACTCTCACCCACCAGTAGCTGGAAGAAGACAAGACATTGTACAAGGCTCCAAGAAGGCAATCCAACTTGAGGAAGTAAAAGTTTCCATAGGTGAATGTGCTGAAGGATTATTCTCGGGGGAGTGGAGAGTCGCTGGAGCCAGCCCCACCTGGAGGTTGGAGGGCTCTCTGCCAGTCTCTGGTTACCCACTCACTGCGGATCACCTCACTGGGAGCAAGCAAGCGTTTTGCCTCAGTCCGGTGCGCCCGGCAGCCGGCTCGCCTCCAAGAGCCTCCGAGCTTTGAGCTGCTCTGAGGTAAATTGCTGCAGCGAGGCGATCCGTGGTGAGTGGGTAACCACAGACTGCTCCTTCGGGGGAAGAGGGAGGAGCCGAGGAGTGCTTGGCTCCCGGAAGAGTGAGACCAGCCTCGAGACTGTCTCTGAGGCCAGGAAGAGCGCTCCAAAGGAAGTGAGCTGGCTGGCGGGCACACCAGCAGGTGCTCCCAGCGAGGTGAGGGGAGCCCCCCAGTCTGGCAGTGACTCTCTGCTCCACCGAGAATGATTTCTGCAGTTTCACCTAGGACGATACTCACTCCAGCTGTTGCACCAAGCACATCAAGGCCATCTCCCCTGTCATGCAGGGTAATGCAGGCTGCAAACCCTTGTCCTCTCCGGTATTTTTGAAGAGAAACTGAGGTTTTTCAAAATAAAATTAATCATTGTTGTCATATTTTCATGTCTGTGTGTAAGACATGTAATTTAAAAAAACTGAAACTATGTACAAAAAGAAATCAATTCAAAAAGAGGTATAAACATTATTTGCTGAAAGGATATATGTTAGAAGGGTAGTATTTATATGTACGATTCACTATGCTCACTCTGGGACACTATGGAATGGTGGGTGGGACAGTACTGTGTATATCTGTGTTATTTGAGGCTGGTTTTGATGTATGGACATCAATGTATGTTAGGATGAATGGGTGTTAATGTTGATATGTACAAAATACAGTTAATTGTTTACTTGGGGTCTTAAATGTGGTAATTTGTATATAATTCACATGGGTGTATTTATGGAAAAGAGGAGTTGGAATTAATAAGTCTTCACTTCTTCATTCTCCCTTTCGAACACTGTATACTGTTACTTTATTGCATTTGTCATTTGTTTTGTTTTTGTTTTACTTTTTTGTTCGAAATAAAGTATCTATCTATCTATCTATCTATCTAAAAGAAGAGGATTTCTTGCCTCACACAGCCAAAAACTTAACACGTATAATCTGCCATCTTTCTCAGCTTGTAAAAGCTGGTGCTGCTCCTTGGCTCCTTTTTTTTTTTAGCTCTTCGGCTCCTCCCTCTTCCCCCAAGGCAATGAACTCAGATCTGTAGCCACGCCCAGTGCTTAGCCAGATTGGTTAATGTTACAACCAATCAGGCTAAGCAGCCTGAGCTCTAGCTTACAATTTATATTACATTAGCCTCTGTTTGTCTCAGGGTCTGTGTGACTGGGCTTAAAAATCCTGATGCAGGACTTCCGGTTATGGCTGCCACGTAAGACGGACGTGTTTCACTCTGCTCTGCTCCTGGAGAAAAAAATCGGCAAATAACTCTCTCATTTGGGACAGAACGTATCCCAGCGTTTGGGCGAGGATATGTCGGCGAAGCCTAAGGCTGGAAAACCAGGTAAAGGAAAAAGCGAGCCGCCGAAACAGTCCAAATTAACGGACTTTCAGGTCTGTGACGCAGCAAACAAAACTCCATATATGGCGGAGGAGGCTGGCAACGGTGCGATATCTGCGGGGAGCGGCGCAGATGCGCTGATGGCTGCCATGAGTTCAATGAGAGCGGACTTTTCCTCTAGATTTGATGGGATTATGACAGCGTTGGAAGGAATAAGAAAGGAATTGGGTGACTGTGTAGAACGAACGGCGCAGATGGAGCTCCGTCTCACTAGTGCTGAAGATGACGTCACCCGTCTTCAATTAAAGGTGCGCACTTTGGAAAAAAAAAATAAATGTCTAGAAGATAATATTTTGGATTTGGAATCTCGGTCGAGACAGAATAACTTGAGGCTGGTGGGTCTTCCAGAGGAATCAGAAGGTCGGGACGTATATTCCTTTCTGGAAAAGTGGATTCCGGAGGTGCTGGGCAGCGAGGAGTTGCAATCAGCAGTGGTTCTGGAAAAAGCACATCGTATTGGCCCATGGAGAGATAAGGGACCGCCGAGGACCTTAATTATGAAGTTTCTTAGCAACAGAGACAGGATGAAGATCTTCAACGCTGCACGAGCTAAAGGAGAGATTAAACACCAGGATCAGCAGGTGCGGTTCTACCCAGATTTGGCCACAGGAATCCAACAATTGAGGAAGCAGTTTGATCCCATACGTAAGGAGCTGCGCAACCTTGGGATTCGTCATGGTGTAATCTATCCTGCGAGACTGTTGACCACGTATGAGGGCAGAACCCACATCTTCAAGACCCCAGAGGAGGCGCAGGAGTTCATCAAGAAGATCAAAGAAGAAGAAGAGACTGGTGGGAGCTAAGCATGAACAAAATATAAGGTAGAATAATTAAGCATTTGCACAGGCATCTGACTGACTTGAAGTAAACAGCAAGTTTACAAAATATAGATTGTATTATATATTAAAAAAAACAAAAACAAAACAAACAAAAAAAAAACTATGATGTACAAAGTTGTTAAAAATTTTGGAGTTAAGTTGGAAAACTACAGAGGAGAGTTAATGATACGTCATTAAAAGCAGTAGAGTTAGGGTGATTGGGAGGATGAAGAAGGAGTGGCTTAGGCTGTTCCCCGTGGATGTGGAACGGTCGATGGCTATATCGGGAGACGGAATTTTTCTTTTGATTTTGGGGGGTTCGCCACAAGTGTGGGAAGGGGGAATTTGTTTGTGTGTAGTTTGTAGGATGAATGTTCAACCACTCATGTTTTTGCTTCTCTGTTTGAGCATGTTTACACTGCAAGGTAATCCCAATCTCTCTATTGATCATAAACCAAAGTGTTAATCTTAATTTAACTTCATGGAATTGCAGAGGTCTACAAAATTTAAAAAAAACTTAAACAAGTTATGAATAAAATAAAAGACATGGGTTCAAAAATTGTGTTTTTACAAGAAACTCATCTAATAGAGGAGGATATAAAAAGAATTAGGAGTAGATGGCAAGGAAGTGTATTCACCTCATCATTTTCATCCCGGGCCAGGGGAGTTATGACTCTCATACATAAATCAGTCCCTTTTCAAGTGAAAAATGTAATTGGAGACAAACTTGGAAGATATGTAATCATTCAAGGTTCTTTGCTATTAGAAAATATAAATCTTGTGAACTTATATGGTCCCAATATAGATGATCAAAAGTTCTTTGCTAATTTATTTCTTATTTTATCATCACTTACAGGGCAACATATAATAGCAGGGGATTTTAATTGTACATTGAATCCAGGTATAGATAGATCAACAGGACTGGATTGTACGCACAATGGATGTAGGATGACTATTAATCATTTTATGAAAGAATTGAGATTGTTAGATATATGGAGAGAAATGAAACCACAAGTTAAAGCCTATTCTTGTTATTCCAGTACTTACAAGACATTCTCACGTATTGATTATTTTTTGATTTCCACAGAATTAAGATCCAAGATTCAAAACTGCTTTTATGATAACATCGTGATCTCTGATCATGCACCCTGTTGTCTAATATATGTAGATAAAAAATTGACAAAGGAATCAGGTAGATGGCAATTTCAGCATAAATGGCTTCAGGATGAGGAATTTGTCAAGTATATAGAAAAACAGATAGACGAGTACTTTGACATCAATACTACACAAACATCAGCATGTGTAAAGTGGGAAGCTTTCAAAGCTTTTATTAGGGGACATATTATTAGTTATACAGGATCAAAATCTAAGAAGACTCGAGAGGAGAGAGCTAAATTGGAACATAAAATGAAAAGCCTTCAGGAAAAAGTGTATGCAGGAAGTGATCCAAGGTTGGAGAATGAATTACTGATTTTGAGAGCTGAATACGACAAAAAATCAGTGAATAGAGCTGCCTCGAGTCTTCTAAGATTGAAACAATCTTTTTATGAACAAGGTGAAAAATCAGGAAAATTATTGGCATGGCAGATTAAACAATTAGAAATTAAAACACCAATTACTAGTATTATAAGTAACGGACAGGTAGTTATAGATCCTTTAGAAATTAACAGAGCCTTTAGAGATTACTATGAAAAATTATATGATACTAAAAATGAATTTGATTTAACAAAACTAAATGGGTTTTTGAACGAACTATCTATACCGTGTATTCCAAATGAAAACAGGGAGATATTGGAGTCTAAAATTAGTCAAGAAGAAGTTGGGCTAGCCATTGATAATATGAAATCAGGAAAAAGTGCAGGACCAGATGGTCTTCCAGTTGACCTTTATAAGAAATTTAAGAATAAATTAATAAAACCTTTTTTGGAAATGGTTTTAGAAGCATTTCAAAATAATAATTTACCATCATACATAAATAATGCCTTAATTATACTGCTGCCAAAACCAGGTAAGCCCTCTAATAAATGTGAAAATATGAGACCAATAAGCCTATTAAACGCCGACCTTAAGATAATCTGTAAAATTTTAGCAAGACGAATACAAGAAATTTTACCAAATATTATTAATCGAGATCAGAATGGCTTTATAAAGGGAAGACAAGGCTTCCATAATGTAAGAAGACTATTTAATATTATTTATTTTAATAAAGAAGCACCGGATACAGCTCTCCTATCACTGGACGCCGAAAAGGCCTTTGATAGAGTTGAATGGCTCTTTCTTTTTGAAGTCCTACAAAGGTTTGGACTTGGAAATAATTTCATAAAATGGGTTCAAATAATATACAATAATGCTACAGCAGAAATCCTAACAAATAACAATATTTCAAAACCAATAAAAATCAATAGAGGATGTCGACAAGGTTGTCCACTTTCACCTTTACTGTTTACTATGGCAATTGAACCTTTAGCGATAGCGATACGTTTACATTCACAAATATATGGAATTAAAGTTGGACCAACAGAACATAAAATCTCCCTGTACGCCGATGACATAATTTTGTTTATGTCGAATCTAAAAAAATCAATTCCAACCTTGTTGAATTTAATAAAGAATTTTGGGGAAATATCAGGATATAAAATAAATAAAACTAAATCTTCAATATTAATGCTAAATGAGACCCAGAGAAATTACCCAGCCCCTGAGGTAAATCAATTCAATGTTGTAAATCAGTTTAAATATTTAGGAATCCAAATTGTGCCTAAGCTAGAATCAGTCGCCAGTGTCAACTATGAAGCCTTAATGACAGATATCAATGAGTTAACTCAGAGATGGATGTCACTACCAATGTCGATGATCGGGAGAATCAATATACTTAAAAGTAATATTTTACCTAAAATACTTTATTTATTTCAATACATTCCCTTATCACCACCTTTAGATTTATTCTCAAGAATAAAAAAAAAGTTAGTGGAATTTATATGGAACAACAGGAGGGCTAGATTACGTCTGTCTTTATTATATTTACCATTTGATCGTGGAGGTCTGAAATGTCCAAATTTTATGTTGTATTATTGGTCGGCACAACTGAGGTCTATGACATATTATTTTTCATCAAATGATCTCCCTCACTGGACTGAAATGGAATCATACAATTTACCTTTACCTCTTCCCATATTCATATACTCAGATTCGGCAAAAAAATTACAAAAACAAGTTAAAAATCCATTTGTAAAGCATATGATCAAAATATGGTGTGAAGCTAAAAACTATTTAAAAGAACCACAGTTACTGTCACAATTTAGTCCAATATGGGGTAATCAATATTTTAAACCAGGGAGAGCGGACGCTGTATTTAAAGTATGGAATTTAAAAGGGATACAAAAGATTCAGGATTTATATTTGCCATGTGCAGATAACATAATGTCTTTTGAAGAGCTGAGGATCAAATTTAATCTCAATAGAACACATTTTTTTAAATATCTTCAACTTAGAAACTTTATTCGATCAAATCAAAATAAAGCTCTCACTCGACCTATTTATTCATCCTTGGAAAAAATGATGATGAAAGATAGTAAAAGAAAGGGTATTATTTCAGAGTTTTATAACTCATTGACACTATCTTCAAGTGAAAATTCACTGAAAAGATTAAAATACTGGAAAGAAGATCTGCAAACTGAAATTTCAGAGGAACAATGGGAATTGGCTTGTACAGAAGCTCAAACCAAATCAATAAATGTACGCCTTAAATTGATACATTTCAAATGGTTAATGCGGATGTATGTTACACCGGAGGAGTTAAATAAATATAACAAAAATATACCAGATACATGCACAAAATGCATGGAAAGTAAAGGAACTCTATTTCATTGTGTATGGGAATGTAGATTAATAAGAATGTTTTGGGAAGAGGTGAGGGTAACAATTGAAAAAATAATCTCAAAACAAATCATATTGAATCCTAAATTGTTTTTGTTGGGTCTGTACCCAGAAAGGCATAATTTTAATAAAAGTGAAAGAACATTCATAGACCTCAGTTTGCTTAATGCCAAAAAATGTATTGCACTATTATGGAAAAAGACTCATAGACCAGATGTGACTCAGTGGTTAAGACAGATGTTAACAAACCTTCCATTAGAAAGAATAACATATATACTGAAATCAAAGGAAATTGTGTTTGAGAATATATGGAGACCTTTTATTGATTATGTAAAAAATTTAAACATAACTTTTGAAGAAGAAGGTGAATGATGTGTGTGGACCTTGTAAATTCCAAACTGGTGAACATAATATGTATACTTATGTATTGGATTGTCTAGACTAAACAGAGGAGCATTGTTGAAGATTTGATTTTGCTGGTGGTTGTTGGTGTTTTTAGTGCATCCTTTTTTTTTTTTTTTTTTTTTTTTTTGTAGTACTTTAGTGTTAGTGTTTGATTGTTTGTATCATGTTTGTTAAAAAAAAAAAAAAGGTTCAATAAAGATATTGTGGAAAAAAAAAATCCTGATGCAGCTATCCTTGTTATCACTTTGTTTTAGTTCACCTTGTGAATCTCCTGTGTGACTGTTGCTGAGTGGGCACCATGATTCCTGAGACAGAGATAATCTGTACACCATGTTTTGACCAGATGTACTGAAACAATTGCTATGGACATTCTCTCCTACACCCCTCGGATGACAGAAAGCTTAAAAGACTGAGTGTTGTGTGTTTGAATCAGAATGATGCACGAATAGGCTCTGAGACTATTTTGTATTATTTCTCCACTGGCCAGTGTGATTAAATTTGCTGAACGTCTGATCCTGCTTGGTTTTTTGACTGAAGTTCATCACAGATTTTTTTCAACATATTTGGCGCAACCGAACAGAGACCCATATATCTTATTTTGGCTTCCGGTGCCTTCGGCTAAAGGACAGCTATGCACAGATGGGGGAAAAAAGTACTCCCCCCATCGGGACCAACAACCCGATTTTTTGCGGAAGTGGAGGCACGGTCCAGGGACGCTGGCAGCCGGTGAGTGACAGGGTTACCCCCCCCCCCCAGACAGATCGAAGTGAGTAAATTTAATGATATTGACACT
Source organism: Pholidichthys leucotaenia (assembly GCA_020510985.1). Lineage (NCBI taxonomy): Eukaryota > Metazoa > Chordata > Actinopteri > Cichliformes > Pholidichthyidae > Pholidichthys > Pholidichthys leucotaenia. The sequence continues at coordinate 175,658,166 of CM035849.1, read as the reverse complement.
GGGTTCGAGTCCCGGTGGGTTTGAGAATATGCATAAAAGAGTAAACCAAGCGTTTGATATAACAAAGTCCAATAGGTTCGGACGAGATAGAGGCTTGGTAGGTCCTGGTTTGAAGCCGCAACGGGAATGCCCATTTCCACACGTAAGTGGACCTGGTAAACTCCCGCCAAGCCCATTGGTCCTTGTTTTTCGTGCGCTTCAATTTCACTATCACCTACCGCCCTGGGGCCAAGAACGCGAAACCGGACGCCCTGTCCAGGCAGTTCGCCTCGGATGTTGTAGTGGTGATTCTGGTGGCCGTCGCTCCGAAATTCTGGTGGCCATCGCTCCGAAAGGACATCGCCGAATACATCCACGCCTGACCCCAGTGCGCCACCGGCAAGACACCATCCTCTCTACCTGCAGGATTACACCACCCACTTCCGACCCCCAGCAGACCTTGGTCCCATATCGCCCTAGACTTCGTCACCGGCCTTCCCCGTCTAATCAGCATACCACCATTCTCACGATTGTTGACCGCTTCTCCAAGGCCGCCCACTTTGTCCCTCTGCAGGGGCTGCCTACAGCAAGAGACACGGCTGACCTGCTGGTGCAACACGTAGTGAGACTGCATGGGATACCCGTGGACATCGTCTCCGATCAGGGTCCCCAACTCGTGTCCCAGATATGGAGGTCTTTCTGTAACACTCTGGGGGCCACGGTGAGCCTGTCCTCCGGCTACCACCTACAGAGTAATGGACAATGTGAATGAGTAAATCAGGAGCTGGAGGCTGCGCTGCGCTGTGCCATCGCTTCCAACCCTGCGTCATGGAGCGCTCACCTCCCATGGATCAAGTACGCTCACAACGCCACCATCTCTTCGGTGATCGGAATGTCTCCTTTCAAGGCTTCCCTGGGTTATAATCACCCGCTTTTTCCTGAGGAGGAGGGGGACATTGCCGTGCCATCTGTCCGTGTCCACCTGAGGCGCTGTCGCCGGCTGTGGAAGGTGACCCGCACGGCTGTTCAACGCACAGCTGAGCGCAACTCCAGGATCGCTAATCGCCGCAGGAGGCCGGCCCCACTCTACTGGGTGGGCCAACAAGTTTGGCTTTCCACCCAATACATTAATCTTAAGGCAGAAAAGAAGAAGTTGGCCCAACACTTCATCGGCCCTTTTTCTATTGTCCGAATTATTAATCCCGTGGCTGTGCACCTGCCCCCCACCGTATTTGCCCAACGTTTCATGTCTCCCAGATTAAACCATTCTTTTTCAGCTCTCTCTGCCCCCCCCCCAGGTCTGCACATCCACCAGTGGTGATCGACGGCAACCCGGCGTGGAAGGTCAACGCCATTCTGGACGTCTGCTGCTGGGGTCGCGGCCTGGAGTATCTGGTGGACTGGGAGGGGTATGGTCCTGAGTGGAGATCCTGTGTGTGTCCGTCCTTCGTGTTGGATAAACAACTCATCAGGGACTTCCACCGGACACACCCAGGTAGGCTGGATCAGGTGCCGGGAGGCACCTCTCGGGGGGGAGTACTGTGATGGCTCGCTCTGTGTCATTATCTCCCACAGCTGCGCGCATACCAGTTCTCAGTCACACTCGGGCTATTTAACCCGCTCTGCCTCCAGACCGGCATGGAGCCGTCTGTCTCCCTGGCTGCAGAAGCCCGACTCTCGTCTTCGAAGCCCATGAGCCTGTTTTCTTCGTTCCTGCCTAAGCCCTCCTTGTCCCTGCTTCATCCTTTGGAAGGATTCAGCCTCATCAGCCAAGTAAGCCAATTCTTACTTACCTTCTCCAACATTATCCCCTGTGCACAGGCGGAATCCCCTGGCGGCGAAATCATTCCTCCTCGGCAGCGGAACAAGCCTCCCTCGTCCCAGCGGTCCACCTGTTCACCAGCGGTGTCGTGACAGCAGACGCTGTCTTCCTGACTGTAGCCTCCTGGCCGACCTGAGAGCATCTCTCCCATCTGTGAAGTAAGCCTCAGTCAATTTCTATACACTCCTTCAGTTGGACAGTGCTAACATCTGTGCCTCTGCTTTGTTATAGGGTTGCCAGGTCGAACGGCGCTCTGCTCACCCCCAGCTACGACGCCACTGCAGACGAATCCAGTCACATCCACATACACTATACACACACGCACTCCCACAACATACTTTCTATTAATAAAGATAATTGAATCCACCTTGAGCCTGTGTCTGTTCCCTGGGTCTACTAAATATGTCAGTACGGCTCCGTCAGAATGACCCAGCAAACAGCGCACTAGCGCACCAAATTAACAACTTAGAGGCTCATGTGGACCAGTTAGCTTACCAACAACAGGTCATCTTGAACCAGTTAGTCCAAATTAACGGTCGGTTGGATCGTCTTGTGGGGCAGCAGGCGTTTCCACCGGCTCCAAGTAGTGCCCCGGCTCCCGTTAGCTCACCACCTAGACAGGCTAGTCAGGTCCCTTTATCCCGGCTAACATCAGTTCCTACCCCCTCGCATTTTAGCGGCAAGCTAGGGGAGGCTCGGGTTTTCTTACTTCAATGTGAGATAGTTTTCCAGCGGGTCCCGGGTCACTTTCCCACTGATCACAGTCTCATAGGGTATGTAGCCAATCTGCTAGAAGGGCAAGCTCTAGCTTGGGCCTATGCGGTTATGGCAAGGGCTATTTACGCTAACCTAACCTACAGCCAGTTCGTTAGCAAATTCAATGAGGTGTTTGACCATTCCAACCGCGATAATGTGCTCACCACCCGGCTATTAAATCTGAAACAAGGAAGCAGGTCCGTAGTGGACTATGCCGTCGATTTCCGGGTGGTGGCTGCGGAGGTGGGATGGTAGGGCGCCTCGTTATGCAGTATATTCATTAGGAGTCTTAGCCCTAGCCTGCGGGATGAGCTGGCCCGCTTAGAGAAGCCTGAAAGGCTAACGGAGCTAATTTCCCTAGCCATCAATCTAGATAACAGGCTGAGGGAGCGGGCAGCCGAGCGTAGGACTTCCGGCCGCTCGGACGCCCAGTTTTGCCACTCCTTCCAATCTCCTTTATTGGCCCTACCTTCCCTAGACCTGTTAGATGCCCCGGAACCTATGATTGTAGGGCAAACTAAGCTACCATTGGTGGAGAAGCAGCGCCACCTGGAGCTTGGCCTATGTCTGTACTGTGGTAGTGAGGAACATGAGGTGGTGTCCTGCCCCATTCGGCCAAAAGAGGGAGTCCGTGCGTCGCAGTAGGGGGACTCACGGACTCGCCTCAGCCTAATCCCCTCTCCAAGTGCCTTCTGCCCATTAGATTTATTTATACACACACTGAATTCTTCACACACGCTTTGATTGACTCGGGGGCTGAGCAGAGCTTCATCTCGGGGGAACTGGCAACCAGACTGGGGTTTCCCTGCCGACCATTTAAGACCCCCCCTGAGGCTCATTGCCCTGTCCAAAGCCCCCCTGGCAATGGTATCGCAGCAAACCGCCCCGGTGTCAGTCATCATATCCGGCAACCATCGGGAGGACCTGAGCCTGTTTGTCTTGCCTGTATCGGCCTCTCCTGTCATCCTGGGCTACCCTGGCTCCGGCTCCACAACCCCACCATTGACTGGCGTGTGGGGAATGTTATCTCTTGGAGCTGCTTTTGCCTCAGTGCTTGCTTGCAGTCCGCAGCATGTTCGCCGTCTGTGCCCCTATCCACCCCCGCCACCCCCCCTCCTGATCTGTCCAGGGTGCCACCTGAATATCACAACCTGGGGCAGTGTTCAGTAAGTCCCAGGCACTGTCCCTCCCCCCCCACCCCCACCGCCCATATGACTGCGCCATTAATCTCCAGGCTGGTGCCCCGCTGCCGTCGAGCCACCTCTACAGTCTATCGGCTCCGGAGCGGGAAGCGATGGAAGCCCATATCAAGGAATCTCTCAGCTCGGGCATCATCCGGCCTTTGTCCTTGGTGGTGGGGGTGGGGTTTTTCTTCGTTGGGAAAAAGGATGGCTCCCCGAGGCCATGTATCGACTTCCGGGCTCTTAATGACATCACCATCAAAGATAAGTACACTCTTTCTCTGTTGGACACGGCATTTGACTCCCTCCAGGGGGCCTCATGGTTCACCAAACTGGACCTCCGCAACGCATACCACCTTGTGCAGATCAGGGAGGAGGACGAGTGGAAGACGGGTTTCCGGACCCCAAGCGGACACTTTGAGTACCTCGTGATGCCATTTGGGTTGACCAATGCTCCGGCCATCTTCCAGCACCTGATTAATGATGTTCTCTGGGATTTCTTAGGGTCGTTTGTCTTTGTGTACCTGGACGACATTCTGATCTTCTCTCAATCACTGGACAAACATCGGGTACACGTGAGACAAGTCCTGCAATGGCTATTGGAGAACAAGCTTTTTGTGAAAGCTGAGAAATGTGAATTCCACGCCTCCAAGACTTCATTTCTCGGTTTCATCATCTCACGTAACCAAATCATCCCCGACCCCGGGAAGGTTAAAGCGGTAGTGGATTGTGCCCCCCCCCCCCTTCTAGGAAACAGCGCCAACAATTCCTAGGGTTCACCAATTTCTACCGCCGTTTTGTTAAAAATTACAGCGTCATTGTTCTCCCTCTGACCCGTCTCACTTCCCCCAAGGTGGCTTTCCGGTGGCCGGAGGAGGCTGCAGCAGCATTCGCCACACTCAAGACTGAATTCTTTTGTTATCCTATCTTGACACAGGTGGACCCTACTCTTCAGTGTCTGGTCGAGGTGAACGCTTCAGACTCAGGGGTAGGGGCAGTGCTATCCCAGCACTCCCCGGTGGATGGGGTGATCCGCCCTTGTGCATTTTTCTCCCGCCGACTGTCCCCCGGCGAAGAAGAATTATGACATCGGTGACAGAGCACTTCTGGCAGTGAAGCTCGCGCTGGAGGAGTGGCGTCACTGGCTGGAGGGGGCCGCCCAACCCTTCATTGTGTGGACAGATCACAAGAATTTGGAGAACCTCAGGACGGCCAAATGCCTGAATGCCCGCTAAGCCCGTTGGTCCTTGTTTTTGGGCGCTTCAATTTCACTATCACCTACCGCCCCGGGACCAAGAACGCGAAACCGGACGCCCTGTCCAGGCAGTTCACCTCTGATGTTGCGGAGGTGTCTGAGCATACCATCCTTTCTTCGTCTTGCATCGTGGGTACCCTCTCGTGGGGCATCAGGGAGAAGGTCTTGAGGGTGCAGGAGACTGAACCGGACCTGGGCGGGGGGCCTGTGGGGAGGCTGTTCATCCCTTCTTCTGTTTGGGGCAAGGTAATCTACTGGGCTCACTCCTCCAGACTCTCATGCCATCCGGGGGGAGGGGTGGGGGCTCGCACGGTGGAGATTCTCTGGAGGATGTTCTGGTGGCCGTCACTCCGAAAGGACGTCGCCAAATACATCCACGCCTGTCCCCAGTGCGCCATCGGCAAGACACCATCCTCTCCTCCTGCAGGGTTACGCCACCCGCTTCCGACCCCCAGCAGAACTTGTCACATATTGCCCTAGACTTCGTCACCGGCGTTCCCTCATCTAATCAGCATACCACCATTCTAACAATTGTTGACTGCTTCTCCAAGGCTGCCCACTTTGTCCCTATGCAGGGGCTACCTACGGCAAGAGACACAGCGGGCCTGCTGGTGCAACACGTAGTGAGACTGCATGGGATACCTGTGGACATCGTCTCCGATCGGGGTCCCCAAATCGTGTCCCAGGTAGGGACATCTTTCTGTAACGCTCTGGGGGCCACAGTGAGCCTGTCCTCCGGCTACCACCCACAGAGTAATGGACAATGTGAGCGAGCAAATCAGGAGCTGGAGGATGCGCTGCGCTGTGTCATCGCTTCCAAACCTGCGTCATGGAGTACTCACCTCCCGTGGATCGAGTACTCTCACAACTCCACCATCTCTTCGGTGATCGGAATGTCTCTTTTTGAGGCTTCCCTGGGTTATAATCACCCGCTTTTTCCTGAGGAGGAGGGGGACATTGCCGTGCCATCTGTCTGTGCCCACCTGAGGCGCTGTCACCGGCTGTGGAAGGTGACCGGCCCGTCTCTTCAATGCACAGCTGAGTGCAACTCCAGGATCTCTAATCGCCGCAGGAGGCCGGCCCCACTCTACTGGGTGGGCCAACAGATTTGGCTTTCCACCCAACACATTAATCTTAAGGCAGAAAAGAAGAAGTTGGCCCAACGCTTCATCGGCCCTTTTTCTATTGTCCGAATTATTAATCCCATGGCTGTGCTTCTGCCCCCCCCCGTATTTGCCCAACATTTCATGTCTCGCAGATTAAACCATTCTTTTTCAGCTCTCTCTGCCCCCCCCCCCCAGGTCTCCACCTCCACCAGTGGTGATCGATGGCAACCCAGTGTGGAAGGTCAATGCCATCCTGGATGTCTGCCGCTGGGGTCACGGCCTGCAGTATCTGGTGGACTGGGAGGGGTATGGTCCTTCGTGTTGGATAAACAACTCATCAGGGACTTCCACCGGACACACCCAGGTAGGCTGGATCAGGTGCCGGGAGGCACCTCTCGGGGGGGAGTACTGTGATGGCTCGCTCTGTGTCATTATCTCCCACAGCTGCACGCACACTGGTTCTCAATCACACTCGGGCTATTTAACCCGCTCTGCCTTCAGACCGGCACGGAGTCGTCTGTCTCCCTGGCTGCAGAAGCCCGACTCTCGTCTTCGAAGCCCATGATCCTGTTTTCTTCATTCCTGCCTAAGCCCTCCTTGTCCCTGCTTCATCCTTTGGAAGGATTCAGCTTCATCAGCTAAGTAATCCAGTTCTTGCTCACTTTCTCCAACATTATCCCCTGTGCACAGGCGGAATCCCCTGGCGGCGGAATGAGCCTCCCTCATCCCAGCGGTCCACCTGTTCACCAGTGGCGTTGTGACAGCAGACACTGTCTTCCTGGCTGTAGCCTCCGGGCCAACCTGAGGGCGTCTCTCCCATCTGTGAAGTAAGCCTCAGTCAATTCCTATTCACTCCTTCAGTTGGACAGTGCTAACATCTGTGCCTCTGCTTTGTTATAGGGTTGCCAGGTCGAACGGCACTCTACTCACCCCCAGCTACGACGCCACTGCAAACGAATCCAGTCACATCCACATACACTATACACACACACACTCACACACCATACTTTCTATTAATAAAGATAATTGAATCCACCTTGAGCCTGTGTCTGTTCCCTGGATCTACTAAATATGTCACAGACATTCCAAGATACCTGGAACCCTTTCTTGAAACTCATTGACTCCGTTCAGCAATACCTTGGCACAGATGAGGACTGATAGCCACTGATACCAGTCTGTAACTTAGATAGTGACCCCTGTTCCCCATATCCGCCCGCCCACACACACACACACACACAGACACACACACACTTTTTCTCTCCCCCGTTTAATTAATGTCCTTTTTGGTGCTTAAGTTGGTTATTATATCTGTTGTACCTTACTTAGCCTGAGTGAGTTGGGGTGAGGATTGGTTAAAAACAGGTTATGGGAATCTCATTGGCATTGGTTTCATTTTTTCTCCTTTTTGTAACTGCAAATTGCTCTTAACAATGCGGTTACCGTGCCATATATGCCAATACAAACAGGTGGAATAATAATAAAAGTAACATTGAGTTTATTCTTGGTAAAATGTGCCAAATTAATACTGAAAAGTGTCTACATGTCTCTATGTTTAGTAAAGACCAATTTAACATTTTGCTAACTCTGATAAGGTTAAATTCAACACTATAAAAGAGTAGACACACCAGACACTGGCATTTCTGCTTTGATAATACAGTGCTGGAACACATTTGAAAGAACTACTACTGTACATCATAAAGCAAACAGAAAAAAATAGGTGCCTTTTTTGGGCAAACCAAAGGAAATTTGCTTGCTGCATATGAATTAGCATCCAGGTTTGTAGTCTGTGTTGTGAAACAAATGTTGTGATTTCTTCTACCACGATATCAAATACGCCAGAAGAAAATTATGCTAGGAGCATACCTTTCATTTGCATACAAATATACCAAGTGATTTTTAGCAGAGGCGATGAAGAGGAACCATCATTTAATGGTTGCAGCTTGACGTATTGTGTGTTTCCTGTGCACCTCACTAATCCCCAAACTGTAATTGTTGAAGTCATTCTGGGTTGACGGGGCATGCAACCCTGATTAGCTCTCACCTGATACCATCAGGCTCTGTACATAGGCACTTTATGGCACTTTTAGTATTGCCTCCTCATTAATTACAAAATAAAGTCAAGGTGCTATACCTCCATTAAAGCTGATTATTTAACTTCAAGGACAAGCATCCTGTTCTTTATTGTAACAAACACCAACACTTCTCCCAAACTTACTCTTAAGAGCTTCTTAATCTAATAAGGCAGATTAAAATGCTCCTCTTAAACCTTCTGTTAGGTACAGACGCAACATATTAATTTAAGTGGTTAAAATATATCCATACAACCATTTGCTATACTGCTTGCATACTATAGGTACTGTAAATATGTTTCTTCTTGAATGTGAGCAGATGTCATGTTATGATGTGATCCCTTGTGGTTCGAAGTGAAGCAGGTTTCAAATCAAAATAAAATCAAATCAAACTTTATTGTCATATTGCTGTACATACAACTGTAGTGCAGGCAAGATGAAAATGCGTTTCTCTCGGCATCCATATAAATAGAAGCAGCATGATTTAAGACACACACATAGCTTCACCCCCCCACCCCCCACCCCCATCCATTCACACATCCCTGAGACATACTTGGTAAAAAACTAACTAACTATAATATACAAAAATGTCCGTAGGTGCAGTAGTGTGTATGAGAGATTCCGGGTCAACTGTTCAGCATCCTGACAGCTTGTGGAAGGAAGCTGTTGATCAGTCTGGTGGTTCTGCCTCTGATGCTCCAGAATCGTTTACCAGATGGGAGAAGTTCAAAGTGTTTATGCAGAGGGTGAGAATGGTCCTTGACAACGTTCAGTGCCCTGCTCCTACAACGGTTCAGAAAAAGTTCTTGGACAGAGGGGAGGGAGACTCCAATTACCCTCTCAGCCCCCTTGACTATCCTCTGCAGGGCTTTTTTGTCTGACATACTGCAGCTGGAGTACCATGTAGCAATGCAGTACGTCAGAACACTCTCCACCACACCTCTGTAGAAGGTCCTGAGGATGCAGATGGGGAGAGAGGCCTGTTTGAGTTTCCTCAAGAAGTGCAGTCTCTGCTGAGCCCGCTTCCTGATCCCCAAGGAATTCTTGCTCTAGGTCAGGTCCTGCGAGATCTGTACTCCAAGGAACTTAGTGTTCTCCACTCTCTCCACTAAACGACCGCCGATGCTGAGGAGGACGTGCTCAGGCTGTGACCGCCGGAAGTCGATGATCATCTCCTTCGTTTTGTCCATGTTGAGCACCAGATTGTTCTCCCTGCACCAGCCCTCCAGGTCTCTCACTTCTTCCCTGTACATTGATTCCTCATCCCTCTGAATAAGTCCCACCACCGTGGTGTCGTCTGCAAACTTAATAATCTGGTTCCCCTCGTGTCTGGATACACAGTCATGTGTTAGAAGTGGACTGAGTGGACTGAGTACACAGCCTTGAGGGGATCCGGTGCTCAGCGTGACAGAGTTGGAGATGTTGTTTCCAACCCAGACAGACTGAGATCTCTCAGTCAGGAAATCCAGGATCCAGAGACATGTGGCGGTGTTCAGACCGAGAAGGAGTAATTTCTCCATCAGTCTCTGGGGAATAATGGTGTTGAATGCTGAACTGAAGTCAATGTACAGGAGTCTGGCGTAGGTGTCTTTCTGGTCCAGGTGGGTGATGACAGAGTGTAGGGTGGTGTCTATAGCATCCTCCGTGGAGCGGTTTGAACGATATGCAAACTGGAGCGGGTCATGTGATGCAGGGAGGCAGGCTGTAATGTGTGGTTTGACAAGCCGTTCAAAACACTTCATCACAATTGGTGTCAGTGCAACAGGACGATAGTCATTCAAACAGGACACAACTGGTTTCTTTGCCACTGGTACAATGATAGAGGTCTTGAAGCATCTGGGAATGATGGCCTGACTCAGGGAGATGTTATAAATGTCAGTCAGGACATCCGCCAACTCGCTTGCGCAGTCTCGGAGCACACGTCCCGGGATGTTGTCCGGACCTGCAGCTTTACGTGGGTTGACTCTGGTTAGGGTCCTCCGTGTGTCCGCTGTGTTGATGGTAAAAGCTGGTCCAACCGATGGTGGGGGTAGGCCAGCCCTCCCTCTGATTGTCGAGTTTGATGCTTCAAAACATGCAAAGAAGTCTTTGAGCCTGTCTGGAAGCGAAGCGTCGTCATCATCGATCCCCCTGCCTAGACTTATAGCCCGTCAGTGTCCGAACTCCCTGCCACATCTGCTTGGTGTTCCTAATGTCACAGAGGTGTCCCTGGATTTTCTCCGCATAGGCGCGCTTCACTGCCTTAATTCCCTTTGAGAGCGCGGACCTGGCTGAGCAGAGGGCGATCCTGTCCTTCGCTCTGAAGGCTGCATCTCTGGCTGTAAGCAGCGAGCGCACCTCTGCAGTCTTCCAGGGCTTATGGTTACCCCGCATAGTGATGGTCTTCACTGTAGTGACATCCTCTGTGCACTTCGCAATGTAGCTGGTGACCATTTCAGCATACTCCTCCACACCTGTCTTGTCTTCCTGGTAGGCTGCTATTTTGAAGACCTCCCAGTCTGTGTGCAGAAAACAGTCTTTCAGTGCAGAGGTTGCACTCTCTGGCCAAATCCTGATTTGTTTCACTGCCGGCCTGCTGTGCGTCAATAAAGGTTTGTAGGCAGGCAGCAGCATCACGGATATGTGGTCAGAAAGGCCGAGATGGGGGCGGGGTATAGCCTTATATGTATCTGTGTTTGTGTGCACTAAGTCCAACATATTCTCTCCTCTGGTCTTAAAGTCTACACATTGTTTAAACTTGGGGAGCACAGTCTTTAAGCTGGTGTGGTTAAAATCCCCCGCAACCACCACAAAACTGTCTGGGTGTGACGTTTGGATTTCACTAATCGCATTGTGCAGTTCCCCGAGTGCCTTCTTAGCATTAGCGTTAGCGCTCGGCGCTATGTAAACAGCCGCTACAAACACGTTGCTGAATTCCCTCGGCAAATAATATGGCCGACAATTTACAATAAGGAACTCCGCCAACGGAGAGCAGTGTTTAGACACTAATGTGGCGTTAACGCTCCAGTTCTTGTTAACATAGATGCATAGCCCACCCCCCCACCCCCGGCTCTTACTGGGGCTCGCTGTTTCCCTGTCGGCACGGAACAGTGTCAGCACTATGATTCCACAGCAAATTTCCTCAACTGTACTCTATTCTATGCTCTTCTTCTTCTTCTTCTTTTGGCTGCTCCCTTTAGGGGTCATCACGGCATATCATCTGCTATCCTTCTGTCAAATATCACCCCTGACGCTCATCTCCACCCACTCCATGCTGCCGGTACCCTCTTCTTCACCTGTCTCATGCATTTTCCATTGCTTTGTATGGTCGACCCAATATATTTAAACTCATGGACCTTCACTACCTCTACTCCTCACATCTTTATCGTTATACCTGCCTCCATCTAGTTCACGCAAATGTTTTCTGTCTTGCTTCTACTGGCTTTCATTCCTCTTCTCTCCAGTGCATACCTCCATCTCTCCAGGTTCTTTTCCACCTGCTCCCTATTCTCACTACAGATCACAATGCCATCTGCATCTGCCACTTCTACAGCACACCTTACCACTGTCTTGCTGTCCTTATACATGTCCTGCACCACCCTCACATACTTCTCTGCCACTCCTGACTCCCTCATACAGTACCACACTTCCTCTCTTGGCACCCTATCATATAAGATAAGATAAGATAAGCCTTTATTAGTCCCACAATGGGGAAATTCCAGGATTGCAACAGCACAGGGATAGCAACACTCAGAGCAACAATCAGAAGGCAAGAAAAAACAAGAGCAGCTAGTATACATATGTACATATTAATATATATATATATATATATATATATATATATATATATATATATATATATATATATATATATACATACATACATACAGTGCGGAGCATTGTGGTTGGTGGATGTGCAGCAGAAAGTCTAAGCTCTCTCTCCGCGGATGCGGCGGGCCAGCTCGATGTCTTTGGGCATGATGGTGACCCTCTTGGCGTGGATGGTGCACAGGATGGTGTCCTCGAAGAGACCCACCAGGTAGGCCTCCCTGGCCTCCTACAGAGCCATGACGGCGGAGCTCTGGAAGCGCAGGTCGGTCTTGAAGTCCTGAGCGATCTCCCTCACCAGGCGCTGGAAGGGCAGCTTACAGATAAGCAGCTCCGTAGATTTCTGGTAGCGACGGATCTCTCTCAGAGCCACGGTACCGGGCCTGTAACGGTGAGGCTTCTTCACTCCGCCGGTGGCCGGAGCGCTTTTTCGAGCAGCCTTGGTGGCCAGCTGCTTCCTGGGGGCCTTTCCTCCAGTAGATTTACGGGCGGTCTGCTTGGTTCTTGCCATCGCTCTTTATGTTTCTGTCTTATATTTCTTGCACGCCGCCTAAACTCCAGCCCGGCACCCGCGTTGTTTTCGCTTCAGTTTCTCCCGGTATGTCGAGTTTCTCCGTTAGCACCGGGTGGCGGTTGAGTGCTAGCTAGCTCTTCCCTGCTGTATCGTCTCCTGCTGTAAACAGAGGCTCCGTCCACCGACTCGGGAGACCTTTGGGGCGATCTGTGTGTCCGTGATATATATAGAGTCAAAGGTTTGGTGGATCAGAAACTTATCACCGGATCAGGAAGAAGAAGGAAGATAAAAAGACTCAGAATTGAGCCGCTGTTGCAAAAGGCAGCCAACTCGTGTGGCGCCGGAACCGGCGCTTTCTCTTTATCCACAAAGACAGTGCAACTCCTTCTGACCTTTTCTATACTCCATCAACATTCTTAAAGCACACATTGCATCAGTAGTGCTCTTTCTTTTTATGAAACCGTACTGGTGCTTGCTGATTGTCACTTCTCTTCATTCTCTTTATTTATACAATTTTATTGCACATTATTACTTGTGTTAATACTTGCACATTAATACTTGTAAAGTGGCAATCTTATCTTACTTTTATTACTTCCATGTTTTCCCTACTTTTCCTAAACAAAGACATGTACATACACCATCACTGATTGGTTAAGGCTGGCTTCAGGCAGTTGATATCACTTCCTGTCCTGGCTCCACGCACCATCTTTAAAGAGATGTCGCGTGAATTGCCTATAAAAATATTTGTCATAAGGTACAGGAATTATTTATTTTATTTAATAGTGGGTGTGAAAGGGGGTGGATTTAAACCATCACTTCTACACCCGCTAAATTAAATAAAAGTACTCGTAAAAGGGGCACCAGTCCTAACAGACAATAATATTAACTTTAATTTTATTTAATTTTGTACCTTCAATTACTTAATGAATCAGTCTCAAAGTTTCAGTGAGTTCTTGTCCTGCCGTGATTAGGAAACAGATATATGCGAAAGAAAAATGCTTCAACTTCTCTTATTCACCCTTTTATTAAACTCATTCAGGTTACATGGCATGGCATTCAAATGATGGATGAACAGATTTAAATGATCACAGCGTAATATATCACATCAACTGATATTGGATTCCTGAACATAAAATCCAGTGTTACACCTCTGTAGAACCAAGGAGGAACCAGACTTAATGTTTCAACGGTAGATGAGGCTGAAATGTTTTAACAAAACAACACAATTTTATGGGGAAAATTCACAAGCTAATTATCTAAAAATGACTTCTGAATTAATCTACAAAAATTTAAGGGTAGTTACTTAAAAATGACTAAGAGTTTTCCTTCAGTTTATAGCTTTATCCTGTGGCTGAGAGACTAATTGAGCCCTGAAACGCGGGCCATATTCAATTGTAATTTAATTGTTAGGACATCACGTTTTAACCCAGCAGATAGTAAAATGAGCCTCACTCACAGGACAGCTGAAGGTCCACGTGTTCAGCGGGTCAATGCCGGCCGAGTTCAGGATCGGGACGTCGGGAGGAAGCGGCTGCTGCAATGCTCCCTCACAGCAGTCAGGAGTGTTGACCCAGCCGGGGGCTCGTTCAGGACGGGGGCAGCAGAGTGATCGTCCCCGAGCAGCATGAAAAGTCCTAGGAAAAAAGTCCAAATTTGAGGTCTCTTGTAGTGGGATAGACCAAAAAAACTGAAGGAGGAACGTCTCAGTCTCTGTTCACTTTAAACTAGGCAAATTAAAGGTCCACTTTAACGGCGTGAAAAGTCATTAAAAAAATGTGAAAAACATTTGCTAGGATAAGAATGGCTTCTGAGGTGAAGGTAAAAGTGTGAGAATTTGATTCTCTAAAAGAACGAGCTCTAAAGAAAAAAAATGGTTTCTCCTCAGTAACCAGAAAATAACAAAAGACTTGACAAACACAAAGAATAAAACTTCACAGGATCTTGAAACGGTGGAATAAAATCTTCTTCTGAGATCTAGATTACTATTCTGCTTCTTTAATCTTAATTTAGTTCCTAATCTTTCTCAAAATCTCTTTCTTTCTTCTTTCTGTGTTTCTAATTCTTAATTCTCTCACTGTTTTTTTTTTTTTTTTTTTTTGTTACTTATTTGTACCCGTAGGTAGACTTGGTTTGCAGTTTGGTGACAAGCCACCGGCTGCTGGTCGCTGCGTGCGCGAGCGCCCTAAACCTACATGTTTTTGGTATGCGGGAGGAAACCGGAGAAATCCCGGAGTAAACCCGCGCAACACGGGGAGAACATGCAAACTCCACACAGCTCACTGTTGGTCGGGGGCTGGGATCGAACCCACGATCTCATGATCCCCGCGGTCCCCCGGCCGAGGGTAAAACTGTGCTGCCACAGTGCTAAACCACTGCGCCACCGTGCAGCCATGTTCTCCATCTTGCTGTCCTTGTTACATTGTTACTTCTTTTTACTAATCTCTTTTGTCTTACCAAAAACTCAAATCTAACTTCTCTCTTTTAAAGTTACCTCGCCGGGTCATAAAATGATGATATCAATCGCAAGACTGACCAATCAACTTTTTCAGAAGCAGTTTGAAATGGCTGACATCCAATGTGAGAACATTTCTTTGTTTGAGAGCAGCCAATCAAACAAAGACACCATCCCATGAAATTGCAGAGAAAAATCAACACTCAGTCAGTTCTTATGACATTAGGTGCTCAATATAAAATCTAACTAGATTAAATGACTTGGTTAATATTTGGTGATCATGCATTTATACCATTACTCCAATATTACATTTGTTTGAATAACACTCATGAATATAACATTTCTTATACATAATTATAATACATGCATTCACATTTAGATCAAAATGCAGCAAACCATGCAGCAAACCATGGTTGGTGATAAAAGAGGGATGATTTTCAGTGTCCTTAGGATCCAGAGGATAAGCTGAAAGAAACTTAATGTTTAGAACAAATTAAAAGTCATCCTACATACTGAAAACACATTCCGTAGGTATCCGCTAGGAGGTACTGTTGAGCTGTAGATGATTTCCTTTAAGTCCATGGTATCTGGGAGGAAATCTGGATAGTATCATGGGGCTATAAACCCGTCTGATTAAGCCGTTTATGATCCTTTTAATAGCATTGGTTTCCTGTAAAGGTACGTTATCAAATGCAGTGTTCACATTAGAGGTCTGGTCTCTTGAGTTTTATGTTCCTTTGAGCCTTTAAAAGCAAATTCTGATCCTTACAATCTCTGCAAGAGGCAACTGTTTACATTGGGGTCCTGGGAAAGCAAGCATCTTTGGTCAGGCCTGGAAGAGGCCTAGATGAGTCGACATGAAAGCCAGTGATATTCCTGTAACATGCAGAAAAGTAGTATTCCTGTATAAGAAATAAAGTGAAATTCCTGTAAAATGGAGAGAAGTGATCTTCTGTCTTGGTTTGAGGAGACAATGATGCTACAGAGATGTTTTAGAGTCTTGAGGAGTCTGTGCTCCTATTTTTCTCCTGCTCCTCAGTCCCTGAGTCTTCTTGGCTTTTTTCTGTGAGTTTAGCAGCTCTGGGAGTTGTTAAACTGCAGAGAAATTTCCAGTACAGGTGCATCTCAATAAATTAGAATGTCAACAAAAGTTGTTTTATTTAGGTAGTTCAATTAAAAAAATTAAACTTCTATATTATATAGAGTCATTACACAGAGAGTGATATATTTCAAGTGTTTATTTTTTTCCACAATATTTTTATTGAACCTTTTTTACAAACATAACACAAACAATCAAACACTAACACTAAAGTAATAAAAAAAAAAGTACTAAAACACCAACAACCACTAACAGGAACAGGTCTTCAACAATGCTCCTCTATTTAGTCTAGGCAATCCATTACATAAGTATACATATTATACATTCACCAGTTTGGAATTTATAAGGTCCACACACATCATTCACCTTCTGCTTCAAAAGTTATGTTTAAAATCTTTACATAATCAATAAAAGGTCTCCATATATTCTCAAACACAGTTTCCTTTGATTTCAGTATGTATGTTATTCTTTCTAGTTGAAGGTTTGTTAACATCTGTCTTAACCACTGAGTCACATCTGGTCTATGAGTCTTTTTCCACAATAGTGCAATACATTTTTTGGCGTTAAGCAAACTGAGGTCTATGAATGCTCTTTCACTTTTATTAAAGTTGTGCTTTTCTGGATGCAGACCCAACAAAAACAATTTAGGATTCAATATGATTTGTTTTGAAATTATTTTTTCAATTGTTACCCTCACCTCTTCCCAAAATATTCTAATTTTTCTACATTCCCATAAACAATGAAATAAGGTTCCTTTACTTTCCATACATTTTGTGCATGTATCTGGTATGTTTTTGTTATATCTATTTAATTCCACCGGTGTAACATACATCCGCATTAACCATTTAAAATGTATCAATTTTAGATGTACATTTATTGATTTGGTTTGAGCTTCTGTACAAGCCAATTCCCATTGTTCCTCTGAAATTTCAGTTTGCAGGTCTTCCTTCCAATAATTCAGTCTTTTCTGTGAGTTTTCACTTGAAGATAGTGTCAATGAGTTATAAAACTCTGAAATAATACCCTTTCTCTTACTATCTTTCGTCAAGATTTTTTCCAAGGATGAATAAATAGGTCGAGTGAGAGCATTGTTTTGATTTGATCGAATAAAGTTCCTAATCTGAAGATATTTTAAAAAATGTGTTCTATTAAGATTAAATTTGATCCTCAGCTCTTCAAAAGACATTATGTTATCTGAACATGACAGATATAAATCTTGAATTTTTTGAATCCCTTTTAAATTCCATACTTTAAATACAGCATCCGCTCTCCCTGGTTTAAAATATTGATTACCCCATATTGGACTAAATTGTGACAGTAAGTGTGGTTCTTTTAAATATTTTTTAGTTTCACACCATATTTTGATCATATGCTTTACAAATGGATTTTTAACTTGTTTCTGTAATTTTTTTTGCCGAGTCTGAGTATATGAATATGGGAAGAGGTAAAAGTAAATTGTATGATTCCATTTCAGTCCAGTGAGGGAGATCATTTGATGAAAAATAATATGTCATAGACCTCAGTTGTGCTGACCAGTAATACAACATAAAGTTTGGACATTTCAGACCTCCACGATCAAATGGTAAATATAGTAAGGACAGACGTAATCTAGCCTTCCTATTGTTCCATATAAACTCCACTAACTTTTTTTTAATTCTTGAGAATAGATCTGAAGGTGGTGGTAAAGGAATGTATTGAAATAAATAAAGTATTTTGGGTAAGATATTACTTTTAAGTATATTAATTCTCCCAATCATCGACATTGGAAGTGACATCCATCTCTGAATTAACTCATTAATGTCTGTCATTAAGGCTTCGTAGTTGGCACTGGCGACTGATTCCAGCTTGGGCAAAATTTGAATTCCTAAATATTTAAACTGATTTACAACATTGAATTGATTTACCTCAGAAGCTGGGTGCTTTCTCTGGGACTCATTTAGCATTAATATTGAAGATTTAGTTTTATTTATTTTATATCCTGATATTTCCCCAAAATTCTTTATTAAATTCAACAAGGTCGGAATTGATTTTTTAAGATTCGACATAAACAAAATTATGTCATCGGCATACAGGGAGATTTTATGTTCTGTTGGTCCAACCTTAATTCCATATATTTGCGGATGTAAACGTACTGCCATCGCTAAAGGTTCAATTGCCATAGTAAACAGTAAAGGTGAAAGTGGACAGCCTTGTCGACATCCTCTATTGATTTTTATTGATTTTGAGATATTACTGTTTGTTAGGATTTCTGCTGTAGCATTATTATATATTATCTGAACCCATTTTATGAAATTATTTCCAAGTCCAAACCTTTGTAAGACTTCAAAAAGAAAGGGCCATTCGACCCTATCAAAGGCCTTTTCGGCGTCCAATGATAGGAGAGCTGTATCCGGTGCTTCTTTAATAGAGTAAATAATATTGAATAATCTTCTTACATTATGGAAGCCTTGTCTTCCCTTTATAAAGCCATTCTGATCTCGGTTAATAATATTTGGTAATATTTCTTGTATTCGTCTGGCTAAAATTTTACAGATTATCTTAAGGTCAGAATTTAATAGGCTTATTGGTCTCATATTTTCACATTTATTAGAGGGTTTACCTGGTTTTGGCAACAGTATAATTAAGGCATTATTCATGTATGATGGTAAATTACTATTTTGAAATGCTTCTAAAACCATTTCCAAAAAAGGTTTTATTAATTTAATCTTAATTTTTTTATAGAGGTCAACTGGAAGACCATCTGGTCCTGCACTTTTTCCTGATTTCATATTATCAATGGCTAGCCCAACTTCTTCTTGACTAATTTTAGACTCCAGTATCTCCCTGTTTTCATTTGGAATACACGGTATAGATAGTCCGTCCCAAAACCCATTTAGTTTTGTTAAGTCAGTTTCATTTTTTGTATCATATAATTTTTCATAGTAATCTCTAAAGGCTCTATTAATTTCTAAAGGATCTACAACTACCTGTCCATTACTTATAATACTGGTAATTGGTGTTTTAGATTCTAATTGTTTAATCTGCCATGCCAATAATTTTCCTGATTTTTCACCTTGTTCATAAAAAGATTGCTTCAATCTTAGAAGACTCGAGGCAGCTCTATTCGCTGATTTTTTGTCATATTCAGCTCTCAGAATTATTAATTCGTTCTCTAACTTTGGGTCACTTTCTGCATACACTTTTTCTTGAAGAATTTTTAATTTGTGTTCCAATTGGACTCTCTCCTCTCTAGTCTTCTTAGATTTTGAACCTGTATAACTAATAATATGTCCCCTAATAAAAGCTTTGAAAGCCTCCCACTTTATACATGCTGATGTTTGTGTAGTATTAATATCGAAGAACTCATCTATCTGTTTTTCTATGTACTTAACAAATTCCTCATCCTGAAGCCATTTATGCTGAAATTGCCACCTACCTGGCTCCTTTGTCAATTTCTTATCTACATATATGAGACAACAGGGTGCATGATCAGAGATCACAATATTATCATAAAAGCAGTTTTGAATCTTGGACCTTAATTCTGTGGAGATCAAAAAATAGTCAATACGTGAGAATGACTTGTAGGTATTAGAATAACAAGAGTAGGCTTTAACTTGTGGTTTCATTTCTCTCCATATATCCAGCAATCTCAATTCTTTCATAGAATGCTTAATGATCATCCTGCATCCATTGTGTGTACAGTCCAGTCCTGTTGATCTGTCTATACCGGGATTCAATGTACAATTAAAATCCCCTGCTATTATATGTTGCCCTGTAAGTGATGATAAGATAAATAAATTAGCAAAGAACTTTTGATCATCTATGTTGGGACCGTATAAGTTCACCAGATTTATGTTTTCTAATAGCAAAGATCCTTGAATAATTACATATCTTCCAAATTTGTCTCCAATTACATTTTTCACTTGAAATGGGACTGATTTATGTATGAGAGTCATAACTCCTCTGGCTCGGGATGAAAATGATGAAGTGAACACACTTCCTTGCCATCTTCTCCTAATTCTTTTTACATCCTCCTCTATTAGATGGGTTTCTTGTAAAAACACAATTTTTGAACCTCTGTCTTTTATTTTATTCATAACTTGTTTAAGTTTTTTTAAATTTTGTAGACCTCTGCAATTCCATGAAGTTAAATTAAGATTAACGCTTTGGTCTATGATCAATAGGGGGTTTAGGATTACCTCGCAATATAAACATGCTCATACAGAGAAGCAAAAACATGAGTGGTTGAACATTCATCCTACAAACTACACACAAACAAATTCCCCCTTCCCACCTTCGTGGTAAACCCCCCAAAATCAAAAAAAAAATTCCGTCTCCCGCTATAGCCATCGACCGCTCTACACCCACGAGGATCAGCCAAAGCCACTCCTTCTTCATCCTCCCAATCACCCTAACTCTACTGCTTTTAATTACGTAACATTAACTCTCTTCTGTAATTTTCCAATTTAACTCCAAAATTTTATAGCAATTTTGTACATCATAGTTTTTTGTTTTTTGTTTTTTATATGTAATACAATCTATATTTTGTAAACTTGCTATATGCTTCAAATCAGTTAGATGCCTATGTAAATGCTTAAATATTCTACCCTATATTCTGTTCATGCTTAGCTCCCACCAGTCTCTTCCTGGATCTTCTTGATGAGCTCCTGCGCCTCCTCAGGGGTCTTGAAGATGTGTGTTCTGCCCTTATATGTGACCAGAAGTCTTGCAGGGTGAATCACTCCATGACGAATCCCAAGGTTGCGCAGTTCTTTACGGATGGGGTCAAACTGCTTCCTTAATTGTTGGATTCCTGAGGCCAAATCTGGGTAGAACTGCACCTGTTGATCCTGGTATTTAATTTCTCCTTTGGCTCGCGCCGCGTTGGAAATCATCATCCTGTCTCTGTAGCTGAGGAACTTCATAATTAGCGTCCTCGGTGCTGCCTTGTTATCTCTCGGTGGGCCAATTCGGTGGGCGCTTTCCAAGATGACTGATGAATGTAGCTCTGCGTTGTTCAGCGCCTCCGGGATCCACCCCTCCAAAAAGGAGCATGGGTCACGACCTTCGGCTCCCTCCGGTAGACCCACCAGCCTCAGGTTGTTCTGTCTCGACCGGGACTCCAAGTCCAGGACATTATCTTCCAGACATTTATTTTTTTTTTCCAAAGTGCGCACCTTTAATTGAAGTCCGCCGACGTCATCCTCCACACTGGAAACACGAAGCTCCACCTGCGTCACTCGCTGCACGCAGTCACCCAATTCCTTTCTCATTGCATCCAACGCTGCCATAATCCCATCAAGTTTAGCGGAAAAGTCCTGCTCTCATTGAGCTAATGGCAGCCAGCACTGCACCTGTGCCGCCGTCATCAGCAGTCACCGCACCACCGCTAGTTTCATCTGCCATATCCGCAGCTTTTCCTGCTGCGCCACAGACGTGAAAGTCCGTTAATTTGGACTGCTTTGGCGGTTCAATTTTTCCCCCACCTGATTTCCCAGCCTTAGGCTTCACTGGCATATCCTCGCCCAAACGCTGGGAAAAGTTCTGTTCCAAATGAGAGAGTTATTTGCCGAATTTTTATCTCTAGGAGCAGAGCAGAGTGATATGCGTCCTTCCTACATAGCCGCCATAACCGGAAGTCCCTTCAAGTGTTTATTTATTTTAATTTTGATGACTATGGCTTACAGTCCATGAAAACCCCAAATTCAGTTTCTCAAAGAACTAGAATATTACATAAAATTAATTTTAAAAAGTAGTTTTTTAATAGAAATGTTGGACAACTGAAAAGTCGGGGTTCCTTTTGGATTAATTGCTGTATCAATGCGGCGTGGCATGGAGGTGATCAGCCTGTGGCACTGCTGAGGTGTTATGAAGGTCTAGGTTGCTTTGATAGTGACCTTCAGCTCGTCTGCATTGTTGGGTCTGGTGTCTCTCATCTTCCACTTGACAATATTCCATAGATCCTCTATGGGGTTTAGGTCAGGAGAGTTTGCTGGCCAATCAAACACAGTGATGCCATGGTCATTAAACCAGGTTTTGATAGTTTTGGCAGTGTGTGTGTGGGGGGGGGGGGGGGGGCAAGTCCTGCTGGAAGATGAAATCAACTTCTCCATAAAGCTTGTCAGAACAGTCGGGGCAGAGAGGAGAGACCCACACGCTGAACTGTAGTTTGTGATGTTTACTGAAAGAACAAAAATCCAAAAGTTTGCACAAAGCAAACTTACAAATAAACATCATGAAGGAGTAGACAGGATGAACACAGAAATGACTGTCAGAATGGGAGTAGGGTTCTGACGTGACTCTTTGAGACTCCAGCAATCAAGGAGAGAGAAAACAGTCCTTAAATAA
Source organism: Pholidichthys leucotaenia (assembly GCA_020510985.1). Classification (NCBI taxonomy): domain Eukaryota; kingdom Metazoa; phylum Chordata; class Actinopteri; order Cichliformes; family Pholidichthyidae; genus Pholidichthys; species Pholidichthys leucotaenia. The sequence goes on along the minus strand of CM035849.1, from coordinate 175,635,799 downwards.
AGCTAGAAACAAATAGACACAAATGATAGCAGGTGTGGATACCCCGAGCGGGCAAGAGATGAGAAAAGAGAAATTTTGGTCACAAAATGAGCTCTATTTTGATCAACAATGCTTTTTTCTCTCTCCTATTGTGTTTTTCCCTATCCTTCCCCCCCTCCCCCCTCTTCACCCCCCCCCCCATATGACAGGCGCCTTTCATGGCTGCCGCGTCATTGGGATGCGCCTTTCGTGCGCACCCAATGTCAAGTCAAATTCCTCATATGTTTACTTGTTTACTTGTAAATGTGCTTGGCAATAAATCTGATTCTGATTCTGATTCTGATTCTGAGATGACAATGATTACAACAGAAATCAGCTGGGAGCAGTGAGAGGGAGAAGAGGGGACTGACAGCTGACAGGAGCACCACCCACAACAGAGCAAAAAATCTGGAAGTGCCACTGACAGCTGCAGCCCTGAAGAGGGAGAGACAGCAGGATATGAATATAATACAATGGCAAATAAAGACAAGTAAATCCAAATATGTAAATAACAAAACTACAATGAATGTAAACAGGAAAATAAATCATACTAAGAAACAATACAGAATATGTGAAAACTAAGCAAAGATAAAATAACAAGAATAAGAACTAAAAAAAATACAACACCATCCATCCATCCATCCATCCATCCATCCATCTTCTACCACTTTTCCGGAGGTCCAGGTCGCGGAGGCAGCAGTTCAAGCAGAGAAGCCCAGACTTCCCTCTCCCCAGCCACCTGCTCCAGCTCTTCAGAGAGGATAACAAGGCGTGCCCAGATCAGCTGGGAGACATAGTCTCTCCACCGAGTCCTGAGTCTGCCCCGGGGTCTCCTCCCAGTGGGACATGCCCGAAACACCTCAAGTGGGAGGCGTCCAGGAGGCATCCTAATCAGATGCCCGTACCACCTCAACTGACTCCTTTCATTGTGGAGGAGCAGTGGTTCTACTCTGAGCCTCTCCCAGATGACTGAGCTCCTCACCTTATCTCTGAGGGTAAGTCCAGCAATCCTACAGAGAAAGCTCATTTCAGCCGCTTGTATCCGCGAACTTGTTCTTTCAGTCATTACCCAAAGCTCGTGACCATAGGTGAGAGTAGGAACGTAGGTTGACTGGTAAATCGACAGCTTTGCCTTAGAACTAAGCTCCTTTTTCACCACAACAGACCGGTACAACGTCCGCATCACTGCAGATGCTGCTCCGATCTGTCTGTCAATCTCTCGCTCCATTTTCCCCTCACTCGTGAATAAGACCCCAAGATACTTAAACTCCTCCACTTGGGGCAGGAGCCTGTCCCCAACCCAGAGAGGTCAATCCACCTTTTTCCAGCTGAGGACCATGGACTCGGACTTGGAGGTGCTGATTCTCATCCCAGCCACTTCACACTCAGCGGCAAACAGTCCCAGCAAGAGCTGTAGGTCATTGCTGGATGAAGCCAACAGGACAACATCATCTGCAAACAACAGGGATGAGATCATGTGGTCATCGAGCATGACACCCTCCATTCCCTGGCTGCACCTAGAAATCCTGTCCATAAAAATTATGAACAGGATCGGTGACAAAGGGCTCCAACTCTCACTGGGAATGAGTCCGACCGAGTGTTGGCAATACGAACCAAACTCTCACAATGGTCGTACAGAGACCGAATAGCTCGTAACAACAAGCCCCATACCCCATACTCCCAAAGCACCCCCCACAAAAAACCATGAGGGACACGGTCAAATACCTTCTCCAAGTCCACAAAACACATGAAAACTGGTTGGGCAAACTCCCACAAACCCTCAAGAATTCTCGAGAGGGTAAAGAGCTGGTCCGATGTGCCATGGCCAGGACGAAAACCACATTGCTCCTCCTGAATCCAAGGTTCAACCAACGGCTGGACTCTCCTCTCCAGTACCTTGGCATAGACCTTCCCAGGGAGGCTGAGGAGTGTGATCCCTCTAAAGTTGGAGCACACCCTCCAGTCCCCTTTTTTGAAGAGAGGAACCACCACCCCAGTTTGCCATGCCAAAGGCACTGCCCCCAACCTCCACACAATGTTGCAGAGGCGTGTCAACCATGACAGCCCAACAACATCCAGGGCCTTGAGGTACTCAGGGTGAATCTCGTCCACCCCCAGGGCCTGGCCACCAAAGAGATTTTTAACCACCTTGGCAACCTCAGCCCCTGTGATAGGCGAGTCATCCCCCTCATCCACAAACCCTGCTTCCTCTGTGGAAGGCGTATCAGTGGGATTGAGGAGATCCTCAAAGTATTCCTTCCACCGCCCGACGATATCCCCAGTCGAAGTCAACAGCGCCCCATCCGCACCATACACAGTGTGGACAGGGAGCTGCTTTCCCCTCCTGAGCCGCTGGACAGTTTGCCAGAATCTCTTTGAGGCCGACCGAAAGTCTTGTTCCATGGCCTCACCGAACTCCTCCCATACCCGGGTTTTTGCTTCAGCAACCACCCAAGCTGCACTCCGCTTGGCCTGCCGGTACACCTCAGCTGCTTTGGGAGTCCCACAAGCCAACCAAGCCTGATAGGACTCCTTCTTCAGCTTAATGCCCCCCTCACCACTGGTGTCCACCACTTGGTCCGGGGGTTGCCACCATGAGATGCTCCAACCACCTTGCGGCCGCAGCTCTGGGCCGCTGCTTCAACAACAGAGGTGGAGAACATGGCCCATTCAGACTCCATGTCTCCAGACTCCCTTGGAATGTGGTTGAAGTTCTTCCGGAGGTGGGAGTTGAAGACCTCCCGGACAGGGGCCTCAGCCAGACGTTCCCAGCACACCCTCACTATATGTTTGGGTCTACCAGGTCTGAATGGCTTCCTCCCCTGCCATCGGATCCAACTCACCACCAGGTGGTGATCAGTTGACAGCTCTGCACCTCTCTTTACCCAAGTGTCCAAGACATACGGTCGCAGGTCTGATGACACGATAACAAAATCGATCATCGACCTGCGACCTAGGGTGTCCTGGTGCCAGGTGCACATATGGACACCCTTATGCTTGAACATGATGTTCATTATGGACCAACTGTGGTTAGCACAGAAGTCCAATAACTGAATACCACTCGGGTTCAGATCGGGCAGGCCATTCCTCCCAATCACCCCCCTCCAGGTTTCACTGTCGTTGCCCACGTGCGCATTGATGTTTCCCAGTAGGACAATAGAGTCTCCAAGAGGAGCACCCTCCAGCACCCCAGTCAGAGACTCCAAAAAGGTGGGTACTCTGAAACATCATTTCGTGCATAGGCACAAATGATGGTCAGGACCCATTTCCCAACCCGAAGGTACAGGGAAGCAACCCTTTCATCCACCGGGGAAAACTCCAATATAGAGGCAGCAAGGTAGGTGGATACAAGAATACCCACCCCTGCTCGTCGCCTCTCGCCCAGGGCAACTCCAGAAAAGGCCAAGCTCCAGCCCCTCTCCAGGAGACTGGTTCTGGAACTGGAGCTGTATGTTGAGGTGAGGCCGACTATATCTAGCCGGTATCTCTCAACCTCATACACCAGCTCAGGCTCCTTCCCCACCAGAAAGGTGACATTCCACGTACCAAAAGCCAGTTTAGAAAGCTTGGGATCAGTCCGCCAAGGTCTCCGCCTTTGACCGCCACCTAATCCACATAGCACCGGACCCCCATGATCCCTCCTGCAGGTGGTGAGCCCACTGGAGGGCGGACCCATGTAACTCCTTTGGGCTGAGCCCGGCCAGGTCCCATGGGTGGAAACCCGGCCACCAGATGCTAGCCATCGAGCCCCTCCCCCAGGCCTGGCTCCAGGGTGGGGCCCTGGTAACCCCATACGGGGCGGGGTACACTGAATCCTTGATATAGAATTTATCATGAGAGTCTATTGGATCGTTCAACAACACCATACAAATATAGAAAAAAAAGGCAAGGAGATAGAGCACGGCGGGATCCCCCCGTGCTTAGATCATGACAGAGCGCCCCCTTCCCAAGGGGTGGACACCAGACACCCCAGGCAACATCGAAGGAGAAGGACCCACCCATACACAAAAAAACCCACCCCATCAAAAACAAGAAGCAACCCCACCCTGGGTGGGAGGAGGGGCACCTAGGCATGGAGAGACCAAAACAAACCAGGGATAATAAAAAAAAACTCACACCCCAGCAAAACCCAGACTAGGAGGGAGCAAAAAACAAACAAAAAAAAAACACTCAGGACCCCCACTCATGCAGAACCAGGCACCTAGGCCCCCTGCACCAAAGAACTAGACAGTTCAGGTGGCCGGCTAAAGTCCCAGACCTGGCAGACGGCGTGATGGTAAGAGTTGGGAGGCCTGTCCGAGAATGTGGGCCACCCAACCCAATGGCACAGTCTGTCAGGTTGTCTGCCAGAGTTCTTTAACCACTTAAACAGAGAAGGTGGTCCAGGGGGTGGCTGCCCAACAGGGACAACTGGCGATGAGGAGGATGGAGGAATAGGAAGCACGATGACCTCGGGCAGAGGAGAGGGAACCACAATGGCCTCGGGCAGAGGGGAGGGAACCCCGATGGCGTCTGGCAGAGGAGAGGTGACCACAACAGTTTTGGACTGCTCCGCAGTACCCTCGGTGGTCCCGGACTGGGACATCACAGCACCCGTGGTGGCTCCAATCTGGAGCAAAGCTACACCCGTGGCGGCTCTGGGCTGGAGCAAAGCTGCACCCGCGGTGGCTCTGGGCTGGAGTAAAGCAGCACCCATGGTGGCTCTGGGCTGGAGTAAAGCAGCACCCATGGTGGCTCCGGGCTGGAACAAAGCTTCACCCGCAGTGGCTCCTAGCTGGAGCAAAGCAGCACCCGCAGCGGCTCTGGGCTGGAGCAAGGTTGTACCCACGGTAGACCCGGACTGGGCCAAAGCTGCACCTTCGGTGGACCCGGACTGGGTTGGAGCTGCACCCTCGGTGGGCCCTGGGCTGGAGCGTAATGCCCACGGTGGGCCCAGGCTGGAGCGCAGCACCCATGTTGGATTTAGGCTAGGGTGCAGCACCCACGACGGTCACCCCGACTGTGACATAGCACACATGGAGATTCAGACTGAGGAGGAGCTGCACCCACGGACGTCCCAGGCTGTGACCACGATGACCTCAGCTGATGGAGAAGCAGCACCCTCGGAGGCCCCGGGCTGAGATGGAGCACCTGTGAAGACCTCATCCAGAGGGGAAACAGCATCCACAGAGGTCCCGGGCTGGGACGGAGCACCCGCAAAGACCTCATTCGGAGGAGCTGGACCCACGGAGATCTCAGATGATGAGGCTGGACCCACGGAGACCTCTGGAAAAGTTGGACACTCCTCGGTGACCCTGAGGCGAGGCTCAGAAAAGAGAGACAAAGACACAGTGTCAGGGTCACCGTCAGCAGTGGAGCCTGGTGAGGTGAGCTCAGGTGCAGCTGACGACTGCACTTGGCTCTCCCCACAAAGAGTCAGACAAGATCTCTCCAAAATGGAAGCAATGAAAGCAAAGGAGAGCACTTGCCTGAGCTCAAGCTCCACCGCCGTCCAGGACTCCATCGATCCAGACAACAACATCCCGGGCCCTTCCCTCTTGAGGTCCAGCTCTGACTCTGCTGTGGCGGCCTCAGCAGCAGGCACGGTGGTCGTGGCAGTCCCGGGACCTCCCAGTGAAGTGGTCCACGCAGGTGGCTCACCCAGCATGGACACAGGCGGTCTGTTCCCTGCTGCCACTGGATCCTGAACTGCTAAGGCCAGGAGACGTTCCTTCATCGGTGCAGGCTTCAGCTTGGTATCAGCACTCTCCCTCCATCCAGACCATGGCTGCGGGGCTGGGATCAGGTCCTCCAGTGGCTCAATCCTGTGGCCGGCGGACACTCAAGGGGCAGAGGAGGAGACACTGAGAGAGCAAGTGAAAAGTCTTTAGCTGCAACAGATAAGATAAGATAAGATAAGCCTTTATTAGACCCACAATGGGGAAATTCCAGGATTGCAACAGCACAGGGATAGCAACACTTAGAGCAACAATCAGAAGGCAAGAAAAAACAAGAGCAGCGAGTATACATATGTACATATAAACATAAATATATAGACACACGATGCGGAGCATTGCATCTCGATGGAATAAATATATCGATATATAAACACAGTGTGGAGCATTGTAGCTAGATGGAATAAATATATGAATATATAAACACACAGTGCAGAGCATTGCAGCTAGATGGAACAAGCATGCAAATATATAAACACACACAGTGCGGAGCATTGTAGCTAGATGGAACAAACATGTAAATATATAAACACACACACAGTGTGGAGCACTGTAGCTAGATGGAACAAATATGCAAACATATAAACACACACAGTGCGGAGCACCGTAGCTAGATGGAATAAATATGTAAATATATAAACACACACAGTGCGGAGCACTGTAGCTAGATGGAATAAATATGTAAATATATAAACACACAGTGTGGAGCATTGTCGCTAGATGGAATAAATATACAAACACACACAGTGCGGAGCATTGCAGCTAGATGGAATGAAACAGCATAACCGTCGACTTAGTTATCCTACATGGTATGATTATGTACCCATACATATTGTCACCCTCTGTAGCTACCGGTATTTTTCTAGTTGTATACTGGAGGGGACCATTGTGTAAGTCTATTACGTCTTTTGCATTCAATACTATTAGGTTGTCACGTCTTTTTGCTATCTCTGTGAGCAGCCCTGCTTAGGTTATACAGTCTGACAGCCGTTGGTAGGAAGGACCTGCAAAACCTCTCAGTTGTGCACCTAGGATGATGTAGTCTGCTGCTAAATGAGCTCCTTAGTGCATTCAGTGTGTCCTGCATAGGGTGGAACTCGGACTCCAGCAGAGATGACAGTTTAGCCACCATCCTTATCTCTCCCATCTCCTCCACTGGGTCAAGGCGCTGCCCCAGGACAGAGCTAGCTTTCTTGATCAGTTTGTTCAGTCTCTTCCTATCGGCTGCTGTAATGCCACTGCCCCAGTAGACCACTCCAAAAGTGATGGCTGATGCCACCACCGTGTTGTAGAATGTCTTCAGCAGCGCCCCTTGTACACCAAAAGACCTGAGTCTCCTCAGTAGGAACAGCCTGCGCTGTCCCTTCTTGTAGAGTGTGTCAGTATTGTGTGACCAGTCTAGTTTATTGTTCAGATGAACACCCAGGTACTTGTAGGATGTCACCATCTCAATGTCTGTTCCCTGGATGTTTACTGGTGCTGTGAGGGGTTGTCCTTGCCTGTGGCAGTCCACCACCAGCTCCTTAGTTTTCCTCGCGTTGATCTGGAGGCAGTTCCGATGGCACCAGTCCACAAAGTCCTGGATAAGCCCTCTGTACTCAGCTTCATCTCCGTTGGAGATGAGGCCGACGATCGCAGAGTCGTCAGAGAACTTCTGTAGATGGCAGTGTGTTGTGTTGTGTGAGAAGTCGGCAGTATAAAGGGTGAACAGGAAGGGAGCCAAAACCGTTCCCTGTGGGGCCCCCGTGCTACCGATGATCGTGTCGGACACACAGTCCCGGGTTCTCACAAACTGTGGCCGGTTTGTGAGGTAGTCCAGCATCCATGATGACAGGTGCTGGTCCACCCCTGTGCACAGCAGCTTGTCCTTCAGGATCATCGGTTGGATGGTGTTGAAAGCACTGGAGAAGTCAAAGAACATGATCCTCACTGTATTCCTGGGCTTCTCCAGGTGGAACAGAGAACGGTGAAGGAGAAAGATGACTGCATCCTCTACCCTAATACCATGCTGGTAGGCGAACTGGAGTGGATCCATCGCTGGACCCACCAGGGGCGGAGGTAAGCAAGAAGCAGTCTCTCCAGGGTCTTCATCATGTGGGACGTCAGGGCCACTGGTCTGTAGCTGTTCAGGTCTTTGGGGTGGGAAGTCTTTGGTACAGGTACCACACAAGATGTTTTCCACAACTGTGGTACCCTCCCCAGCTTCAGGCTCAGGTTGAAGATATACTCCACAATCCCACACAGCTGGTCTGCACAGGACTTGAGGAGCTTTGCACTGATGCCGTCTGGTCCCGACGCCTTCCTCGCCTTGATCTTCCTCTGCTCCGTCCTCACCTGGGTCTTAGTGAGGGTCAGGTTGGGGGGCTGTGTGTTGGGAGTGAGGGGGTGATGGTGGAGTGGGGAGTGGGCAGCAGGACTTGATGTCTTCAGTGGCAGCAGTGGTTGTTGTGCAGTCGGGGGGGAGGGCGGTTGATCAAACCTATTAAAAAACAGATTCAGATTGTTTGCCCACTCCCTGCCCCCCATGGCCTGGGGGGAGGTATTCTGGAGCCCAAAGATGGTTTTAAGGTTTCTCCAGACCCCGCTGATGTCGCTCTGTTGCAGCTTTTTTTTTTTTTTTTTTTTTTTTTTGTTACTTATTTGTACCCGTAGGTAGATTCGGTTTGCAGTCTGGTGACAAGCCACCGGCTGCCGGTCGCTGCATGCGCGAGCGCCCTAAACCTACATGTTTTTGGTATGCGGGAGGAAACCGGAGAAATCCCGGAGTAAACCCACGCAACACGGGGAGAACATGCAAACTCCACACAGCTCACTGTTGGTCGGGGGCTGGGATCGAACCCACGATCTCATGATCCCCGCGATCCCCCGGCCGAGGGTAAAACTGTGCTGCCACAGTGCTAAACCACTGCTCCACCGTGCAGCTTGTCCTCCATCTTCTTCCTGTCCTTGCCTTCTCTGATCTTTCTCCTCAGCTCCCTCTGTACGGACTTCAGCATCTCCCTGTTCCCCAACCTGAAGATCCTCTTCTTCTCTCTCAGAAGTGTTTTTATCGCAGGGTTGATCCAGGGTTTGTTGTTAGAGCAACACCGTATGGTCTTGGTGGGAACGGTGTTGTCCACACAGAAGCTGATGTAGTCCGTGATGGTGTGAGTGAGGCCATCGATGTCCTCACCATGTGGATCGCAGAGCTGCTCCCAGGCGGTGGTTTCAAAACAACAGGCGGTGAAAGCTCACAGGACTGCTGGAGCTGAGCCTCATCACCGGGAATCAGGCAAGATAATTTATGTGTTGGTAACAGAGAATGAAAAGACACTTGCCTGTGTTCCGGGGGCATGATGTTTTCTGCTGCAGCAAGTGTAGAATCCGCCCTCTCCGTGGCTGCCGTTGTAGCAGACCCCTCCGAGGAATGTAGAGGAGCCACCCTAGCAAACGTGGTGATGGGCAGAGCCGAGAAGGAAGTAGCCAATCCTTCAGCAGCAAGCGGAATCGCCAAGGAGGAGGGAGAGGCAGCAGCAGTGGAGGAGGAGGCTGACGGGACAGCCGGAGTAGAAAAAACAGATAAAGGAACTGCTGTGGGAATTTTCGGCCTCGGCGAAAGAGAGGCTGCTAACGAGGAGGTGAAGGCATTTTTCCGGTGAAATTTCTCTGGACAGCGGCGGCCTGGAGTTGATGGAGTGGGAGCAGGAAGGGGTGCCAGAGACTGGTGAGAAGCCGATAACACAGAGGCTCGGGAGCGCCTCACCTTCGGCACAGGCCCCGGCCTTCTCAGGGAACTCCTCACCATCTCACCATTCTTGCATTGCAGAGCCGCCACCAAAGAAATCCTATCCACCCTCTCAGCATGCTCCTTGAGCTGAGGGCACCGGTGAGCAGCTGCCTCCACAAGATCCAGATACCACAACGTGTCTTTTGGGGAAGGAGTGGCGCGAGCAACAGACATTAGTCCATCCATCTCCATAAGGGTTTTGCAGCAATCCCACCCCAGGCTCATTAGGTACCAGTGCCCACCCGCAGAGTCCGTGGGAGCTGGCAACATGATGACTGATCCAGAGAAAAAAAGGTGGGTCAAACAAAAAACACAAACTACAGCCGCTGGGTCTCTTACTGGCTGGAGTCTACTGCCATGAATTGCCCCTCAGGGCAGAGAGGAGAAACCCACACGATGATGTTTATTGATAGAATAAAAATCCAAAATGTGCACAAAGCAAACTTAAGAACAAAGGTGGGCTGCACGGTGGCGCAGTGGTTTAGCACTGTGGCAGCACAGTTTTACCCTCGGCCGGGGGACCGCGGGGATCATGAGATCGTGGGTTCAATCCCAGCCCCCGACCAACAGTGAGCTGTGTGGAGTTTGCATGTTCTCCCCGTGTTGCGCGGGTTTACTCCGGGATTTCTCCGGTTTCCTCCCGCACACCAAAAACATGTAGGTTTAGGGCGCTCGCGCACGCAGCGACCAGCAGCTGGTGGCTTGTCACCAGACTGCAAACCAAGTCTACCTACGGGTACAAATAAGTAACAAAAAAAAAAAAAAAAAAAAAAAAAAAAAGGTGATGAAGGGGTAGACAGGATGAACATAGAAATGACCATCAGAACGGGAGTAGGGTTCTGACGTGAACCTTTGAGACTCCAGCAATCAAGGAGAGAGAAAACAGTCCTTAAATAGAGCTAGAAACAAATGGACACAAATGATAGCAGGTGTGGATACCCTGAGCGGGCAAGCAGTGATAATGATTACAACAGAAATCAGCTGGGAGTAGTGAGAGGGAGAAGATGGGACTGACAGCTGACAGGAGCACACGCCCACAGCAGAGCAAAAAACCTGGAAATGCCACTGACAGCTGCAGCCCCATAGAGGGAGAGAGAGAGCGAAAACACAACAGGATAGGAATATAATAAGATGGCAAATAAAGACAAGTAAATCCAAATATGTAACTAACAAAACTACAATGAACATGAAAGGGAAAATAAATCATATTAAGAAACAATACAGAATATGTGAAAACTAACCAAAGATAAAATACCAGGAATAAGAACTCAAAAATACACCACCATACAAATATAGAAAAAAGGCAAGGAAACAGAGCATGGTGGGATCCCCCCGTAATCAGACTGTGACAGAGTAGTGGTGGGTATACCACAACAAAAAATGTCAGTGTCTCAATAACTTGTTGTGTGCCCTTGAGAATCAACTGCAATTTGACGACGTCTCATGCTGTTCACAAGTCGACTTATCGTCTGCTGAGGCATAGCATTCCGCTCTTCTTGAAGGGCGGCCCTCAGGTCATTGAGGTTGTGGGGTGCAGGGTTACAAGCCTCTACACAGAAAGCTACGGGGAACAGAAGTTTACCTAAATGAACATTTAACAAAGACTAATGCTGAAATAGCACGGCAAGCACGGATGCTGAAAAGACAAAATAAGATACAAGCAACATGGACAAGAAACTGTAGAGTTTGGATCAAACTAAATGGAACACCCGAGGAAGCAAAGGCCATAATAATCAGAGATCTCACTGACTTAAATAAATATAGATGAACACTGATTAAGAAAATTAAGAGACTATGATAATCCATATCCACACACACGGCAAGAATAGTTCTTTTGTGACATACCATGTCAATGTACTTAAAAAAAACAAAAAAAACTTATGACTGACTTGAGTAGACATCAATTATCCCCAGTTGGAGGAAGTCATTTGACACAGAGTGAGGAAATTCAAACTCTGAAAATATGCCATTATGCTGAACATAAACTACAAGAGATGGAGAATGATATTGATCCTTATAACCACTTTTTCAATAATATTCATAATCATTGTGAATATTATACTGAAAAGCAATTCAAAAGTCAAGTGCAATTAGATGGTAAACTATCAATAATACACTTCAACAGCAGAAGTCTTTACAAAAGCTTTCCACAGATTCAGGACTATTTAAAACAGCTAGACAGAAAATTTACAGCTATCGCAGTCTCTGAAACTTGGCTTAATGAAGAGCAGGCTCCTCTGATGGCAATAGAGGGATATCAGATGTTTCATATTAACAGATCTCAAAAAAAGGGTGGTGGTGTTGCACTGTATATTGATGACCTGTATAGGTGTAAACTTGTAAATGGAATGTCCTTTGCACTACCAGGGATTCTGGAATGTGTTACTGTTGAGATTGACCAAGATAAAACAAAAAAGCTAATTATAAGTTGTATATATAGAATGCTGGGAACTTGCATTGAGACATTCAGAGATAAATTAGTCGAGCTGTACAATAATATTACTAGTAAGAAAATGGTTGTAATTTGTGGAGATTTCAATATTGATTTACTAAATCCATTTCAACAAAATGTAATTACAGAGTTCATGAATTCTATGTACAGTATGAGTCTATATCCTACAATAACACATCCCAGTAAAATCACAGTTCACACTGCTACACTTATTGATAACCTGTTTGTTAATATTATTGATAAGAAAATAGAAAGTGGATTATCAAGCAGACCGCCCGTAAAATCTACTGGAGGAAGAAGCCCCCCAGGAGACAGCTAGCCACCAGGGCTGCTCGGAGAGGCGCTCCGGCCACCGGCAGAGTGAAGAGGCCTCGCCGTCACAGGCCCGTGGCTCTGAGAGAGATCCGTCGCTACCAGAAATCCACGGAGCTGCTCATCCGTAAGCTGCCCGTCCAGCGCCTGGTGAGGGAGATCACTCAGGACTTCAAGACCGTCCTGCGTTTCCTGAGCTTCGCCGTCATGGCTCTGCAGGAGACCAGCGAGGCCCACCTGGGGGTCTCTTCTTCGCTAAGGGGGTCACCATCATGCCCAAAGACTTCCAGCTGGCCCGCCGCACCCGCGGAGAGAGAGCTTAGACTTTCTGCTGCACATTCACCAACCAACCATAATGCTCCGCACTGTGTGTCTATATATATACATTTATAGTAATATGGACATATGTTTACTAGATGTTGCTTTTTCTTGCCTTCTGATTGTTGCTCTGAGTGTTGCTATCCCTGTGCTGTTGCAATCCTGGAATTTCCCCATTGTGGGACTAATAAAGGCTTATCTTATCTTATCTTATCTTATCTTATTAATAAATGATATAAGTGACCATTTGCCAGTCTTTGCACTTATCCATGGCCACACGAGGGCCAATACAGAAAAACGGATTGTGATGGTATTGACATGCTCTTAGTCAAAACTATCATTGAATGCTTAGTGAAGCCACTGACGTATATTTGTAACCTGTCTCTCCAAACAGGTATATCTCCCAATGCAATGAAAATAGCTAAAGTAATTCCGATATACAAGATGGGTGACAGAGGGGAATTTTCAAACTATAGACCAATTTCACTATTGTCGCAATTTTCCAAGATACAGTGGGGCAAAAAAGTATTTAGTCAGCCACCAATTGTGCAAGTTCTCCCACTTAAAAGATGAGAGAGGTCTCCAATTTTCATCATAGGTATACCTCAACTATGAGAGACAAAATGAGAAAAAAAAATCCAGAAAATCACATTGAAGGATTTTTAATGAATCAATTGGTAAATTTCTCGGAAAATAAGTATTTGGTCACCTACAAACAAGCAAAATTTCTGGCTCTCACAGACCTGTAACTTCTTCTTTAAGAGGCTCCTCTGTCCTCCACTCGTTACCTGTATTAATGGCACCTGTTTGAACTCATTATCAGTATAAAAGACACCTGTCCACAACCTCAAACAGTCAGACTCCAAACTCCACTATGGCCAAGACCAAAGAGCTGTCAAAGGACACCAGAAACAAAATTGTAGACCTGCACCAGGCTGGGAAGACTGAATCTGCAATAGGTAAGCAGCTAGGTGTGAAGAAATCAACTGTGGGAGCAATTATTAGAAAATGGAAGACATACAAGACCACTGATAATCTCCCTCGATCTGGGGCTCCATGCAAGATCTCACCCTGTAGGGTCAAAATGATCACAAGAACGGTGAGCAAAAATCCTAGAACCACACGGAGGGACCTAGTGAATGACCTGCAGAGAGCTGGGACCAAAGTAACAAAGGCTACCATCAGTAACACACTACGCCGCCAGGGACTCAAATCCTGCAGTGCCAGACGTGTCCCCCTGCTTAAGCCAGTACATGTCCAGGCCCGTCTGAAGTTTGCTAGAGAGCATTTGGATGATCCAGAAGAGGACTGGGAGAATGTCATATGGTCAGATGAAACCAAAATAGAACTTTTTGGTAAAAACTCAATTTGTCGTGTTTGGAGGAGAAAGAACACCATACCTACTGTGAAACATGGGGGTGGAAACATCATGCTTTGGGGCTGTTTTTCTGCAAAGGGACCAGGACGACTGATCTGTGTAAAGGAAAGAATGAATGGGGCCATGTATCGTGAGATTTTGAGTGAAAACCTCCTTCCATCAGCAAGGGCATTGAAGATGAAACGTGGCTGGGTCTTTCAGCATGACAATGATCCCAAACACACCGCCCGGGCAATGAAGGAGTGGCTTCATAAGAAGTATTTCAAGGTCCTGGAGTGGCCTAGCCAGTCTCCAGATCTCAACCCCATAGAAAATCTTTGGAGAGAGTTGAAAGTCCATGTTGCCCAGCGATAGCCCCAAAACATCACTGCTCTAGAGGAGATCTAACTAACTAACTAACTAACCTGCACTTATATAGCGCTTTTCTAGTCATGGGCCAAAATACCAGCAACAGTGTGTGAAAACCTTGTGAAGACTTACAGAAAACGTTTGACCTCTGTCATTGCCAACAAAGGGTATATAACAAAGTATTGAGATGAACTTTTGTTATTGACCAAATACTTATTTTACCGAGGAATTTACCAATTAATTCATTAAAAATCCTTCATTGTGATTTTCTGGATTTTTTTTTCTCATTTTGTCTCATAGTTGAGGTATACCTATGATGAAAATTGGAGACCTCTCTCATCTTTTAAGTGGGAGAACTTGCACAATTGGTGGCTGACTAAATACTTTTTTGCCCCACTGTACTTGAAAAAATATTCTGTGAGAGAATTGACAACTTCATAATGAAGAATAATTTATTGTGTGAGCAGCAATATGGGTTCAGACACAAGAGGACAACTGCATTTGCTCTAATGGAATTTATAGAAAAAAATATCAACTGCCATTGAAAATAAAGAGTATTCAGTTGGGGTATTCCTGGATCTTAAAAAAGCATTTGATACAGTGGATCATAATTTATTATTAAAGAAACTACAAAATTGTGGTATTGGGGGGTAGCACTGTCCTGGTTATGTAGTTTCTTAAAGAATAGATATCAGTATGTATGTGTTGGTAACAAAAGCTCACAGTTACTGAAGGTTACTTGTGGAGTCCCACAGGGTTCAGTTTTGGGGCCATTGTTATTCAATATGTATATAAATGATATATGTAAAGTTTCGGAAAAAATGGATTTAATATTGTTTGCCGATGACACTAATTTATTATGCAGTGGAAGCAATTTGGAACAACTTTTGGATACACTCGGAAAGGAATTAGGAAAGCTTAAACTGTGGTTTGATTCAAACAAATTAACGCT
Organism: Pholidichthys leucotaenia; assembly: GCA_020510985.1. Taxonomy (NCBI): domain Eukaryota; kingdom Metazoa; phylum Chordata; class Actinopteri; order Cichliformes; family Pholidichthyidae; genus Pholidichthys; species Pholidichthys leucotaenia. The sequence goes on along the minus strand of CM035849.1, from coordinate 175,620,541 downwards.
CAATTTAAGTAAGACAAAATTTATAGTTTTTAACAACCATCACAACAACTTTGTATCTAAACTCAGTGTAAATGGTGTAGAGATTGAAAGGGTATCCAAAACTAAATTTCTTGGAGTAATAATTAATAATATACTGTGTTGGAAGTCACATATTAATTATATTAAAGGTAAAATATCTAAATCAATTGCAATACTACACAGAGTGAAATATTTGCTGAATCAACCCACATTATATACTTTGCATCATTCATTAATACTCCCATACATGACATATTGTACTGGGAAATACATATGAAACAAACATATATTCAATCTTTATGCTTCAGAAGAGAGCTATTAGAATAATAAACAAAGCTGCTTACAGGGAACCAACAAACCCACTTTTACTTAAATTAAAAGCTCTCAAGTTGAAAGATCTGGTTGACTTTAAAACTGCAGTAATAATGTTTAAAGGTGAACTGAACTGAACGGCATTGAACGGCACTGGGTGATAGTACATACAATTATAAAGATAATTTATCATTGGCACCCCCTCCACTAATCCCGGAATCTTGGAGAAAATCGCGATTTTGAATTTCCCGCCCTGAAAAATTAGACGAATCCGCCGATTATCCGGAAGTGCAGCCGGAGTTCCACGTGACGTCACGAGTGTGACCCAGTCCTCATGTTTACCATTGCGAGCATGTCGACACTGGTTGTTTTTGGTGCATTTTGTCTTGATAGTCGACTACAAAACACTTTCAACACCTGGGAAGATCTGTTCAGTGGCCAAGGAAAGCTGTCATGGCGACGAAAGAAAAGAAAGGGGGATGAAAAGCGACCGGGAAGCGATGCGTTTCTAGATATAGATATTATTTATAAATAGCACAGTCAAATGCAGAGGCCAGTTCTGTTCATGTGTATTGCCACTATAGTCTGTAGAAGTATTGTAATACATAGCCCATGGTCTATATATGTATGAATGTATAAATATGTATAAATAATAAGTTGGAAAAATGCTGATGGGTTTTTTTTTTCTATCTTTTTTATTGTTAATTTTCCTTATCCTGACACCCCAAACATGCCAAAGTAGAGAAGTAAAGACTCACCATTCTGTATTCAATAAGCGACTCTCCTCCCCATCACTGCTGCGGTCTGACTGAGTCGGTGCCGGAATCCACCGGCAATTTTTTGAATGAATGAATGAATTTATTTATTTCGAATAGTACAGTACAGGTTGAAAGAAACTGAATGATATAACAACAAGGTCAAATTGAACAATGACTCATCTGATTATACAATTCAACGTAAGTTATCCGAAATGGGTGATGGCTGAAGCCGCAGCTTATATTGCCCACCCATATACCATCTAAGAATTCAAAAGAGAAAAAAGAGAAAACAGGCAAGAGCGATTACAATTCAAAACAAAACTAAGACAAAATGTGACAGAGAAAAAAGAAAACTAAGCTACAACACAACACAAGCTGGATATGTTACAACTCGCCGCTCATTAGCGGCGCCAGCTGCGCGCACACCTGCGCGCACACCTGCGCCTCGTCAGCAGCGTGGGATATAAGCCACTCTGCCCTGGGCTTCAGCCCTTCAGCCCTCTTGCTGCAGAGGAACCCCCTCATCTCCCAGCAAGATCTACAGCATAAGCATACCTACCTTTGCCTTTCCAGTCTCTCCCCTGTGCACAGGTGGATTCCCCGGTGGCGGACCTCGCCTCTGCATCGCCGTCTGCCAGCTGCTGTCACAGGTGCATCAGGTCGCTGTCTCCTGGGCTCGCCCTTGTGCACGCCTGCCACCTGCCACACTCCTGCATCCTCCTCTGTCTCGTCACCGATCCTGAATGCCTCTTCACTCTGAAAACACTGGTGTTCTTGACTGCTGGAACTGCTATCATCTGCCATTGTTGTTTTGATAAGGGTCACACTCGTGACGTCACACAGCATTGTCTGCACTACTTCCGGTTTGTTTGGCACTGCCAGCCAGAGGCAAAAGTTTATCGGCTTATAGCTTGGCCATCGCACGGCCTAAAAATTTCTTTTATGTGTTGAAAAATACAATAGGTAATAAGGAATTAATCTGCTATTCTACTTTTTCGGCAAAAAGGTGGGTTCAGTTCTACTTTAAAGTGAAGAATCTATCACTGCCCATAAATATCCAAAAGTTGTTCCAAATAAGGGAGAAACAATATCATTTCAGAGGAACATGTATATTTCAGAAACCTTCAGTGAGAACTACCACCAAGCAACACTGTGTCTCAGTGCAAGGAGTCAGATTGTCGAATGCTTTTGGACCTGAATTAAAATCATGTACAACGCTTGGACAATTTAAACAAAAACTAAAGAAAGAAATACTCCAAACATATGTACAAGATGACATGTAAAATCACATAAGGATTGTCATATCCAGTCCGTGTTGTGTTGTTGCTTAGTTTTTTGTCACGTTTTGTCTTAGCTTTGTTCTGAATTGTAATCGCTCTTGTTTTGTTTTTCTTCAGCCATCACCCATTTCGGATAACTTATGTTGAACTGTATAATCAGAGGAGTTATTGTTTAATTTGACCTTGTAAGATGTTTTTTTTTACCTCCGCCAAGGAGGTTATGTTTTCATCGGCATTGATTTGTCTGTCTGTTTGTCTGTCTGTCTGTTTGTTTGTTAGCAAGATAACTCAAAAAGTTATGGACGGATTTTCATGAAATTTTCACAGATTGTCAGAAATGGGGTATCCTACAGATGATTAGATTTTGGTGGTGATCTGGATCACCGTCCAGAAGAAAACCGCCATTACGGAAAATGCCATTTTCGTCAATAACTACTGAACCACTAATCCTATCATTGTGAATCCAATTGCTAGTCATATGTTTTCATGGTCAAGGAATCTGAAAACATACACACAAACACTGTATGGGGGGAACTGTGGTGCTTGGCGGAGGTCTGCGCTCTCTGAGTGCTTTTCTAGTTTTTTTTTGTTTTGTTTTGTTTTTCCCCTTTGTTATATTATTCTGTTCCTTTCTTTTAATCTCTACTTTTAATCTATCCAAAATAAAGATTCATTCATTCAGTCACTCAGCTGAGCCCATTGGTTTGCTCTCCGATTCAGGTCTCTAGAAAGTGCAGGCCACTCCATTTGAGGTACCCCAGCCTCCAGCAGCCATTCCCTAATGATGTGACCTCAATGAGCTTGAGCATTGTTGTCCATGAAGATTAAATTGGGCCTGTGTTGTTCATGCAGGGGTAAAGTGACTGGATTAATGATGTTATTCAGGTAGTATCAGCTTGTCACTGTACCATTCACAAGGTGTAGGGCAGTTCTGTATTGACTAGACACACCTGCCCAGACTGTAACATGGTGACAACAGTGGCTGATGCATAGAGCTCTCCTTGACGTCTCCAACATCGTTGGCAGCGATCATTTCTGCTCAGTGTGAATTGACTTTCATCAGAGAACAGCACTGAGGCCCACTGGTCCCTTGTCCAATGTAAATGCTCCCTGGCTCATGCAAATGATGATGCCTGTGCCTGGTGATGTGGTCAGGTACCCTTGCAGGTCGTCTAGCACGCAGACCACACTGATGTAAAGGGTTTTGAATGATCTGATGTGACACTTGGGTGCCTCTCACCTCCCTTAAATGGGCCTGGAGTTGAATGGTATTCGTCATCTGGCTCTGCAGGGCACTGTTTACAATCAAGCAGTCATCAGTGTGGGATGTGGCCAAAGGACATCCACGTCTATGCCTTTCTGTGACTCTTCCAGTCACTCTGTATCTCTGTTGCAACCTGCTGATGACACTCTGTGACAGTCTAAGCTCAGTGGCCACTTCCCTCTGAGAACATCCTGTTTGAAGCCTCACAATGGCGAGGCACTGTTGATCAATTGCTAGGTGTCGTCTTGGTCTCATGATGTCAAAACGTGAACAGCATGATGAAGAGAGCTGTTTAAAAAACAATTTTATTTTTATATTTTAAAATTGAACCAGAAAATTTATTGGTCGATTCATGGATCAAACACCTGTTATGAATTTTGCCGTTAAGCACCTTGTTAGAGAACAGTGAGTTATGGAAAAAGTACTGAAACATGGAACAGCTGGACATGTGCATTCAAAATGTTAGAGAAGGTCAAATTAAGTTCACCTGTAAAGGTTATAAGTGCATTTTTTATTTACCTTTTGTTCTTATTAAAGACAAAAATAGAAAGGAGATGTTTTTACCTTCTTATAGTGCATTTTAGGTCCATCCTGAAAATGAATGAATGAATGAATGAATGAATGAATGAATTTATTTCGGATAGTACATTACAGGTTAAAAGAAACTGTATAATATAACAACAAGGTCAAATTAGACAAAGACTCCTTCTACTATACAATTCCACGTGAGTTATCCGAAATGGGTGATGGCTGAAGCCGCAGCTTATATTGCCCACCCATATTCCATCCAAGAATTCAAAGGAGAAAAAAGAGAAAACAAGACAAGAGCGATTACAATTTAAAACAAGGCTAAGACAAAATATGACTGAGAGAAAAAGAAAACTGAGCTAGTCTAAGTTAAGCGGTTACTATTCAAAAACAAATCTAAGACATAGTGTCACAGAGAAAAAAGAAAAACTAAGCTATAACACAACACAGGCTGGAAATGTCAATCCTTATGTGAGTTTACATGTCGTCTTGTAAATATGTTTGGAGTATTTCTTCCTTTAGTTTTTGTTTAAATTGTCCAAGCTTTGTACATGATTTTAATTCAGGTCCAAAATCGTTCCATAATCTGACACCTTGCACTGAAATACAGTGTTGCTTGGTAGTTGTTCTCACTGTAGGCTTTTGAAATATACATGTTCCTCTGAAGTGATATCGTTTCTCCCTTGTTTGGAACAACTTTTGGATATTTGCGGGCAGTGATAGATTCTTCACTTTGAACATTATTATTGCGGTTTTAAAGTCGATCAGATCTTTCAACTTGAGAGTTTTTTGTTTAAGAAAAAGTGGGTTTGTTGGTTCCCTGCAAGCTGCTTTGTTGATTATTCTAATAGCTCTCTTTTGAAGCATAAAGAGTGGATATATGTTTGTTTTATATGTATTTCCCCATACTTCATTACAATATGTCATGTATGGGAGTATTAATGAATGATACAAGGTGTATAGTGTGGGTTGATTCAGCAAATTTTTCACTCTGTGTAATATTGCAATTGATTTGGATACTTTACCTTTTATATAATTAATATGTGGCTTCCAACACAGTTTGTTATCAATTATTACTCCAAGGAATTTAGTTTCGGATACCCTTTCAATCTCTACATCATTTACACTGAGTTTGGGTACTGGGTAGTTGTGATGGTTGTTAAAGACTATAAATTTTGTCTTGCTTAAATTGAGCGTTAATTTGTTTGAATCAAACCACAGTTTCAGCTTTCCTAATTCCTTTCCGAGTGTATCCAGAAGTTGTTCCAAGTTGTTTCCACTGCATAGCAGGTTAGTGTCATCAGCAAACAATATTAAGTCCATTTTTTCTGAAACTTTACATATATCATTTATATACATATTGAATAATAATGGTCCCAAAACTGAACCCTGTGGGACTCCACAGGTGACCTTCAGTAGCTCTGAGTTTTTGTTGTTAACACATACAAACTGATATCTATTCTTTAAGTAACTTCTTAACCAGGACAGTGCTACCCCTCTGATACCACAATTTTGTAGTTTCTTTAATAATAGATTGTGATCTACTGTATCAAATGCTTTTTTAAGATCCAGGAATACTCCAACTGAATACTCTTTATTTTCTATGGCTGTTGATATTTTTTCTGTAAATTCCATTAAGGCATATGCTGTTGTCCTTTTGTGTCTGAACCCATATTGCTGCTCACACAATAAATCATTCTTCAGTATGAAGTTGTCAATTCTCTCATAGAATATTTTTTCAAGTATCTTGGAAAATTGCGGTAATAGTGAAATTGGTCTGTAGTTGGAGAGTTCCCCTCTGTCGCCTGTCTTGTAAATTGGAATTACTTTAGCTATTTTCATTGCATTGGGAAATATACCTGATTGGAGAGACAGGTTACAGATATACGTCAGTGGTTTCACTATGCATTCGATAACAGTTTTGACTAGTAGCATATCAATACCATCGCAGTCAGTAGATGTTTTACTTTTGAACGATTTAACAATTTCAATGACCTCTCTTTCGTCTGTGTTCTTTATGAAGATGGTGTCTTTTACAGCAGTGTTATTGCATATTGAATCACCTGTTGGCACCGTAGTGGGTATTTCTCGGGCCAGTTTAGGTCCAATGTTAACAAAAAAATTATTAAATTCATCTGCAGGTGAAGCTATATTCACATTCGGAGTCGATTTATTATTTTTTGGAGTGTTAGTTGGGTAGCTGGTATTTCTGCTTTTATTTCCAAGGATACTGTTGATTATTGTCCATGTATTTTTAATATTGTCTTTGTTTTTTTCCAGTTCTTTACTGTAATAGTCTCTTTTACTACATCTTATTATGTATGTTAACTTATTTTTGTATGTTTTATACCGCTGCTCTGCTTCTTTTGTCCTTTTCTTTATGAAAGCTTTATATAATAAATTTTTCTTTTTACACGCCTTTTGTAGTCCTTTGGTTAGCCATGGTTTGTCAGTAAATTTGTGTTTAAGCTTTTTTTTAACTAATGGGCAGTTTTTTTCATAAAGAGTGGTTACAATGTTTGTAAATGTGTCATAGGCTTCATTTACATCTGATACATAGACTTCTGTCCAGTCTTGCTTCAGCAAGTCCTCTTTAAAAGAACTGATTGCGTTTGGTGATTTGTGTCTGAACGATTTTGAGATTTTTTCTGGGTTGGGCCCCGTGTGGCCATGGATAAGTGCAAAGATTGGCAAGTGGTCGCTTATATCATTTATCAATAATCCACTTTCTATTTTCTTGTCGAGAACATTGACAAACAGGTTGTCAATAAGTGTAGCAGAGTGAGCTGTGATTCTACTGGGATGTGTTATTGTGGGATATAGACTCATGCTGTACATAGAGTTCATGAACTCTGTAACTACATTTTGTTGATGTGGATTAAGTAGGTCAATATTGAAATCTCCACAAATTGCTACCATTTTCTTACTAGTAATATTATTGTACAGCTCGACTAATTTATCTCTGAATGTCTCAATGCAAGTTCCCGGCGTTCTGTATATGCAGCTTATGATTAGATTTTTTGTTTTGTCTAGGTCAATCTCAACAGTAACACATTCCAGAATCCCTGGTAGTGCTAAGGACATTTCATTTACAAGCTTACATCTATATAGGTCATCAATATACAGTGCAACACCACCACCCTTTTTTTGAGATCTGTTAATGTTAAACATCTGATATCCCTCTATTGCCATCAGGGGAGCCTGGTCTGCATTAAGCCAGGTTTCAGAGACTGCTATAGCTGTGAATTTTCTGTTTAGCTGTTTTAAATAGTCCTGAATCTGTGAGAAGTTTTTGTTAAGACTTCTGCTATTGAAGTGTATTATTGACAGTTTACCATCTAATTGCACTTGACTTTTGAATTGCTTTTCAGTGTAATATTCACAGTGGTTATGAATATTATTGAAAAAGTGGTTATCAGGATCAATATCATTCTCCATCTCTTGTGGTTTATGTTCAGCATAGTGGCATATTTTTAGAGTTTGAGTTTCCTCACTCTGTGTTAAATTAAAGTTGAATATCCCTAACTTTCTGTGAGTATAGTGTGTGTGTGTGTGTGTGTGTGTGTGTGTGTGTGTGTGTGTGTGTGTGTGTGTGTGTGTGTGTGTGTGTGTTAAGTATGTAAATGAAAAATACTACAGGTCCATTTTCAAAAGTGCATTATAGACAAAGAGGTTTGGAAATACTGATGACAGTGAATATACTCTCAAAGACAGATAAACAAAGCATATACTAGCATCAAACTGTCCATAACAGTGGAGCTTACTAACCAAGGATTTTAATAGAAATGGCCCCATCTTAAAACTTGAAATGTAAAATTCAAAATTTGGTTTGTGTTTGAGGGGCCCATACACAGTGCTGTACCGGTCGCCATCTTGAGGATCCAAGATGGCGACCGGGATGGTCACACTTTTTCAGTGCTGAGACAAAGTCACTGATTTTGCCATCAAAAATAACTAACCTACAGCGATCGGCGCTTGTGACGGACACGCACGGGCTGAATTACCACCTCCGCTGGATTGCCCCTTTAATCGCCTTTCTCCGGCGACCAGCGTTTCTTTGTGGTTCACTGATGCGCCTTACCTGGAGCGATTGCTAAGCTAACGCTAGTTAGCTTAATGCTACCTGAAGCGATTGCTAAGCTAACGCTAGTTAGCTTAATGCTGGCGCCAGTCTCTAAATAACTAACCTACAGCGATCGGCGCTCGTGACGGACACGCATGGGCTGAATTTCTACCTCCGTTGGATTACCCCTTTGATCGCCTTCCTCCGGCCACTGTGAGTAAAACTGACCAGCGCTTCCAGCGTTTTCTTTGTGATTCACTGATGCGCCCTACCTGAAGCGATTGCTAAGCTAACGCTAGTTAGCTTAATGCTGGCGCCAGTTATTCTACCTAACACCAGCCTGAATCGGAGCCCAGTTGCGAGGCCCAGCGGAGATACTACCAGGCAGACGGCTATTTGTTGACGGGGCTCAGCAGAGATCTCACCCAGGCAGACGGTGGTAGGTGGCGGTGCCCAGCGGAGGACTTACCGTGACCCCAGCGGAGCTCGGTGGCAGCGGCGGTGTGCGACGAGACTCGGTTGGAGGAGCGGGACAGGAGCTCGGTTTCAGCGGCCATGAGCAACGGGACCAGCGGCGGAAGGGGCTAGTTGGCTAGCTGAGGCCCAGCTGGATTCGAGGACAATCGGATCGGATACTGGCGACATAAGCAGAATTTATTTTACTATCCACAGATTTTTCTTTTTCCTTTTCTTTCCAAGAAAGACTGAAGATGGCTGCCACCGGATTAAAAAGTGGGCTGATGGGCATCACTTCTAAGCCTTCTCTGCTTATCTACTTCCTCTTCGTTTTGTCTTTGTGTGTCTGGACCTGCAACAAGAAGGATTTTCCAGCAAACTCAACTAAAGGTGAAGTTAAAAAGTTTTATTTATATGGATTTGGACATGGACATCTCACCCTGTACTCTATGTGGTCTTTAAAAGCCCTGAGAAAAAGCTTTCAAAATAAGGCAAACATGGCTGTTAAGCAAAAATCACAATATGGCAGAGGGTATGCAGTTAAAGTACTGTTATTTCTGCTACTTCTGGCAGGAGATATTCACCTTAACCCTGGACCTGCCACTATTAAACAGCAGACCACTGGGTTAGCACAAAACCGAGCTGTACAAAAGCAAAAACAACATTTATTTTTCCAAACTGTTAATCATGCACGAGTTCTTTGGGACACCAAGGCTAAACCAAAGGGGATCCTCGGCGGACATTTAAACATACGGAGCATAATCCCCAAAAGAGATGAGATTTCGGTGTTGCTGTTGGACTCAAATCTGGACTACCTTTGTCTCTCAGAAAGCTGGCTACACAGGAACATAGACACTAATATGATCGATATTGTGGGCTATCAGTGTTTTAGAAAAGACAAGCAGGTAGGGAGGGGAGGAGGTGTTTTAATTTACATCAAAGAGAAATATAAATGTCAACTGGTTGATTTGAATACTTCACTGGAATGTTTAGCTGTTAATGTATGTCTCTCTCCGGTAATGAATTTCAACATTGCAGTAGTGTACAACCCATCGTCACACAATTCTTCCTTTTATAATGAATTAAGTGATCTGGTTAAACAACTTGAGAAGAACAGAGAAACAATAATTCATGGTGACTTTAATATTAACTGGTCTGATAAAAAGGTCAAACAGAAACTGAAAAGCCTCATGACTAAATTTAACTATCAACAAATGATCAAAGGACCCACCAGGATAACCAAACAATCCAGAACACTTATTGACATGGTATTTACTAATAAACCAGAACGAATAACCAGAACCTATAATCTTGTAACTGGTCTCTCAGATCATAACATGGTTCTTGCTGTCAGAAAACTTACTAAAAAGCGACTACAGTATTTTGGGGGAGTCGATATTGACAAATCAAATTTTATTATTCCCAAATCAAAAAATGAGGAGTTTGAAGATTACTTAGAGAATCAAAATTGGGAGCAGCTCATGTCAATATATGAAGTAGATGATTGTTGTAATTTTATAACTGCAACAATCACAAAGTCTATAGAAAAATTTACAAAGCAAATTAAAAGTAGACAACAGAAGATTAGCCTACCATGGTTAAATAATGAAATAAGAAAACTTATGAAGAGGCGAGACTATACATTGAAAACATCATTAACCTCTAAACTACAAAATGATCACCTTGTGTACAAAAGTTTAAGAAATAAAGTGGTACATGAGCTGCGAAAATCAAAAGTATCTTATTACAATAAACTGATAGATCATGCAAAGGGTAACAACAGTTCCCTATGGAGGCATTTAAATAACTTAACTAATAAAAAAAAACGATCAGAAGGGGGTAAAGGAACTTAGAATCAATGGCAAGACCGTCAGTGACAAGGCTACTTTGGCAAATGAATTTAATTCATACTTTGTGGGCTCTGTGGAAGACTTAACAAAAATTTTTGTGCTGCCAAATGTGCTCAACAACACAAATTCCATACTTCCAACAGATTCTTTTCACATCGATGAGGTAAATGAGGAGTTAATTGCTGGTATTGTTAAAACACTGTCAAACTCAAAAACTAATGATATCTACAATATGAGCACCTCCTTTCTCAAAATGCACAGCAAAATATTAATCAAACCACTGACTCATCTCATTAATCTCTCCATTAGGTCTAGTACATTTCCATCTGGCTGGAAAAAAGCTGTCGTCATACCAGTTCATAAATCAGGCAGTAAAGACGATATATGCAATTACCGCCCAATCTCTATTTTACCAGTCCTGTCTAAGGTTCTTGAAAAAGTTGTAGCTACACAGCTGATAGACTACTTACAAGACAGTCAACTTCTTCATCCACATCAATTTGGTTTTAGACCCGGATACTCAACAGAAACAGCAAATTGTTGCCTTATTGAAAACGTCAAACAGTCCTTGGACAGGGGTAATGTGGTAGGAGCTGTTTTTCTAGATCTCAAAAAGGCTTTCGATACTGTAAACCACAGTTTGCTTTTATCCAAAATGGTATCTTTTAACTTCTCCCCAGATACATTAGAATGGTTTGCATCTTATCTCCAGAATAGAGAACAGTGTGTAAAAGTTCACCAGGATAAATCCTCATTTTTAAACAACCACATGGGTATCCCACAAGGTTCCATTCTTGGTCCTTTACTTTTCAGCATTTTTATTAATGACTTGCCGTTACACTGCTCAGCTGCAACATGCCAACTTTATGCAGATGATGCAGTTATTTACACAGCTGCCAAGACTCCAGCACAGGCTGCAGATGTACTGTCTACAAGTATGGTTGATGTCCAAGAGTGGCTCCTCCAGAACCATCTATTGCTGAACCTTCAGAAAACAGTTTCAATGTGCTTTTCAATCAAAAAATGTAACCTGCAACGTTTTAAAGTTAATATACATGATCATGACATCAGTTTAGCTACAGAATTCAAATACCTTGGCATTGTACTAGATCCTCAACTCAAATTTAATCTTCATATAAAGAAAATTTCAAAAACAGTAAAAAAAAACTGAACTGCTTTAAATTAATTAGAAATTACATACCTTACGAAGCAGCTGTACTGTATATGCATTCTATGGTTTTTTCTCATATATCATACTGTTTGACAGTCTGGGCTCAAGCAGCCCCTTCCACAATAAGACATATAGGTTCATTATATAATCAAACCCTAAAAATCTTGGACCAAAAGCCCATTAGGTGGCATCACTGTAATGTTTTAAAAAAATACAACCTATTGAGTTTTGAGAGTTTCATTGACCTCTGTTTTCTGAAATTAACGTTCAAATGTTTCCATAAATCAGCACCCGAGCCACTTGCTGGTTTCGTCCAAAGACAGGACGGCAGCAGAGCCACCAGGAGTTCTGTTAACAATAACTGTAAAATATTCCACCGCAGAACCACATTTGGACAAACAGCTTTCTCTATAAAGGGCAGTCACATCTGGAACACAATGCCAAATGTAATTAAAATAATAACGGACTTTAAAACATTCACTAAAAAGGTTAAAAACTGGCTGAAAAATAAACAAGAATGTACTCATGTATGAATTGATTGTCTGCAAAGTGAGAGTGAATGAAGGGAAGGAATGAATGTGTTTGTTTATAATGAGTGACGAAGGGAGGGAGGCCTGAAATAGGCAAATGTGAATCAGGTTGTTATATTTGTGTATTTATAATATTTATAATTGTGTATTTATAATCTTTTTGCATTGATGTATGTGGTTATTGTATATTTTCTTTTTTTACTTGATTCTCTTTTCTAAAGCCCATCCAGGGACAAGAGTTGCAAATTAGCTAACAGCTATACACTCTATGTGCAACACATCAGATTGATTGTCATTGATTAATTGTCTATGTTTATTGCACTGTCCCTGTCAAATAAACTAATCTATCTATCTATCTACCTGGGGCTCAAAATTTGGTGCTATGCACCTGGCCACCACTCTCTGACCACCCAAAGCTGCTCCTCTCTCTGTCTCCTCCTCACCCCGTTAGTGTCCACTAAGTCCTTATTTTGTGGCAGTATACTGTCATATCTGACAGGCATAGCGACAAACCCAAATGCAGGCAATCCCAGTTCATATAGTTTATTAATAAATAAATGCAGCTCGAGGGCTGAAAATGAAGAGAGCCCTGAGCAGCTAAAAAGCTTACAGATAATAATGGAAGTAATCAAAAATCATGATCAAGACCCAGAGGATGAAACTCAATACTGCCGCAATGGGAAAACAAATTGTGGCAACTTGCATTCTAAACTGATGATTAACAAATGCAGAACAGCTGGACAGGATTACATAACAGAGTAAATAGTGAATCCTATGAAAAAATGGGAGAGGGAAAACCACCACAGCAAATGTAGACACGAGCAAAACAGGTGTCAGAAGTCAGTACATACCAGTCACCTATTGAGTTGCCTTTGTGGGTCACGTGACTCACGCCGTTGGCTAGTTAGTTAGCTCATTGGTGATTTAAGCTCGGTGCGTTTCCATGTTAGTTTCTATGGACTTTGCTCAGTTTTTCTTGGCATTTTCAAATTAAATAAATAGTCCATCACCACAACTATATTATGGTTTGCTAGTGTGAGCTTGTCTATTTTGATGTCAACAAATGTGATTAGCCAGCTGTTTACTAGGGTGGGACTTCTGGGTCATGGAGGTCTAGAGTTTTAGGACTGTCCTTTCTCAAACAGCACCTCCCTGTGGAAATTAAGGTGTCCAACACAGCATTGCAATTCTCACATATTACAGTACATGAAGCCACTGATACTAACTATAATTTAAAGATTATTTGAATACAGCTGAAGTGGAGTGATATATATTCTGTGAAAGTATGATTATAAGCGAATATATAACTCCTAGAGCCATTGTCCAATCAGACTGCTCAGTCAGAACTAAATGTTGTATAATAAATAATAATTAAGCAGTGTGCTTATGCACACAATGCTACATAAGTATTAGGCATATTTCCTGTGGGTAACACCACTCTATAGCTATTCTCTTGGAGGACACATCCAAAAAACACATTTTTTATTCGCTTTAAAAAATATTAAGGTGAACAAGAACACTTGCATTTCTGCTCAATTATATCATATTAATCTACTTACCAAGAGTGTGAATAAAGAGCTTGCAAATTAACTTAATTGTGATGACTGCATTCATGTGACAATAAATGAAAACCTTTTTTAAGAAGAGAAAGATGAAATAAACAACACGCAAAATGTTATACTGCACCAGCAAATGGCAGAATTAACTAGGCTACTGCAAACAATAAAATTTAGCAATGCTACACCTTTCTAACTTGTGGGCACTGCTGTGAAGGCCTTTTTGTGATTCACCACACAATCATCTGTACTGTGAGAGTGCAACTGCTCCCGACTGTTTCAAAGTGCCACAGCTTGTCAACCTAAATGGTCACAAAATACAATGGTGGTGATAGAGGTCTGAGACATTTCCTCTGAATGGTCAAGTTATTGCAGTGAACCCTCAGACAAGTATTAGAGGAGACAGTGAAACTACATTGCAATCTAATGCAGTTATTTGAGAAAGGCTTGTCATCTCTGCCTTCACATTTTTATTCACATGAAATGATAATGTGACCACCTTACTGCATAAATGGACACAAAAAGTGTGCACAGACAGAGCTGACATATGATCAAGTATGAAATGTGACTCATAGCACAGGCAAGAGGGAAAAGGGAGTAGATCAGACAACTGACTGCTCTGGCAACAGGAAATAAATCTCATGAAAACAGTTGTCTCTCTGCATGTGTGTTCGTGAATGAATTTGTTTTCTTTGGAAGAAGGAACAGACATTGAACTATATGACTATGAAGGAATCTCATTGTCAGCGATTTTCCAGCCATTAGAAGGTCCTTGACTGTTCAATAATAGATAAGGCTTAATGACTTTTTCACTCCTGCTTCTGGCTGTTTGACATGTAGTGAGATAATGAATGTAAAAGAGTGTCAGGAACACTGGTCACATGGTTAACATCCTATTTTGGGGTGGAAAATTTCCTCGTGTCTCCTGGTATCCTCTGATCTGAGCACCTGTTTTCAGAGTGTCCTTCATTTCTAAAAACCTCAATGAAATACAAACAATCTGTTAGCATCTGAAACCTGTAAGTATTAGGGTATAAAATTACCTTGTGTAATGACCTCCTGGTCCTTCAGTTGGGTATTTAGGCTTTGTCCAAAATCACTCATTCTCATCACTTACTACAGGAAATTCAAATGTAGAAGACGACATGATGAAATCAGTAGAACACTGCAAAACTGCACTTTTGCACACTACTCAGCTTATGTTTCTGGTGCCATTGACTACAACATTATGATGAGACAGTACAGGGTAACATTAAGACTGTAAAAGAAAGTAAATACTAAATTATTAAAATATTCTGAGGTTGTTCATGTTGTGATGTAGGGTGTGCCATACTGTATCATTCACAATAATGCCTGTATAAATTTTGATACAGGTGTATGAATGAATATCACAATATTTGGGGTCTGCTGTGTGATGATGTCACACCATTACACTACTGATGGAAGCTATGTATTACCATAGAAACGGAAAAACAATGTTTCAACACAACTGTGTGGAGTTGTGTTGAAACATTTTAGTTTTAAGGCAGTTTCAGACTGTTGCCATGTTTTAAAAAATGGTGCAGCAATGCGAATAATTTGCTTGCATTTTTTTTTTTTTTTTTGCATGGTCAACATGTCATCTGCTTGCTTTGGAGTGGTGTTGACATTCAAAGTGTCAGGAGTTTTCAGTAGTGTCAGTATTTTCATTCTGTTTAGGGTGCTTCAACTTGATTTTATAAAACCACCCAAACCAAAACAAACAAACAAACAAAAAAAAAACACTATCCCTTCAGTGCGATGACTACCAAAAAGTCCCAGGAGATGCCCATGCAATGAAGACTACTGATGCTGATAAGTTCATTCATTATATAACCCTGACTACATAAGTGCACTTACTATAGCAGGGAAAATAAGTATTGAACACATCAATATTTTTTCTCATTAAACATATTCCTGATGGAGCCATTGACCTGAGATTTTTACCAGATATCAGTAACAACCCAAGTAATCCATACATACAAAGAAATCAAGGCAAGTGTGTTCACAAAACAAGTTATATTTAATAAAGTGGAATGACACAGGGAATAAGTATTGAACACATGAAGAAAAAGCGGTGCAAAAAAGAAACAGAAAGTCAAGAAACCAGCTGAAATCCATCAGAATTTAGGAAGCCATCCCATCCCCCATCAATGCAAATTAATTTCAGCTGGTTACATCCTGACTGAGACTGAGGTCTGTGAATATCAGACTGTCACACCATAAAGAACTCATGATGGGTAGAAGCAAAGAGCTCTCTCTAGACCTTTGCAACCTTATTGTTGCAAAACATAATGATGGCATTGGTTACAGGTGCATTTCTAAACTGCTGAATGTTCCAGTGAGCACTGTTGGAGCCATCATTCTGAAGTGGAACATCATTCTACCATAAACCGGCCATGACCAGGAGCTCCTCACAAGATTTCTGACAGATGAGTCAAAAGAATTATCAGAAGAGGTATCCAAGAGCCAAAGACCACTCATTGAGAGCTCCAGAAAGACCTGGAGTTAGCATGTACTGCTGTTTCAAAGAAAACAATAAAGCCCCTTTTCCACTAGTACCTACTCAGCCCGACTCGCCTCAACTCTACTTGACTCTACTCGGCTCCACACAGTGTGGCTTGTTTTCCATTTCAACTTAGTACTACCTCAAGTGGGTGGGGTTGGGTTCATTACAGGAAGGAGACCCATTATCCCATTATGTTGCTGACATGCTGATGTTTTCACTGATAAATATCATAAAAGATGCTTAAAATCACAAAACACTCACCATATTCCCTGTGAACAGCCATCAGCTCAGAGACCTCCTGGTATACTTTTTCATTTTGGGTCGCTCCACCACAGTAGGGCCGACGAGGCTGAAAAGTTCATAGTTGTCAAATTTGACCAAATGTAGTTTATTTTTCAAGCACAGGGATCAAAACGTTGCAACACTGATGGAAGAACTGTACGCACCATTGGGGAGACTGTTGAAAAATAACCACATCTGATCAAATTTGACCAGTATATGAACTTTTCAGCCAATGAATTTTTCAGTCCCGGCACCAGTGGAGCATTCCAAAATGAAATACCAGGATGTGTCTGAGCTGATGGCTGCTCACGGGGAAAATGGTGAGTGTTTTGTGACAGTGTTGATTAGTGTGTAGCCATTTATTTTCATTGATTATCACAGAAATTGTCATCACCCTCCTCGTGCGCTTTTACGCAGCGCATCGAGGAGTGAGAAGGAAGGATGGATTTAGGCACAGGTTACACCACAAACACATTTATTAACAAACAGGGCAAACAGTTCCAAAAACAAAGACATACAAAAAGGCTACAGGGTGCACTAAAGGGCTCACACGATGGTCGTGCAGCGAGCAGACCACAGTGCACAGTGGCCACAAGACTAACAGAACAAAATAACGTACTTGCATGGGTTAACTTAGAGTCCTCCAGGATGCTCAACTGGCTCAGGAGAAAGAAAGTGGGAAAAGTACCAAAGCGTAGCAGCTTAAACTGCAAGGGGAAATGCTAACAGTTCGTACTCACAGAACAGGAGCAGTCTGAGTAGTCCATGTCTTTCTGGCGAGCACACACAACCAACAACTACACTGAGGGGAGTAGCGACAGTGTAGCCCCCAACACCCTCATAAGACAATACAATGGTCCAGCAATGCTTGACTGGCAAAGGCCGCTTAAGTACAAGCATTGCTGGCACAACAGATTGGGTGCACCTGGGTGAGGCGCAGGAACAGCAATCACTGGAGTGGAACCAGCTGGCTGTCATGAGAGAGGGGGCGTGGTTGGACCGGCATGTGTCAGACAACGCCCACACGAATGTAGGTCAAAGAAGGCTGCCTAACAGCTGCCGGCCAGAACAGTGGCTACAGGTATGGAAAAAAGAACAAGTGACATAGAAACTACAAGAACTCAAAAGATAATACAATACACAAATACACAAATAAACCTGAGCCACAGCGGGTCATAACCGAGCCCAAAGAACAACCCGGATCGGTTCATGACAGAAATAATAAAAACTCGATTTACAAATGGCGGTTTTGAATCTTGTGAACACATCGTTCTCATCCACTGACGTTATTGTCCTTATTGTTGATCTTATTGACCTTATTGTTGCAAAACACAATGATGGCATTGGTTACAGGTCCATTTCTAAACTGCTGAATGTTTCAGTGAGCATTTTTGGAGCCATCATTTGGAAGTGGAAAGAACATGATTCTACCATAAACTGGCCATGATCAGGAATTCCTCGCAAGATTTCTGACAGAGGAGTCAAAAGAATTATCAGAAGAGTTATCCAAAAGCCAAGGACCACTCACTGAGAGTTCCAGAAAGACGTGGAGTTAGCAGGTACTGCTGTTTCAAAGAAAACAATAAGTAATGCACTCAATCGACATGGGCTCTATGCCCGCTAACCTTGCAAGACTCCATTGCTAAAGAAAAAGCATGTTGAAGCTCATTTAAAGTTTGCTGCACAACGTTTGGGCAAGCCAGTAAAACACTGGAAGAATATAGTCTTGTCAGATGAGACCAAAATTGAACTTTTTGGATGCCACAACACACAGCATGTTTGGAGGAGAAATAGCACTGCCCAAAAACACCATACCAACAGTTTGGAGGTGGGAGCATCATGGTGTGGGGGTGTTGTTCAGCACGTGGTACAGCTAGACTTCATATAACTGAAAGGTAAATGGACAAATGTACAGAGACATGCTTGATAGGAACCTGTTGCCAACTGCCAAGATGCTGAAAATGAAACAAGGGTGGACATTTCAGCAAGGCAATGATCCCAAACACACAGCCAAGGAAACTCTCAACTGGCTCCAGAGAAGGAAAATAAAGCTGCTCAAATGGCCCAGTCATTCACATGATTTGAATCCAATTGAAAATCTATGGAACGAAGTGAAGATCAGAGTTCATAGAAGACATCCACGAAACCTTTAAGATTTGAAGACAGTATGTGTGGAAGAATGGGCTAAAATCACTCAATACCTGCACCTAGTTTCTCCATACAGAAGGCACATGGAAGCTGTTATTACAAATAAAGGCTTTTTTTTTACTAAATATTAAATGAATTTCACTGTGTTGAATACTTATCTCCTGTGTCATTTAATTTTATTAACTATAACGTGTTTTGTGAATACAGTTGTCTTGGTTTTGTTGTATGTATGGATTACTTGGGTTGTTACTGATATATGGTGAAAATCTCAGGTCAATGGCTCCATCAGAAATAGGTTTAATGAGAAAAATGTTGATGTGTTCAATACTTGTTTTCCCCACTGTAGGTATTGAACACATGAAGGAAAAGAGGTACAAAAAGGAATAGAAAGTCAAGAAACCAGCTGAAATCCATCAGAATTTAGGAAGCCATCCCATCCCCCATCAGTGCAAATCAGTTGCAGCTGGTTAAATCCTGAAGGATAGCCTTTAAAAAAGTCTGTGAATATCAGATTGTTACACCACAAAGAACTCATGATTGGGAGAAGCAAAGAGCTCTCTCTAGACCTTCGCAACCTTATTGTTGCAAAATATAATGATGGCATTGGTTACAGGCTCATTTCTAAACTGCTGAATGTTCCAGTGAGCACTGTTGGAGCCTTCATTCGGAAGTGGAAAGAACATCATTTTATCATAAATCGGCCACGACCAGGAGCTCCTCGCAAGATTTCTGACAGAGGAGTCAAAAGAATTATCAGAAGAGTTATCCAAGACCCAAAGAGCTCCAGAAGGACCTGGAGCTAGCAGGTACTGCTGTTTGCTGAAACCAAAATTAAACTTTTTGGATGCCACAACACACAGCATATTTGGAGGAGAAATGGCATTGCACATCAGCCCAAAAACGTCATGCCAACAGTGAAGGTGGGAGGTGGGAGCATCGTGGTGTGGGGGTGTTTTTCAGCACATGGTACAGGCAGACTTCATATAATTGAAGGAAAGATGGATTTACAAATGTACAGAGACATCCTTGATAAGAACCTGTTGCCATCTGCCAAGATGCTGAAGATGAAACGAGAGTGGACATTTCAGTAAGACAATGATCCCAAACACACAGCCAAGGAAACCCTCAACTGGCTCCAGAGAAGGAAAATAAAACTGAGAGAATGGCCCAGTCATTCATCTGACCTGAATCCAATTGAAAATCTATGGAACAAACTGAAGATCAGAGTTCTTAGAAGATACCCACGGAACCTTCGAGATTTGAAGACAGTATGTGTGGAATAATGGGCCAAAATCACTTCTGAGCAATGTCTGCACCTAGTTTCTCCATACAGGAGGTGTCTGGAAACTGCAATTACCAACAAAGGCTTTTCTACTAAATATTAAATGAATTTCACCAAGTGTGTTCAACACTTATTCCCTGTGTCATTCCACTTTATTAAATATAATTTGTTTTGTGAACACAGTTACCTTGATTTTGTGTATGGATTATTTGGGTTGTTACTGATATCTGGTGAAAATCTCAGGTCAATGGCTCCATCAGAAATATGTTTAATAAGAAAAATGTTGACATCTTCAACACCTATTTTCCCCTCTGTATGTGGTTTATATTATTTACCTGTAATATATGATACATAATTTTTTAAAAAAAATATATGAAACTCTGTTGAAGGTAAATGATGGCCTGTGAAACTGTTTTTTATAAATTAAAAAGAAAGAAAACAACAACTGGTCATATCATGGACAATATTGTTATCGTGAAAATTTGCAAAAACATTGTGATATCATTCTTCGGCCATATTGTCCACCCTTATTGTGATGTGAAGCTCTCCTTTCTCTCCTCCATCCGCTGAGCTTTGCAGGATGAGATACTGTATATTGCTAGTGATAGCTGGACATTCTGTGGGACACTGTGATTGCACTATATAGCGATTATTGTGAATTTAATAGACATTCAGATACCATAAGAAATGGTAAATTCAATATGAGTTCCAATGCAATAATTAACCTAATTGTCCATTTTCTGGTGACATAAAACAATGGAGACTAGTTAGTTAATCTTTTACCAGCTATTTATTGCTTATAACAGGATGAAAGCTAATTTTATAAGTATCTGAATCAGAATGTTGATTTGGTATTACTGTATACCTTTGTAAGATAGGTTTGACAAATACTAGGTTCAACTGTTAATTACTTTATGTGATATCACACAAAAGGGAGGTATCAATGAATTTATAACTGCAGTGATTTGGTTGTAGGCCCGCCACAAAGTGGAGGGCCAGAGACATCACTGCAGTTATATATGATTTCGGACGGCCTCGAGTGTAATATTGCTTTTATACATCAGTTTCACAAACACAGTTTATCAAATGGCAGTAATACAGGACAAAATGTTATGATTTTTTTTTTGGTTTAACCAATTATTTTTGCTCCGCTGAGAAAAACAGTCCCTTCTGAATGTACCCAGTTAGCTGTTGCAAAGCATCTCAGTGAGCAAAATATAGCTGTAACTAAATTAAATATTATACAATGCATAAGTCAGTGTTCACATACCTCCACCTGTTGAGTAGGTTTTGTGGGTCACGTGACCTGCAGTGGTGGCCAGATTAGCAATTTAGCTTCAGTGCATTTCCGGGTTAGTTTCTGTGCACTTCGTTCACTTTTAGTATTTTCAGATAATAAACAAAATAAAAAGTCTATTATCACAAAGGAATTATGGTTGGCTATAGTTGAGACAATAAATCATACTTTAGCTTGTCTGTTTTGTTGCAAACAAATGTGAAATATCTAGCCAGATGACAACAAGGTGGGACTTCTGGGTCATGGAGGTCTGGATTTTAAGGACTGTCTCTTTTCAAACAGCGCTTCCCTGTGGAAATTAAGGTATCCAACATCCAACAAGTATTACAATTATCACATATTAACCACCTAGGCCCCATGATGCCTTGCGTGAATTATGGTAGCAACTTCCAGTACTAGTTTAGAACGTATGGTTGTCACTGAAACGGGACACTTTTCTGTCATGGGCAGCGAGAGCGCGCCCCCTCCTTCCTGTTCATCTCTCCTCAGGTCATCAACGCACCTGAGTGAGAGGACACACTTGCACCCTCTCATCAGCCAGCATTTATACGGAAGCGTCCTTCAGTGATTCAACGCTGGCTGTTCTGGGTATTCTGCCTTAAACAAGACAAGCATGTATACGACTCACACAGGTGAAGAAATTATTAACCTGTGCGGGCGTGTCTCCGGGACTGCGCACACTTTCCTGCCACACCATCATTCACCAACGGCACTCAACCTCCACTCGGTCAGGCACAACCAGCTCACTCCCCTCACCCTGCTGGTTTGTCTATTCCCTGCTGGGACCCTGCCAGTTCTCCCTTGGAGGCTCACATAAGTGGTAATTTGGCCAGCCCATTAGCCCTTACTCCATCCTCCTCTCATGGCTCTTGTTTTCTCTCCACTGGCTGTTCCTCTGGCGAGTGACTATTTCTGTAGCTGTGCAGTGATTTTGATATTTAATAAAATTCTCAATGTGTGTTGTTGTTTGTCTATTCTTGTTGCTGCATCGCGCACGTGAGCTGATTGCTACACAATCATGACAGAACCAGCCAGCCTTAACCTCGGCTCAGCAGGTGCAGCAGCATCAGGACAATCAGCTCTGGATCGTTCAGAGACGACCAAGCGACAAATAGCTGTGATATCTCAGCAGCTGCAAACCATGACGCAGCAACTGGGCACCGTCATGCAGCATTTGGCCAGTGCAGCTCCCCTGGCTCCTCCTCCTCAGCCTGCTCCCATTGCTCAACCTCTGGTGCGCCGTACCACCTCCATTCCCACACCTGCCCCGTACGTGGGGGAGGTGGGGAAGTGTAAGGAATTTCTCCATCAGGTACGGATGTATTTGGAGCAGGTCGGGGGGGGGGGGGAGTACCCGGGGATGTCACAAAAATTCAGTTTTTCTTGCTACTGCTGCAGGACCGAGCCCTTAGTTGGGCACTAGCCACGGCAGATAGCCCCGAGGGGCAGGGGTACACGTTTGAGCAATTTGTCGTCGCTTTTTCCTGCGTCTTTGACTATACCGAGAGTCAGGGTAACATCATGGGCCGCCTTATGAATCTCCACCAGGGTGCTCGGTCTGTGGCCGAGAACTCGATGGAGTTCCAGGTCGAAGTGGCAGACTCAGGATGGAAGGAAGTTGCGTTACGCAGTGCGTTCCTCCACGGGTTAAATGCCCACCTCTGCGACGATCTGGCAGTTTATGCAGTTCCCGACACTCTTGATGGTCTTATCCATCAGGCTGTGGGGCTAGATAACCACTACCGTGAGTGTGCGAGAGAGAGACAGTCCTCCTCTCGCCCATCTGCCGAGCGGGTGCCCACCGTGGTGACTGACACTGGCGGGGCTGGGCCTCCTCCCGAGCCGATGGAGCTCAGTCGGCATCATTTGACCAACGACAAGCACCGGCGAAGGGCAAGGACTGGCGCATGCATGTACTGTGGTTCTGTGAAGCACAGTCATGATGAGTGCCACCAGTGGCCAAAAAGACATGGCCCGTCAGTAACCGTGGGGGGTCTGGTGGGTGGGACTAAATTACCCTCCCCCCCAGTAATTTTCTCTATTTTGGTCCTCGTGCAATTGCCGGGGGTTGAGAGGAGGACGATGGCACTAGTGGATTCAGGGGCAGAGGGCAATTTCGTGTCGGCACGGTTCATTCGGGACACGGGTATTCCCACACTCAAATTGCCCAAACACTAAAGATTTACCACCATATCTGGCTGTGAGGTCATGGTAGTCACGGAACACACGGCGCAGATCGCCATCCTTCTATCCAGGAATCATCGGGAGGAGCTCATATTCCGAGTTCTCCCATTTTCATCTTCCCCGATGATTCTAGGTTATCCGTGGCTCCGGAAGCATAACCCCATTATTAATTGGGGCCAGAATTCCATCTCTTCCTGGAGCCCATTGTAATGTAACGGAAATATTAATAAATAATAAATATGATCAGGTATGAATTATTTAATTTATATTGATGTATTGGAATCTGAGCTCAAATCTCATTTCATATACATCAGAAAAGTTAATAACACTCGTAAGGGGCACCAACTTCTATCTTTAAGAAGCAATTTGATCTTTAATCTCACTTTATACCTGTTTGATCACTCAATAAATTAATCAATAATCAGTCTCAAAAATTTTCCGTGAATTCGATACCTGGGCTTGAAACAGACTCAGAATGAAATAAATTCCCAACAACTTCTCAATTTTAAATATTTATTAAACGAAATGATTAACAGACATTGATTTTATAATTATTAATGAAATTACTACAATCTTGTAAATGATAGATTAACAATGTCAATATTTTCGGAACCAGGGTTAAACTGAGAAACGAATTTCTATCAGTTTGAGTTAACAGATTATTAAAAACAACGCAAATTTATGGAGAAAGTTTACTGATTATGAAAAAGTCCTAAATTAATCTTAAGAAAATAAAAACGGAATTTTAATGAAAAGAAGAGTTATGTTAAGGGCTTCTTAATTTGCATCTGATTAGATATACAAATTATTACCGAACCTCAGAAGTTTATTCAGCAGTTGAATTAAAAGTTTGCAGCTCACGTGATCCTCGGTCTTCGTCCTCAGCCCAAGAGTTTGTGGATGTTAGGGGAAATATCTGCCCGCAGATATTTCAGGGTCCACAGTTCGACCTTTAAATTCAAGCAGTCGAACGGGGCTGGATCTTGGCCGTATGACCCAGAGTTGTAACTGGGCTTGGAGCCAGATGGTGATGTTGGCATGATGTTGGCAATATAAGCTGCGGCTTCAGCCATCACCCATTTCGGATAACTCACGTGGAATTGTTTAGTAGAAGGAGTCTTTGTCTAATTTGACCTTGTTGTTATATTATACAGTTTCTTCAACCTGTACTGTATTATCCGAAATAAATTCATTCATTCATTCATTCATGTTTCTTCAGCGCGATGTGGGAGCTGCTTCTTTTCTTCCTGGTAGACAAACGGCTGCAGAGGTCTTCGATAATAATTAAAAGATATCTAATCCGATTTCAAATTAGAAAAGAAAACTTTCGGACTTTAGATAAAAATAGTAGCTTCTGGTGGGTGCTTGATCAAGAAAAATATTATAATATAAAGTCAAGATTAAGTTTACATTAAAATCAAACAAACGGCGGTTTTACAGAAAGTTTAACAAAGAAAAAGTGATGAATAAAAATTGGAGTTTAACTCCGATTAAGAATTGAGCTCAAAGAAATAGGAATTCCTAGGTATTTAAGAGGAAAAGAAAATACAAAGTTACATAAATTACAAGTTATCTGCTCTGTGTTCAGAAAAGCGACGCGTGGTCAGACGGTCCTTTGTTCTCTCTTGCTGTGTGTAGACAATGGAGGAGATCAGAAAAAAAAACGAGCAGCCGGAAAGAAATCTGGGGAGGAAAGAAGTCCGGAGCAGAAGAGAGGCTGACGAAAAAGAGTGAAGCAGAGTCTGACGAAAAAAAGAGGCTGAAGCCGGAGTCTCTCTCCTTTTTATAAGTTCTGTTGAGTTTCGCGGGATTCCGGCCTGACCGGAATCTCAGCCAATGAGCGTCCTTCGTGGGCGGGCTCGATGAACTTTTAGTCCAATGAACAAACAGTCTATTGTTCGGAGTCCTTTGGGGTGAAGAGTTGTCATGCAGAGATTGGCTGTTGGAGTCACATGGTTTTAGAGGCAAAACTGATACATACTGGAAGTTAATATTTCCTTCTATGTATTAAACTAAGATAACTTTAGTGATTAGTATAAATTATAAGCAGTGCTTCTAAATCAACATGCAGGAATAAACATTCATATAAACATTAGCATGCATATATATAAAATCACAGATTAATGCATTTCACACATATTTTCCACATCAAAACATCAGAGTCCATCTGCATTTTCATAGTTCTGAAAAGAATGAAGGTTTAGAATTGAGTTTGTAATAATGCACTTTTAAAGTTGTTTAAATCCAGCGTTTCCAGAGTTTAAGGAAATTAACTGAGTGTGGATCTGTTGCATGTTTTATGGGGGCAATAAAAGTGAAGCCGGACATTGGGGGAAATTCCTTAGGCTGGTTTTAACAAAAAGGGGATTTCAGCTGTGGCCTGGGGGAAGAAAATCCATTTATTTGCATTATTTCTGGATGAAACAAAAATGTCTTTAAGCAGAAGAATAATTGTTGCTGAGCCAAAGTGAGATGATGCTACACCATTCTGTTTGGCTAACTGTCTATGTTCAGCTGAATGTCCCCCATCTCTCCCCATCTCTCTCCCTCCGGTCAAGCCGCCGGACCTCAGCCTCGTCCCCCGGGCCTACCACGATTTGGGAGAGGTCTTCAGCAAGTCGAGAGCACCATCACTTCCACCTCATTGCTCCTACAACTGTGCTGTGGACCTCATCCCGGGGGCGAAGCTGCCGTTCAGCCGGCTCTATAATCTTCCTGGTCCGAAGAGGGAGGCGATGGAGAGATATTTTAAGGAATCACTGAACACTGGCCTCATTCGGCCATCTTCGGCTCCTCTCGGAGCTGGATTCTTCTTCATGGGTAAGAAGGATGGCTGGCTGCCCCCGTGTATCAACTACCGGGAGCTCAACACAATTACAGTTAAGAACAAATATCCCCTGCCCTTGATTAACTCCGCGTTTGAACTCCTTCAGCGCTCACGGGTGTTCACCAAATTAGACCTGCGCAATGCGTACCATCTTATCCGCATTCATGAGGGGGACGAGTGGAAGACGGTGTTTAAGACCCACAGGGGCAGTTTGAATACTTGGTGATGGCGTTTGGGCTCACCAAAGCCCTCGCTGTCTTCCAACGGTTGATTAACGACGTCCTCCACAATGTGCTGTACCAATTTGTGTTCATCTATTTGGATGATATTTTGATTTTCTCCCACTCACCAGACCTGCGTCCAGGGCAAGTCGGACTCCTCCCCCCTGGCTGGACTTCTCCAAACCCTGCCCATCCCCGGTTGCTCGTGGTCCCACATCACACTGGACTTTATAACTGGACTTTCCCCCTCCCATGGAAAAACAGTTATTCTGACCATCTTGGACCGCTCTCTCAAAGGCTGTGCACCTGGTGGCTCTCTCTAAACTCCCCTTGGCCTTGGGGATGGCCACCCTCCTCACTGACCACGTGATCCGCCTCCATGGGATCCCTTCGGACATCGTATCTGACCGGGGTCCTCAGTTCACGTTGCAGGTCTGGAGGACCTTCTGCCGGACTCTGGGTACGACTGTGAACCTCTCCTCTGGGAACCACCCCCAGAGCAACGGGCAGGCAGAGCATGCCAACCAGTCCCTGGAGGCCACTCTGCAATGTGTAGCAGCTGAGCATCCTTCCTCCTGGAGCACACAGCTGACCTGGGTGGAGTATTCAAAGAACTCTGCCATATCCACAGCAACTGGTCTCACCCCTTTTGAGGCGTCATTGGGGTACACGCCTCCGCTGCTACCTATGGCCAAGAGGGAGGTCGCGGTTCCCTCCATGGGGGCTCACACTTGCCACTGCTGGTGCCTCTGGAGGTCCTTGAGCGCCGCCCTCACCCAAGCGCAACCGGGCCATAGCTGATAGAAGACGGGTGCCTGCCCCCAAGAACGCCGTGGGGCAGCAGGTCTGGTTGGCGGCCAGTCAGGTCCCTCTGAAGACAAAGTCGAAGAAACTATCTCCTCGCTTCATAGGGCCCTACGTGATCTCCAGAGTGATCAATGACACCTCGATCCAGCTCAACCTCCCACCGGCCCTATGGGTGAACCCGACCTTACACGTATCCCACATTAAACCCCTCTCGGTCAGTCCCCTCTGCCCCCTGCCCCTCCTCCCCCCCCAAAGCTGCCTCCTCCTCTCCAGATAATCAATGGCCACACTGCTCACATGGTCCGTCGGATCCTGGATGTTCGCCGTTGAGGCAGGGGCCTCCAATACCTGGTCGATTGGAAGGGCTACGGCCCAGAGGAACATTCCTGGGTTCCCATGTCCTGGATCCTGGATAAGGAGATGCTCTGGGCCTACCACCGTGCCCATTCCAAGAAGCCCTGTGGACCGCCAGGAGGCACTCTTAGGAGGAGGGGCCCTGTCATGGGCGGCGAGAGTGTACCCCCTCCTTCCCGTTCATCTCTCCTCAGGTCATCAACGCACCTGAGTGAGAGGACACACTTGCGCCCTCTCATCAGCCAGCGTTTATAAGGAAGCGTCCTTCAGTGATTCAACGCTGGCTCGTCTGGGTATTCTGGCTTAAACAAGACAAGCAAGTATACAAGTCACACAGGTGAAGAAATTATTAACCTGTGTGCTTTCTCTTCTCAGGTTGCTGCCATCGTGTGGGTGTGTCTCCAGGACTGCGCGTGTTCTCCTGCCACACCATCATTCACCAACGGCACTCAACCTCCACCCGGTCAGGAACAACCAGCTCACTCCCCTCACCCTGCTGGTTCATCTATTCCCCGCTGAGGTCCTGCTGGTTCCCCCTTGGAGGCTCATGTAGATGGTAATTTGGCCAGCCCATTGTCCCTTACTCCATTCCTCCTCTCACGGCTCTTGTCTTCTCTCCACAGGCTGTTCCTCTGGCGGGTAACTATTTCTGTAGCTGTGCAGTGATTTTGATATTTAATCAAATTCTCAACGTGTGTTGTTTGATTGTCCATTCTTGTTGCTGCATCGTGCACGTGAGCTGATTGCTACACAATCATGACACTTTTCCTTGTTAAAAAACAATGACTTCGGCATCAAAAATGCGGGAACACAGCCTTTTGCACCTCAAAAACAGTAATATAATCATACCACATCCCACGACTATGGAGGGATTGGAAGATGACCTTAGAAAAGTGGCCAGTAGCTCCGTAGACAGTAGCTCCATTATTTAGTTCCGCTGCTAACATGCTAACACTGTAAACAAATAAAAGCTCTGAGATATATCATTGTCTCTACCGCAACAAAGTCAGATGCATTTTGTTAAAATATGTTGGACATATTCAAATTTACCTCAGAGCAGACGTAGAATCTAGTCAGAGCCACAAAGAACCACAACACCATGCTTGGGCATTTTAAATTCGGGGTAAAATGTCATACAAGTGAAAACATACCTGGTGCTGCTGCGTCTGTACCACCGATCACAAGAACAATCCTTTAGTTTTCAGTGCATGATCTACTCATTGCTGTTGAAGCCACAGATTTAGCTGTGCTTATCAGTGAGGAGCCTCACACCACGGACAGCAGCAAGTACCAGAACTACGCAAAAACATTCGAAAATACAAAAACTACAAGTGCTGAAATTAGCTGCCACTTGAGTGCAAAACAAGTATGTGGACTAAACATTAAAATGAATTTGAAAAACTTTTAAAAACACTATTTTAAATGCCCCTGCTACTCCACTCTTACTGACTGATTTAACACTAGGTCAGCAAAAAACCGGAAGCTCCACCCATAATCGTTCCTACAGCGGCACCCCCAGGAATAAGGTGGATAGGAAGCCACTCATATTAACTATTCTTTAAAGATAATTCGAAGACCACTGAAGCGGAGCGATACATATTCTGTGCAATTCTGTGTGATTATTGGGGAATATAGAAACTCCTGGAACACCTAATGTCCAATCATATTGCTCGGTCAGAACCAACTGTTGTAATGCTAATTTGAACATATAATACTCGTGTTGTCTTTACTCTAAAACCCAGTGAGGGCATGTGGTGACTTGGAGTCTATTTATCCCTTATAGGAAATATGGATACACCCTTCAATTCATTTTAAGCATGCCAAAATTTAGCGTTGTACAGATTCAGTTGTTCTGAGCAGCTCATCACAACCTGCATTGTTATAAATGCATGAAATAATCGGGCTTGGGGGGCTTTATTCACAGGTGGATCCTGAAGACAGGAAAGAAAAACAATCTGCAAGAAAATGACCAGCTTAATTTGAAATACCCATTGCTTTCTGAATGTAATGATCAAAAAGAGGATGGATCTGTTTGTTTTTTCTCCAGTTCACATGCCTCTTGTCTTTTATTGAAACACCATGAAACGAGCAGACAAAGGAGAAAGTGAGAAGGTTCTCAATAAAAGATTGATGGAAATTATTATTCATGCTGAGAAGTACATGCATGCACCAAAATCACAGAGGGGGAAATTACTTCTTTCGATAAAGAACAAATATAGTGTGTGTGTGTGTGTGTGTGTGTGTGTGTGTGTGTGTGTGTGTGTGTGTGTGTGTGTGCGTGCGTGCGTGCACGCGTGCGTGCGTGTGTGTGTGCAAAAACACTTTTTTTCCCCTTTTTTTAATCGATTTTTGCCACGATGTGTGGAAGCATGTGGTGTAGATGTCAGGAGAACAAACTGTTATTTTTGTTCAAACTTGGTCTTTTTTCAAAATGCCTCATTTCCAGTTTTCTTGTGCAACTGACACAAGTTCTGTGGTTGATTGATTTTGCCGCCTGCGCCTTATGTCTGTGTGTGCACGTGATAAGGCAGGTGGTTGTTAAACATGGCTGACACGAGTCACAAGGTATGCACTGAGATTGAGGTGAGGCAGTTTAAACAGATCTCTGTTAGTAGGTCTGCCCCTCTGGGTCCGCTGTGCACTGAAGCACTGAGATGGCCCTTCCATCCTCCTGGTGAACTGAGAAAATTAGAGGAGAATTATTGATGAGCGGCTTTAAGAACTGTCAGGACATCCACTGTGACAGTAGGTGAATTATTTGTTTATCCACAGAGATCATTCCCTTTTCATCAAACCTAGTTTGCTGCTCTATTTTGTGCTTTTCAAATCAAATCAAATCAAATCAAACTTTATTGTCATATTGCTGTACATACAACTGTAGTGCAGGCAAGATGAAATTGCGTTTCTCTCGGCATCCATATAAGAAGCAGCATGATTTAAGACACATTCCCACATAGCTCCCCACCCCCCCACCCCCCCCCCCACCCCATCCATTCACACATCCCTGAGACATACTTGGGGAGAAAAAAAAAAAAAAGAATAACTAACTATAATATACAAAATGTCCGTAGGTGCAGTAGTGTGTATGAGAGATTCCAGGTCAACTGTTCAGCATCTTGTGCCCAAATTGAAATATAAACAGTCAGAAATTACAGTATTGGTTGTGTTCACAAACATTATGAAATCAAATTTTTTGAGGAATTATAGGAAACAATAAAAAATGTTAAATTTTAAATGCCATTTTGAAAGACCTTATTTCCTGTCAGAATTTGGTTTTGCAGTGTAAGATTTGATTGAGTTCAAAATGTAGTTTAAAAATGTTTAACACTCAAATATTGACATGTACAAGGTGATAGTCTGTCAACATGTAATTTCACTGTTCACACATCATGGTGTATGAGCATTGGCAAACCGGGATATGACCTTCTAGTACAGGCCTATTCAATTAGTAGCCCACGGGCCACATGTGGCCCAGAAGCAACCTCCGAGTGGCCTGCAGACCCAGGCGACGCCAAGGAAATAAAAATTTAAGAAAAAATATTAAGGAATGACAGTCCGCATGCACGCAC
Organism: Pholidichthys leucotaenia; assembly: GCA_020510985.1. Classification (NCBI taxonomy): domain Eukaryota; kingdom Metazoa; phylum Chordata; class Actinopteri; order Cichliformes; family Pholidichthyidae; genus Pholidichthys; species Pholidichthys leucotaenia. The sequence continues at coordinate 175,589,257 of CM035849.1, read as the reverse complement.
ACAAACAATGCATGTGACCGTCATCCACGCGGAGCTCAGAAGCACCCTGCCCGCGTGGCAGTTCCAGTCAGAAGCAGCGCAAACTTTCCAGGCAGAGTGTCTCGCTAGCGTCAATGTCTGAGAGAAGGTACTTTAAATGTGGACAAAATCAGAAGAGGTATGTAAGCAGTGGAAGCATTTATGGTGGTTTTAACCCACTGGTAACAGGAACAATAACACAGGGTTACAAAAATAATTTTTTTGTAAGTTGTCTGAGTTTTTTCAACTGATTTAAGGCAATTTTGCACCGCTGAATCCAAAAATGACATCCGTTTCTCTTGATCAGGTGCTAAGTAAAAACCTGATTTAAGGCAATTTTGCACCACTGAATCCAAAAATGACATCCGTTTCTCTTGATCAGGTGCTAAGTAAAAACCTGTACTTAGTACTTAGTGCTGTGCATGTACTTACCTTTATATAAAGGAAAGTACATGTAAATTGAATGTTATGTCATCATTGTTCAAAATTCAGAGAATTTCAAGACATAAAAAAGAATTTTGCATCATATAAAGCAAAAATACCCGTACATGTAAACAAAAACTTAAAAAAATGTGTGGCTATAATTCAAAAAGTTGACCTGATTGAGCAAAACCAATGTGATTTTTGGATTCAGCACATCAAAATTGCCTTAAAACAGCTAAAAAAAACCCTTAGACAATAAATTTGGTGTTGACCAGTGTAATGAGTCACTGAGCAAACAGATGTGTTTGTCACAGCTCACTCTCACCCATCTCCAGCTCCAGCTGTGAACACACCTGCGTCTCATCAAGCCCGGGCTATTTAGCCCGCTCTGCCCTGCGCTTCAGCCTGGAGTTGTCTGCTCATCTGAGATTGTGCTTCCCACACTCGCCTTCTCCTCGACGCTCCTAAGACCCTCAACCATCGCTTCCCACGTAAGCCATCATCCTATCACTCACCTTTTCTCCAGTCCTTCTCCCCTGTGCACAGGTGGATTCCTTGGTGGCGGAACCTCTCCTCGTCAGCGTCTCTCTTTCTCACCCGCTGCGCCGAGAGCGCATTGGAGCACTGTCCTCCAGGCAGGAGACCTGCGGCTCACCACCGGAAACATCTGCAAGAATGTCTGGCCGTACGGCGCGCTGCTCTGTCCTCGGTGCATCCTGTCCTCCAGCAGCACATCAACCCCCGCACTCACACATCCACACACACTCACTATTTAATAAACTTTTGTTGCAATTGACTCGAGCCTGTGTGCGTGTTCCCTGGGTCTAAACTCATATCAGTACGACTCCAGCAGCGCGACCCAGCGGACAGCGGGCTCGCACACCGGCTAACCAACCTAGAGGCTCGAGTCGATCAGATAATACATCAGCAACAGGTGATATTGAATCAGCTCACCGTTCTCACCCGCCGGATGGATCGTCTGGATCCCCCACATGCATTCCCTCCGGGTCCACAGGGCGGCCTAGCTCCTGCCGCTCCTCCGGCTGACCAGGCTAACCCGGGGGCACCGGCCCGGCTCACTCCAATCCCCACGCCCACGCGCTTCGGCGGCAAGCTCGGGGAGGCGCGTGGGTTCATTCTCCAATGTGAGTCGGTGTTCCAACGTGTCCCCGGGGACTTCCCGATGGATCACAGCCAAATTGGTTACATCGCCAACCTCCTAGAAGGGCGAGCGTTAGCTTGGGCCTACGCCGTCATGGCGCGACCCAGCTACGCTAACCTAACTTATGCCCAGTTTGTCCGAGACTTTAACGAGGTGTTTTGACCATTCGGACCGTGATAACGTGCTAACAACCCGGTTGCTAAATCTTCGCCAGGGTAGCCGGTCAGCCGCCGACTACGCTGTCGACTTCCGGGTTGTGGCGGCGGAAGTTGGATGGGGAAATGCTGCCCTCTGCAGCATTTTCGTCCGTAGCCTGAATGCCAGCCTTCGGAACGAATTGGCTTGCAAGGATCTGCCGGAGCAGCTCTCCGAGCTGATCTCCCTCACCATCAGCTTGGACAACAGGTTGAGAGAATGGGCCGCCGAGCGGAAGTCCTCCAGCCGCTCGAGCGGTACTCCTCCCCGCTCCTCTCAATCTCGCCCCCTGGTGTTGCCCCCGCCTGAGTCCGCTGACAACCCGGAGGCGATGCTGATTGGCCAGGCGAAGCTCCCACAAGCAGAGAAGAAGTGCCGGAGGGAGCTGGGGCTCTGCATGTATTGCGGAGATGACCAGCACGCCCTGGAATCTTGCCCGGTTCGGCCAAAAGGGGGAGTCCGCGAGTCACCATAGGGGGCCTCGCGGACGCATCCCAGCCTAACCCCCTATCCAAGTGCATGCTGCCAATTCAATTCTATCACAACCACACTGAACATTTCACTCACGCACTGGTGGACTCGGGGGTGGAGCAGAGTTTCATTTCCAAGGGCCTGGCAACCCGTTTGGGCATCCCCTGCCTTCCTCTGCCGGCTCCCTTGAATCTGGTCTCTCTTGCTGCCACCCCCCTGGAGCGGGTTACTCACCGGACAGCCCCAGTCCCGGTCATTATTTCCGGAAACCATCGAGAGGACCTCAGCTTCTATGTGCTGCCCATCTCGGCCGCCTCTGTCATTCTGGGCTACCCCTGGCTGCGCCTGCATGGCCCAACCTTTGATTGGCAGTTGGGGAGCGTCCTCTCTTGGAGCACCTTCTGTCTGGGCGCCTGCCTCCAGTCCGCCGCTTGTGCCCCGTCACTCCCTCCTCCTTCCTCCAACGTGCCTCCTCCGGACCTCTCCTTAGTCCCTCCGGAGTTTCATGACCTTGGCATAGTTTTCAGCAAGTCTAAAGCGCTGTCTCTTCCCCCCACCGCCCCTACGACTGTGCCATCAACCTCCGCCCGGGGGCACCCTTGCCTTCCAGTCGCCTGTACAACCTGTCAGCGCCTGAGCATGAAGCCATGGACTCCTATTTCAAGGAATCGCTGAACTCCGGCATCATTCGGCCTTCTTCATCTCCTGTCGGTGCTGGCTTCTTCTTCGTGGCCAAGAAGGATGGGTCGCTCCGGCCATGCATCGACTACCGGGCACTGAACGACATAACAGTTAAGGACAGGTATACGCTGCCATTGATGGATTCAGCTTTTGATTCTCTGCAGGGGGCCACCTGGTTTACGAAGCTGGATCTCGCCAGTGCATATCACCTCGTCTGGATCCGGGAGGGTGACGAATGGAAGACGGGGTTCCGCACGCCCAGCGGACATTTCGAGTATCTTGTCATGCCGTTTGGGCTCACGAACGCGCCAGCCGTCTTCAAGCGCCTAATTAATGATGTTCTCCGCAATTTCCTGGGGGTGTTCATCTTTGTTTACCTAGACGATATCTTGATCTTCTCCCAGTCGCGGGAGGAGCACCAGGTTCACATGAGGCCGGTCCTCCAGCACCTTTTGGAGAACAGACTTTATGTTAAAGTGGAGAAGTGGGAATTCTACGCTGACAAGACCTCCTTCCTGGGGTTTATTATCTCCCATAATCAGATCATCCCCGACCCTGCTAAGGTCAAGGCGGTTGTCGAGTGGCCCACCCCATCATCTAGGAAGCAGGTCCAGCAGTTCCTCGGCTTCGCCAATTTTTACCGGGGCTTCGTCCCAAACTTCGGCGCCATCGCTTCTCCCCTGACCCGCCTCACCTCCCCCAAGGTGCCTTTTCTGTGGACTGAGGATGCCAAGGCCGCTTTCGCGGCGCTGAAGATGGAGTTCTCCTCCTCCCGGGTCCTGGCCCAGGTGGACCCTGCCCTACAGTGCCTTGTGGAAGTAGACGCCTCTGATACGGGGGTGGGGGCGGTGTTATCTCAGCGCTCACCGGTGAATGGGGCGATCCGCCCCTGCGCCTTCTTCTCCCGGCGCCTATCGGCTGCGGAGAGGAACTATGACGTGGGCAACAGAGAGCTCCTGGCGGTTAAGCTCGCTCTCCAGGAGTGGCGTCACTGGCTCGAGGGGGCGGCTCAGCCCTTCGTGGTCTGGACCGACCACAAGAACCTGGAGTACCTGAGAGCGACCAAGCGTCTGAACGCCCGCCAGGTGCGCTGGTCTCTCTTCTTTGGCTGCTTCAGATTCACTATCACCTATCGCCCAGGCTCGAAGAACGATAAGGCGGACGCTCTGTCCAGGCAATTTGCCCCTGAAGCCCCCGAGGACCGGGATCATACCATCCTTCCAGCCTCGTGCGTCATGGGTGCCATCTCCTGGTCCATCAGGGACAAGGTCCGGAGGGCACAGGCAACCGAACCCGACCCGGGTGGCGGACCAGCGGGTAAGCTGTTCGTTCCTTCCTCGGTTCGGAGTGACGTCATCCACTGGGCTCACACCACCAAGCTCGCCTGCCACCCTGGGATCTCCTGCCTGATTGAGCTCCTTCAGAGGTCCTTTTGGTGGCCAGGCCTCCGGGGCGACGTCGCCAATTATGTCCGCGCTTGCCCCCAGTGCGCGACTGGGAAGACGTCTTCCTCTCCCCCAGCTGGTCTTCTCCACCCTCTGCCGACCCCCAGCAGACCCTGGTCCCATGTGGCCTTGGACTTCGTTACCAGTCTCCCGTCGTCCAACTCCTTCACCACCATCCTGACGATCGTGGACAGATTTTCCAAGACCGCCCACTTTGTGCCGCTCCATGGTCTTCCTACTGCTCAGGAGACAGTGGACCTATTGGTCCAACACGTCGTGAGGCCGCATGGGATCCCAGCGGACATCGTCTCTGACCAGGGTCCCCAGTTTGTGTCCAGAGTTTGGTCGTGTTTCTGCAAAGCCCTGGGGTCCACGGTGAGTTTGTCCTCCGGCCACCACCCCCAGTCCAACGGGCAGTGCGAGCGGATGAACCAGGAATTGGAGGCCGCTCTGCGCTGCGTCACCTCCTCCAATCCTTCCTCCTGGAGCGCACATCTGCCCTGGGTTGAATATGCGCACAATGCCACTTTGTCATCGGCGATCGGGATGTCCCCTTTCCGAGCTTCACTTGGGTATGACCCCCCGTTGTTCCCTGAAGAGGAGGGGGAGGTGGCGGTGCATTCCATCCAGGCCCATCTCAGGGGTTGTCGGCGCATATGGACAACTGTGCGCAGTGCCCTTTTACGCACGGCTGAGCGCAACACCAGGACAGCTAATCGCCACAGGAGGGCCGCTCCGCGCTATCGGGTGGGTCAGCAAGTCTGGCTGTCTACGCGGGATATCAACCTGAAGGCCGAGAAGAAGAAGCTGGCTCGACGCTTCATTGGCCCCTACCCAATCACAAAAATCATCAACCTGGTGGCTGTGCGTTTGGCTCTCCCCCCCCCTCCCTCCGCGTCTGCCCGACGTTCCATGTTTCCCGTGTTAAGCCTGTGGTGTCTCACCCTCTCTGTCCTCTTCCTAGGGCTCCTCCCCCTCCTGTTATCATCGACGGCGACCCAGCGTGGAGGGTCTCTTCCATCTTAGACTCCCGCCGCCGAGGTCGCGGGCTGCAATACCTGGTGTATTGGGAGGGGTATGGCCCCGAATGGAGGTCTTGGGTGCGTCCATCGTTTGTGCTGGACAAACACCTCATCTCGAAGTTCCATCTGGCGCACCCAGGTAAGCCAGCGCCAGGAGGCGCTTCTCGGGGGGGGGGGTACTGTCACAGCTCACTCTTGCCCATCTCCAGCTCCAGCTGTGAACACAACTGCGTCTCATCAAGCCCGGGCTATTTAGCCCGCTCTGCCCTGCGCTTCAGCCTGGAGTCGTCTGCTCATCTGAGATTGTGCTTCCCACACTCGCCTTCTCCTCGACGCTCCTAAGACCCTCAACCATCGCTTCCCACGTAAGCCATCATCCTATCACTCACCTTTTCTCCAGTCCTTTTCCCCTGTGCACAGATGGATTCCTTGGTGGCGGAACCTCTCCTCGTCAGCGTCTCTCTCTCTCACCCGCTGTGCTGAGCACACATTGGAGCGCTGTCCTCCAGGCAGGAGACCTGCGGCTCACCACCGGAAACATCTGCAAGGTTGTCTGGCCGAACAGCGCGCTGCTCTGCCCTCGGTGCATCCTGTCCTCCAGCAGTACATCAATTCCCGCACTCACACATCCACACACACTCACTATTTAATAAACCTTTGTTGCAATTGACTCGAGCCTGTGTGCGTGTTCCCTGGGTCTAAACTCATGTCAGTGTTTAGACTTCATATGCAGGGAAAGAGGCAAGAGTGACTGAATAGCTGCGGATTTACTTCACCATCCATTACAATAATTTTTGTTCATTATTATGTACCTGGCATGTTAAGATGACTGAAATTCACGAAGTCAATGACTTTAATCTGTTCAAAGCCTTCAGACAAATTAAACGTGCCAACATTTGGATTTGAAAGTTTTTTTTGTTTTTTTTTTTGAGGGTTTTTTTTTTTTTATTTTGTATACTTTATTGATCCCCAGAGGGGAAATTGACGGCATCCACATGGATGGATGAAGCAGCCATGGTACGGCACTATCCCTTTACCATTCACACACACATTCACACCTAGGGCCACTTTAGAGTCTCCAATTAACCTGACCTGCATGTTTTTGGCCTGTGGGAGGAAACCGGAGAAATCCCGGAGTAAACCCATGCAGATATGGGGAGAAACATGCAAAGTCCACACAGATCACTGTTGGTCAGGGGCTGGGATCGAACCAGGGATCCCATGGCCAAGGGTGAGTTGCTGTGCTGCCACAGTGCTAAACACTGCGCAACCGTACTGCCCACCGCACTGTTTTTCCTGCTGTCTGGGTGGTGAGGAGAGTTCTAAAAAAATATAAATATATAGAAATATTTTAACAGAAATAACTGAATCTTTGGATCGTCACTTCCTTGTGGTAACGTATCGTCACTTCCTGTTTTGCTGTCTGCCTGTGTGGTTTGCTCTCCAGCTCTCTAGCCACTAGCTATGGCTACTACCTCTCTTTCCTCTCCTCTGGTGTGCTCTCTCTGTCAGATGTTTAGCTACACCTCTGCCTCTTTTAGTGATAACGGTAAATGTAATAAATGTTGTCTTTTTGAGGCGCTCGAGGCGAGGTTGTCTGATTTGGAATCCCGGCTCCGCTGCATTGAAACACCGTCTGCGCCAGTTAATCTCGACGGACGCCCATTAGCTGCAGCGGAGCTAGCTAGCTTAGGCCCCCCTGTCAGCGGTTCCCCGGCTCTCCTCAGCAGCGAGGAGACTGGGTGGGTGACGGTGAGAAGGAAGCCTAGTCGCAAAGCCCCGGTACACCACCAACCTGTTCACGTTTCTAATCGTTTTTCCCCGCTCAGCGACACACCCGCTGAGGAAAAAACTCTGATCATTGGCGACTCTGTAGTCAGAAACGTGAACCTAGAGACTCCAGCAGTCATAGTCCAATGCATTCCTGGGGCCAGAGCAGGCGACATCGAGTCAAATTTGAAAATGCTGGCTAAAAGTAACTGTAAATATTCCACAATTGTTATTCACGCCGGCATTAATGACATCCGTCTCCGGCAGTCGGAAGTCACGAAACTTAATGTAGAATCGGTGTGTGAGTTTGCCAAAACGATGTCTGCCACTGTAGTATTGTCTGGGCCCCTCCCCAATCTGACCAGTGATGACATGTTTAGTCGCTCGTCATCCTTGAACCGCTGGCTGTCTGTGTGGTGTCCTAAAAATGACGTGGGCTACATTGACAATTGGAGCTCTTTTTGGGGAAAACCTGGTCTTATGAGACGAGACAGCATTCATCCCACTTTGGATGGTGCTTCTCATTTATCTAACAATCTGGCATCTTTTTTATCCAAATTTCCAAAACCATGACTACTCAGAGTTGGGACCAGGAAGCAGAGTCGCAGTCTTACACGCCTCTCTGCAGCTCCTCTTCATCCACCACCCCTCAGCTTAGCCCCTGTCTTCCCCATCAGAGAATCGTTGTCTGCTCCCTCCAAAGTGAATAAAAATATAATGTATAAGCATCCCAAAGTGATAAAGCAAAATATTGGTAAAACTCAAATTAAACATAAAGCCTCTAATTTGAATGATTTGGCCTCTGTTCCTCCTCATAATTTAAAAATTAAATGTGGTTTGTTAAATATTAGGTCTCTAACTCCCAAGTCTCTGTTAGTCCATGATCTGTTAATTGATCATCAGATTGATTTAATTTCCCTTACAGAGACTTGGTTAGGACAAGAGGATTATGTTGGTTTAAATGAATCAACCCCCTCTGGTTATTTAAACTGTCAAAATCCCAGAAGTTCTGGTCGTGGAGGAGGAGTAGCAACAATTTACCATTCCAAATTACTAGTTAATGTAAAGCAAAAAACATGTTATAATTCCTTTGAGGGCCTGGTCCTCAGTATTGGGCACTTAAGCAATTTCAGGTTAAACCCAATTTTATTTGCCATTGTTTATCGTCCCCCATCAACCTATTCAGAATTTTTATCCGAATTTGCTGATTTCTTAGCTGATTTAGTGTTGAAATCTGATAGAATAATTATAGTAGGGGACTTTAATATACATGTGGATGTAGATAGTGACTGCCTTAATGTGGCTTTTAATTCAATATTAGACTCGATTGGGTTTTCTCAGAAAGTAGGAAATTCTACTCATTACCTCCATCATACATTGGACCTTGTTCTGACATATGGCATAGAAATAGAAAATCTTATAGTGTCTCCTCATAACCCTGTACTGTCAGACCATTGTCTGTTAACCTTTGATTTTACTATTTCTGACTATTTGGCTCCTAAAGAAAAATATTATCACAGTAGATGCCTCTCAGATGATGCTGTTTCCAAATTTATGCAGATTGTTTCCTCTATGCCATGTGTCAACACAACGGAAATAAGCTATAGACAGCTTGCTCCTTCTGTAATAACATGGTGGATAGTGTTTCAGCTTCTCTGCATCAGGCTCTAGACTTGGTGGCCCCCTTAAAAAAGAAAAAGTCTAATCAGAGATTTTTAACTCCTTGGTTCAACACAGAAACTCGTAGCTTAAAACAGAAGACTCGTCAATTAGAAAGAAAATGGCGCTCTACTAATTTAGATGAAATCTATTTAGCTTGGAGAAATCATCTTTTAATTTATAAAAAATCTCTTAGAAAAGCTAGAACGAGTTATTACTCTGCATTAATAGAAGAGAACAAGAATAATCCCAGGTTTCTTTTCAGTACTGTAGCCAGGTTGACAAAGAGTCAGGACTCTGTCAATCCTAGCATCCCCTTAGAGCTTACTAGTCAGGACTTTATGAACTTTTTCAATAATAAAATTTCATCCATCAGAGATAAAATCAATCAGATTCTTCCCACAGTTTACTTAAACACTGTAACTACTACAACTCCTTCTATTGATGTCTGTCTTGATGAGTTTACTCCAATCGACCTTTGTGAGTTAGACAAAGTAGTTTCCTCATCCAAACCTTCAACTTGTCTTTTAGATCCTATTCCTACCAGGTTATTTAAAGAAGTCTTCCCACTTATTGGTAGCTTTATTCTTCATATAATCAATTCTTCATTAACTTTAGGCCATGTACCACAGGCTTTTAAAACGGCTGTAATTAAACCCTTACTCAAAAAGCCAATGCTAGATCCAGGAGCTTTAGCTAACTATAGACCAATCTCTAATCTCCCTTTCATTTCAAAAATCTTAGAAAGAGTTGTTGCTACGCAATTATTTGACCACCTGCAGGGAAATGGTTTACTTGAAGAGTTTCAATCTGGATTTAGAATCCATCATAGTACTGAAACAGCCTTAGCGAAGGTCACTAACGACCTCCTCATTGCATCTGATAATGGACTAGTTTCTGTACTTATCCTTTTAGATCTTAGTGCAGCTTTTGATACTATTGATCATAATATTCTACTTGATAGATTAGAACACTATGTTGGACTTAATGGAACTTCGTTGCAGTGGTTTAGATCTTATTTATCTGATAGGTTCCAGTTTGTTCATGTAAATGATGAGTTTTCTTTCAGCTCAAAGCTTAGTCATGGAGTTCCACAGGGATCTGTGCTAGGCCCTACTCTTTTTAGTTTATATATGCTTCCGTTAGGCAACATTATTAGAAAGCACTGTATACATTTTCATTGTTATGCAGATGACACACAATTATACCTGTCAATGAAGCCAGATGATACTAATCAATTAGCCAAGTTAGAAGCCTGTCTTAAGGAAATCAAAGCTTGGATGACTTGTAATTTCCTGCTATTAAATTCAGATAAGACTGAAGTCATTCTTGTTGGTCCAAAAAACCTTAGAAATTCCTTTCCAAATCAAACTTTCAGTTTGGACGCAGTTACTCTTTCTCTTAATAGCTCTGTGAGGAACCTTGGAGTTATTTTTGATCAGGATTTGTCCTTCAATTCACATATTAAATTTGTTTCTAAGACTGCCTTCTATCATTTGCGTAATATTGCCAAGATTAGGAGCATCTTGTCTCAGAGTGATACTGAGAAGCTGATCCACGCTTTTGTTAGCTCGAGATTAGATTATTGTAATTCTTTATTATCAGGCTGTCCTAAAACATCTTTAAAAAGTCTTCAGCTGATCCAAAATGCTGCAGCAAGAGTTTTAACAGGTACTAGAAAAAGAGATCATATCTCTCCGGTTCTGGCCTCCCTTCATTGGCTTCCCATAGAGTTTAGAATTAAGTTTAAAATCCTTCTTCTCACTTACAAAGTTCTAAACAATCAGGCTCCTTTTTATTTAAAAGATCTGATACTACCGTATTATCCTAACAGAGCACTACGCTCCCAAAATGCAGGATTACTTGTAATACCTAGAATCTCCAAAAGTACAATGGGAGGCAGAGCCTTCAGTTATCAAGCTCCTCTCCTGTGGAATCAGCTGCCAATCTGGATTCGGGAGTCAGACTCGATCTCTGTTTTTAAGAATAGGGCTAAAACCTACCTTTTTGATCTAGCCTACAATTAGGGAGGGATCATGTGTTTCTGAACCCTCCCTTAGTTATGCTGCTAATAGGTTTAGTCAGCCGGGGGACCTCCAGTAATGCACTGGGCCTCACTCCTTTCCTCACTCTCTATGAAATATTTTTTTTGCTGGTCATTAACATTTGTTTGTTCTCTCCCATAGATTGAGTCCCCATCGTGCTGTTTGCTCTCTACATGTCTGTTCTTTTCTTCTTCTCTATCCCCTCACCCCCCAGCCAGTCGCCGCAGATGACTGCCCCTCCCTGAGCCTGGTTCTGCTGGAGGTTTCTTCCTGTTAAAAGGGAGTTTTTCCTCTCCACCGTCGCCAAGTGCTTGCTCACAGGGGATCGCCTGATTGCTGGGGTCTTTCTGCAACTGTGGGGGTCCCCCTTACAGTTGATAGTGCTATGAGATGACTGTTGTTGTGAAATGGCGCTATATAAATAAAGTTGAATTGAATTGAATTGAATTGAATTGAATTGAATTGAATTTGGCAAGTTAAGTTAATTTATGTCATGTGTCTGAGGCAGTGCTCAGACTCTTCATGTATTTTTGAATATTTTTTGTTTGTTATGTTCTTGTCTGTTTTCTGTCATTTTAGTTGTTTTCTTTCAGAGCCTCCTTCCACAATTCTCAGACTCACTCATCTCTTCTATTAGGTCACCTTCCTCTGCTCGCACAGGTGCTCACATCTGTGATTGATTGTGTTAACTGTGCTGCTGCCTATTTTAAGGGGGCTGTACCACTGAATGGTGTAGCCTCCTATTATCAAGTCACTCTCATCTCAATTCCCTACATGTAGGTGCTCTGTCTCTCGCTGCATGTATTACTGGTTATTTGCAGGCTGGCGATCACTCTCGCCTTAGTTAGGCTATTTTGCTGCCTGTTCCTTTGTGTTTGCTCCCAGGTTAGCCAGCGACCACGCTTGCCTTAGCCTTTACTATTTTTGCCGACCTGTATTCCCTTTTCCATAAGTGTTGTGTATGTCTTTATGTTTGTTTAATAAATGTTGCAAACTCACGGCCGGGGTGTGGTGCCTGTCTCTCTCTGCCCCAAAAGGGCATTCATGACAATTTATTTCATTAAATGTAATTATATGTATTTTTTTTCTTTTTTTTAATCAGAGTTAAATTATTGTTCTGTTCTGACTCTGCAAAATTATAGTCAGAAGTGTAAATTGTACAGTATAAGGAAAAAAAAGTCACATTTTTACGACAATCTGTTTTAAATTTAGTAAAAAAACAGTAATTTATTAAAAAAAAGACAAAAATTAGCCATAAAAATTCACAAATGTATAACAAAGTCTCAAATGTACAAGAAATGTCAATTTTACAAGAGGAAATTACAAATTTGAGGAAAATAGTTACAAATTTAGATTAAGAGAAAAGGAGAAAATTATCAGAAAATTGTTTTTTGGAGAAAAACCTCAAACCTTCAAGACTGAAGTCATTACTCCAGTTTTCAAGTGGGTGCTTTTTGCATCCTTAACTCTACTAGAAATTTTTGGTTGACTGATACGTGTGTGTAATGGAATGTGTAGTTATAAAAAGAGGTTTCTGCTCACACATGTGGTGATTTAAAACAAACCACAATAGTGGATATGCAATGTTTGTTAATGTCATCAATCTTTTCTTGGGGTTTGTGCACTGAAGTGTTTGACAGTTCATTTTTTATTCAGCTAAATGCACTTTGTGATGTGCCAAGGTCAGTTATGACCAGGATGTAGTATATTTTGTTTCAAAAGGGAAACAAATGTTAATGCTAACAGTGCACATTGAGTTTTTATTCACTTTGAGATACAGCTTGCCTGAGTAAGATGTGACCGAAATGGTTATTTACAGAATTTAATTTTTTCATTCTATTTATTTAACTGTTATTCAAGAGGAAACATATTTCTACTACTTCAAGTTCTGCTCAACCCCAGCACTATTATTGTGTTTTTATGTGCTTCTGTTGTGCCTTTGTCATGCGCCAATTTAAAACCAAGACAATAAATAAAAAATGCATATTTTTCATCATACTGATCTGTGTTTGGTTTGAAATTTATCATATTCAACAGATCGTTGAACATATGCGGCCCAGCTGCATGTCTTGATTTCAAACTGTGGCCCAAATGATTTTGTAATTGAATAGCCCTGTTCCAGTGTGTATGTATTGCCTGGGTGAATGTGACTTACACCACAGCCTGAGTGGACCTGCATCAACCTCAACAGCACTGCCACTAAAATGATTTTGGAAACATTATTTAAACTAGAAAACTTTATTATGTGTTGCTTTAAATTCCTGGAGGCATATATGATTCAGATCACCATAAAAACCTCATGAACTTTTCCTTGTGTCACATCCCGTTGTATCAACAAAATCTAATCAAATCTCATCAAAATCAATTCTGTAGTTTTTGAGTCATCAAAACCTACAGACCCTTTTACTTTTAATCTTATTTTAATGCTACTCGCCGCTAAGTCAGGTTGGAGCTTGCACTTAAGGGTGTTTTTCTGTGGGGGTTAAACCCCATGTAAGGAATGAGTTAGCGGCCAAGGATGAACAATCCTTCCTTGACAACTTAATTTCCCTGGCTATTCGGTTAGACAACCACCTCCATGACCAAGGCTCTGTGAGGTCCCGTCCCGTTGTTGCTTTCCCTCCTCACGTTGCGTTTTCCATCCCCCGCCTCCTAGCACTTCCTCCGAGCTCTGCAGCTTGGTTGTACTTGGTGTTCACCTGCCGAACGTCAGCGCAGGAGAGATGCAAGGTTATGCTTTTATTGTGGTACTTCCGGGCAATTTGTTGGTGATTGTCCAGAATGCCCAAACAACTCTGCCCGCCAGTCACAGTAGGGGGAATGACGGGCAAGGAGTCAACATCCAAGGCCCCTCTAAAGCTTACCTTTTCCGTTTTTATCCAGGTCAGTTCGGTTGAATATTCCACTTCCGCCCTAATTGATTCATGGGCAGAACAAAGCTTTGTTTCTGACAAGTTGGTGTCCCAGTTTCAGATTCCCATTGTTAAGATGTCCCTGCCTACCCCCATAGTCTCCTTATCTGGTTCTAGGTTAGCCACCATTACTAGGATGACTATCCCCATTTCTCTCACAGTATCTGGCAATCATCAAGAACACCTCCAATTCCTAGTTTTACCCTCCCATTCGTTTGAAATAATCCTAGGGTTCCCCTGGATGAGGCTGCATAACCCCTCTGTTGACCGGGCCCTTTGTAAGATCAGCTCCTGCAGCAGTTTTTGCTTATTCTCCTGCCATCAACCTCCAGCAAGGGGCGTGACTCCCGACCAGCTGGCTGTATAGCCTATCCGGCCCTGAGAGGGAGGTGATGGTGACATACATCAAGGAGTCATTACAGGCTGGGATCATTAGACCCTCATCCTCCCCAGTAGGAGCAGGCTTCTTCTTTGTGGGTAAGAAGGATGGTTCCCTCGGGCCCTGTATTGATTACTGTGGGTTAAATGACATCACCATTAAGGACAAATGCCCATTACCTTTAATGAATTCTGCCTATGAACTCCTCCAAGGGGCAACAGTTTTCACCAAATTAGACCTGAGAAAGGCATATCATCTGATCTTGATAAGGGAGGGAGATGAATGGATGACCAGTTTCCACACACCCATGGGTCACTTTGAGTACCTTGTTATGTCCTTTGGTCTCACCAATGCTCCAACGATTTTCAAGAGGCTAATCAATGATGTGCTGAGAGACTTTCTGAATTTTTTTTTTTTTTACTTATTTGTACCCGTAGGTAGACTTGGTTTGCAGTCTGGTGACAAGCCACCGGCTGCTGGTCGCTGCGTGCGCGAGCGCCCTAAACCTACATGTTTTTGGTGTGCGGGAGGAAACCGGAGAAATCCCGGAGTAAACCCACGCAACACGGGGAGAACATGCAAACTCCACACAGCTCACTGTTGGTCGGGGGCTGGGATCGAACCCACGATTTCATGATCCCCGCGATCCCCCGGCCGAGGGTAAAACTGTGCTGCCACAGTGTTAAACCACTGCGCCACCGTGCAGCCCATGTTTGTCTTTGTCTACCGAGACGACATCCTGATCTTCTCCCACTCCCTGGAGGAACATAAGCTCCATGTCAGACAGGTGCTGGAGCAGTTGTTGGAGAATCAATTATATGTGAAGGCCAAGAAATGTGAATTCTTCACCACCACTACATCCTTTCTCAGATTCATCATTGTGGAGGGACAATTAAGACTGGACCCTGCTAAAATCAAAGCCATGACAGACTGGCCCATCCCCTCTACCTGCAAGCAGCTACAGCACCTCCTGGGATTCACCAGCTTTTACAGAAGATTTATCAAGAGCTACAGTCGAGTGGCAGCCCCACTGACTCATCTGACATCCCCCAAGAACTCATTCAGGTGGTCAGATGCGGCTCAGACAGCATTCACAGAGTTGAAGACCCAGTTTTCTCAAGCACCCACCCTTGCCCAGGTGGACTAAGCACCTCAATTTATAGTGGAGATGAATGCGTCTGATTGTGGCATGGGGGCCGTCCTGTCTCAGCACTCCCCCTCTAATGGCAAGCTGCACCCATGCACCTTCTTCTCCCGCCGCCTCAGTCTGGCAGAACAGAATTATGACATGGGGGATCGGGAGCTCCTGGTGGTAAAGCTGGCATTAGAGGAGTGGTGCCATTGGCTGGAGGGGGCAGCACAACCGTTCCTGGTGTGGACTGACCACTGTAACCTTGAGCATCTCAAGTCAGCCAAGCACTTGAACCCCCTCCAGGCCCGGTGGAATTTGTTTTTCAGCAGGTTTAATGTCACGCTGTCCTACCGGCCAGGAACTAAGAACACCAAGCCTGATGCCCTCTCTTGCCAGCTCTTCCCTGACGCCAAGTTCCCCGTGACTGAACCCATTCTTACCCACTCATGTGTTTTGGGCGCAGTTTCCTTTGAAGTGGAGAGGAAGGTGCATGCCTGTCAGCTAATGGAACCCGACCCGGTGGGGGGGGGGGGACCCCAGGGCAGACTATGTGTTCCTACATCGGTTCGGGGAGATGTCCTCCATTGGATTCACACTGCTCGATTCACCTGCCATCCTGGAGTGGGTTGCTCCATCCACCACCTTTGCCGAGCCTTCTGGTGCCCGTCCCTCAGCACTGATGCTCGGGAGTATGTTCAGGCCTCCACCACCTGCGCTGCTGGGAAGTCCTCTAGGTCACCCCCTGCTGGCCTCCTGCAGCTCCTGTCCATCCCGAGTCATCCATGGTCACACATAACCTTGGACTTTGTTACTGACTTCCCAGTCTCCGAGGGTAGCATTGTGGTCCTTACTGTCATGGACAGATTCTCCAAGGCGGTACACTTTCTCGCCTTGCCCAAGCTCTCATCCGCTAAGGAGACTGCCGACATCCTGCTCTGCCAAGTGTTCTGACTACACGGAATACCCACAGACAGTGTGTCAGACCGGGGATCACAATTTACAGTTAGGCCCAGAAATATTTGGACAGTGACACAATCTTCATGATTTGGGCTCTGCATGCCACCACATTGGATTTGAAATGAAACAACTACAACGGAATTGAAGTGCAGACTTTAAGGTTTAATTCAAGGGGTTGAACAAAAATATATGATTAAACATGTAGGAATTGTAGCTATTTTTATACAAACACTCCTCATTTCAGGGGCTCAAAAGTAATTGGACAAATAAACATAACCCTAAGTAAAATGTTTCTTTTCAATATTTTGTTGAGAATCCTTTGCAGGCAATGACTGCCTGAAGTTTGGAACCCATGGACATCACCAAACGCTGGGTTTCCTCCTTTGTGATGCTTTGCCAGGCCTTTACTGCAGCTGTCTTCAGCTGTTGCTTGTTTGTGGGTCTTTCTGCCTTAAGTTTTGTCTTGAGCAAGTGAAATGCATGCTCGGTTGGGTTGAGATCTGGTGATTGACTCGGCCATTGCAGAATATTCTACTTTTTTGCTTTAAAAAACTCCTGGGTTGCTTTTGCAGTATGTTTTGGATCATTGGTGAAGCGCCGTCCAATCAACTTTGCTGCATTTGGCTGAATCTGAGCAGAAAGTATATCCCTATACACTTCAGAATTCATCTGGCTGCTTCTGTCTTTTGTCACATCATCAATAAACACAAGTGACCCAGTGCCATTGGAAGCCATGCATGTCCATGCCATCACACTGCCTCCACCATGTTTTACAGAAGATGTAGTGCTTTGGATCATGAGCTGTTCCAGTTCTTCTCCAAACTTTCTTCTTCCCATCATTCTGGTACAGGTTGATCTTAGTCTCATCTGTCCAAAGAATGCTGTTCCAGAACTGGGCTGGCTTCTTTAGGTGTTTTTTGGCAAAGTCAATTCTGGCCTTTCTGTTTTTGAGGCTGAGTCATGGTTTGCACCTTGTGGTGAATCCTTTGTATTTACTCTCATGAAGTCTTCTCTTTATGGTCGACTTAGATACTGATACACCTACTTCCTGGAGAGTGTTCTTCACTTGAGTGGATGTTGTGAAGGGGTTGTGAAAGGATTCTGCAATCATCCACCACTGTTGTCTTCCGTGGACGTCCAGGCCTTTTTGAGTTCCCAAGCTCACCAGTGCACTCTTTTTTTCTCAGAATGTACCAAACTGTTGATTTGGCCACTCCTAACATTTCTGCTATCTCTCTGATGGATTTCTTCTTTTTTTTTCAGCCTCAGGATGGTCTGTTTCACCTCCATTGAGAGCTCCTTTGACCGCATGTTGTGTGTTCACAGCAACAGCTTCCAAATGCAAACACCACACCTGGAGTCAACTCCAGACCTTTTAACTGCTTAATTGATGACAGGTTAACGAGGGTAGAGCCCATGCAGCCTTGTTATTTTTTTTTTTGCAGCCTTCTGAGTCAATTGTCCAATTACTTTTGGTCCCTTGAAAAAGAGGCGGCTACGTATTAAAGAGCTGTAATTCCTAAACCCTTGCTCCAATTTGGATGTGAATACTCTCAAATTACAGCTGAGAGTCTGCACTTTAAGCCCATATTGATTATATAATTGCATCCTGAACATGTTTTCGTAAACAGCTAAAATAACAAAACTTGTGTCACTGTCCAAATATTTTTGGGCCTAACTGTACAACCCAGGTATGGAGGGCCTTCTGCCAAGCCCTTGGAACATCCACTAGCCTTACCTCAGGCTACCATCCCCAAAGCAATGGGCAATGCGAGTGAGATAACCAGGAGCTAGAGGCATTTCTCCGCTGCATGGCCTTTCAACACCCTAAGACCTGGAGCACGTTCCTGCTTTGGATTGAATACGCCCATAACAGTGCTACTTCTACTGCCACGGGCGTTACCCCTCCTCCGCCTAGGTTCATCGATGGAAGCCCTGTGTAAACTATCTAACGCATTCTGGACGTCCGCCACAGGGGTCAGGGTTTTCAGTATCGGGTCGATTGGGAGGGGTATGGCCCTGAAGAGCGCTCCTGGATCTCTCACTCCCTGATTAATCTCTGATACTCCCTGATTGTTGACTCCACCATGGTCAGCGAATTTCATCACCAACACCAGAGAATCCTTGTGGAATGCCAGGAGGCGTCCCTTGAGAGAGGGGCACTGTCAGCTGGCATCATTTCTCTGTGGGATTGTGTCAATGCCACAGCCTACATTGCCACGAGACCTTCTGCTTCTCAAGGATATTGTTCCTGCTCATCATCGTGTGTGTGCTCCAGCTCGCTCACAACTCTCCCCCAACCCTGCCTTCCCTGTATTCCCAGAACAAAGTAAGCCTGCAAATTCACCTGCTCATTGTGTGACTCTGGATTTCTCTGCCACGCCGCTCCAGCTCAGTCATTGTACTCTGCCTGCTCGCCTCTGGGAAACCAGCATCTCGGGAAGGTTGGATGCTTTCCCTTCACTGAGGTCCCTGCTCACCTTGACTTCAGGAATCTTCACCACCCTGCCTACAGTCTCAGCCTCCTTTCCCAAAATCTCCATCTGCAAGAAGAACACGTAATTATTGCCCCTCACTGCAGCCTTCACAGACAAGATTATATTGCCAGAAATTACCTTGACATTAACATTCCCTTTCTCTTCTTCCATCTACAGGCCTCCTGTCCTGGCATTACAATCACTATTATTGTAAATAAAATTTCTTACTTTGCACCTTACCTGAGAACCTGTTGTAGTCTCTGCTACTTGGGTCCTGCTTAAGCTTGAGACATGTCATAATTATTGAATACAAATTCAACATCCAATATTAGTGACTGTTTAAGAGCCCTTGTTTATTTTTTGTCAGATCACTTATTTATGTGATCTTTTATGATTTTTATTCATAAGTGTTGTATCTTGCACTTTGGGGAATAGGAGTTGATCAGTCACCATTATAATTGTTTTAGTTTATATGTGTAGGTTACTGTCAATTCATGCAGTACTATAACAGGACACATTTACAAATGTTTGAGACCCCTTCGAGTGCATCCTTTTAAATTTTAGCAATGTTATAAGTACAAAAGACCCAGCATTATTATAGATGACAGAAGGAGCCCTTTGGCTGCAACAGTTGCATCAGTGTTGCCCATTTGTCGGTAAATAGTTAAATAAAAATTATTTGTTTTGCTGTTTTTGTGTCCTGTTTGGTGACAGTAGTCAAAGTGTGCATATGCTGTGTCAAGGGTGTCCAATCATGTGTCATGGAGGGCCAAGACCTGACAGGTTTTGCACTTATCAGCAATCAGTGGGAAGAAATTCAGTCGAATCTGCTGTTGAAGACAGTGGTTGGAGGTAAAGCCTGCAGGGTCTTGGCCCTCCATGGCACATGATTGGACTCCCCTGTGTTATGTGTCCACATATGGTATGCAATTGAGCTGGCCATTCTGCTCCACAATCACGGCGGTATCATTATTAACTCCTGCAAAGCACAGTGGTAGCAAATGGGTGAAGAGGCAACTGGGACTCCCGTCCACTGCTAACCGGACAGGCTGGGCTTGCCTCTCTGCGAAGAACTGGGGTCCACTGGTCTGGCTGCTGCTTCTCCAACACCGGTGTTATTTGTCAGACCCCGGGTCCCGGCTGGCGCTCTTTCCAGTGTGCTCGCTTCTCTCGTGTTCTCTATATATGCCAAATTATCCTTTAGACCTACTCAATCAGAGAAACATTATAGTATAAATTTTTAAAGCATTAAATCTTCAGTATTATCTTTTTCTGGTCAAATCTGTTGCCTTTCAATTTTCCGTTTTATTCACGGAGTGCTGTGGTGACTGGTCCTCATTCCATGTATTATCCAATCAGTATGGAGTCAATCCGAAACCCCGCCCACACTTCTAGAAGCCTGGGCATGAGGAGACAGAGCGGTGGCTAAACTTTTATTGATAAAAATTATGTATTTTGACTGAACAACTCCATACTCAGGGATGCACATCCTTGGAACCTCAGCAAAGCACTTATAAAATAGATATGTGAGGAACACCCACACAGAGATTCCTTGCATTTATAGATAGATATATTTTCCTGCATGATAAAAAATGCCTTTACCTTGTGTTCTATGAAATAAAATATCATTGTGTTTAGATTCAATACTTGGCCACAAATATTGCAGGCCATATAATGATACGTTTCTGATCTCCATCATAACTGACTACTTGTGATTACTGAATATGATTGCAACTGCCTGCCCTGTCCATAGATCCGTTTAGTTTTCTGAAAAGCCATCCATCCATCCATCCATCCATCTTCTACCGTTTTTCCAGAGGTCCAGGTCGCGGAGGCAGCAATTCAAGCAGAGAAGCCCAGACTTCCCTCTCCCCAGCCACCTGCTCCAGCTCTTCAGAGAGGATACCAAGGCGTTCCCAGACCAGCTGGGAGACATAGTCTCTCCACCGAGTCCTGGGTCTGCCCCGGGGTCTCTTCCCAGTGGGACGTGCCCGAAACACCTCAAGTGGGAGGTGTCCAGGAGGCATCCTAATCAGATGCCCATACCACCTCAACTGACTCCTTTCAATGTGGAGGAGCAGCGGTTCTACTCTGAGCCTTTCCCGGATGACTGAGCTCCTCACCCTGTCTCTGAGGGTGAGTCCAGCAATCCTACGGAGAAAGCTCATTTCAGCCACTTGTATCCGCGATCTCGTTCTTTCAGTCATTACCCAAAGCTCATGACCATAGGTGAGAGTAGGAACGTAGATTGACTGGTAAATCGACAGCTTTGCCTTAGAACTCAGTTCCCTCTTCACCACAACAGACCGGTACAACGTCCGCATCACTGCAGATGCTGCTCCGATCCGTCTGTCAATCTCTCGCTCCATTGTCCCCTCACTCGTGAATAAGACCCCAAAATACTTAAACTCCTCCACTTGGGGCAGGAGCCTGTCCGCAACCCAGAGAGAACAATCCACCTTTTTCCGGCTGAGGACCATGGACTCGGACTTGGAGGTGTTGATTCTCATCCCAGCCGCTTCACACTCAGCGACAAACCGTCCCAATAAGAACTGTAGGTCATTGCTGGGTGAAGCCAACAGGACAACATCATCTGCAAACAACAGGGATGAGATCCTGTGGTCACTAAGCATGACACCCTCCGTTCCCTGGCTGCGCCTAGAAATCCTGTCCATAAAAATTATGAACAGGATGGGTGACAAAGGGCAGCCCTGGTAGAGTCCAACTCTCACAGGGAATGAACCTGACCGAGTGTTGGCAGTATGAACCAAACTCTCACAACGGTTGTACAGAGACCGAATAGCTCGTAACAACAAGCCCCATACCCCATACTTCCGAAGCACCCCCCACAAAAAAACACGAGGGACGCGGTCGAATGCCTTCTCCAAGTCCACAAAACACATGTAAACTGGTTGAGCAAACTCCCACGAACCCTCGAGAATTCTCAAGAGGGTAAAGAGCTGGTCCGATGTGCCACGGCCAGGACAAAAACCACATTGCTCCTCCTGAATCCGAGGTTCGACCAACGGCCGGACTCTCCTCTCCAGATACCTTGGCATAGACCTTCCCAGGGAGGCTGAGGGGTGTGATCCCTCTAAAGTTAAAGCACACCCTCCGGTCTTCTTTTTTGAAGAGAGGAACCACCACCCCGGTTTGCCATGCCAAAGGCACTTCCCCCGACCTCCTCGCAATGTTACAGAGTTGTGTCAACCATGACAGCCCTACAACATCCAGGGCCTTGAGGTATTCAGGGCGAATCTCGTCCACCCCCGGGGCCCGGCCACCAAGGAGATTTTTAACCACCTTGGCCACCTCAGCCCCTGTGATAGGCGAGTCATACCCCTCATCTACAAGCCCTGCTTCCTCTGTGGAAGGCATATCAGTGGGATTGAGGAGATCCTCAAAGTATTCCTTCCACCGCCTGACGATATCCCCAGTCGAAGTCAGCATCACCCCATCGGCACCATACACAGTGTGGACAGTGAGCTGCTTTCCCCTCCTGAGCCGCCGAACAGTTTGCCAGAATCTCTTCGAGGCCGACCGAAAGTCTTGTTCCATGGCCTCACCGAACTCCTCCCATACCCAGGTTTTTGCTTCAGCAACCACCCGAGCTGCACTCCGCTTGGTCTGCCAGTACGCTTCAGCTGCTTCGGAAGTCCCACAAGCCAACCAAGCCTGATAGGACTCCTTCTTCAGCATAATGGCCCCCCTCACCACTGGTGTCCACCACTTGGTTTGGGGGTTGCCACCACGAGATGCACCGACCACCTTGCGGCCGCAGCTCTGGGCTGCCACTTCAACAATAGAGGTGAAGAACACAGCCCATTCAGACTCCATGTCTCCAGGCTCCCTCGGAATGTGGTCAAATTTCTTCCGGAGGTGGGAGTTGAAGACTTCCTGGACAGGGGCCTCAGTCAGGCGTTCCCAGCACACCCTCACTATACGTTTGGGTCTGCCAGGTCTGAATGGCATCCTCCCCTGCCATCGGATCCAACTCACCACCAGGTGGTGATCAGTTGACAGCTCTGCACCTCTCTTTACCCGAGTGCCAAGACATACGGTCACAGGTCTGATGACACGATAATGAAATCGATCATCGACCTGCGACCTAAGGTGTCCTGGTGCTAGGTGTACATATGGACACCCTTATGCTTGAACATGGTTTTCGTTATGGACAAACTGTGGTTAGCACAGAAGTCCAATAACTGAACACCACTCGGGTTCAGATCGGGCAGGCCGTTCCTCCCAATCACCCCCCTCCAGGTTTCACTGTCGTTGCCCACGTGCGCATTGAAGTCCCCCAGTAGGACAATAGAGTCTCCAAGAGGAGCACCCTCCAGCACCCCAGTCAGAGACTCCAAAAAGGGTGGGTACTCTGAAACATCATTTGGTGCATAGGCACAAATGATGGTCAGGACCCGTTTCCCAACCCGAAGGCGCAGGGAAGCAACCCTTTCATCCACCGGGGAAAACTCCAATATAGAGGCAGCAAGGTGGGTGGACACAAGAATACCCACCCCTGCTCGTCCCCTCTCACCCAGGGCAACTCCAGAAAAGGCCAAGCACCAGCCCCTCTCCAGCAGACTGGTTCTGGAACCGGAGCTGTGTGTTGAGGTGAGGCCGACTATATCTAGCCGGTATCTTTCAACCTCGTACACTAGCTCAGGCTCCTTCCCCACCAGAGAGGTGACATTCCACGTACCAAAAGCCAGTTTAGAAAGCTTGGGATCAGTCCGCCAAGGTCTCCACCTTTGACCGCCACCTAATCCACATAGCACCGGACCCCCATGATCCCTCCTGCAGGTGGTGAGCCCACTGGAGGGCGGACCCATGTAACTCCTTCGGGCTGAGCCCGGCCGGGTCCCATGGGTGGAATCCCGTTCACCAGACGCTAGCCATCGAGCCCCTCCCCCAGGCCTGGCTCCAGGGTGGGGCCCCGGTAACCCCATACCGGACGGGGTACACTGAATCCTTGATCTAGAATTTATCATGAGAGTCGGTTGGATCGTTCTTAGTCTGGCCCTTCACCCAGGACCAGTTTGTCTTGGGTGACCCTATCAGAGGCAAATTGCCCCAGACAACATAGCTCCTGGGATCACTGGGGCACGCAAACCCACCACCACGATAAGGTGACGATCCATGAGGGGTTCTGAAATAAGTGGCTTCTGAAAAGCCATTCAGGTTTAAACATCAGCCAGATTATCAAAAAGTCCGGATCGCAGAGGCAACCCAGACCTCCGGAAAAGCGGTAGAAGATGGATGGATGGATGGATGGATTATCAAAAAGTAGAAAGATATTCAAACTGCTGGACAGTGAGGAAAATTAAAAACTTCCATTGCCACCAAGTAGCCCCAAACATTGACAGACTCAGTGGACGTTCTACCAACAGCTGAACATGTCTGATAAGAGGTGAGCCAAGGTACACCAGCAAAAAGAGAGGTAAAAAAGGTAATCAGAAGGGGGGGCAAGAGTGCTTATTTGGTAGAGCAGTTTTAATATTACCTTGAGTAAATATTGACCAATCTTTTCTCTACTGTTGTACAATTTAACAGTTGTATACAAAGGCCAAAAAAACCCCCAAAACATTTGCATAAGAAATTTGTGAAGAAACTGCTGTATCATGTTTCATTTAGTATAGAATTTTTGCACTGCTTCTTAAATGGCACACTGAGATATATATTTAGGTCCTTATATATTTGGACACTGGAACAAGTGTTGTTATTTTAGCTGTTGACCAAAACATATTCAAAATACAGTTACAGTGGTGTGACAAAGTGTTTGCCCCCTTCCTGATTTCTCATTTTTTGTATGTTTGTCACACTTAAATGTTTCAGATCATCAAACAAATTTAAATATTAGACAAAGATAACACAAGTAAACACAAAATGCAGTTTTTAAATGAAGGTGTTTATTATTAAGGGGAAAAAAATCCAAACCTACATGGCCCTGAGTGAAAAAGTGATTGCCCTCTAAACCTAATAACTAGTTGGGCCACCCTTAGCAGCAACAACTGCAATCAAGCATTTGCGATAACTGACAGTGAGTCTTTTACAGCACTGTGGAGGAATTTTGGTCCACTCACCTTTGCAGAATTATTGTAATTCAACCACATTGGAGATTTTTTAAGCATGAACCGCCTTTTTAAGGTCATGCCACAGCATCTCAATCGGATTCAGGTCAGGACTTTGACTAGGCCACTCCAAAGTTTTCATTTTGTTTTTCTTAAGCCATTCAGAGGTGGATTTGCTGGTGTGTTTTGGATCACTGTCCTGCTGCAGAACCCGAGTGTGCTTCAGCTTGAGGTCATGAACAGATGGCCGGACATTCTCCTTCAGGATTTTTTGGCAGACAGCAGAATTCATGGTTCCATTTACCACAGCAAGCCTTCCAAGTCCTGAAGCAGCTGAACAGCCCCAGACCATCACACTATCACCACCATATTTTACTGCTGGTATGATGTTCCTTTTCTGAAATGCTGTGTTACTTTTCCACCAGATGTAATGGGACAACCACCTTTCACAAAGTTCAACTTTTGTCTTGTCAGTCCACAGAGTATTTTCCCAAAAGTCTCGGGGATCGTCAAAATATTTTCTGACAAAACTGAGATGTTCTTTTTGCTCAGCAGTGGTTTACGTCTTGGAACTCTGCCATGCAGGCTATTTTGCCCAGTCTCTTTCTTATGCTGGAGTCATGAACACTGACCTTAACTGAGGCAAGTGAGGCCTGCAGTTCTTTGGATGTTGTTGTGGGGTCTTTTGTGACCTCTTGGATGAGTTGTCACTGCACTCTTGGGGTAATTTTGGTTGGCCGGCCACTCCTGGGAAGGTTCACCACTGTTCCATGTTTTCACAATTTGTGTATAATGGCTCTCACTGTGGTTTGCTGTAGTCCCAAAGCTTTAGAAATAACTTTATAACCTTTTCCGGACTGAAAGATCTCAATTACTTTGTTTTTCATTTGTTCCTGAATTTCTTTGGATCACGGCATGATGTCTAGCTTTTGAGGATCTTTTGGTCTACTTCACTTTGTCAGGCAGGTCCTATTTAAGTGATTTCTTGATTGAGAACAGGTGTGGCAGTAATCCAGTCTGGGTGTGGCTAGAGAAATTGAACTCAGCTTTCCAAAGATGTGATAAACCACAGTTAATTTATGTTTTAACAGAGGAGTGAGGGCAATCACTTTTTCCACACAGGGCCATGTAGGTTTGGATTTTTAATTTTTACCCTTAATAATAAACACCTTAATTTAAAAACTGCATTTTGTGTTTACTTGTGTTATCTTTGTCTAATATTTAAATTTGTTTGATGATCTGAAACATTTAAGTGTGACAAACATACAAAAAAATGAGAAATCAGGAAGCTGGCAAATACTTTTTCACACCACTGTTTATCATGAATATGGGCTTAAAGTTCAAATTCATGGCTTTAATTTGAGGGTATTCACATCCAAACTGGAGTTCTGGTTTAGGAATTGCAACCATTTCTATATAAAATCTCATTTCAGGGGCTCAAAACTAACTGGACAAATTAGCATTGCCATAAATAAAATGTACATTTTTTTATACTTTGTTGAGAATCCTTTGCAGGCAATGACTGCCCGAAGTGTGGAACCCATGGACATTACCAAATGCTGAGTTTCCTCCTTTGTGATGCTTTGCCAGGCCTTTACTGCAGCTGTCTTCAGTTGTTACTTGTTTGTGGGTCTTTCTGACTTAAGTTTTGTCTTAAGCAAGTCAAATTTATGCTTGATTGGGCCGCGATCTGGTGATTGACTCAGCCATTGCAGAATATTCAATTTTTTTACCTTAAAAAACTTCTGGATTTCCTTCACAGTATGTTTTGGATCATTGTCCATATGTACACTGAAGTGCCGTCCAATCAACTTTGCTGCATTTGGTTGAATCTGAGCAGAGAATATATCCCTGTACACTTCAGAATTCATCTGGCTGTTTCTGTCTTCTGTCACATCATCAATAAAGACTAGTGACCCAGTGCCATTGGAAGCTATGCATGACCACGGCCTCCACCATGTTTTACAGAAGTTGTGGTGTGCTTTGGATCATGAGCTGTTCCAAGCCTTCTCCATACTTTTTTTTTTCTTCCCATCATTCTGGTACAGGCTGATCTTGGTTTCATCTGTCCAAAGTATAGCCATTTCCTCCATAGGGCAATATACACAAATGCTATTGGCTCCCATCTGCTGAGGGGGCCCCCAAGCCTTAGGATGAAACACAGAGCACAAAATATTAGCCATTGGGAAATTCAATAATAATAGTAATGGATTAGATTTATATGGCACTTTACATGTCAAGTGACATCTCAAAGCACTTACAGTGAGTCCATTATTCATTCACTCCAGACAGACATGGATAGTGGTAAGCTACTACTGTAGCCACAGCTGCCCTGGGGCAGACTGACAGAAACGTGGCTGCTAATCGGCGCCAACAACCTCTCCGACCATTTAAACCCAGTGTCATGGACACTGGAGGCAAGGTGGGTTTAGTGTCTTGCCCAGGGACACAACAGCAGGATGGCTGGGGAGAGCAGGATTCAAACCACCAACCCTCTGGTTATTGGACAACCCGCTCTACCTCCTGAGCTACTGCCGCCCTAGTCAAGTTGTTGACAAACAATAACTCACTATGATGTTGTATTCTGGTCATAGCTATGCTGCCACACTGCATCTTACAGACTAACTGGTACCTCACATTTTCACTCTGCTCCTGATAGTCCTTTGTGCAATGGGATGATTCATGTGTTTATACGGGTCATCATATATTAAGCTATGATGTATATAGGTTTTATAGTCATGTTAGTTTTACTTTCCATGGGTAATCCCTTTGTCTGTCATGTGTGTGTTTCTGTTGTTTGGTTGTCTACTGTCATGCTGCTGTTACACTATAATTTCCCAGTTTGGGATCAATAAAGTACATCTATCTAGCTAGCTAGCTAGCTAGCTAATTTTCTATGATAAAACAGCCTATTATGATCTCAAAGGGGGCCCACGCCTCTCGCGAGTTGATGTGATTTTTACGTTCACTAATGGTGGTGACAAACATAAACATTACAAATAGCTAGTGTTGGGAGTAATGCTTAGCTAATGCTAAGGAACGACTAGCTACACCAACAGCTAACACTAAGACATGGATCTACTTTTTCTGAACAGACAAGGCAGTTTAGGTATGCATCTGGACAGTTTATGATCCAGCAAAAATTAAACCAACTGATTTTCAGATACATTGTTAAACACTGAAGAAATACTGTCAACAGTCACCTTTCTTCACACAGCTGAGACTGTGATCCACTTAAGGTAAAAAGCATTTACCTGGTACCAGGATAAAGATTTTTCAAAAATGTATTTTGATCTCGGGTCTATGGAGCATGCACTGCGAAAACTCTAACAAGGCTCTACTCAGTTTTAGTAGTGAAACATTTTTGCACTCAAATATATTGAGTAAATCTAAAATTAGGGATATCTTTTAAATATACTTAACAAATTGAGTAAATATAAGTAAAAAAAAATCAAGTAGATCTTACAAATTACATTTAGTACAATATCAAATAAAACTGAGTAGATATTAAATTCTGAAGTTAATGCAATAGAAACCTTAACTGAACGCTATTAAATAAATTGAATAAATGTAAGTAAAATACAGGGTAGATGTAACTGAAAATGAAGGTAGTTTAAATCAAGCAAATCAACTACATCTGCTAAGTGTTTTCTCCCAAATTTAACTCATTATTGACACTTAATTATCCGAATAAATACATTTCTTGCACTTAATTTTTTAAACAGTATTTACCCTTAGTAGCATCTTCAGCCAATATATCAATGAAATCAGATTAAAAAAATGCACAGTAACATTTTGTAACATTTTTTAACAGTGACATAACCATGCCAATATTAGCAAAATTAGAGTTAAATCCACAACATCACTGTTACATCAGTAACAAATTAATAAAACAACTTGTGTTTTAAACAAATAACTACAGACAAAAAGTGCCACTATTGATGGTTTGTTTGCTAAAGCTGTACACTGGCTAGTTAGATGAATAAACAAAGCTATGAAAACACACAAAACCCAAGAGATCACAGCTAAAGACAAGCCATTAACTACTGCTAATGTCTGGCTAGTTAGCTGAATAAACAAAAACCTGAAAATACAGTGTTTAACACAGCTGTAATGCTGTTCTTATTCTTCCCAAGCTCCATCTTCCACTGTTTTAATGTTAAACTACAGACAAAAAGTCACTTTAAACCAAATTTGTTTTCACAATCATGATAATTTCTGAATTTCTGTAAACATTTCTGGCCTCAACTAAACTTATGCAAGTTACCATCAATCAACTAAAAGTTATAACAAGCAAACTTGAAAGTGGGAAAACCTCCCAGCAGCATCTTGCTCAACAACATGTGCAAGTAGTTTTTCAGTCTCTGAACCTAATCTGACAGTGTTTCAGGATCCAGCTCCAGTAGAACTTTCTGGAAGACCTGAAAAGTGTATTTGAGATTTTTGGGGTACTTCAGGTTGAGGGCATATGTCAGTCCAACCAGATAGCAACAGGCTCTGCCAGTATCCCCAAGACCTCTGAGGACAGTGTCCCCTCGATTATGATGCCTATATCGGTAAGTTCATCGGCTGATGTACTGGAGTTCTGTAGTGTATGTTATGTTCTGCACATTCACGCAGGTGACATCAGCATGTCGAGGTGGGGTTTTGAGTCAGTAACTCAGCTACATGTATGTCCATGTGTTCTAGCTGAATAAAGCTAACCTCAGCACATGGTCATTGTCCACCCATTCTTTGGACAAAACAGGTTCCTCATCTGGTACATCATCAGTGCCTCTTTTGCCAACTCATACACACTGCCTGGTCCATCAGCAGTATCCTGTACACACTGTAAAGATAGAACTCAGTTTAAGCTACATACTGTATTACAATACAGTGAGACATACAGTAATTAAAAAGCAACTTCTCAGTGCTATCTCATCATGCTTTTTCCCTCCTGGGGTTGTCCCTACCATAAAAGTGTGTTTGTGCAGTAACTAGGCTGAAGACACTAAAGAAATGATAAGCTACATATATTTTTGGATGCAGACATCTGATCTGAGGTGTATTGCAAAAAGTCAAGATAAGGGATTAATCGAGGATTTTCAAGTAATTCTGGCTTAATCTATACTTCACTTGATTGCATAAAAGTAGGATAAATGATGCCCAGCCAAGTTGCTATGGAGATTTATTCTCTGGAGCTAGCCTGGTCCAGAACAGGCCAAGAGTCAGACTAAGATTAATCCTAGTGACTTATTTGTCAGTGCAAGGGTCAGTCCTATGAGAAATCAGTCTTTCCACTGTCATTAAATGGTCTACTGTAAATATGTTGCAGCATTTTAATTATTAAATGAAACTCAAAGAGATGAAGAAAAATTAGTCTTGCATTAAAATAATACAGATACACTGTCATTCAAGTATGCCCACTGTTCTTTTAATTGTACCAGCCATTTTCATAATCATCCAAATAGTGATTATTACTGTAAGGCCCAGTGTTACACTTTTAATATTTATTTTTATTCTTGAGCCAATCAGCAGTCTCTTCATCTGCAGATGTGCACTTGATACTTGCAGATGTGCCTTCCCCGCCATATTCAATAGAACTTACATTAACAGTTCTGACAGGACATCCTATGATTATGATTTTAATTGGAGAACTCACAGCTTCATCCTCATGTCGTGGCTCATGAAGTTTAACTGTTACCAGACACTGCAGGTAAGCAAATGTCAGTCAGCTCATATGCCGTGCTCCTTTTTGGACGTTTGCTCTTTGTGAAGGACAGATGAAAACAAAAAGTACAACTTTAATACTACAATACTAAAACAGCATCCATCTTAATCTCACTTTATTCTCTCTTTTCAGTAGTACAACAAAGAGGGGGGGGGGTCTCCCCACAACAGCACTCACGCTGATGGTGTCGACATAAAAATTGCAACAAAAAAATATCTCATCCAAGAAACTTTAGCACAATAACTGACCATGCAACTTGTTTTCACAATTTGCTTAAAGAGAACATGCTCACTTTTAGACATTAAGTACTTCCCATCAGCCTATGCGGTTGCATTCCCCCAGAATGCTACAATATTTCTCTTTTTCTTTATTTACAGCAGCCATTTTTCCTTTTTTAAACATTATATGATTCATCTCCTCATAGGTTTCCATGAGAAGTTGTTGTTCTGTTGGTGAGAAATATGCTGCTCGTGTTTGTCTACTGTCTTATCGGCAGTAGGATCATTGATTCTATGACTGATAGTGTGGTCTATTTAAGTTTGCCCTGAAAGTGCACTTATCCCAACTATCTACACCTGGCTTGACATAGCTGCTCGTGATAGCCAGATGAGGCTTTCTGGAGGACTTGAGGCCTTTCATCAAAATGGCTCATATAGACAAGGCATGGTGGTGCAGTGGTTTAGCACTGTGGCAGCACAGTTTTACCCTCGGCCGGGGGATCGCGGGGATCATGAGATCATGGGTTCGATCCCAGCCCCCGACCAACAGTGAGCTGTGTGGAGTTTGCATGTTCTCCCCGTGTTGCGCGGGTTTACTCCGGGATTTCTCCGGTTTCCTCCCGCACACCAAAAACATGTAGGTTTAGGGCGCTCGCGCACGCAGCGACCAGTAGCCGATGGCTTGTCACCAGACTGCAAACCAAGTCTACCTACGGGTACAAATAAGTAACAAAAAAAAAAAAAAAAAAAGGCCTCATGTGAAACTTCATCTGCTCTACTAGGCCATCTAGTGGACAAAACGTATACAACATGCAGATTTTTACAAGGGTGTTATTGGTTTGTGTATTTTTCATTTCAATAAATGCACTGTCTTTTAAGAAATAGTAGTAGATTAGTTTATTTGACAGGGACAGTGCAATAAACATAGACAATTAATCAAAGACAATCAATCTGATGTGTTGCACATAGAGTGTATAGCTATTAGCTAATTTGCAACTCTTGTCCCTGGATGGGCTTTAGAAAAAAGAATCAAGATAAAAAATATACACAATAACCACATACATCAATTCAGAAAAATTATAAATACACAATTATAAATATTATAAATATTATAAATACACAAATATAACAGCCTGACTCACATTTAACATAAATATTATCCATCCATCCATCCATCTTCTACCGCTTTTCCGGAGGTCCGGGTCGCGGAGGCAGCAGTTCAAGCAGAGAAGCCCAGACTTCCCTCTCCCCAGCCACCTGCTCCAGCTCTTCAGAGGGGATACCAAGGCGTTCCCAGACTAGCTGGGAGACATAGTCTCTCCACCGAGTCCTGGGTCTGCCCCGGGGTCTCCTCCCAGTGGGACGTGCCTGAAACACCTCAAGTGGGAGGCGTCCAGGAGGCATCCTAATCAGATGCCCATACCACCTCAACTGACTCCTTTCAATGTGGAGGAGCAGCGGTTCTACTCTGAGCCTCTCCCGGATGACTGAGCTCCTCACCCTATCTCTGAGGGTGAGTCCAGCAATCCTACGGAGAAAGCTCATTTCAGCCGCTTGTATCCGCGATCTCGTTCTTTCGGTCATTACCCAAAGCTCGTGACCATAGGTGAGAGTAGGAACGTAGATTGACTGGTAAATCGACAGCTTTGCCTTAGAACTAAGCTCCCTCTTCACCACAACAGACCGGTACAACGTCCGCATCACTGCAGATGCTGCTCCAATCCGTCTGTCGATCTCTCGCTCCATTTTCCCCTCACTCGTGAACAAGACCCCAAGATACTTAAACTCCTCCACTTGGGGCAGGAGCCTGTCCCCAACCCGGAGAGGACAATCCACCTTTTTCCGGCTGAGGACCATGGACTCGGACTTGGAGGTGCTGATTCTCATCCCAGCCGCTTCACACTCAGCGGCAAACCGTCCCAGCAAGAGCTGTAGGTCATTGCTGGATGAAGCCAACAGGACAACATCATCTGCAAACAACAGAGATGAGATCCTGTGGTCACCAAGCATGACACCCTCCATTCCCTGGCTGCGCCTAGAAATCCTGTCCATAAAAATTATGAACAGGACCGGTGACAAAGGGCAGCCCTGGCGGAGTCCAACTCTCACTGGGAATGACTCCGACCGAGTGTTGGCAATGCGAACTAAACTCTCACAACGGTCGTACAGAGACCGAATAGCTCGTAACAACAAGCCCGATACCCCATACTCCCGAAGCACCCCCCACAAAAATCCACGAGGGACGCGGTCAAATGCCTTCTCCAAGTCCACAAAACACATGTAAACTGGTTGGGCAAACTCCCACGAACCCTCAAGAATTCTCGAGAGGGTAAAGAGCTGGTCCGATGTGCCACGGCCAGGACGAAAACCACATTGCTCCTCCTGAATCCGAGGTTCGACCAACGGCCGGACTCTCCTCTCCAGTACCTTGGCATAGACCTTCCCAGGGAGGCTGAGGAGTGTGATCCCTCTAAAGTTGGAGCACACCCTCCGGTCCCCTTTTTTGAAGAGAGGAACCACCACCCCGGTTTGCCATGCCAAAGGCACTGCCCCCGACCTCCAGGCAATGTTGCAGAGGCGTGTCAACCATGACAACCCAACAACATCCAGGGCCTTGAGGTACTCGGGGCGAATCTCGTCCACCCCCGGGGCCCGGCCACCAAGGAGAAAATAAATATTAAATATATTATATTATATTATTATTATATATTCATAAATATTATAAATATTATAAATACACATATATTATAAAATATTATAAATACACAAATATAACAGCCTGACTCACATTTAACACATATAACATAACTCACATTTGCCTATTTCAGGCCTTCCTCCCTCCGTCACTCACTATAAACAAACACATTTATTCCTTCCCTTCATTCACTCTCACTTTGCAGACAAATAATTCATACATGAGTACATTCTTGTTTATTTTTCAGCCAGTTTTTAACATTTTTAGTGAATGTTTTAAAGTCCGTTATTATTTTAATTTCATTTGGCATTGTGTTCCAGATGTGACTGCCCTTTATAGAGAAAGCTGTTTGTCCAAATGTGGTTCTGCGGTGGAATATTTTACAGTTATTGTTAACAGAACTCCTGGTGGCTCTGCTGCTGTCCTGTCTTTGGACGAAACCAGCAAGTGGCTCGGGTGCTGATTTATGGAAACATTTGAACGTTAATTTCAGAAGACAGAGGTCAATGAAGCTCTCAAAACTCAATAGGTTGTATTTTTTAAAACATTACAGTGATGCCACCTAATGGGCTTTTTGTCCAAGATTTTTAGGGTTTGATTATATAATGAACCTATATGTCTTATTGTGGAAGGGGCTGCTTGAGCCCAGACTGTCAAACAGTATGATATATGAGAAAAAACCATAGAATGCATATACAGTGCAGCTGCTTCGTAAGGTATGTAATATCTAATTAATTTAAAGCAGTTCAGATTTTTTTTTACTGTTTTTGAAATTTTCTTTATATGAAGATTAAATTTGAGTTGAGGATCTAGTACAATGCCAAGGTATTTGAATTCTGTAGCTAAACTGATGTCATGATCATGTATATTAACTTTAAAATGTTGCAGGTTACATTTTTTGATTGAAAAGCACATTGAGACTGTTTTCTGAAGGTTCAGCAATAGATGGTTCTTGAGGAGCCACTCTTGGACATCAACCATACTTGTAGACAGTACATCTGCAGCCTGTGCTGGAGTCTTGGCAGCTGTGTAAATAACTGCATCATCTGCATAAAGTTGGCATGTTGCAGCTGAGCAGTGTAACGGCAAGTCATTAATAAAAATGCTGAAAAGTAAAGGACCAAGAATGGACCCTTGTGGGATACCCATGCGGTTGTTTAAAAATGAGGATTTATCCTGGTGAACTTTTACACACTGTTCTCTATTCAGGAGATAAGATGCAAACCATTCTAATGTATTTGGGGAGAAGTTAAAAGATACCATTTTGGATAAAAGCAA
The DNA here is from genome assembly GCA_020510985.1 of Pholidichthys leucotaenia. NCBI lineage: Eukaryota > Metazoa > Chordata > Actinopteri > Cichliformes > Pholidichthyidae > Pholidichthys > Pholidichthys leucotaenia. The sequence continues at coordinate 175,554,537 of CM035849.1, read as the reverse complement.
ACTGTGGTTTACAGTATCGAAAGCCTTTTTGAGATCTAGAAAAACAGCTCCTACCACATTACCCCTGTCCAAGGACTGTTTGACGTTTTCAATAAGGCAACAATTTGCTGTTTCTGTTGAGTATCCTGGTCTAAAACCAAATTGATGTGGATGAAGAAGTTGACTGTCTTGTAAGTAGTCTATCAGCTGTGTAGCTACAACTTTTTCAAGAACCTTAGATAGGACTGGTAAGATAGAGATTGGGCGGTAATTGCATATATCGTCTTTACTGCCTGATTTATGAACTGGTATGACGACAGCTTTTTTCCAGCCAGATGGAAATGTACTAGACCTAATGGAGAGATTAATGAGATGAGTCAGTGGTTTGATTAATATTTTGCTGTGCATTTTGAGAAAGGAGGTGCTCATATTGTAGATATCATTAGTTTTTGAGTTTGACAGTGTTTTAACAATACCAGCAATTAACTTCTCATTTACCTCATCGATGTGAAAAGTATCTGTTGGAAGTATGGAATTTGTGTTGTTGAGCACATTTGGCAGCACAAAAATTTTTGTTAAGTCTTCCACAGAGCCCACAAAGTGTGAATTAAATTCATTTGCCAAAGTAGCCTTGTCACTGACGGTCTTGCCATTGATTCTAAGTTCCTTTACCCCCTTCTGATCGTTTTTTTTATTAGTTAAGTTATTTAAATGCCTCCATAGGGAACTGTTGTTACCCTTTGCATGATCTATCAGTTTATTGTAATAAGATATTTTTGATTTTCGCAGCTCATGTACCACTTTATTTCTTAAACAATGAAAATCATTCAAATATCAATCATTCAAATATCATTCAAATAAAATCATTCAAATATCAATGATCATAAGGGAAAAAAGAAATCATAAAACTGAGGTGACTACAGTGAATGTGCTTGTGCTACTTATCCAATTTTATTAAGAAATAATAACTTTTCAACAGTCTTATACTGTCTTTCCCAGTATATTCATCTCTGTCCTTATTGTCATGCAGGGCACAATAGTGCCTCAGCATAATGATGTGTTATTGTTGTATCCAAGCTCTTTGAAACACAATAGATGCTTCACCTTGCAAATAAAAATAAATTATAAGAATAACCCCACTGGGCCTTGAACCCCAGCTCTCCAGATGCAAGACAGATAGCTTACCCCTAGGTTACCACTTGGTGATAGCCAGATAAGGCTTTCTTGAAAACTTGAGCCTTTCCATCAAAACGGTTCATATCGACGAGGCCTCGTGAAACTTCATTTGCTCTACTAGGCCATGTAGTCGACAAAAAGTATACAGCATGGAGATTTGTACAAGGGCATTAGGAATAAGGGAGGACTGTTGAAAATTCCATTGTAAAAATTCTTCAGGAATATGGTGGATTGAAATCATTGCTCCTTTCTTAAATATTTTGGTTGAAATATGCCAAAAATATTACATATATCATACAAATATTATTTGTTACTCAAATACTAATTTATTTTGGTGAAGAAAACTACACTGCAAAAAATCAAAATCTCACCAAGTATATTTGTCTCATTTCTAGTCAAAATATCTCATTACACTTAATATAAGACACATTTACCTAAAGAGTAACTTTTCAGTGAGATATAAGAACTTATTTAAAGTTAATAGATCTTTTTTTGAGTCAATTTTGACTTGTTCCATTGGCAGATTGTTTCACTTGTTTCAAGCAAAAATATCTTGTTTTTATTTATTTTTTTTTTACTTGTTTTTAGAGGGGCATTTTTTCCAGTGTAAACTTAGATGTAAATGTGAAATACATATTTAAGTTGAAATTTTAGGCATTTATTTTGGTTTGTCCAACTCAAACAACTAATTACCTGATTTTTAGAGATTATATTTAATTACTGTGATATTTACAAAGCTGCTGAATGACCTTTTGCAGTGTGCCTGGAGGATGAAGAAAGAAGCATAATGCTGAAAAGAACACCATGCCTAAAGTGAAGCATGATATGGCTCGGTGATGCTCTGGATCCTGATTCACTCCCTTTGGCACTGGAAACCTGCAGCGTGTGGTGGGTAAGATGGCTTCAATCAGGTATCAGGAAATCCTGGAAGACAATGTCATACCATCTGTGAGGAAGCTGAAGCTTGTATCAGTGGACCTTCCAACAGGACAATGGTCTAAAGCATACCTCAACATCCACCAATTTTTGGTTTCAGGAGAAGTCCTGGGAGATAAGAGTGACCATCACAGTCACCTGACTTGAACCCCACTGAAAATCTCTGGTGGGATTTGAAAAAGGTGGCTGCAGAATCAGAATCAGATTTATTGCCATTGTTCATGTAGTACACAAACTAGGAATTTGTCTCGGTGCCATGCTGCAACATTAAAAACATGATGAGATAAAGAGATAAACTAAAAAACTAAAGGACTAAAAACATGCAATAAGTGTAGAATAATAAGTAATAATAAGCATGCACCATGCAAACCCAAGAATATTAGTGAATTGGAGGTCTTTGCCCATGAGGAATAGGCTAAGATTCCTCAGGAATGCTACCAGAAGCTGGTGTCTGGCTATGCATCACATTTGCAGCAGGTCATAACAGCAAAAGGGTGCTCTGCTAAGTTCTAAAGATGCTTGAAGGGGCTGAATAATTTTGAAACTGCAGTAGTCATTAAAAGTGGCATTTTATGTTGAATTTAGAGAAACCACTTGTAATATTAGTTGTGCTGAGCTATTTAAATTGTTTTTGTTTGATTTGTTTATTGCAGGCAACTGCTAGCTTGTACAATTTGCCAATAAACCTAATTTGCAGTTGGGGTTGAATGATTTTGATTGCAACTGTATGATTACAATAAATACAACAAACAATTTTTTGTGTATCCTGTTATCACAATGCTGCAGGTGCTGTCAACCACTATAATTGCCTAAAGAATATGGCACCTCCCTTTGCTATTAAAGTGTTAGTAATGTCCTATCCACCTTACTCCTGGGGGTGCCGCTGTAGGAACGATTATGGGCGGAGCTTCCAGTTTCGGCTGACCTAGTGTTAAGTCAGTCAGTAAGCGTGGAGTAGTGGGGCATTTAAAATAGTGTTTTTAAAAGTTTTTCAAATTCATTTTAATGCTTAGTCCACATACGTGTTTTGCACTTAAGTGGCAGCTAATTTCACTCACTTGAAGTTTTTGTATTTTTTCAGTGTTTTGGCGTAGTTCTGGTACTTGTTGCTGGTGTTCATGGTTGTGCCGTAGACTGTATAAATGGAGGCTTCTCACTGGCAATGCGTAGATCATGCATTGGAAACTAAAAAGGACTGTTGCTGTGATCGGTGGTACAGACACAGGACAGACACAACAGCACAGCAGGTATGGTTTCACCTGTATGAATGTTACAGATCTGACGTTTGTGTGTTATATATGTCACCAGAATGAAGGCTGCATGAAGTAAAATAATAAATAAAAAATAGTAACAGTTTGCTTTCTAAGGCTTAGCAATTTAAGAAAGATATCAAATAGTTTTTTTGGGGGGGGGGTTGTATTCATTGCACTGCCTTGGAACGATATGGACTAGCACCTTCAGCATGCATTAATTTTTGAATTATCACAAAATATAGATCAACAGAATTTTAAACAATTATCAGAAAAGGTCTGTACGTGTTAAATCAAATAGCAAGCATTCAGGGCATGACAGCAGCATGGGCATTTTAATTTCGGGGTAAAAAGAACAGCTGTAGCTGTCTGTTTTACCCCGACATTAAGACACTCAAGCGCAATGTTGTGGTTCTTTGTGGCTCTGACTAGATTCTACATCTGCTCTGAGGTAAATCTGATTATGTCCAACATCTTATAACAAAATGCATCCGACTTTATTGTGATGGAAACATTGATATATCAGAGCTTTTATTTGTTTACGGCGTTAGCATCTTAGTAGCAGCACTAATAAATGGAGCTACTGTCTGCAAGGCCACTTTTTAAGGTAATCTTCCGATCCCTAGATAGTCGTGGGAAGTGGTATGATTATATTACTGCTTCTGAGATGCAAAAAGCCATCTTGCCACATTTTTGATGCCGAAGTCATTGTTTTTTAACAAGGAAAAGTGTCCCGTTTCAGTGACAACCACGTTCTAAACTAGTACTGGAAGTTTCACCCATAATTCACGCAAGGCATCATGGGGGCTAGGAATGAGGTGAATAGTGTCAGGAGCCGAGCCGGCTTGGCTTTCCCCTGGCTCGGCCCTGATCTCTCTGTGGGTTTGGTTCTACTGTTTATGTGTATTTTTGTACTTATCCCCTTATCCATAGCCACTGCCTGATGATCTATTTTCTCCCACGCTGCTGACAGTCTGCCGGTCCAACCACGCTCCCTCGCTCTCCTTTTCCATCAGCTGTTTCCAGCCCCGGTAATCATCTCTCACGTGCCTCGCCCAGGTGTTTCCAATTTGTCCTGTGGCCACAGTACACAGTGGTCAGCCTGTGTTCGCTTCTGCATCAGCCTTCTTGTGTATCACCATCTCACCAGCTGCAGAGGCGTCTGCAGCGGACTGGGAGCCTGAGCTGGACCTCTTGGAGGCCGGGCCCGAGAGTTCATCACCAGGATCGATGGATTCCTGGACTGCGGTGGAGCTCGAGCTCAGGCAAGTGTTCTCTCTTGTTTTTCTTATGGCAGTGTTAGAGAGATCTTGTCTGGCTCTAGGTGAGGAGAGTCAGGAGCAGTGCACAGCTGCGTCTGAACTTCCCGCGCCGGGCTCCGCCGCTGCCGGCAACCCTAACGACCCTGTCTCTTCTCCCGCTCCTGAGCCATTTTCTAGGGTCGCCAGAGAGGAACAACCATCTCCAGGGATCATCGTGGAGCCGGTCTAACCGCCCAATGACGTCGTGGGTCCAGTTCCCCTGAGGTCTGAGGTCGTTGCGTGGTCTCCTCCGCAGGCCGTGTCACCGTGGGTGCAGCGGGCTGGCTTGGGACCCTCATGGGGGCTGCGCCCCAGGATTAGCCCAGTGTGGGTGCTGCGCTCCTGCCCAGACCCATCATGGACACCACGCTCCAGGTCGGAGGTCATTGCAGGTGCTGCAGAGCCTCAGCCGGAGGTCACCACAGGTGCTACAGAGCCTCAGCTGGAGGTCACCGCGGTTGCAGCGGAGCCGACCCAGTCAGGATAAACCGCAGGTGCAGCAGAGCCGGCCTGGTCGGGGTCCCCTTTTCCCTGCCCGACACTGTGGAGGTCCCCTCTCCCGGGTCCAGTTACCCACCAGTGAGCCTTCCGGTGGGCAGGCCACCCCCTGCTTCACCCCTTCAGTCCTGGTGGCTGAATAGCACTGGCTGGCCACCCGAAGAATTGACTCCCCGGGTCACGTGGCTCACGTTTTCCGGCAGGTCACCAGACTCGGTCCACCGGACCTTTTGTTGGGCCTGGGACTCTGGGCGGCCTCCTGAGCTCCAACGCCCATGGACTTGGGGGGGTTAACTGTGGGCCCTGGGCGGGGTATTGTGTTCCCTCCTTCCTGTTCCCCCTACCTCCCACCCAGGTTCGTGTTATTTGTGGTTGTTGCTCCTGTCTTCTTGATATTACCTTGGATGTCTGGGAATCCACCCCTTAAAGGGGGGGGGGGGGCTGTCAGGAGCCGAGCTGGCTTGGCTTTCCCCCGGCTCAGCCCTGATCTCTCTGTGGGTTTGGTTCTACTGTTTATGTGTATTTTTGTACTTATCCCCTTATCCATGGCCACTGCCTGACTGGCAGCTGCTAGACAGCCTCTGTGATCTATTTTCTCCCACGCTGCTGACAGTCTGCCGGTCCAACCATGCTCCCTCGCTCTCCTTTTCCATCAGCCGTTTCCAGCCCCGGTAATCATCTCTCCCGTGCCTCGCCCAGGTGTTTCCAATTTGTCCTGTGGCCACAGTACACAGTATTCAGCCTGCTGTTCGCTTCTGCATCAGCCTTCTTGTGTACATAGTAACCTACTTCCATCCATCTTTTTTCCGCTTAATCCTTTTTTGGGTCGTGGGGGCGCTGGAGCCTATCCCAGCATCTTTGAGTGAGAGGCAGGGCACACCCTGGACAGATCGCCATTCCATCGCAGGGCCAACACAGAGAGACAGACAACCATTCACTCTCACAGTCATATCTAAGGACAATTTAGAATCCCCAGTTTGATGCCAATTAACCTAACTTGCATGTTTTTGGCATGTGGGAGGAAACCAGAGAAATCCCAGAGTAAACCCACGCAGACACGGGGAGAGCATGCAAACTCCACACAGATCACTGTTGGTCGGGGGCTGGGATCGAACCCAGGATCCCCCGCCCAAGGGTGAGTTGCTGTGCTGTCGCAGTGCTAACCACTCCACCATCGCGCTACTTGTTTGTCTTTATTTGTGAACAGTGTATGTCAATAAATGTGTGTGTGATAAACCGCTGCATTTAAATCCTTCCTTCTCCTCCTCCGTGCACTGTGGAAAAGCGCACAGAGAGTTTATGACAGATAGGGTATCATATATCTATGTTACTGGCCACTGGAGCATCGACTGGAGTCTCCTCATCCAACTGCTCTGATGTAAAGGTTATGATGATTATTTAGGATCCGTAAAAATTATGAAAATATGTTTTCATCAATATATGTTTAATATATTAAATTAAATTAAATATATTAAATATACAATTTTGAAACCATGTTTATTTTATTTGCTAATAAACCAGAACGAATAACCAGAACCTATAATCTTGTAACTGGTCTCTCAGATCATAACATGGCTCTTGCTGTCAGAAAACTTACTAAAAAGCAACTACAGTATTTTGGGGGAGTTGATATTGACAAATTAAATTTTATTATTCCCAAATCAAAAAATGAGGAGTTTGAACTCATGGTTAGAGAATCAAAATTGGGAGCAGCTCATGTCAATATATGAAGTAGATGATTGTTGTAATTTTATAACTGCAACAATTACAAAGTCTATAGAAAAATTTACAAAGCAAATTAAAAGTAGACAACAGAAGATTAACCTACCATGGTTAAATAATGAAATAAGAAAACTTATGAAGAGGCGAGACTCTGCATTGAAAACATCATTAACCTCTAAACTACAAAATGATCACCTTGTGTACAAAAGTTTAAGAAATAAAGTGGTACAAGAGCTGCGAAAATCAAAAGTATCTTATTACAATAAACTGATAAATCATGCAAAGGGTAACAACAGTTCCCTATGGAGGCATTTAAATAACTTAACTAATAAAAAAAATGTTCAGAAGGGGGTAAAGGAACTTAGAATCAATGGCAAGACCATCAGTGACAAGGCTACATTGGCAAATGAATTTAATTCATATTTTGTGGACTCTGTGGAAGAATTAACAAAAAACTTTGTGCTGCCAAATGTGCTCAACAACACAAAATCAATACTTTCTACAGATTCCTTTCACATCGATGAGGTAAATGAGGAGTTAATTGCTGGTATTGTTAAAACACTGTCAAACTCAAAAACTAATGACATCTACAATATGAGCACTTCCTTTGGGCTGCACGGTGGCGCAGTGGTTAGCACTGCGGCAGCACAGTTTACCCTTGGCCGGGGGATTGTGGGGATCGTAGGATCGTGGGTTCGATCCCAGCCCCTGACCAACAGTGATCTGTGTGGAGTTTGCATGTTCTCCCCGTGTTGCGTGGGTTTACGCCGGGATTTCTCCGGTTTCCTCCCACATGCCAAAAACATGCATGTTAGGTTAATTGGCTGTTCTAAATTGTCCCTAGATATCTGTTTCCTATAGGCCCTTAGAATAGAGGGTTAGTATTAATGAAAGTGCTTTGAGTGGTCTTTGTGACTAGAAAAGCGCTATATAAGTGCAGGTTAGTTAGTTAGTTTCTCAAAACGCACAGCAAAATATTAATCAAACCACTGACTCGTCTCATTAATCTCTCCATTAGGTTTAGTACATTTCCATCTGGTTGGAAAAAAGCTGTCGTCATACCAGTTCATAAATCAGGCAGTAAAGACGATATATGCAATTACCGCCCAATCTCTATTTTACCAGTCCTGTCTAAGGTTCTTGAAAAAGTTGTAGCTACACAGCTGATAGACTATTTACAAGACAGTCAACTTCTTCATCCACATCAATTTGGTTTTAGACCAGGATACTCAACAGAAACAGCAAATTGTTGCCTTATTGAAAATGTCAAACAGTCCTTGGACAGGGGTAATGTGGTAGGGGCTGTTTTTCTAGATCTCAAAAAGGCTTTCGATACTGTAAACCACAGTTTGCTTTTATCCAAAATGGTATCTTTTAACTTCTCTCCAGATACATTAGAATGGTTTGCATCTTATCTCCAGAATAGAGAACAGTGTGTAAAAGTTCACCAGGATAAATCCTCATTTTTAAACAACCGTATGGGTATCCCACAAGGGTCCATTCTTGGTCCTTTACTTTTCAGCATTTTTATTAATGACTTGCCGCTACACTGCTCAGCTGCAACATGTCAGCTTTATGCAGATGATGCAGTTATTTACACAGCTGCCAAGACTCCAGCACAGGCTGCAGATGTACTGTCTACAAGTATGGTTGATGTCCAAGAGTGGCTCTTCCAGAACTATCTATTGCTGAACCTTCAGAAAACAGTTTCAATGTGCTTTTCAATCAAAAAGTGTAACCTGCAACGTTTTAAAGTTAATATACATGATCAAGACATCAGTTTAGTTACAGAATTCAAATACCTTGGCATTGTACTAGATCCTCAATTCAAATTTAGTCTTCATATAAAGAAAATTTCAAAAACAGTAAAAAAAAATCTGAACTGCTTTAAATTAATTAGATATTACATACCATACGAAGCAGCTGTACTGTATATGCATTCTATGGGTTTTTCTCATATATCATACTGTTTGACAGTCTGGGCTCAAGCAGCCTCTTCCACAATAAGACATATAGGTTCATTATATAATCAAACTCTAAAAATCTTGGACAAAAAGCCCATTAGGTGGCATCACTGTTATATTTTTAAAAAAATACAATCTATTGAGTTTTGAGAGTTTCACTGACCTCTGTTTTCTGAAATTAATTTTCAAATGTTTCCATAAATCAGCGCCTGAGCCACTTGCTGGTTTCATCCAAAGACAGGACAGCAGCAGAGCCACCAGGAGTTCTGTTAACAATAACTGTAAAATATTCCACCGCAGAACCACATTTGGACAAACAGCTTTCTCTATAAAGGGCAGTCACATCTGGAACACAATGCCAAATGAAATTAAAATAATAACGGACTTTAAAACATTCACTAAAAAGGTTAAAAACTGGCTGAAAAATAAACAAGAATGTACCCATGTATGAAATGATTGTCTGCAGGGTGAGAGTGAATGAAGGGAAGGAATGAATGTGTTTGTTTATAGTGAGTGACGAAGGGAGGGAGGCCTGAAATAGGCAAATGTGAGTCAGGTTTTTATATTGTGTATTTATAATATTTATAATATTTATAATTGTGTATTTATAATGTATTTATAATCTTTTTTTGCATTGATGTATGTGGTTATTGTTTATTCTGTTTTCATTTTTTCTTTCCTGATCCTTTTTTCTTTTTACTTGTTTCTCCTTTCTAAAGCCCATCCAGGGACAAGAGTTGCAACTTAGCTAATAGCTATACACTCTTTGTGCAACACATCAGATTGATTGTCATTTGATTAATTGTCTATGTTTATTGCACTGTCCCTGTCAAATAAACAAATAATCAATTAATGTATGAATTCCTTTACTACCTTATATAAGATATAATTAATCTAAAAAGTGTTTATTGCTTTTATAATTTTACAAATGTATTAAATGTTGCAGTTTTCTTCTTCCAGGTCTGTCAGAAATGCAAACTAAATGTGCCAAAGTTGTCCCCCAGGCCTTCAATATGGCTGTGGAGATTAGAATGAAAATTTATTAGAAGAAGGGTCTTTGAAGAGCTCCAATTTTCACCTGAAAGAAGAGAAACATCAGGTTTATAAAGGTCTGCTTCATCTGTCCCCCAATGTCACTAGGGCTGAATAAACAAGAGTTCCCATTTAAATCAGCTAAGTCAATTGTTAAATTCAACACATAAAGGAGTAAACCTTGTCAGACAATGAATTTGAATAATTTCTTTTGGACCCAAGTAGAAATATTTGTGAGCGTGAGAGACTGGCTTTATCAGGCTGAACATTTCAAAAATATTCCATTGTCAACTTTTCACACCAGGCTACTGTTTTTAATAGTCAATCAAGCCCTGAGATAAACCAAGAAAGACTGAACTTCGAACCAAACACTCACATTTATGATAGAGCAGATTATTTTGTCCACCAACATTTATATCTGACTGAGAATGTTTTGATTTTTATTCTTCTGGAGCTGGTTTGCTTATATTAACCATATCTCCTTGCAAGCTATTTTTACAGCTACACTGTTTTCTTCCTGCCTCTGCTGCTTTGTGTTTTCTGCCGCACTGTGGCTGGCTGACATGGAAGAATGAATGGTCTGAGAGAAATTACCTTGGATTGGCTCCATGCAAGGTAGAACCACTCTGAAAGCAGGTTTTGGGTGCTGTGAATAGAGTGTACCCAAAGTTTGTTTCACACTATAGATATTATCTTTGCTCAAGCAGTGAAAATTACATTGTGTTGTGACACAGTTTTATATTTTCTGCTGAAAGCCAAATGAGTGTAGGTGACAGATGATTTTTTTTTAATCATTTCTATGCAGCCCTCATGCTTTTTGCAGAGTTTTGTATCTGCCATCATCCTGTGTTCCAATTCACTGTAAATCTGCACAAAGGCTTCTAAATTATGCTAAATTCCTGCTCAGTACCTCGTCCACCTTCTCTTCTTTATTTATTGCCAGCTTAAATAAATTGGGTGTGCTCTGACAACAGAGTCTTTCAGTAGGACCAAGTGAGGTGATGCAAGTGTTTCTAGGTGACAGGAACTTGAGAGTGTGCTCCCTTTTTGTCACACTTTGGGCCCATACATGTCAGCATTACTAAATAGAGCTATTTCAGCTCAGCATTGTACTGTAGCGTGATTGCACTATTTTTTTTAAAGATAGATAGATAGATGTACTTTATTGATCCCAAAGTGGGAAATTACAGTGTAACAGCAGCATGACAGGGTTTGATCTTTGAGACATGGAAGGTGGGGTGTATCCGCATCGCCAGCGGGAGCTTTAAGCGGACCCTGACGTCGTTGATGATCCTACAGACGGGAAATGGGCCCAGGAAATGAGGAGAAAGCTTCCTGTACTCCGTCCTCAACAGAAACAGAAACCAAAACAACAGAAACACACAGCATAAAAGAAAAAAAGGAATTTCCCATGGGAAATAAAACTGTCTAGACAACATATACATTGCAGATGAATAGATGATGACCCGCATAGATACATGAATCGCACTCGCTGTACAATGCGGGACTATCAGGCACATGGTGAAATGTGAGGTAACAAATAGACTCTAAGGTGCAGTATGGCAGCATAGTTATGACCAAGATTCAACATTAGAGTTGAGTTATTGTACAGTGAAATGGCTTGTGGCAGGAAAGATTTCCTGTACCTGGCCATTCGGCAGTGAAGCTGTAGCAGTCTGCTGGAGAAAGTGCTCCGCTGCCTGTCCAGTGTGTGGTGGAGGGGGTGATCAGGATTTTCCATGATGGATCGCAGTTTGTTCAGTGTCCTCCTCTCCACCACAGTCTTAAAGGTCTCTGGCCTGAGACCAATTACAGAGCCAGCCTTCTTGATAATCTTGTCAAGTCTGTTGGTGTCGCTAGCTCTGATACTGCTACCCCAACAGACAGCGGCAAAGAAGATGGCGCTGGTAACAATGGCCTGGTAGAAAAGCTCAAGCATCTTGTTGCTGTTATGATTGGTATTTATTGACAGCTCACGTGCAGGGAGTGACAACAGAGAAAGCACACTATGACACAGAGAAGCAAATTTGATTTGAATTTTATTAATGCAAGAAGAATGCTCCGCAAGAGAAAAACGCCATTCGCCAGGGGCACACTCAGCCTGAGGAGAGAGACGAGAGCAGTAGATTAGGAGGGAGACTCAGATAAAAGAAAATAGGACTACACTCACGTGGGAGTATAAGAGAGCCTGGCAGAAGAACCCAGCACTTACGGCAAATCAGATGGTGATGCTGGAAGGCAGGAGTGGAGCTGGGTGAGGTGTCTGGCCGGGTGATGATGGTCACTGACGTGGTGATGGTGAAGAGGCAGGTGAGCACACAACTACCCTGGAGATGCACCACGAAGGAGGTATCAGCCTGTGCAGAGGTAAGCAAATGATTAGAAGGTTTTTCAAGTTTAGATGAAAATAGAATTTACTGCTGAAACAGGTAGTATACCCAACGAGCCAGCACCGACGTGTTGAAGAGAAGGTCTATTTAAGCGCTGGCGAGTCAGAAGTGACAGGTGCGTCTCATCACGCAGGTGGAGATGATTGCCCGCAGAGTAGGTGAAAGTTGAACCGAACAGACGGGAGAGAGTGCGCTCACCAGATCATGACAGTGCCTCCCCCTCGAGGATCACCTCCTGGCGGTCCACTGAGCTTGATGAGATGAGCCTTGTGGAAGACCCGGACCATCCCCTTGTTGTGAAAGTAGGAACCAGGAATCCACAACCTTTCTTCTGGTCCGTAGCCCTTCCAGTGGAGGAGATATTGAAGCCCCCGGCCCCGAAGGCGAACATCCAGAATCCTTTGGACCGTGTAGGTGGTTTGGCCATTGATGATCTGAGGGGGAGGAGGCGGCTTCAGGGGAGGGCAGAGAGGGCTGGCAGAGAGGGGTTTGATCTTTGAGACATGGAAAGTGGGGTGTATCTGCATCGCCGGCGGGAGCTTTAAGCGGACCCTGACGTTGTTGATGATCCTAGAGATGAGAAATGGGCCCAGGAAATGAGGAGAAAGCTTCCTGTCCTTCATCCTCAATGGCACCTGGTCCACTGACAACCACACCTGCTGCCTGATGGAATACTTTGGAGCTGGAGTCCGCCTACAGTCAAGCATGCTGGCGATTGAGTTCGGCTGACCGGGCAAGGGCAGCATGAGTGGCTTTCCATAGCTGGCGACAGCGGCGTGCATGGTTCCCCACCGCTGGAACTGCCACTTCCCTTTCCGCCATTGGTAACAAGGGGGTGTACCTCATGGATGCCTTGAATAGGGTCAACCCAGTGGCTGTTGAGATTGCAGAATTGTGGGAGTACTCCACCCAGGTCAGATGAGTACTCCATGAGCTTGGGTTGCAGACTGCCACACACCTAAGGGTAGCCTCCAAGGATTGGTTGGCGAGCTCAGCCTGCCCGTTGCTCTGTGGATGGTACCCAGATGTGAGGCTAATGGTGGTGCCTAGGGAGCAGCAGAAGGCTTTCCAGATTTGGGAGGTGAATTGAGGACCCCGGTCAGACACAATGTCCATAGGAATACCGTGTAAGCGGATGACATTGTTGGTGAGGAGGTTCACCAATTCAAAAGCAGAAGGTAGTTTGGGAAGAGGCACCAGGTGGATCGCCTTGGAGAAGTGATCCATGCAGGTGAGGATAACGGTGTTACCTTGAGAAGGAGGAAGTCCGGTAATAAAGTCTAGGGCAATGTGGGACCAGGGTCGGTGAAGGATGGGGAGTGGGTGGAGAAGGCCAGAAGGGGGCGAGGAGTCCAATTCGTTGTGGCAGCAGACTTGACAGGTGCTGACATAATCCCAGACGTCCATCCACAGAGTGGGCCACCCTCACACCCGACAAATGAGATTGATAGTCTGAGTGATCCCAGGATGACATGCAAAGAAGCTGGTGTGGCCCCACTTGATGATGTCGCTGCGGAGAACGGCCGGAACAAACAGTCAACCATCAGGGCCCGTTTCTGCTATGGGTTCTGTGGATAGAGCCTGCCGGACCCTCCGCTCAATGTCCCACGTGATGCTTCGAGGAAGCAGGAGGGTGGGACAATGGGTTGAGGGAGGGAGGGAGGGAGGGGTGGGAGAGTCGGGGCAGAACTGGCGGGAGAGAGCGTCTGGTTTAACATTGCGGGAGCCAGGCCTGTAGGTGATGGTAAGATTAAATCTAGCAAAGAATAAGGCCCGGCGGGCCTGCCTGGCGTTCAGCCTGTGGGCCGACCGAAGATATTCTAAATTTTTATGGTTGGTCCACACAATTACACAATTACGGGCTGGGCCGCTCCCTCCAACCAGTGTCTCCACTCCTCAAGGGCCAACTTAATGGCCAACAGTTCTCAGTCTCCTACGTTGTAGTTCCTCTCGGCAGGCGTGAGCCGGCGGGAAAAATACATGCAAGGATGGAGTTTCTGATCTGAGGCTCAATGCTGCAATAGAACAGTGCCCACCCCTGAGTCAGAAGCATCCACCTCTAAAATAAACTGGAGCTGGGCGTTGACCTGTGCCAAGATAGGAGCATTAGAGAACAAACCCTTCAATCTGTGAAAGGCCTGTTCAGCTACCTCGGACCAACTAAAGGGCACTTTTACCGAGGTCAGCTGGAGTCAGAGGCTGTGCTACCCCACCATAGTTTCTAATGAAACAGTGATAAAAATTTGCAAACCCCAAGAAATGTTGAAGCTCTTTGCAGGAGTGGGGTGTAGGCCAATTTAGCACAGCCTCCACCTTGGCCAGGTTGGCCCTCAGCTTTCCCTCAGCCACGATAAAGCCCAGGAAAGAAGTAGAGTGGGTGGAAAACTTACACTTCTCTGCTTTAATGTAAAGCTGATTCTCCGGGAGCCATTGTAAAATGGTCCTGATGTGGACTGTGTGTTCCTCTGGCGTGTGTGAAAAAAATCAAAATGTCATCAAGATAAACGAAAACAAATTGATTGACCATGTCACAAAGGACATCATTGATCATACGTTGGAAGACGGCGGGGGCATTGGTGAGCCCAAATGGCATCACCAGATATTCGAATTGCTCCAAGTGTGTTTTAAAGGCCGTCTTCCATTCGTCCCCTTCACGAATGTGAACCAGATGATACACGTTCCACAAGTCCAATTTGGTAGATAACTGCACATGAGCTCAAATGCGGAGTTTGTCAGGGGCAGAGGATATTTGTCCTTAACTGTTAAAGCATTGAGTTCACGATAATCAATGCACGGGCATAGGAAAGCATCCTTCTTCCCGACAAAAAAGAACCCTGCCCCAAGGGGAGCCGATGAAGGCCGAATAAGGCCAGCGTTCAGAGAATCTTTAATATAGCTCTCCATCACCTCCCTCTCCGGCCCAGAAATATTGTAGAGCCGGCTGGACAGCAGCCGCGCACCCGTGAGAAGGTCTATAGCACAATCATAGGAGTGATGGGGAGGTAAAGAAAGTGCTCTAGATTTGCTAAAGACCTCTCCAAGATCATGATA
Organism: Pholidichthys leucotaenia; assembly: GCA_020510985.1. Classification (NCBI taxonomy): domain Eukaryota; kingdom Metazoa; phylum Chordata; class Actinopteri; order Cichliformes; family Pholidichthyidae; genus Pholidichthys; species Pholidichthys leucotaenia. Next base: position 175,539,238 of record CM035849.1, on the reverse strand, counting down.
GACCTCGGGCACTAGGCTGAGGTCCAGCGGCTCCACCGGAGGGGAAGAGATGGACAGCGTAGGTGAACACTCGGCCGAGCTGAGACGAGATGCCAAACAATACGGGCTCCAGGAAGAGATGGAATTATCTGCCCAATTAATAATAGGGTTATGTTTCCGGAGCCACGGGTAACCGAGAACCACCGGGTGACCGGATTTAGAGAGAAAATAAAACAAAATAGTCTCCCGGTGGTTGCGGGAAAGAAGGGCAAACACTGACTCCATTTTCTTAGTGATGGTGGCCACTTTTTCACCTGACAGTGTAGTTACATTTAGGAACATGGGCAGTTTGATCGTGGGGATGCCTACATATCGCACGAAACGCACAGAAATGAAATTCTGCTCCGCCCCCGAATCAATTAAAGCCTTAGCCCTCCTCTCGATCCCCGGCAACTGAATGAGGGCCGAAATGAAGAAGTTACCGGGGGGATGATTGGATTTCCCGCCCGTCAGACCCCCTATGGCTGCTGATGGGCCACATCTTATGGGCTTCAGATGGCACTCCTGCAGTGCGTGCTTGAGAGAGCCACAATACATGCAGGCACTGATTCTCCTTCGCTTCTGGTACTCTTCCAGAGTCGGACAAACCCGGACGAACTTCATAGGCTCAGAGAAGGAATTTGCTTCAGCTGTTTCATAAGCTGAAGGGGATGCGCGCACACTGGGCAGGTAGGAGGAGGCTTTGCACGCCTTCACACACTCGCGGTGTTGGTTGTCAAGACTGACAGCCTGATCAATTAAACTGTACAAGGAGGAGGGGACTGCATAAACCGCTAGGTCGTCTCGGAGGTGTTCATTTAAACCCCGGAGGAAGACGCTTCGTAACGAAACGTCATTCCATCCTGAGTCCGCCGCGACGACCCAGAACTCCATGGAGTAGTTGGCAGCAGGCCGGCTACCCTGACGGAGTGACATTAAGCAGCTCATGATGTTCCCCTCACTTTCTGTACGGTCAAACATGCGAGTGAATTCGTCCACAAATCTCTCAAATGAATAAATGGGACCCTCCGGGCTGTCGGGAATGGTTTGGGCCCAACTGAGGGACCTATCCTGCAGCAGGAGGGCCATAAAAGGAATTTTTGTTGTGTCATCCAGGTACCCCCCCCCCCCCCAGACCTGGCCCAAATACAGCCGAACATAGCACAAAAACCCCCTACATTTCCCCACCTCCCCTGCGTATGGGGGAACGGGAACGTACGGGAACGGAGGTGTTCAGCGCACGGTGGAAGAAACTGGGGCAACAAGCAGAGGGATGGAAACAGGCTGAGACAAATGGCCCAAAAGTTCAGCGACCGTGCCCAGCTGCTGTGTATTGGTTTGCAGCAGTTGAGTAAGCACGGCCACCTGCCTCTCTGTAGCATCTAAACAGTCTAAAGCGGAGTGTTCTGCTAATGCCACTCCTGCTGAGCTTGCACCGTGGCTGGCTCGTTCTGTCATGATTGGTATTTATTGACAGCTCACGTACAGGGAGTGACAACAGAGAAAGCACACTATGATGCAGAGAAGCAAATTTGATTTGAATTTTATTAATGCAAGAACACTCTGCAAGAGAAAAACGCCACTTGCCAGGGGAACACTCAGCCTGAGGAGAGAGACGAGAGCAGTAGATTAGGAGGGAGACTTAGATAAGGGAAAATAGGATGACACTCACGTGGGAGTATAAGAGAGCCCGGCAGAAGAACCCAGCACTTATGGCAAACCAGATGGTGATGCTGGAAGGCAGGAGTGGAGTTGGGTGAGGTGTCTGGCTAGGTGATGATGGTCGCTGACGTGGTGATGGTGAAGCGGCAGGTGAGCGCACAACTACCCTGGAGACGCACCACAAAGGAGGTAGCAACTTGTGGAGAGGTAAGCAAATTATTAGAAGGTTTTTCAAGTTTAGAGGAAAATAGAACTTACTGCTGAAGCAGGTGGTCTGCCCAACGGGCCAGCACCAAGGTGCTGAAGAGAAGGTCTATTTAAGCGTTGGCGAGTCAGAGGTGACAGGTGCGTCTCCTCACGCCGGTGGAGATGATTGCCCGGATGGGCAGCACTGCGGCAGCACAGTAACTCACCCTTGGCCGGGGGATCCTGGGTTCGATCCCAGACCCTGACCAACAGTGATCTGTGTGGAGTTTGCATGTTCTCCCCGTGTCTGCGTGGGTTTACTCCGGGATTTCTCCGGTTTCCTCCCACATGCCAAAAACATGCAAGTTAGGTTAATTGGCATCAAAAACTGGGGATTCTAAATTGTCCTTAGGTATGACTGTGAGAGTGAATGGTTGTCTGTCTCTCTGTGTTGGCCCTGCGATGGACTGGCGATCTGTCCAGGGTGTACCCTGCCTCTCGCCCAAAGATGCTGGGATAGGCTCCAGCCACCACCCCCCCACCCCCGCGATCCGAAAAGGATTAAGCGGAAGAAAATGAATGAATGAGTGTGTGTGTGTGTGTGTGTGTGTGTGTGTGTGTGTGTGTGTGTGTGTGTGTGATTGAGAGAGAGAGAGAGAGAGTGAGTGAGTTTGAGTTTTAAAAAATGCCTTTATTGCACAATTCAAGAAAATGTAAGAGCACCAATATCATTCCACCAAGTGTCTCACATTGGAAAAGTGCAAACATAAGTCATCCCCCTCCCCCACACAACACAAAGTATTCCTTGCAGTCCACCTATTCCACATTGCCAGTGGCAGTAGTCCGAGACGTCGTTGTAGTCCGTGGAAAGAGGAGCCACAAGCCTCCAGTTCTTAAGCAAGGCCAAGTCCCCTTCCTCCGGCAGCAGAGATAGCGCTGTGCGGCCGCAGCCAGTTCCGTTGTACGTCCCAGAGACATTTTTCTCATCTCAGATGGATTGTAGTCCTTAGACCATGCGGGATTTTCAAGCAAGTCATCTTTGCAGCAGGCTCGTCCAGATTGTAGAAAGAAAACGTTGGGGCATCCATGCCCTGCAGGCGAGTCAAGATCCAGTTCCGTGACAGTCAATTACAGTCGATTAGAAACGTCATATAAAAGTCTGATCGAACAATATCCCAAAAATGTGTTAAAACAGGCAGAGGAACGACCGCCATTTATTCCTTCTGTCGGGCGCGCTTGACCCCTGTTCCCCCTGCTGCTTTACGCAGGGCTGTCAGGTGTTTCTTGAAGCGAAAACGTTTCCTTTCATCCAGGAGGTCAAGACCAACCTGCCTTCTTAGCAAATTAACAGACTTAATGAATTTATCAGTGTCACTGAAGTAATCAGTGACTTTAATGGCCTTGTTATAGGTTTCATCCAGAAAAGCATTTATTTCTTCCAGTGAATACAAACTCGTGTTTGTACTGCATTTTGCCTCAATAGACTTAGTATTAGACACAGTGTCGGGATCAGATTCCATTTCCTCGTCAGCACGACTCAGCTGACTGTTTGGCTCATCTGGGCCAGTGGATTCATCATGGGCGACATTTTCCTGGACGCCACCCACAGCAGCTGACTGTCGCTGTTCCGTCCCCTGCTGTGAAACGGTAGCAGCCTCCGGAAGCACAGCCGCTGATGTCACACAGCAAGATTGTGACGCACCATCAGTGACAGTTTGGGTGCCATCACCAGCGACACTCCCGGCCGTAAGCTGGGCTGCAGGCGCCACAGCTGGGCTGTCCACAGACACAGCGGCAGGCTCCGGAGCAGGACCGGCGGAAGGCCCCGCAACGTCGTCCGTAGTAGCGGCGGGAGTGGAGGCCGCGCTGGCAGCCTCAGCTGCAGCGGAAGGCCCCACCACGCCGTCCATAGCAGCAGCGTGAGCGGAGGGCGCACTGCTGGCACCAGCCGCGGCTCCATCAGAGCTCCCCGCCCGCTGCTTGTGCGGACAAGCGAACCATTTATGGCCCACGTCTCCACAGTCAAAACACTTCATCTGTCCTGAGCTCGCATACACCATATAGGAGCCATCCCCGTGTTTGAGCCGGAAGGACACTTCCAGAGTCACAGTTGGCGAGTCCAAAAACATGAACACCTGTCGCCTGAGTGATTTCACATGTTTTAACTTGGTCTCCTTGCACCCCAAAGTCAGAGTTCTAAACGAGCCCGCAAACTTCCCAAATCTGCGGAGCTCCGCCGCCAACTGCTCGTCAGTGATGAAAGGTGGAACACCTGAGACGGTGATACGCGTTGATGGGACAGATAAGGGGGATACCTGTACCTACGTTTCCCCGATAACAACACCGCTTGCAACCAGTGTGTGGACATCCTCTTCAGCAGCCAGAAACGCATCTACAGCTCCATTCATTCGGGACGCAAAGCAGATCGCATCATGGCCCACCTGCTCGGCCACAGCCAGAAGCACCTCCTCCACAGTAACAGTGCTGTCCGGGGGAACGATCCGCACCCCCTGGTGGATAGACGGAGTTAGCTTTTCCAAGGTCGCTGAGTGAGTGAGTGTGTGTGTGTGTGTGTGTGTGTGTGTGTGTGTGTGTGTGTGTGTGTGTGTGTGTGTGTGTGTGTGTGTGTGTGTGTGTGTGTGTGTGTGTGTGTGTGTGTGTATCTTCTCCAAGGTCCTGGGTTTAGCTCACCATCTGGGATCTGGAATCCTGGGCTAGTCCCTGAACTCATCCCACGCAAACAAAGAACCTGACAATCCTGGATTTAGCTCGCCATCTAGGATAATCTGGGATCTTGGACTGGTCCTTGAACTCGTCCCACTAAAAAAAACTGACCTAAAGACAAGGTCACATATGTCTATCACTCAATATTTAATAAAGAATTGTTAAACGTTTTACTGTCAATCAAATGTATAAAACATTGCATTAAACCTTATAATTCAAGATAGCATTCAATTCAGTTGTACAACAATATTCAAGTGTTCAAGTTTCAGTGTTCTCACACAGGAACTGTAAACATTCAGGAACTCTCAAACAGATGTAACTATTTAAGCACCAGTGTCTCAGCGGTACTGCTTATAATTACTGTATGTCATGGTAAGTAACCAATTACATGCATACCATCTGATAACCAAATAGTATGAAATGCATTAATATTTAATATATATTATTACAACAAAATATCATTAAGTGCAATTAAGCGTAACAAAATAACATTAAATCTCCATATAACGTGAGTTTTGATAGGGGATATTAAATTACTGATGTGCTTAATACTCCTCGTGCACTATAGACCTACTAGCACAATAAAGAGGCTGCACCAAAAATCACCTCTCTATCACCACTCACCCACAATGAGAAAGGAACACATCTCTTCACAACTGGCATTATAAAACATACTAAATTATTCCCTTCTTTCATTTTGGCAACATAGAATGCAACATCACATCATTTTCTCATTCAAATTGGCATTAGAATAATAAAATTCCCACATTCACCCAGTATGTTACATGCCACACTATAGACAATAAAACACTGGACTTATTCTATGCAAATACTAAGGAGGCATACACCTCATCACCACTCCCCCCACTCGGAAGATCGGATCACAACTTGGTTCATCTTCTGCCGGTGTACAAACCCTTAGTACACAGACAACCTCCGGTCATGCGCACGGTGAAGTTATGGTCTGAGGAGGCCATGGACGCGCTAAAGGGCTGTTTTGAAATCACTGCCTGGGAGCAGCTCTGTGATCCACATGGTGAGGACATCGATGGCCTCACTCACACCATCACGGACTACATCGGCTTCTGTGTGGACAACACCGTACCCACCAAGACCATACGGTGTTGCTCAGACAACAAACCCTGGATCAACCCTGAGATAAAAACACTTCTGAGAGAGAAGAAGAGGATCTTCAGGTCGGGGAACAGGGAGATGCTAAAGTCCGTTCAGAGGGAGCTGAGGAGGAAGATCAGAGAAGACAAGGACAGCTTCAGGAAGAAGATGGAGGACAAGCTGCAACAGAACGACATCGGTGGGGTCTGGAGAAACCTTAAAACCATCTCTGGGCTCCAGAATACCTCCCTCCATGCCACGGGGGGCAGGGAGTGGTCCAACAATCTGAACCTGTTTTTTTAATAGGTTTGACCAGTCGCCCTCCCCCCCCCCGACTGCACAACAACCACTGCTGCCTCTAAAGTCATCGAGACCTGCTGTCCACACCCCACTCCACCAACACCCCCCCCCCCCACTCCCAGCACACAGCCCCCCAACCTGACCCTCACTAAGACCCAGGTGAGGACGGAGCTGAGGAAGATCAAGGCGAGGAAGGCCACGGGACCGGACAGCATCAGCGCGAAGCTCCTCAAGTCCTGTGCACACCAGCTGTGTGGGATTGTGGAGCATATCTTCAACCTGAGCCTGAAGCTGGGGAGGGTACCACAGTTGTGGAAAACATCTTGTGTGGTACCTGTACCAAAGACTTCCCACCCCAAAGATCTGAACAGCTACAGACCAGTGGCCCTGACGTCTCACATGATGAAGACCCTGGAGAGACTGCTCCTTGCTCACCTCCGCCCCCTGGTGGAACCAACGATGGATCCACTCCAGTTCGCCTATCAGCATGGCATTGGGGTTGAGGATGCAGTGATCTTCCTCCTTCACCGTTCTCTGTCCCACCTGGAGAAGCCCAGGAATGCGGTGAGGATCATGTTCTTTGACTTCTCCAGTGCTTTCAACACCATTCAACCAATGATCCTGAAGGACAAGCTGCTGTGCGCAGGGGTGGACCAGCACCTGTCATCATGGATCCTGGACTACTTCACTAACTGGCCACAGTTTGTGAGAACCCGAGATTGTGTGTCTGACACGATCATCGGTAGCACGGGGGGCCCCCGGGGAACGGTTTTGGCTCCCTTCCTGTTCATCCTTTATACTGTGGACTTCTCACGCAACACAACACACTGCCATCTACAGAAGTTCTCTGACGACTCTGCGATCGTCGGCCTCATCTCCAACGGAGATGAAACTGAGTACAGAGGGCTTATCCAGGACTTCGTGGACTGGTGCCATCGGAACTGCCTCCAGATCAACGCAAGGAAAACTAAGGAGCTGGTGGTGGACTGCCACAGGCAAAGACAACCCCTCACAGCACTAGTAAACATACAGGGAACAGACATTGAGATGGTGACATCCTACAAGTACCTTGGTGTTCATCTGAACAATAAACTAGACTGGTCACACAATACCGACGCACTCTACAAGAAGGGACAGCACAGGCTGTTCCTACTGAAGAGGCTCAGGTCTTTTGGTGTATAAGGAGCGCTGCTGAAGACATTCTATGACACAGTGGTGGCATCAGCCATCACTTTTGGAGTGGTCTGCTGGGGCAACGGCATTACAGCAGCCGATAGGAAGAGACTGAACAAACTGATCAAGAAAGCTAGATCTGTCCTGGGGCAACGCCTTGACCCAGTGGAGGAGATAGGAGAGAGAAGGATGGTGGCTAAACTGTCATCTCTGCTGGAGTCCGAGTCCCACCCTATGCAGGACATATTGAACGCACTGAGGAGCTCATTTAGCAGTAGACTACATCATCCTAGGAGCGCAACCAAGAGGTTTTGCAGGTCCTTCCTACCTACTGCTGTCAGACTGTATAACCTAAGCAGGGCTGCTCGCAGAGATAGCAAAAAAACGTGACGACCTAGTAGTATTGAATGCAAAAGACGCAACAGACTTACACAAATGGTCCCCTCCAGTATACAACTAGGACAATATCAGTCGCTACGGAGGGTGACAATATGTATGGGTACATATTCATACTATGTAGGATAACTAAGTAGAAGGTTATGCTGTTTATTCTATCTTGCTACAGTGCTCCGCACTTTGTATATATATTTATATATTTATGTGTACGTATGTATATCCACTGCTCTTATATTTTTCGTATCTTCTTAATTATTGCTCTGAGTGTTGCTATCCCTGTGCTGTTGCAATACTGGAATTTCCCCATTGTGGGACTAATAAAGGCTTATCTTATCTTATCTTAAAATACCTCCCTTTAATCTCTCATGCATTTGCATATACAACTAATCAATATAAACAAAATACATTTTGTGCTGCCAGTAGCCATATGCTCCATACACTTCATATTTTTTTACTTCAGTAGGTTTCTGTGTAGCTGGCATGGTTTTGGCTTGTTAATAGCCGCAGCAGCTAACTTGCTAAGAGCAACAAAAACACGATTCTCACCGTTGAGCAATGCTCAGAGGCTGAACGCCACCATGAGGCTTACAGCGTGGGCAAGATGAAAAAGTAGGGGGGTTGCCTGCGGGACACGAGGACTAGCATTAGCTACTAAGCATAGTTAGCTTTATGGCTGATGCAAGACTTTCTCTTACTGATGTATTAAAGTTCGGTTTCAACGGGCGTCCAGACTCCTGCTGACTCACACTGCTCGGTGCGGACAGCAAACTAACTTTGACTTTTTTATCAAAATAGTTGAAAGTTTCTGTCTTTTTGTTCTCCGTAATGGTTGCTGCTTCTCTCCTTCGTGACGGAAATCAAACGGTTGTGCAGTGAAGCCCGCCCACATTAACCCCTCTAGCAATAGGCTTAATGTGGTTTATACGGCTTCTGATTGGCTGATAAGATGACTGCATCTCCTTCCTGTAAACTAATGATGCCTTCAATTATAATGGAAACATACGTTTAATATTTGAAACAACTGCAGATAAGCTTTTGCTTTCTCGCTTTTCTTACAGATTTATTGTTTTTAATTTAATTAACCTGTTTTTTTTTTTCACCTGGGTTACACCCTTCCCTCCTAAACTCATGCACGTCCCTGTGCATGGCAAGAGTCAAATGGTCATAACACGAGGGGACAGGGCCTTGGGGTGAGCATACATCTCCTCCTCCCTTATGATATCTTCCCAAACTGTGTTCAGCCATTGAAAGAATGACTTAACCACTGTGATTAAAGGATTCCCCATTTCAAAAAAAAAAAAAAAAAAAAAAAAATCCAAGATGGCGCCGCGGATGGCAGCCACTGGCTTCTGCTCTCTGATGTTTTTGATAATTTTGTGTGTTTTTTTGGACTTCTGCTCTTCTGTCCGAATCACCTATTCAAGGGAGGAACTACTTTCACTCAGACTACCTCCCAATGCAACTTCTCCGCCAGTTACTGCTGCTGATCTGAAGTTTTTTCAGTCCATCTTAGCTGTGGGAGCAGCGGCTATTGGCGCTGGCCGGAAACGAAGGCGGCGTGGTAAACGTGCCGGTGCGTTAGTCAGGCTGAAGAAACGAGGATTTCGCATGCCGCTCCCATCGATCCATCTGGCAAATATCCGCAGTTTGGCGAACAAAATGGATGAACTGCTGCTCCTGACTCACAAAAACCGGGATTTTAGCAGATCTGGCGCCCTTTGTTTCACGGAGTCCTGGCTGAGTGAACACATCCCGGACAGCGCGGTCCGTCTGGACGGATTTCAACTGTTTCGCGCTGATCGCAGCCGAGAATTTTCTGGAAAGACTAAGGGTGGTGGAATCTGCTTCTACATAAACGAAGGTTGGTGTACTGATGTCACAGTGTTGAAGAAGTTTTGTAGCCCTAACCTAGAGTCACTGTTCATAAACTGTAAACCCTTTTATTCACCGCGAGAGTTCTCCTCATTTATTCTGGTCGGAATTTATATCTCGCCTGCTGCTTGTACAACGGAGGCACTGCAGCTCCTCGCTGACCAGATAGCAGAGGTGGAGGAAAAACATCCAGACTCTCTGCTTATCATTCTGGGTGATTTCAATAGAGCTAATCTCACAAATGAGCTTCCCAAATACAGACAGCATATTAAATGTCCCACCGGGGACACAAATACACTTGACCACTGTTACACAGTTTTAAGAAATGCCTATCATGCCGTCCCCCGTGCAGCTCTGGGTTTTTCTGACCACTGCCTGCTCCATCTTATTCCAACATACAGACAGAAACTAAAAACTTCCAAGCCTGTTGTAAGGACTGTGAAGAAATGGACTGAGGAATCAAAGCTGAAGTTACAAGCCTGCTTTGACTGCACAGATTGGAGTGTTTTTGAAGCTGCAGCCATTAACTTAAATGAACTCACTGACACTGTGACATCATACACCTGTTTCTGCGAGGACATGTGTGTGCAGACCAAGACCTTCTGCATATACAACAACAATAAACCCTGGTTCATTCCTAAACTGAAGCAGCTACGTCAGACCAAGGAGGAGGCCTACAGGACTGGTGACTGGACTCTGTACAAGTGGGCCAGAAACATGCTGACGAAGGAGACCAGGCTTGCTAAGAGGAGCTACAGTGTGAAGTTACAAAAAAACTTCTCAGCTAACAACTCTGCTTCTGTCTGGAGAGGCCTACGGAATATCACCAACTACAGGAGACCATCCCCCCACCCTGCGGAAAACCTCCAGCTGGCTAATGACCTAAACAGCTTTTACTGCAGGTTTGAAAAGAACCTACAGTTCTCACCTCCCACCCACACAAAAGGATTATCTGCAGCCCCAGGAACTCCATCCCTCCTCCACTCTGACCTCCCACCAGCACTAATGATCTGTGAAGAGGAGATGCGCCGGGTCTTTCAGAGACAAAAGATCAAGAAGGCTGCAGGACCTGATGGTGTGTCTCCGTCCTGCCTGAGAGTCTGCTCCAACGAGTTGGCCCCCATCTTCACCCGGATCTTTAACAGATCACTGGAGCTGCGTGAAGTGCCTTCCTGCTTCAAACGCTCCATCATCATTCCAGTTCCCAAGAAACCCTCTATTACAGGATTAAACGACTACAGACCTGTTGCCCTGACCTCTGTGGTCATGAAATCCTTGGAGAGATTGGTGCTGAACCACCTGAAGGTCATCACAGGCCCCCTGATGGACCCACTGCAGTTTGCCTACTGGTCAAACAGGTCAGTGGATGATGCAGTGAATATGGGACTACATTACATCCTGCAACACCTCGACTCCCCAGGGACGTACGCCAGGATCCTGTTTGTCGACTTCAGCTCAGCGTTCAACACCATCATCCCAGGCATTCTTCATCAGAAACTCCTCCAGCTCAAGGTGCCCCCCTCCACCTGCCAGTGGATCTCCAGCTTTCTGACTGACAGGTGGCAACAGGTGAAGCTAGGGAGATTTACATCCAGCTCCCGAAAAATTAGTACTGGCGCCCCCCAAGGATGTGTCCTTTCCCCACTGCTCTTCTCCCTCTACTCCAACGACTGCACCTCAGAGGACCCTTCGGTGAAACTCCTGAAGTTTGCGGACGACACCACAGTCATCGGTTTGATCCGGGATGATGATGAGTCTGCATACAGGCGGGAGGTGGAGCAGCTGATCCTCTGGTGCAGCCAGAACCATCTTGAACTTAACCCAGCCAAAACGGTGGAGATGACTGTGGATTTCAGGCGACACCCCCCTTCATTCCCCCCACTCACCATCCTCAACAGCACAGTGTCCACTGTGGACTCCTTCAAGTTTCTGGGTACCACAATCTCCCGGAACCTGAAGTGGTCCTCCCATATTGACACTGTCCGGAAAAAGGCCCAGCAGAGGTTGTTTTTTCTGCGTCAGCTCAAGAAGTTTGATTTGCCTCAGGAGCTGCTGGTTGTCTTCTACACCGCCATCATCCAATCTGTCCTCTGCTTTTCCATCACTGTCTGGTTTGGATCTGCCACTAAACAGGACAAGACCAGACTGCAGCGGATCATTAAGTCTGCGGAGAGGATCATTGGTACCGACCTACCCTCCATTGAGAACTTATATCGGTCCATAACCAGGAAACGGGCGGGAAACATCTGTGCTGACCCATCACACCCCGGCCACAAACTGTTTGAACTTCTATCTTCTGGTCGTCGTTACAGATCACTGAAGGTCAAAACCACCCGTCACAGGAACAGTTTCTTTCCTCAAGCCATCACTCTGATGAACTCCTAACATTCACCTAGTCCTACCTGTTGCTGTACTCATGACTTTTCATCCATTATTACATTGCACATAACTCTCACACTGCTTTTTACTTCATTCACATTATATCACTGAATCTGAGTCCACATTGAAATACTGTGTGATTGTATATTTTTTCATATATTTCTGCAAAGTGTGGTTAGTCCGAGTAAATAACTGCATATATTCCTGTATATATTTGCATCCTTTTATAGAAACGTGGACAGACTGTAATTTACTGTACATACTCTGGTTGTCATTGAATCCTTATTTAAATCCTTCACCTGAACAACGAGAGCAAGTTTTTAGCCAAAGTCAAATTCCTTGTATGTGTTGTGCATACTTGGCCAATAAAGCTGATTCTGATTCTGATTCTGATTGAGTATAGTCAAGCCGTCTTGGAGGCTGGCGGATTCTCTCAGATCTCCTGACAGTGTCACCTGTATTCACCTGCTTTTCTGTTTCTTCTGTATCCCTTGTCACATCCTTTCCTTCTGTTGCAACTGGTTCCTCCATTCCCTCCTCTCCAGATTCTGCACCTGTGGCAACATCCTTCTCTCCATCACTGTTTGGCATATTTGAGGGAATGGTAACGGCTCATTCAAAATTTCTGGACATTCATCATCAGGTGAGTCAGTTATCTTGTCAGGGTGTTTATTTTCAGGCATGTCATTTTGGATTAAAGCTATTTCATCTATTTGTTTGGTTGGTGTGACTCTTTCGGCAGGTAAGTACTCAGTGTCATTCTGAAAGCTGTTGGACTCGTTGAGCGTCAGGGGACTGTGAAGTACTTGAAGACAAATCAAGTAAGTCGTCAATTTCAGATAGGCCATCAGCATTTACAGGACTCTCAACAGAACAACTGTCTGGAGGTTCAGTATGCTGTGTATCATGCACAATAGTCATAGTTGTACCAGGCTGCACTGCACTCTCATGTACTGTGGAAACTGGGGGAATAGGACAGATGGGAATTAGTGCATCATCATCATCTTCTGAGGATTGGTCTTTTTCTGCAGCAGGTCTTACACGGGCACCTGGCCTATGCATTTTAGGCTTGGGGACAGGCTCCTCTGTGCTTTCCTCTGCAGGTAGGTATCCACATGGAAGAAACAGGTCCCTATGTAGTGTCTTTAGGGGACCATCCTTAGACTCGGGTTTGAAGGTGTAAACTGGAAGGTGACCTGCCCTCCTCACCACTACATAGATATCTTGTTCCCATCTGTCTGAAATCTTATGTTTGCCACGAGCATGGACATTTCTAATGAGTACTCGGTCTCCAGGTTCCAAGACTGGGGCAGTTACCCGCTGGTCATATCTCGTTTTGTTCTTGTGAGCTACTTTTGCAGCATTGCCCATAGCTACCTGATAGCTTTCTTAAAGACGTGACTTGAGGTTTTGTACATATTCGGAGTGTGATGTGTGTTGAGTTCCTTGTACTGGCAACCCAAACACCAGGTCAACTGGCAGGTGCATCTGGCACCCAAACATCAGTTTGTATGGGCTGAAGCCAGTGACTTCATCCTGGTGCAATTGTAGGTATGCACCAGGGGTTTTACATGATCATGGCAGCAAGATTTCTCATGATCTTGAAGGGTTCCCAGCATGTCGAGCAGAGTGTGATTAACCTCTTGCACTCCGGTGTACTGCGGACGGGCAGGTCTCTGCGTCCTGGAGCGCACGAGGGCGCTCTTGTGCGCTCTAGGACGCACGAGGGTGCTGCGTCTTAAGAGCGCACTGGGAAAAAAAGCTGCATTTCCGTTCTTCCACTACAGACACAGCCACAACCAGATCGGATATGATTGACCTCTCATTCGACTAATAAGAGCCTTGAATTGGGTTTCTGAAACCTTGAAGAACCAATGACTGAAAACCTAGCAAGAAGGACCCGCCTACCAACGCTGTGAATGCAGCGAGCCAATTGAAGCACAGAAGTTCGCAAGCTGTTTTCTGTAAGGCTGGGTGAAGAGAGACTGACTGCTGCAGATGAAAAAAGGACCCGCAGGAAGAACCCCACAGACCCAGCAGCACGGAGACCACCCACAAGTGCGACCTGTGTGACAGGAACTGCCATTCGCGCATTGGCATGTTCAGCCACAGGCGGTGCTTTTTTTTTTTTTTTAATTCCAGCAGAGTAGACGTTTAGGATTCTCTTCCATGGTCATCATACACCGACGGAGGCCAACGACAAAGGTCGTAAATCATTCGCCAAAACCGCAATCATGGAAGCGCAAAACCGCAATAATGGAATTATGTTTTGACCGGGGGTCGCGAGACCAGAACCACGAGTCCGTAACAAGGGACCAGCGTCGCGTTCGTCTGACAATGAGGAAGAGAAGTTCACCAGGACGCTGCTGTGAAGAGGTAAGTGTTATAAGCTAAATTATTCTTTATCCCTGAAAATTGTAATCAAAAAATGACTTTTGACCGATCGATAAATTACAACTGTGCGGCGCACGAAGTCCAAAGTCCATGCGCCACGGTACACGGTTCGTTCACCGCGTCCAGACCATGAAGCCCCCCCCCCCCCGCTACTCTTCTGAGCCACGGTGACTGCGCCGCGGTCACCACATGAGTCTATTCCGTCATGTAGCGATGGCCGATGTCCGTCCTCTGTAGCGAGGGGGGGGGGGACAACCCCACACACACACACAGCCCTGAGTGTCACCTTTCATTAGAGCCCAAGATGAAGCTTCTATATTGAATCATTCAAAAGTTACAGACGTTTTTCCAAACTGTGTCATTTGGCACAATTTGGCACAGTTCAAAAACGCCTGGGAACTACCTGAGGAAAAAGCTGTGTAATATATTCATTTTTTGTGGTATTGTTACCAAATTTTGACCTCAGCTGGATAACACTTGGTTCTACATTTCTGTTGCATTTTCCAGCCCGGATCTGAAGCTGTGTGTTATTTGCAAGCATTTGTATCCAAAAAAACACCCAGGCCAAATTTATTTTCTACAAGTTCAGTATGTTCAGATGACTGTTACTCAGTGGCCAGAGCACTTAGAGAGATTATGACTGTTTTGCCAAAAAATTCAAAGTGTTTTCTTTTAAATGAGACCAACCCCATGAAGATGCTGCAAAGGGTTGAAGAACAGCTTTCGATTTACTTTGGGCATGTTATTTTTTGGCGTTTTTAGGGAAATTGACCGGAGTGCAAGGGGTTAAATCGCTCAACAGGGTTGCCCCTAGGGTGGTACGGGATCATCCTGACCTTATGAATCCCAGCCACCTGACGGAGTTCTTTGATCATACGGGATTCAAAATCTGGTCCCTGGTCGCTACATAATTTCTCTGGGATCCTGTAATACACCATAGAATTCTCCCACAGAAACTTTGCTACTGTACTGGCCTTTTGGTTGGGTGTGGGGATAGCAACCGCAAATTTGGTAAAGTGGTCTGTGATGACAAGTATATCCTTGGTCCCACTCTTATCAGGTTTGAGAGAGAGAAAGTCCATGCAAGGGGTTCAAGGGGTCTGGTGGTGTTTATATTGACCAAGGGCGCCGTTCTCTCAGGTTGCGCCTTCCTCTACACACACTTTCAACACATCCTCATTTTCCTTTCCACATCCACTCTTGGCCAATAGAATTGAGCCCTTGTGAGATCCAGTGTCCGGTCCACACCCATGTGGCCCATATGGTCATGCAGGCTGGTGAGAACTGTGTTGTGCAGCTCAGTTGGGAGTACAAGCTGGTAAACTGTCTGGGACCCTACTTGGCGTCACCTATACGGGATGTTATTTTGGAGATCAAGACGGTTTAGCTGTCGGAGCAGGCGTGGAAGATCAGGGAGTTCACTCTGCAAGGTGGGGGGGGGGGGGGGGGTTCCCATGCTCGATCTGGGAGATGACATGCTTTATACATTGATCAGCTCACTGTCTAGCTGCTAGCTGGGTGTCAGAAAGATAGGGGACAGTTTGTAGCCCTCAAAACTGACCTTCTTGCTCATAGCTGTCAGGCAGAGCATTAGCAGAGACAGCAAGAGTTTCCACTAAAGCAACATTGTCTGTATGGTCCACCTCTCCCTCATTGTTAGGATTGATGCTGTAGACCAGATGTCTCTCACAGATGGCTTTCACGACCGACTGATCTACTGTGTCGAGATTCTGTGGATCAGAAAGGTGATACTGAGTGAACTGTTGAATGTGTTCTCCCCTTTTTGAGATTTCAAATCATCTGACAGCACTCCATGTGGTCTGCAGGATTACCCATCTGCATCACCATTCTGTTTTCCTGGACGATAGAGGAGTTTGAATTAGAAAGTGAACAGTGAAGCTAGCCAGCTGAAGCTTGTCGCATCAAGCTTTGCTGAGATCAGTATGTATGTTAGTGGATTGCTATCTGTTATAACGGTGAAATGATTGCCATAAAGCTACAGACGTGGACAAAATTGTTGGTACCCCTCTGTTAATGAAAGAAAAACCCACAATAGTCACAGAAATAACTTGAATCTGACAAAAGTGGTAATAAATAAAAATTCTATGAAAATTAACCAATGAAAATCAGACAATGCTTTTGAATTGTGGTTCAACAGAATTATTTTAAAAAACAAACTCATGAAACAGGCCTGGACAAAAATGATGGTACCCCTAGAAAAGATCGAAAATAATGTGACCATAGGGACATGTTCAACCAAGATGTGTCCTCTAATTAACATCACAGGTGTCTACAAACTTGTAATCAGTCAGTCGGCCTATTTAAAGGGTGACAAGTAGTCACTGTGCTGCTTGGTGACATGGTGTGTATCACACTAAACATGGACCAGAGGAAGCAAAGGAGAGAGTTGTTTCAGGAGATTAGAAAGAAAATTATAGACAAGCATGTTAAAGGTAAAGGCTATAAGACCATCTCCAAGCAGCTTGATGTTCCTGTGACTACAGTTGCACATATTATTCAGAAATTTAAGATCCACGGGACTGTAGCCAACCTCCCTGGGCGTGGCCGCAGGGAGAGACGGATAATATGAATGGTAACAAAAGAGCCCAGAACAACCTCTAAACACATTCATGGTGAACTTCAAGGTACACCAGTGTCAGATCGCACCATCCGTCATTGTTTGAGCCAAAGTGGACTTCATGGGAGACGACCAAGGAGGACACCACTGTTGAAAACAAATCATAAAAAAGCCAGACTGGAATTTGCCAAACTGCATGTTGACAAGCCATAAAGCTTCTGGGAGAATGTCCTATGGACAGACGAGACAAAACTGGAACTTTTTGGCAAGGCACATCAGCTCTATGTTCACAGACGCAAAAATGAAGCATACCAAGAAAAGAACACTGTCCCTACTGTGAAACATGGAGGTTCTGTTATGTTCTGGGGCTGCTTTGCTGCATCTGGCACAGGGTGTCTTGAATCTGTGCAGGGTACAATGAAATCTCAAGACTATCAAGGTATTCTAGAGAGAAATGTGCTGCCCAGTGTCAGACAGCTTGGTCTCAGTCGCAGGTCATGGGTCTTGCAACAGGATAATGACCCAAAACTGTCACGACGGCCCTCACGGACCGTCACAAGACGCCTCAGTCACCAGAGAGTTTGCAGTGGTAATTTATTGAGGATAAGGCAGAACACTCACAGAACACATACAGTGGCTGGGTGACGTCTGAGCCGGGGAACACCCGATGCGCCAGACGGACAACAGTGAGAGTAAAGTCTCAAAGGACCATACCTGAGAATAACAGGAGCACAATCGGAACGTAGATGAACACCACAGAAGAGCATAGCAGGTGATCATAACAGGATATAACAGAGACTGCCGCGCTGGAGGACATTTAGCACCCGCTTATATCTCTGGCGGCTAATGACCCCAACGCGGCACAGCTGCTGCTAAAGACAGCAGAGCAGCAGCTGACTTTGACAGCAGGGAGCTCCCCCGGGCGACTTCACAATAAGAGCCCGAGGAGCTGGAAGGAATCCTCAGCTGCCAAAGCCAGGGAACAAAAAGATATGAGACCCGAGTGTGGCCAGAACCGACACTCGGGTTATGACAGTACCTCCCCCTCAAGGCCGAGCTCTGAGCGGCCTGAGTAACACCCAAGCCCCCCCCCACCCCCCTAGGGTGGGTGGATGGGGCGCCGGCAGGAGGGAGAGAGACAAACAACCAACAAGGCTATAGGAAAAAAAAAACAAAAAAAAACAAAAAAAAAAACATAATCCCTTAAACGTGGGTAACACGAACAGAACCACAGGCAATATACTGTATATATATATATATATATGGGCAAACAACGAATTGACATAAGGTGGAGGGAAAGGACCACCAAACATTGGAACAAGAAAGGAGTGAGCCACAAAAATCACAGATCAAATCCCCCCACCCCCACCCCAACAGTCTCAGAGACAAACAGAAACCCCGGGAAGAGTGTAGTTCTGACCCAGAGGGGCGGAGGCAGAAAGTTCGGGGGGCCGACCGGCAACAGGAGGCCACAAAACAGGCAGGGGGAGAAAGAACAGTTCGGGCGGCCTACCCCGGTCCCATGCTCGGAAGCAGAGAATCTCAGGCGGCCGGACCAGGTCGCCACACAGGGAGTCCAAAATGTCGGGAGGCCGACCCAGAGAGCCAAATTGGCGAGACAGTCTTTCGGGCGGCCGACCCGCATCGCTAGCCCACCAGAACCGTTGGGTCAAAGTAGCCGGCGGTCCCGCTGAAAAGGGGAGAGATGAGGGAGAACCGGGCGAAGCAATCGGAACCCCAACGGCCCCAGGTGAACATGGGCAGCGCGCCTCAGGGAGACGAGGAGGATGACAATGGAGATGAGGGTGAAGAGGGGAATGAGTCTGTCCAGCATCCGGTGGCCGGGGACCTGCAGCTCCCTCACCGAATCCAGGACCTGCTGGTGCTGCACCCACGTCGGACCCCGATTGGGCCTCCGGAGCCGAACCCACGGTGGACCCCGACTGGGTCTCCGGAACCAAACCCGCGACGGACCCCAACTGGGTCTCCGTGGCACCAAACTCGACCTCCAACCCCGAAACCGGAACCTCTGGCGCAGCAGGCGAAAGCAGCCCCTCGCCGGCGACCCTGGGAGAAGGCTCGAAAGAGAGAGAAAACCCGGGATCAGGATCACCGGCAGCGCCAGAACCCGGTGAGATAAGCTCGGACGCAGCGGGCGGCTGCACCCGGCTCATCTCCCCTTGAGACAGGCAAAAATGCTCTAAGAGGTGAAAAAGAAAGACAAAGTAGAGCACTTGCCTGAGCTCGGGTTCTGACGCCGTCCAGGACTGCGAAGATCCGGGCTCAGATGTCAGGGAGGTCGTCCTCAGGCTCCCACTCAGCCGCGTCGGGCTCCGCAGCTGGCGTGATGGTGTGCGCAGCCAGAGAGCCCTCCGGCACCGATGTCCACGCCGATGGCCCGCACGGCGTGGTGGCAGGAGAACCTCGACCCGCTGGACCGGACCGCTCCTCCGTGGAACCCCAGGGACGCTTTCTCATCGGCGAAGGCTCCACGCTGCAGTCCGCTCTCCTCCTACGCCCACGGCGTGGCTGCGGAACCGGAACCAGGCTCTCCAGAACCGCAGGCCCCCTCCTCATCCAGCGATGTTGGGCTGGCGTCGAGGACCGCTCAGCGGAGGGAGACACAGAGGAAGCAGGGTTAATATTTTCATCCACAGCGGGTGGAGGGAGCTCGGGGGGCTGCATACCCCGAACTCCACCCCTAGGAGTCAGACAAGGCAAGACAATGTCAAAAGAAGAGAAATTATCATGCACTCGCCTTTCCCCTAAGGGTAAGATGGTCTCCGCTGTGGGGGACGTCATTCCTTCCTTTCCCCGCTGGATGGCGACAGAGGGCCCTCTGGGAAGACGAGATGAGGCCACCCGAGGCGGATCCGGGATGAAGTTCGCCGAAACGGAGCTCTCGTGACACACAGCAGCCAGGATAGGCGACGAGGAGGAGGGGGCGACAGCCGGGGTCAGTCGGGCGTGGAGCGCTGGCGGGACAGCGGGCGAAGGCCCGGGAGAAGACGAGGCTGCGGGGATTCCCCTCTGACGAGGCGCAGGAATGACAGCTGTGTGGGGGGTTGAGCCCTTGCGGCGACCCGGAACAGCATCCAGACGGGGCTCTAGCCGAGGTTGGAAGCCGGAGTGATGACGGTTCCTTGTAGGGGGTGAGGCGAAGGTGAGGTCCGGAAATCGCCGTTCCTGAGCAGAAACGGCGGCAAGCAAGTCAGCAAACTCAGGGAACTCAAGCAGCGCTGGATTCCTCTCCACGAGTCTAACCGCCGCCACCACATGCTTCATACACGCTGGAGGATTTTTAGCGGAGCAAGCAGCAGCCACCCGGTCCCAGATCTCATCTGCTGTCATCTGCAGCTTCTCTGGGGGAATCCCGAGTGACGACATGCCCGATGGGAAAAACCCTCCGGGTGGTGCGAACTCCCGGGCCGGTGTGGCCAGAACCGACACTCGGGTTATGACAAAAACACACAGCTAAAAACACCCAAGAATGGCTAAGAGCCAAACATTGGACTATTCTAAAGTGGCCTTCTATGAGCCCTGATCTAAATCCTATTGAACATCTGTGGAAGGAGCTGAAACATGCCGTCTGGAGAAGGCACCCTTCAAACCTGAGACAACTGGAGCAGTTTGCTCATGAGGAGTGGGCCAAAATACCTGCTGAGAGGTGCAGAAGTCTCATTGATAGTTACAGAAATCGTTTGATTGCAGTGATTGCCTCAAAATGTTGTGCAACATAATATTAAGTTAAGGGTACCATCATTTTTGTCCAGGCCTGTTTCATGAGTTTGTTTTTTTAAAATAATCCTGTTGAACCACAATTCAAAAGCATTGTCTGATTTTCATTGGTTAATTTTCATAGACTTTTTATTTATTACCACGTTTGTCAGATTCAAGCTATTTCTGTGACCACTGTGGGTTTTTCTTTCATTAACAGAACACTGATGGGCAGTAACGCATTAGAAGTAACGCGTTACTCTAATCCGATTACTTTTTCAAGTAACGAGTAAAGTAAGGGATTATAATTGCAAAAACAGTAGTTAGATTACTGTTACTTTCCCGCAAGCAGGCTGTGTTACTGCATTACTAAACCGTGATGTTGTTTTGTGAGACTGTCTCGTGACAATGACATATGAGCGGCGCGACGGCAATGGTAAACAACAGACACGTGTAGTGATCAACAAGAGGCAACATGGAGCGCGGGGGAGAGCCGGGCCATGCAGCGTTTAATGCTTGGAAGTACCGACATTACTTTGAGTTTGACTCGGTAAAAGGTGACAAAAACTTTAGCGTCCGCTGTACACTCTGCATGGGAAGAAAACTTTTATCTACAGTGAAAAATTCCACCTCAAATCTGAGCAAGCACCTAGCAAGCCGGCACAGGAATGTGAAACTCACTGAGAAACCTTCAGATCCATCCACTGACATGCCCGCTGCGGCTACCACATCCAATTCCACTGGGCAAACCTCCGAGAGCCCCTCTCCTGCTAAACAGGTGAAAATAGACTTAAAAGCGACAGGACTTAGTGCCGCTGAAGTGAAGAAGCTCGTCGCTGGCTATATTGTCGAGGAGATGTTGCCCATTTCCACTGTAGACTCTGAATCGTTCCGACGCATCGTAGAAAAAATACCGACCAAAAGCGGTGTCAAGCTGCCGCAGAGAAAGTCATTCTACCTCTCTAGAATGACAGCCAGCCTTCCAGATGTCATTGTAAAGGTAAGATTATTATTTGATAATTGATTTGGGTGGATTTGTTGACTTTATTATACCATTCATGGTGGGCAGATGCTACACTTCGTTTGTTTTAAGCAGTGAGTACAATTATTAAAATGATAGAATATAATAAAAGATCAATTATTCATCCCCTGTTCAATATCAGGGATATTGATCATCATTAATCATGAATATTAATCTAACATCAACAGAAGATTGAAATAAAGAGGTCAAAACAGCCTCAACCAAAATTAAATCTCATACAGTATTGATAGCACATGAGATGGTTCAGGTCAGTCAAGCCCACAAAATAATTAAAATAGCCGATTATATAGCAAAATAAATATATTCTTAGTTATATCATATTGTATTTCACAGGCCATCAAAATTCGTTTTGATGCTGTACTGGATAGCCAAGAAGGACTTCTTGCAGCGCTCACTTGTCCCAAGTTCAAACTTCGATGGCTGACAGATGAGCGTAGGAGAGAGCATGTGAAGGAGCTTCTGACAACAGAGTGTCGTAAAGCTGCTCCTGCAGCTGACAATGCTATGTCCCAACTGGTAGCCAGCCCAGCTGAAATGGACTTTTTTGATTTTGAGAACCAGCCCACAGAAAGCTTCTCAGCAGAAAAAGAAGTAACTGATTATTTAAGGTCTGGGTATGAGCTTGAGGTTCTGAATCAGTTCCCATACTTCAAAAAGATGTACATGAAATACAACACTCCAACTCCATCCAGTGCACCAGTGGAACGGCTGTTCAGTTTAGGTGGCTTGGTGCTTTCCCCGAAAAGGAACAGACTGTCTGATAGGAGGTTTGAGAAGCTTCTGCTGATGTGATTTAACCACTGTTTCACTCCAAAAGAAAACAAAAAAACATAGGGCCTTGTCAGGGTAGCCATAAAATGAGACTGGACTAACAGCCTAAATGTGGCATGCAACAGCATTTTTTGTTTTGGTAAACTCATTATTACTCCTCTGCACTTTACCAACTGTTAATAGATGTAAATGTTAATAATTTGGAATACAGTCAGGAGAGACTTTGATTTTAATTATTTTATTGCTGTATTTTATTTACATTTATTCGAATGGAGTATACACACAATAAAGATTTTTATTTTATATGCTGGAATATGCAGAAATATAACAGGGGTGGCACGGTGGCGGAGTGGTTAGCACTGCAGCAGCACAGTAACTCACCCTTGGCCGGGGGATCCTGGGTTCGATCCCAGCCCCCGACCAACAGTGATCTGTGTGGAGTTTGCATGTTCTCCCCGTGTCTGCGTGGGTTTACTCCGGGATTTCTCCGGTTTCGTCCCACATGCCAAAAACATGCAAGTTTGGTTAATTGGCATCAAACTGGGGATTCTAAATTGTCCTTAGGTATGACTGTGAGAGTGAATGGTTGTCTGTCTCTCTTTGTTGGCCCTGCGACGGACTGGCGATCTGTCCAGGGTGTACCCTGCCTCTCGCCCAAAGATGCTGGGATAGGCTCCAGCTCCCCCGCGACCCGAAAAGGATTAAGCGGAAGAAGATGAATGAAAAATGAATGAATGAATAAGTTAACAGACTTGCTTTATTTTATTAATATACAGTGGAATGTGCAGAAAATAGGTTTAAATGTTCAACAATTTTCTTCAGCTCAGAGTGTTGCATTTAATTTAATTTTTGCTTGATGCTTGCTAGAAGTTAAAAGATTGAAACTAATAAAATAAGTTTTTAAAAAGACACTTTCATTTGATTCAATTTTATATGATGGAATATGCAGAAAGAATAGAATTAGGCTGAAAGGTCTATTGCCTTTTTTTTTTTTTTTTGTTACTTATTTGTACCCGTAGGTAGACTTGGTTTACTTTGGTTTAAGGTCTATTGCTTTATAACGTATTCAAGTTGTGCATAATGTTTTTGAAAAGTAAAGTAATAAAGTACCTAATTACTTTTGAAAATAAGTAATCAGTAAAGTAACTGGATTACTTTCTTGGAGAAGTAATCAGTAATCAGTAACTAATTACTATTTCCAAGTAACTTGACCAACACTGGGTACCAACAATTTTGTCCACATCTGTAGTCACTTAACTTTTCGGTCACTGACCAGTGCCAAAAAATTCTAATTTGTGTGCTGGATAACAGCTCTCGCTTCATGAAAGACCTCTGCTTGCATAGCCTACGACCCAAAGTTGACCCTCATGTTCTTGATACAGAACAGCACCGAGCCTGATGGTATTGGCATCGGTGTGGAGTATGTTAGGTTTCTGGGGGTCAGCAAATACTAGCACAGGAGCGGTGGTGAGGTTCTGGATGACATTTTCGAAAACTTGCTGGCAAGCAGTCGTCCAGCAACCCCCAAAGGGCTCTTTTGGGTCCTGTTATTGATCTGCTTTGTTTTGTTTTTATTGATATTGGTTTGGCTTTCTTATGGAGAGGTGGGTAGCCAGAGGTTAGGTGGTGGAGAGGCTTCACAATGTTGGAGTAGCCCTTAACAAACCTCCTGTAGTACCCAGCAAAGGCAAAAAAAGATCTTAATTCTCGCAGGGTCTTAGGTACAGGCCATGTCTTCAGAGCAGAGATCTTCTCAGAATCAGTCTCAATCCCATCCCTGGAGACTATGTGCCCCAGATAGCAAACAGATGTCTGGAAAAAAGACACATTTCTCTGGGGATAGTTTCAACCCAAACTCCCTGAGCCGAGTAAGCACCTTCAGAAGTTGCTCCTTGTGCTCCTCAAGGGTCCTTGAAAACACCAGCACATCATCAAGGAAGACTAGCGCATCCTTCAAATGCATATCCCCCATGCACCTTCTCATCAGTCTTTGAAATGTACTGGGTGCATTAGTCACTCCCTGAGGCATGCGGTTGAATTCCCAGAACCCAAGAGGACAAACAAAAGCTGTTTTTGGTTTGTCTGCCTCTTCGACTTTGATCTGGTAGTACCCTGAATTTAGATCGAGGACAGACAACCACTGAGAACCACTGAGTGCTGAGAACATGTCCTCTAGCTTTGGAAGGTTGTACGCATCTTTTATGGTCTGGAGATTCAGACGCCTATAATCAATGCACAACCGGACCTGGCCACTCTTTTTTCTGACCATCACTATTGGCGATGAAAAGGATGATTCTAACTCTCTGATAATTCCAGTGTCAAGAAGCTCTTGGATGTGTTTTTGGACTGCTTCAATATCCTGTGGGTGTATTGGTCGAGCACGCTGTTTGAAGAGAGTTTCATCTGAAAGAGTTATGCAATGCTTCACCTTATCAGTTCGACCAAAGTCCAGGTCATGTCACGTAAACACATCAGGCATGTTGCTGAGCTGCCAAATGATGCGTTCTTTCTACTCAGGTGGAATTGGGGAGTTACCAAAATTAAAGGTCAAGGTGGGCTCTTGAGGTGATTGATCCTCTAAGGGCTTTTGTAGGGGTTCTGGCTACTTTGGGTTCTCTTGTTAAAATGCTCTGGAATGTGCTGATTTCAGCAACTGTGGCTTTTGCAGGAATTACAATGTCGTGGTCAGATTTGTTACTCAAAACAACTGGTAGCTTATGGGGTAGAAGTTGAGGGAAATCGACTAGGGCAGCTTTTACCAGCAGACCCCCTGGCAAGGGGAATGAGGAAGGGCCCCCAACCACAACAGATCTCTCACTCTGACAGCTACTGGTGAGAACAATTCCCTCCAGCACCACAGTCTTACCTGCTGGGATGACTTGGGGATCCTTGCCTTGCATTTTCACCACTCCCTGATGGTTGTCAGCTTCCTGTTTGTGTCTTATCTCAATGATTTTGAAAACAACTCTGTAGCCATGTGGAAGGGGCTGGCAATATGGCAGTACAGCTTCAGAGAAGATATCAAATAAAACATCTAAGGTGTTTGTGCCTATTAGCATGACAGCCAGTGAGGTGTCAGGGACAACTAAAGCAAGTGTGTTTACATCTATGGGCACCCCGTGAAGTCTCTTGGGAAAGTTATCGTCATTTCTATGTAGCCCAAATAAGGCACCAACTGCCATTTGCCCCCTCTACCTCCAAGAGATCATGAAGTGATTTGATCTCTTGTTCTGAAAGGTGTTGCTTATTAAATGACTCAGGTACTGTGGTGACTTGTGAACCTGAGTCAAGAAGGCAGATAACTTCTTCACCTCTTACAGTCAGTGTAGCTGTACTCTTAATGCCAATTAATCACTTAGGAAGCCGGAGAGATTGGTTCTGATTTGAATGCTCCAAGCTGGAAAATGTTTGAGCTTCGACCTTTCTGGTTGTAGGCTTCACTTTGTTATTTTCGGCTGGAATTTTGGTTATACTGTTCATGTCTGAGGGATGCTGCTGACTCTCCTCAGTCCCTGTTTGTCCCACAACAGGAACTGTTAGGCATTTAAAGATGAAGTGGGACCATTTTGTACTTTCCACTTGTACTGCTTTTCCTGCAACTGCTTCTTTTTCTCAGCCTCTAAGGTGGGATTAGCAGCACTGGTGCAAGATGGGGCAATGCATCTTCCCCACATCTAAAGCAGTACCAGGGCTTAACATTTATTTGCCTGTTTCTTTGCAGTGTGTTTTTGCATGTCTGTGTTGGTGTCATCTTGCTTCTTTACTTTGCTCTGAAATCTCCCTGTAGTCCCCTTGTTGCTAACTCCCTTAGTCTTCTTCTGTGACATGAAAGAGGTTAGTTGGCTCTGCAAACTAGCTACCTGCTTCCTCAAGTCCTCAATAGCACTGAGTCCACTCTCTTGGCTCTCCTCTGGTCCAGAGGCATATGCATCATGGAACTGAAGTTGAGCTGTCTGCTTTGTGGTGCCTATACGTTTTTTCATATGACTGGCTTTTGTTTGTTGTCTGTCTTCTTCAGAATGTATCATTAACAAGAGGTCTGAGAATGCAGTGGGCTGCTTTTCTTTTGCTTGAGTTGCAGGTTGCTGAACAGGGCGTTATCCCAACACCCTCAACAGAACTGTTTAAACAGATGTCTGTCCATTTCTTCAGGTGCAACTTTGCCTCGCCTTGTGGCTAGGTTTAATGCTAGCTGCAGCCGATGCAGGTAAGTGGAGGGTTTCTCACCCGGATCCTGGAGGGTGTTCAAGAACTGAGCAAACAGCTCCTCTCCATCTTCCACAGTTCCAAAGGCTGAATCTAAGAGCTGAAGGTAAGCTGCAGGGGGAGACTCGGGCTTTAGCCCTTTGACGACATTAGCTGCGGGTGGAAGCAAGCTTTCAAGGATCTTTCTGGATATTTGCAGAGGAGACATGCTAGGATCATTTTGTGGCAACTCAATGTGTGAGCACCGTGTCATAATCAGTTTCATTATTAGGTCTGGGAACCTTTCCCGAAAAGGAGCAAAGTCTTACTGGAGATTGCGTGTATGAAGCAACATCCTGTCTCTGATGGAATTTAAAAGGGATACAAAAGATTCAGGATTTATATTTGCCATGTGCAGACAACATAATGTCTTTTGAAGAGCTGAGGATCAAATTTAATCTCAATAGAACACATTTTTTTAAATATCTTCAACTTAGAAACTTTATTCGATCAAATCAAAATAAAGCTTTCACTCGACCTATTTATTCATCCTTGGAAAAAATGATGATGAAAGATAGTAAAAGAAAGGGTATTATTTCAGAGTTTTATAACTCATTGACACTATCTTCAAGTGAAAATTCACTGAAAAGATTAAACTACTGGAAAGAAGATCTGCAAATTGAAATTTCAGAGGAACAATGGGAATTGGCTTGTACAGAAGCTCAAACCAAATCAATAAATGCACGCCTTAAATTGATACATTTCAAATGGTTAATGCGGATGTATGTTACACCGGAGGAGTTAAATAGATATAACAAAAACATACCAGATACATGCACAAAATGCATGGAAAGTAAAGGAACCCTATTTCATTGTTTATGGGAATGTAGATTAATAAGAATGTTTTGGGAAGAGGTGAGGGTAACAATTGAAAAAATAATCTCAAAACAAATCATATTGAATCCTAAACTGTTTTTGTTGGGTCTGTACCCAGAAAAGCATAATTTTAATAAAAGTGAAAGAACATTCATAGACCTCAGTTTGCTTAATGCCAAAAAATGTATTGCACTATTATGGAAAAAGACTCATAGACCAGATGTGACTCAGTGGTTAAGACAGATGTTAACAAACCTTCCATTAGAAAGAATAACATATATACTGAAATCAAAGGAAATTGTGTTTGAGAATATATGGAGACCTTTTATTGATTATGTAAAAAATTTAAACATAACTCTTGAAGAAGAAGGTGAATGATGTGTGTGGACCTTGTAAATTCCAAACTGGTGAACATAATATGTATACTTATGTATTGGATTGTCTAGACTAAACAGAGGAGCATTGTTAAAGACTTGATTTTGTTGGTGGTTGTTGGTGTTTTTAGTGCATTTTTTTCTTTTTTTGTAGTACTTTAGTGTTAGTGTTTGATTGTTTGTATCATGTTTGTTAAAAAAAAAAAAAGGTTCAATAAAGATATTGTGGAAAAAAAAACATCCTGTCTCTGCACAATATGCTCAACCACGACCTTCTGAATTTCAGGTGGGGTATATCACTCACTGAAAGGAGTGGTGCTCTCTGTTGATTACTGAACAAGACAAAATCAGTAGCGCCAAAACCATTGTTGCTTGGGGATGTGTCTAAGAGTGAGGTGATGGGCTATCACTCTTTAAGAGCAGTGGGAGATGTTAAGACAGTGGTCCTGACTTGTATGGGGGAAGATTCCTCAGCTGTGGGCAGCAGGGATTCAACATCTTCAGTCTGATTCATCATCTCTTTCAACATCTCACTATAGTCTTTACTGCCAAGTTTAGCTAGTTTTTTTTTAGCTCAGCTTGATATGTCTTGGTGACACTACCAATCTTGTTAGTGTACACGCTACTTAGCATCTTTACTTCATAAGCTATGGTGGGTTTGCCCTGTACTGTGTGCGTAAGTAGCAAGTGAGGCTCTAAAGCTTCTGAAACAGAGCTGCTTCAATACTCAATGATCAGGTTTTGGTGGAGTTCGGACGATGGGTCATCAACAAGGAATCCATCAATGTCACCATACTGCCTTAGATAGTCGACTATCTGCTCATCTTGTTCATCTACTTGAGTTATCCCATTAACAATAACTGAATCTGGGAGTTTGACACCAGATTTTTGTATGAATTAAATGCTACTTTTTATTTCAATATTGATGCTCAAATCTAATTGGTTCCTGGCTAGGTCTCATCACTTCTGTAACCAATTTAGCAATGTATGAATGGATTACAGTGTAATAACAATCTATACTCATTAAGACCAAAAGGACTAACATCAGAAGAAACCAGATTCTTGTGGAGCCAATACTTTGAGCAGGAATAATGACTCAGACACAAGAGTGACAGTTGCATAGCCACGCATATATTGTTACAAAAGACAAATAAAATATAAACAATTTGTATAGAAAAATAAGAAACTAAAATAAGAAAAGTACATACAAAATAAATAATTTCTTTGTACCAAAAACTTTTCGTTGGGGCCCTTTAAAGTTAAAGTCGCATGACTTCAAAAGTTTGATAAAAAAAAGGGGGAGTGTGTGTGTGTGTGTGTGTGTTTTGTGAGAGAGAGAGAGAGAGAGAGAGAGAGAGACTTTGAAAAAAGCCTTTATTGCACACTTCAAAAAATGTAAGCACACCAACATCATTCCTCCAAGTGTGTCACATTGGAAAAAGTGCAAACTGAAATGTTCCCCCCCACACACAACACAGAGCAGTCCCTGCAGTCCACCTATTCAAAGATCCAGTTCTGTGACAGTCAATTACAGTCAATTAAATGTCATATACCAGTCTGTTCAAACAATATCCCAAAAATGGGTAAAACAGGCAGAGGAACGACCGCCATTCATTCCTCCTGTCGGGCGCGCTTGACCGGCGTTCCCCCTGCTGCTTTACACAGGGCTGTCAGGTGTTTCTTGAGGCGATAACGCTTCCTTTCATCCAGGAGGTCAAGACCAACCTGCCTTCTTAGCACATCCACAGACTTAATGAATTTATCAGTGTCACTGAAGTAGTCGGCGACCCTAATGGCTTTGTTATAGGTTGCGTCCAGGAATGCATTTATTTCTTCCAGTGAATACAAACTCGTGTTTGTACTGCATTTTGCCTCAATAGACTCAGTATTAGACACAGTGTCGTTCTCAGATTCCACTTCCTCGTCAGCACCACTCAGCTGACTGCTTGGTTCTCCCGGGCCAGTGGATTTATCATGGGCCACATTTTCTTGGACGCCACCCTCAGCAGCTGACTGTCGCTGATCCATCCCCCGCTGTGTAATGGTAGCAGCCTCCGGAAGCACAGCCGCTGATGTCACACAGCGAGATTCTGACGCACCATCAGGTCGGTGGTCTGTCTCCTCCTCCGAAGCGGTAGCAGCTGCCGGGGGCACAGCTGTTGACGTCACACAGCGAGATGATTGTGACGCACCATCAGGTCGGTGCTCCGTCCCCTCCTCCGAAGCGGTAGCGGCTGCCGGGGGCACAGCTGTTGACGTCACACAGCGAGATGATTGTGACGCACCATCAGTGACCTTTTTGGCGACATCGCCATCCACGTTCCCGACCGCAAGCTGGGCCGCTGCCAGGCCGTCCACAGACACTGCGGCAGGCTCCGTAGCAGGTGCAGCGGGAGCGTAGGCCGCGCCGCCGTCCGCAGCTGCAGCGTGAGTGGAGGGCTCGCCGCCGGCACCATCCGCAGCCCCGTCAGGGCCCTCCACCCGCTGCCTGTGCGGACAAGCGAACCATTTATGGCCCACGTCTCCACATTCAAAACACTTCATCTGTCCTGAGCTCGCATACACCATATAAGATCCGTCCCTGTGCTTGACCCTGAAGGAGACTTCCAGAGTCTGAGTGGGCGAGTCGAGAAACATGAACACCTGTCGCCTGAGCGATTTCACATGTTTGAACTTGGCGGCCTTGCATCCCAAAGGCAGAGTCGTAAACGGGCCCGCAAACTTCCCAAATCTGCGGAGCTCCGTCGCCAACTGCTCATCAGTGATGAAAGGTGGAACACCTGAGACGGTGATTCTCGTTGATGGGACAGATAAGGGGGACACCTGTACATACATTTCCCTGATCACCACTCCGCTTACAATCAGGGTGTGAACATCGTCTTCAGCCGCCAGAAACACAACCACAGCTCTATTCATTCGGGAAGCAACGCAGACCGCGTCAGGGCCCACCTGCTCGGCCACAGCCTCCAGGACCTCCTCCACAGTAACTTCGCTGTCCGGGGGAACGATCCTCACCCCCTGGTGGATAGATGGAGGTGGCTTTCCCAAGGCCGCCATCCTCCACCCAAAAAACAAAAACTTGAAAAGCGGCCAGCAGTAGAAAACCGAAAAAAAGTCCAGAGAGAGAGAGAGAGAGAGAGAGAGAGAGAGAGAGAGAGAGAGTGTGTATCCTGGATTTAGCTCGCCATCTGGGATAATCTGGGATCTTGGACTGGTCCTTGAACTCGTCCCACTAAAAAAAAAAACTGACCTGAAGACAAGGTCACACACAGTGGGGCAAAAAAGTATTTAGTCAGCCACCAATTGTGCAAGTTCTCCCACTTAAAAGATGAGAGAGGTCTCCCAATTTTCATCATAGGTATACCTCAACTATGAGAGACAAAATGAGAAGAAAAAAAAAAATCCAGAAAATCACATTGAAGGATTTTTAATGAATTAATCGGTAAATTCCTCGGTAAAATAAGTATTTGGTCACCTACAAACAAGCAAGATTTCTGGCTCTCACAGACCTGTAACTTCTTCTTTAAGAGGCTCCTCTGTCCTCCACTCATTACCTGTATTAATGGCACCTATTTGAACTCGTTATCAGTATAAAAGACACCTGTCCACAACCTCAAACAGTCAGACTCCAAACTTCACTATGGCCAAGACCAAAGAGCTGTCAAAGGACACCAGAAACAAAATTGTAGACCTGCACCAGGCTGGGAAGACTGAATCTGCAATAGGTAAGCAGCTTGGTTTTAGGAAATCAACTATGGGAGCAATTATTAGAAAATGGAAGACATACAAGACCACTGATAATTTCCCTTGATCTGGGGCTCCCCGCAAGATCTCACCCCGTGGGGTCAAAATTATCATGAGAACCGTGAGCAAAAATCCCAGAACCACATGGGGGGACCTCGTGAATGACCTGCAGAGAGCTGGGACCAAAGTAACAACGACTACATCAGAAACATACTACGCCGCCAGGGACTCAAATCCTGCAGTGCCAGACGTGTCCCCCTGCTTAAGCCAGTACATGTCCAGGCCCGTCTGAAGTTTGCTAGAGAGCATCTGGATGATCCAGAAGAGGATTGGGATAATGTCATATGGTCAGATGAAACCAAAATAGAACTTTTTGGTAAAAACTCAACTTGTCGTGTTTGGAGGAGAAAGAACACCATACCTACTGTGAAGCATGGGGGTGGAAACCTCATACTTTGGGGCTGTTTTTCTGCAAAGGGACCAGGACGACTGATCCGTGTAAAGGAAAGAATGAATGGGGCCATGTATCGTGAAATTTTGAGTGAAAACCTCCTTCCACCAGCAAGGGCATTGAAGATGAAACGTGGCTGGGTCTTTCAGCATGACGATGATCCCAAACACACCGCCCGGGCAATGAAGGAGTGGCTTCGTAAGAAGCATTTCAAGGTCCTGGAGTGGTCTAGCCAGTCTCCAGATCTCAACCCCATAGAAAATATTTGGAGGGAGTTGAAAGTCTGTGTTGCCCAGCAACAGCCCCAAAACATCACTGCTCTAGAGGAGATCTACATGGAGGAATGGGCCAAAATACCAGCAACAGTGTGTGAAAACCTTGTGAAAACTTACAGAAAACGTTTGACCTCTGTCATTGCCAACAAAAGGTATATAACAAAGTATTGAGACGAACGTTTGTCATTGACCAAATACTTATTTTACCGAGGAATTTACCAATTAATTCATTAAAAATCCTTCAATGTGATTTTCTGGATTTTTTTTTTCTTATTTTGTCTCTCATAGTTGAGGTATACCTATGATGAAAATTGGAGACCTCTCTCATCTTTTAAGGGTGAGAACTTGCACAATTGGTGGCTGACTAAATACTTTTTTACCCCACTGTATGTCTATCACTCAATATTCAATAAAGAATTGTTAAATGTTTCACTGTCAATCAAATGTATAAAACACTGCATTAAACCTTATAATTCAAGATAGCATTCAATTCAGTTGTACAACAATATTCAAGTGTTCAAGTTTCAATGTTCTCACACAGGAACTGTAAACATTCAGGAATTCTCAAACAGATGTAACTATTTAAGCACCAGTGTCTCAGCGGTACTGCTTATAATTATGTTATGGTAAGTAACCAATTACATGCATACCGTCTAATAACCAAATAGTATGAAATGCATTAATATTTAATACATATTTTTACAACAAAATATCATTAAGTGCAATTAAGCGTAACAAAATAACATTAAATCTCCATATAAAGTGAGTTATGATAAGGGATATTAAATTACTGATGTGCTTAATACTCCTCGTGCACTATAGACCTATTAGCATAATAAAGAAGCTGCATCAAAAATTACCTCTCTATCACCACAAAGAACACATCTCTTCACAACTACTGGCATTATAAAACATACTATTTTATTCCCTTCTTTCATTTTAGCAACATAGAATGCAACATCACATCATGTTCTCATTCAAATTGGCATTAGAATAATAATGTCATGAACCTGGGGCACAGATTAGAGTGGTTCCCAGTTTTCCTGCCCAGTGAACATTTTTCTGTCTGTTCACTGTTATCTATAAGATTATTATGATTGCTTTGAGTTCTGTTGTGTTTGTATTTTTTATGATTTCAGGTTTGTTTATTTTGACAGCACTGTGCCGCTTCCAGCTGTCAATCTCTTCGGGGTTGCACAGCTGCTGTCCATTCTTTCACTCATGAATGACACCTGTCTCTGATTACATGTTGTACAGTATTTAAGGGACACGACAACCTTTGCCCGTTGTCGTGTCCTTCTCCTATGTTCCCGTCCTCTGGATCATTACAACTGAGTGATTAGGACTCCGCTGTTGAGGTGAGTTGGAGTGCTCTGTCCTGGTGCCTTTTTCCACTGTTTTCTTGGCCGTTGAGCCCTGAGGCCCTTGCACCAGCTGGGTTCGCTCCTGGTCAGGCGTCCCCTGACCTTCCGTACCTCTGGACGTTGAGCCCCACTCTCCTCCAGCATTTGTGTTTTGTGTTTCACTATTATTGTCTTGCACTTCATTTTGTTGTATTTGTATGAACATTCTTCTTTGTGTTTTAGTTAATAAATGTGCCAACCTACAGTGAACGTGTGGTGTCCTATTTTCGCCCGAGAAGCGGCCGCGTTATGACAAGTAAAATACCCCCCTTAATCTCTAATGCATTTGCATATACAACTAATCAATATAAACAAAATACATTTTGTGCTGCCAGCAGCCATATGCTCCATACACTTCCTATTTTTTACTCCAGTAGGTTTCTGTGTAGTGGTTTTGGCCTGTTAATAGCAGCAGCAGCTAACTTGCTAAGAGCAACGAAAACACAATGCTCACCGTTGAGCAATGCTCAGAGGCTGAACACCACCACGAGGCTTGCAGCATGGGCAAGATGAAAAGGAGGGGGGCGGGGTTGCCCGTGGGACACGAAGACTAACATTATCTGCTAAGCATAGTTAGCTTTATGGCTGATGCAAGACTTTCTCTTACTGATGTATTAAAGTTCGGTTTCGACGGGCGTCTAGACTCCTGCTGACTCACACTGCTCAGTGCTGACAGCAAACTAATTTTAATTGACTTTTTTTTATCAAAATAGTTGAAAGGTTCTTTCTTTTTGCTCTCCATAATGGTCGCTGCTTCTCTCCTTCGTGGCGAAGATCGAGCTGGAAGTAGTGCAGTGAAGCCCGCCCACATTAACCCCTCTAGCAATTGGCTGAATGTGGCTTATACGGCTTCTGATTGGCTGATAAGATGACTGCATCTCCTTCCTGTAAACTAATGATGCCTTTAATTGTCATGGGAACGTATATGTTTATATTAGAAACAACTGCAGATAAGCTTTTGCTTTTTCACTTTTCTTGCAGATTTCTTCACCTGCGGCCTCAGGTGAGCTAAGACAAATCTCTCCAGGACCTTCATCACATGAGATGTGAGGGCAACTGGTAGACAGTAATTCAGGTCAGATGGAGATCACTTCATGGGGACAGGAACCAAGCAGGATGTCTTACATAGCACCGGTACTCTCTCTAGACTCAGGCTCAGTGTAGCAACATTTAATTATAAGATACAAAGATTATTTAATTTATACCTTGAGGTGTATGTGGAAACGGAGGTTTTACTTCGAGTCCACGCACACACCAGAAAAACTCATTTTGGGGCACCAGTCCACAAGCTTGGACAATTTATTTTTGTAATTTGAATTTTATTGGGTTTTCAATTTAGAAACTAAATCAAACAAACAAACAAAAAAACAAAAAACAAACAAACAAAAAGAAACATCAAAAACAAATATTCCCAGTGAGAGGATAAAACATTCCATTTCCACCCTAATACTCCTAAGATGATTGGCTTAATCTACAACACCTATAAAGGTAAGATAGGATCCCCACTTATTATAAAAGCTGTCCATCCTGTCCAAAAGTTTATATGAAAGGCGTTCTAGTGCAGCAAGCTTGCCCAACTCCCTGATCCACTGAGCTACGAGTGGGGCAGAGGAAGATTTCCAGTAAGAAGTGATCAACTTTCGGCCCACCATCAGAGCAGTCTGAATCCACTCGGCATCAGAGATTGGGTCCTGAATAGTTGATGGATCCCCAAGGACAAAAAGTCTCTGAGTAAATGGCACTTCTTGCTTAACAATTATCATAATATGTCTATGGATCTGCAACCAAAAGTCCTGTATTACCGGACAACTCCAGATCATATGGATTAATGTCCCCTCCCCCTGTAGACATCTCCAACAGCTTGAAGAATGAATGAGATTCGCTCTCAACATTTTACGAGGTGTCCAGTAATATCGATTCAAAATTTTAAATTGAACAAGTCTGGTTTTCAATTCCCTAGACACTTTCTTCCCATTCTTTAAGATATTTGCCCATTCAACATCAGTAAATTGTGAATTCAGATCTTTTTCCCATACGTGTTTAAGGGATGAAGAATCTTTATTTGAGCTCTTAAGGAGCATTAAATAGAAATTTGAGGCCTTACATCTTTTACCACAGGAACTCAATGCCTGGATGAGCCAATCTGCATCAGGAGGAGGGGTAGTTGCAGATCCAAAGACTTGACACAGCAGATGTCGAAGTTGTAAATATTTCCAAAACTGATTCTGGGGTAATCCATACTGTGCCCGTAGAACATCAAATGATTTGAGAGGTCCCCCTTCATATAGGTCTTTTAACATCAGGATGTCCTTTTTCACCCAAATTTTCCACATAAATGGGGATTTTCCAATATGGAGACTTGGGTTAAGCCAGATAGAAGCCATAGAATTAAGATGAGAGCTAAACTCTAGTATAGAAGCTTCTATACTGAGAGCTAAACTCTAGTATAGAAGCAACCCTCTTCCAAACGTATTGTAAAAAGGATACAATAGGATGCGACTGAAATTCAGAAGGAAGTTTGATTGTGATTAGATGTACTAGGGGAAGAGGGCTGCTCAGATAACTCTCCAAATAAAACCGAGGGGGAGCTCTCTCAGGGGGGAGAGCCCAATGAATCAAATGTCTAAGACTAAAAGCGTAATGATATAAAACTAAATTTGGGACCCCCAAACCTCCTGAATCTGTAGGCTTTTGTAATCTTTTCAAATTTAATCTAGGGCGCTTACCATTCCATAAAAACTTATTGCACAACCTATCAAAACTGTCGAAAATAAGCAACTGGGATCCTAAGAGGAAGAGATTGTAGAAGGTAATTAAATCGGGGTGCACAAATCATCTTAATAACGTTGACCTTGCCCCAAAGAGACAAAAAAAGAGGCGACCACCTTTCTATGTCTATTTTAAATTTTTCGAGCAAAGGCTCAAAATTAATCTGGATCAGATCCGATAAAATGTGAGGAAACAAGATGCCAAGATATTTAATTCCTAATTTTGGCCAAGAAAAGCCTATATTTTGATCAAATGTAAACAGTGTTTTAGGGCAATAAGATGTTAAAGGGAGAATTTCTGATTTTATCCAGTTAACTCTATAACCAGACAAACGTGAAAATTGGTTAATAATTTTAAGGAGAGCTGGAATTGATTTTTGAGGTTGTGTAATCAGTACCAATGCATCATCAGCATACAACATTATCTTATGGGTACTGCCATGGGCCTGAATACCTGGAAAATTGCCGTCTTTGCGGATAGCAACAGCTAATGGTTCTAATGCCAAAGCGAAAAGAAGGGGACTTAAAGGGGAGCCCTGGCGCGTACCCCTATAGAGTCTAAAAGGCTGTGATGTAACTCGATTTGATATCACTGAAGGTCTAGGTTCATTATACAGTAATTTAATCCAAGAAAGAAACTTTGAACCAAAACCAAAAGTCTCTAGAGTCGCAAAGAGATACTGCCACTCAACCCTGTCAAATGCTTTTTCAGCATCCAGGGAGAGGGCTGCCACTGGAGAGAGGTGTGCAAGTGAAGGATCATTTTGAACTGACCATATGATATCAATAAATCGCCTAATATTGTCTGCCGCACCCCTGGAACGAATAAAACCCACCTGATCAGGATTTATAAGAGATATCATTACTTTATCTAATCTTAATGCCAAAATTTTGGAGAGAATTTTACAGTCACAGTTTATAAGACTAATTGGTCTATAATTCTTACACTCTAATGGATCTTTATTGCTTTTTAAAATAAGCGAAATGAAAGCCTCTGTTAAAGAAGGGGCAAACAGCCTTGTTCAAAAGATTCCGCAAACATTTCTAAAAGTAAAGGAGAAAGCTCATCAACACAGGCCCTGTAAAATTCTACAGTGAATCCGTCACGGCCCGGTACCTTTCCAGTCGGGAGGCTCTTAATAACTTTCACAATTTCCTCTTTAGTAATTGGGGCGTCAAGCAAATCTGTTTGTTCCTTCGTTAGGGAGGGCAAAGACAGGGATGACAAAAATGCATAGATCTCTTGAGATCCAGCCTCCATTTCAGAAGAATAAAGCGAAGTGTAAAATTCTCTGAAAGCACCATTAATTTCATTTAAGTCTGACACCAGAGTACCATCCTGTGTCCTAATGGCAGATATAGTACACTGAGCTTCTTTCGTTTTAATATATCTAGCCAGCATTTTGCCAGCTTTGTCCCCCTCCTCAAATTGTTTATGCCTAAGGCGAAATAAGAAAAATTCAACTTTTTGTGTTAGGATTGAATTCAGCTCATACTTAAGCTTCAGAAGGGGTGACAAATTTACTAAATTTGTGTCTTGTTTTAATGAAGTCTCTAATATGGCTATTCTCCTCTCCAAATCAATCTGTTTAGCAATGTTAGTTTTCTTTTTAAAAGATGCATATTGAATAATATGTCCCCTAATAAATGCCTTAAAAGCCTCCCAAGCAACACTAGCAGAGGGAGCAGAATCCCAATTTGTCTCTAGATATAAGGAGATCGCTGCTTTCAAAGAGGACACAAAATCTGGATTAAGAAGAAAGCTTGAATTAAGCCTCCATCTAGAATTTTTTTTTTAACTGACAAGGCGGGCTCATATGTAAAAAAACAGGGGCATGATCTGATAGTATTATGCTACCAATGAAGCTCGAATTTACAGAAGAAACAGAGAATTTTGACATTAAAAAGTAATCAATCCTGGAAAACACATTATGAGCAGTGGAATAAAAAGTGTAATCCCTTGTGGACGGATTAAAAAGCCGCCACACGTCTACCAAACCAATTGCATTGCACATGTCTTTCAATGTAGAGCCAGATTTAGATGAACGCTGTGAGGGGGTGCTCCGATCTAAAATGTTGTCTATGACCTGATTAAAATCCCCGCCTACTAAAATGGGATAATTACCCATTTCGCTTAATTCATGTTCCAGTTGTGCAAAAAATGCACAATCAACTATATTTGGTGCATAAACATTAGCGAGTATCATCCTATGGCCCTGAATTTCTATAAGAATTATAAGGAGTCGTCCATCATCATCACTAACCTCTTTTAGACACTTGAACTGCAAATGTTTATGAAAAAGGATTGCCACCCCCCTGCTCTGGCTATTACCGCAAGACGCAAACCCATGGCCCACCCAATCCCGACAGAGTTTTTTAGATTCTGTTTTAGTGAGGTGGGTCTCCTGAAGCAATGCTACATCCACTTTTTTTGATTTAATAAACGCCAAAATTTTTTTCCTCTTAATTGGGTGGTTAAGGCCTTTAACATTCCAAGTAATGAGGTTAAGAAAGCTCTGACAATTAGTCAACATCATAAACGGTACATATTACCATCCAAAATATCCAGCAATTCTCCACCAAAACCCCCCTCACTGGGCAAAAGACAAACACAATAAAAATTAAAAATACAAAAAAAAAGAAACGAAAACCACTTAATCATAAAGTAACATAATCGGTGACCTAAAACCAATGTCACCCATCGGTGCACAAAAACCGCACCAACCAAAAAAAAGAAAATTAAAAACTCTAGGACCGTGACTGCGAACAGTGCAATAAACTTAGGGAGAGCCGCAACATCGCAGCAGCCTCATGCCTATAGATAATACAGCGTGGGCAGTAAAAAATTTTTTTTTTTTAAAAATGGAACCTTACATTAATACTGCATCAAATCCTCCGTCAAAAAAATATATAACAAATAAACATATAGCATATATTCATACCATTGTTCATCAATGTCTCACGGTAGTGAAAGAATCAGGTTCAATGCTTTCTTAGGGTCAGTGAACTCCTGTTTACCACTTGCCAACTTCACAACGAGAACTGCAGGGTACCTGAGAGAGAATGCAATCTTCTTCTGGTGCAGCAGGTGTTTACACTGCTTGAACGCCGCTCTCATCTTGGATACTCGTCTGGAATAATCCGGGAAAATCATGGTGTGATGACCATTCCAATCCAGCTTTCCCATCCCGCGCGCTGCCTCCACAATACGCTCCCTATCCTGGAAGCGCAGAAGTCGAATCAGGATAGCCCTGGGTGGTTGGCCGTCAGGTCTGCGTCTGGCGAGGCTCCGATGCGCACGGTCAATTTCCAGGCCTCCAGGGAACTCCATTTTCAGCAGATCTGGGATAGTTTTGCGCATGAAGGTAAGGGCATCTGATTTTTCACAGTTTTCTGGAAAGCCGACAAAGCGTAGGTTGTTTCGGCGTGATCTATTTTCCAAGTCGTCCAGCTTCAGAAGTAAATCTTCCACCTGCGTCTGGGTTGCGGGGGGATTAGCATCCAGAGCTACATTAGCATCCTCAAGAAAAGCGATGCACGATTCCACGTCTCCCAGCCGGGTGGCTAACTCCATCAACTTGGTGTCCACCGCCCTCGTTGACGCCTCAATAGAGTCAAGTTTAGCGTCTTGCCTCTCCGACATTTCCCTCAACAGTGCATAGATCTTAGAGATGTCTTCCGCCATTTGGTCTTTGGCAACACCTGCACCTGTTGAAGGTGGCGGAGAGGGAGGAGGGCTCGTTGTGGTATCACCAGCTTTAGCCAGATTTTCCTTGCTAGCACCGGCTTTGGAGCAAATATTTAGTTTCTGTTGTTGCGTTGGCATTTTAATCCTGTTCTTCACAAATCCAGTCTCAATACAAAGCGTAGTAGTAGCAATAGTTCCAGCCGAGGAAACAAGAGAAAAACGCCCTTGTAGAAGAAAAAAAAAAAAAAAAAGGCTGTCTGCACTGCGGTGCTCCTCACCTAAGCAGCCATCTTCACTGCCCGCGTCTCCTCTCTATTTTCAATGATTCCTACCCAACCCAGCTTGGACAATTTATTAATAACTAATCTTTATACCTTCAATCAATCAGTCTCAAATATTCATGAATTCTACTGGGTGACTTTAGAAACAAACACAGGGAACGAAATCAGCAGAAACTTCCATATACTGTTTACAGTTTTAATGATCAGATTCAGATTAAATGACTTCACATTCAACGGATTTGTTGTTAAAGTGAAATGACCAAGTATTAGCCATCACATTTAACTTGTAACTGATTACTGAGCAACAGAGTGCAATCACATTTGTGGAACCAAGGAAACCTTAGTATGAATTTGTAACTGTGATGAAAAATGGAGACTGAAATAACTAACAAAAATATGAAGAAAATTGGATGCAAATTTTATGAAGGAAATTATAAAAGCTAATTATATGGAAAAGAGATTCTGAATTACTCTAAAAACAAAGATGGAATTTAATGAAAAGAAGAATATTATTTCTTTTTAATTCTATAGCTCCAATTAGAGTTATGAACTAGTTTTAAACATGAGACAAATTATGACATACTTAAGGCAATATAC
The DNA here is from genome assembly GCA_020510985.1 of Pholidichthys leucotaenia. Taxonomy (NCBI): domain Eukaryota; kingdom Metazoa; phylum Chordata; class Actinopteri; order Cichliformes; family Pholidichthyidae; genus Pholidichthys; species Pholidichthys leucotaenia. Next base: position 175,498,271 of record CM035849.1, on the reverse strand, counting down.
ATCGGGTTGTTCAGCAGATGAAACAAAGGAGTCTTGCTCACGTGGCATTGGTGTTTTCTTCAGCTGGATCCAGGAGCTGAGATTTTCTTTGATGATACTGGGAAATACCTGCCAGCAGATATCGCTTCCCAGGGACAAGCAGTCAGAAGCTGAGATTCGGCAGCAATAATGAGGCTTCTTCTTCTTTGCTGGGCGCGTAAAATGCCATGTGGAGCAACACGAGAATCTATCAGCGGTGTTCTCGGGTCCAAAAAATTGGATATAGTTCAAAATCTGATCAAAGTCACAGGATTGGAGAGACAAGATTAATTAAAAAAAAAAATCAAGCCACAAAATCCAAGTTCTGCAGATACCGTGGGGTTTGGCGAAAACAGCTTCCAATATGAGGAAAAATGATCAGTCCACCTGAAAACACGGTAGGTTTAAAGAAAATCAACAGAAAAATTTTAGCAGAATAAAATAGAAAAACACCTGTGAACACGGAGTTTCACTCCATATAAACGAGAAGTTTGAGCTCAAAAGAGAAGAAAAGTATTTCCCAGATGTTTAAAGGAAAAAGCATTAAAAGCAGGACACAGAGAAAACTTTCACATAGACAACTCTCTGCCTCTCTCTCTCTCTCTCTCCGTGCATTTCTCCCTTAAAAATGAATAAGTTTCCCAGGGAAAAACTTGACTGACATGAAAGGGAACCAATTGTCTCCCATCGCAGGAGAATTGAATGAACTCTGTTCCAATAAGAAAACAGTCCTTTGTCTGTAACCGACCAATAAAATGAAAGGGATCATTGCCCAAAAGAGACTAGCTGGTGATTGGCTGAGCAAGTCAGATGACTTGAGTAAGCTTTCCCAACAAGATGAAACACATCTTAATAACAATGAAAATTCACTTAATATACTTATGTATAAAGTCTGTGATGGTCTGAGCGCCGATTCCGTCCGTGCTCAGGTTGTCCAGTATTTCCCCGGTTCTATCCTATTCCGGGTCTTGTCTTATGGCCTCCTCTGAGGCTTTTATGTTGACAGCATCTCGGCGGACTTCCAGCTGTCAAAGCCAAGCCGCTTCGGGACAGCTGTATGTTATTGTCATTACTTTCCCCTTTTCCTGATTGGGTTTTGTTTTCCATTTAAGGGAGCAGCTGAGGCTTACTCCTCGCTGTGACCTACACCCTATGACGTCATGCACCACCGTGTGCGTGGCTGAAGTTCCTATGCTCAACTCCAGTCTCTCTTGTGATTCTGTTATTCATCCTCTCGTAAGTATTTACTGTTCAGCGTAGGCTCCGTCCTCGCTCCCTTCCCTAGTCTATCTCCAGAGTCAGAGTTCTTGTGTCAGAGTTTATGTGCGTGTTTTGCCCCTCGTGGCTCATTATTTTGTCATCCTTTGTTTTTCATGTCTTGTGTTAATAAAAAATGCAAACTCATCGGTTGCCTATAGCGTCTCACTGATGACCTTGCAAGGGGCATCCATAACATAGTCTAAGATACCTTTCATGACTAACTTTTAGTGAGCATGCACTTTTATAAACATGTCCTTCTATAATTATCATGCATTAGAATAAGGTTCATTTAAGCATTTTTCAAACATGAAACACATTTAAAATCAATGATTAATGAAACACTTCAAACCCATCATTGTCCAACACAGAGGCGGTCATCTTCAACAGTGTTCTGAGCAGTATTTCCTGGAAAAATAAAGTCTTGAGGAGAAAGGATTATTTCAGCAGATAAAAACCCAAAGTTCCAAGGTTGATTAAATCCAACATGTCCCTGAGTTGACAGAAGGGTGTAATGTTGAGCTGTGGATAATTCCTAGCAACTTGGAATGCACTCAAGGAGTCTGTGATGTCTCAAACGGTTGTTAGCGCATAAAATTGTCTGATTGGGAGGAAGTTCCAATTATTTATGATGGCAAACTAAATTCATTCCTGGCACAAAATGGGATCCTTATCGTACCTTTTACCATGGAATGTGTTTTCAAATGGTGGTCCTTAGGTGAAGGAAACAATTCTTGCCCAGACATTTTGGGTGAAACAATTTCTTTAAGGTGAAGATTGGTTGTAAGGCGGATTGGTTGTTGCTATCAATGGCCCTGCTAACATCTGAACCGGCTGATCGCCCGCTGCTATCAACGGCCCTGCTAACATCTGAATCGGCTGATCGCCCGCTGCTATCAACGGCCCTGCTAACATCTGAACCGGCTGATCGCCCGCTGCTATCAACGGCCCTGCTAACATCTGAACCGGCTGATCGCCCGCTGCTATCAACGGCCCGGCTAACATCTGAACCAGCTGATCGCCCGCTGCTGTCAACGGCCCTGCTAACATCTGAACTGGTGGAGCAGCATAGTACTGGTCTTCGCCCCAGTACAGCTGGACATAGCGAGTCGGGTGAGTTGAATTACACTGGACAGACTCACATATCTGATCCTGCTGTAAACAGCTGTGCTACGTCCAAACTTTTGGAAGCAGGAGCAGTTAAACAAAATGCAAATGAGGCGAGATCCGAAAACTGAGCTGTACAAAAGCAAAAACAACATTTATTTTTCCAAACTGTTAATCATGCACGAGTTCTTTGGGACACAAAGGCTAAACCAAAAGGGATCCTCGGCGGACATTTAAACATACGGAGCATAATCCCCAAAAGAGATGAGATTTCGGTGTTGCTGTTGGACTCAAATCTGGACTATCTTTGTCTTTCAGAAAGCTGGCTACACAGGAACATAGACACTAATATGATCGATATTGTGGGTTATCAGTGTTTTAGAAAAGACAGGCAGGTAGGGAGGGGAGGTGGTGTTTTAATTTACATCAAAGAGAAATTTAAATGTCAATTGGTTGATTTGAATACTTCACTTGAATGGTTAGCTGTTAATGTATGTCTCTCACCGGTAATGAATTTCAACATTGCAGTATTGTACAACCCACCGTCACACAATTCTTCTTTTTATAATGAATTAAGTGATCTGGTTAAACAACTTGAGAGGAGCAGAGAAACAATATTTTAAGGTGACTTTAATATTAACTGGTCTGATAAAAAGGACAAACAGAAACTGAAAAACCTCATGACTAAATTTAATTACCAACAAATGATCAAAGGACCCACCAGGATAACCAAACAATCTAGAACACTTATTGACATGGTATTTGCTAATAAACCAGAATGAATAACCAGAACCTATAATCTTGTAACTGGTCTCTCAGATCATAACATGGTTCTTGCTGTCAAAAAACTTACTAAAAAGCAACTACAGTATTTTGGGGGAGTTGATATTGACAAATTAAATTTTATTATTCCCAAATCAAAAACTGCGGAGTTTGGACATTACTTAGAGAATCAAAATTGGGAGCAGCTCATGTCAATATATGAAGTAGATGATTGTTGTAATTTTATAACTGCAACAATTACAAAGTCTATAGAAAAATTTACAAAGCAAATTAAAAGTAGACAACAGAAGATTAACCTACCATGGTTAAATAATGAAATAAGAAAACTTATGAAGAGGCGAGACTCTGCATTGAAAACATCATTAACCTCTAAACTACAAAATGATCACCTTGTGTACAAAAGTTTAAGAAATAAAGTGGTACAAGAGCTGCGAAAATCAAAAGTATCTTATTACAATAAACTGATAGATCATGCAAAGGGTAACAACAGTTCCCTATGGAGGCATTTAAATAACTTAACTAATTAAAAAAAATGTTCAGAAGGGGGTAAAGGAACTTAGAATCAATGGCAAGATCATCAGTGACAAGGCTACATTGGCAAATGAATTTAATTCATATTTTGTGGACTCTGTGGAAGAATTAACAAAAAACTTTGTGCTGCCAAATGTGCTCAACAACACAAAATCAATACTTTCAACAGTTCCTTTTCACATCGATGAGGTAAATGAGGAGTTAATTGCTGGTATTGTTAAAACACTGTCAAACTCAAAAACTAATGATATCTACAATATGAGCACTTCCTTTCTCAAAACGCACAGCAAAATATTAATTAAACCACTGACTCATCTCATTAATCTCTCCATTAGGTCTAGTACATTTCCATCTGGTTGGAAAAAAGCTGTCGTCATACCAGTTTATAAATCAGGCAGTAAAGACGATATATGCAATTACCGCCCAATCTCTATTTTACCAGTCCTGTCTAAGGTTCTTGAAAAAGTTGTAGCTACACAGCTGATAGACTATTTACAAGACAGTCAACTTCTTCATCCACATCAATTTGGTTTTAGACCAGGATACTCAACAGAAACAGCAAATTGTTGCCTTATTGAAAATGTCAAACAGTCCTTGGACAGGGGTAATGTGGTAGGGGCTGTTTTTCTAGATCTCAAAAAGGCTTTCGATACTGTAAACCACAGTTTGCTTTTATCCAAAATGGTATCTTTTAACTTCTCTCCAGATACATTAGAATGGTTTGCATCTTATCTCCAGAATAGAGAACAGTGTGTAAAAGTTCACCAGGATAAATCCTTATTTTTAAACAACCGTATGGGTATCCCACAAGGGTCCATTCTTGGTCCTTTACTTTTCAGCATTTTTATTAATGACTTGCCGCTACACTGCTCAGCTGCAACATGTCAACTTTATGCAGATGATGCAGTTATTTACACAGCTGCCAAGACTCCAGCACAGGCTGCAGATGTACTGTCTACAAGTATGGTTGATGTCCAAGAGTGGCTCCTCCAGAACCATCTATTGCTGAACCTTCAGAAAACAGTTTCAATGTGCTTTTCAATCAAAAAATGTAACCTGCAACGTTTTAAAGTTAATATACATGATCAAGACATCAGTTTAGTTACAGAATTCAAATACCTTGGCATTGTACTAGATCCTCAATTCAAATTTAATCATCATATAAAGAAAATTTCTAAAACAGTAAAAAAAATCTGAACTGCTTTAAATTAACTAGAAAAGCACTCGGAGAGTGCAGACCTCCGCCAAGCGCCACAGTTCCCCCCCATACAGTGTTTGTGTGTACGTTTTGAGATTCCTTGACCATGAAAACATGTGACTAGCAATTGGATTCACAATGATAGGATTAGTGTTTCAGTAGTAAAAGCATTACCTCCTTGGCGAAGGTAATAAACTGAAGTGTTGCTGTTTTGTCCATCTCCTCCATCTGCAAAGTGCCAGGCTGCAACCTGTCAAGGCATACCTCATGCCTCCCTTATTGGGGGCTTTCACACCTGTACTGACCTCATGCCTCCCTTATTGGGGGGGGAGGGGGCTTTCACACCTGTACTGAGTACTTAAAAACTGTATTTATCGGCAGATGAAAGAAAACTGAAGCAAAAACAAACAAACAAACAAAAACTAAACAAACAGCAACTGCAACATGAACTATTTCAAACATATTTATTCAAATGTACACTTATATGGACACAATCTTGAGCCATAACTTTTTGGTAATGTGAAAATAATAAGCCAAGTAGCACAAAAAAATTGAGCGCTCTTGCTGTCAGGAAACAATGTTGGCACCAAATCATAGAAGTGATCTGCCACCAATGGGGGTAGATTGTGCTCTGGCACAAAATGACAAAACATCACTTCTGCTAGTGATGCATTGGATTTGGAAGGCGTCGGTTCTCTCACTGGCTGAAAATGTTCATCCATCGATCGAATTTGGCTACACAGTTTTTGTGGCCCTGTGTAGCAAAGTGCGACTTCAGGTCGAAAATCCCTGATGCAGTCACTTTTAGCATTAGAGTCACACATATCAGGCGCAGAATTACTGGCGCCGGGATTCCTCTCTGTTCCGGAGCTGCAGGACAAAAGAAGGTGCGATAATGGTTGCCGTGGGTTTTATATTGGGTTTGCGCTCCGCGGAAAAAAAGAGGATTTGGAAGCTTCCACGGCAGAGAGCTGGTTTTTGCGCAGCCCCTATGGCTGCCCGGTGAATTTCTGCCAAATAATCCCGCGCCGGACAGCTGCCCGTCTCAGCTTTTGCAGCGTAGCGCAAACACAGGCACTCTGGCGGGCCCTGTCCACCTCTGTTTTCCGCGTGCTTTTGTGCCTAAAACTTTGAAGAACGCGGAGTTTGTGTTCGTCAGACACGACGAGCAGTGCCCTCTATTGCCCGTGCACACATGTTGAAAATGGCTGTATCTCACAATGTTAAAGAATCCTTTAAAAAATTCCTGTATCCAGACGGTGATCCAGATCATCCCCAAAATTTAATCAGTTCTTCCTTGTACCATTTCCAACAACGCCTGAAAGTTTCATGGAAATCCGTCCAAAACTTTTTGAGTTATCTTGCTAACCAACAGACAAACAGACAGACAAACAGACAAACGCTGGCAAAAACATAACCTCCTCCTGGCCTTCGGCCTGGTGGAGGTAATTAGATATTACATACCATACCAAGCAGCTGTACTGTACATGCATTCTATGGTTTTTTCTCATATATCATACTGTTTGACAGTCTGGGCTCAAGCAGCCCCTTCCACAATAAAACATATAGGTTCATTATATAATCAAACTCTAAAAATCTTGGATAAAAAGCCCATTAGGTGGCATCACTGTTATATTTTAAAAAAATACAATCTATTGAGTTTTGAGAGTTTCATTGACCTCTGTTTTCTGAAATTAATTTTCAAATGTTTCCATAAATCAGCGCCTGAGCCACTTGCTGGTTTCATCCAAAGACAGGACAGCAGCAGAGCCACCAGGAGTTCTGTTAACAATAACTGTAAAATATTCCACCGCAGAACCACATTTGGACAAACAGCTTTCTCTATAAAGGGCAGTCATATCTGGAACACAATGCCAAATGAAATTAAAATAATAACGGACTTAAAACATTCACTACAAAGGTTAAAAACTGGCTGAAAAATAAACAAGAATGTGCCCATGTATGAAATGATTGTCTGCAGGGTGAGAGTGAATGAAGGGAAGGAATGAATGTGTTTGTTTATAGTGAGTGACGAAGGGAGGGAGACCTGAAATAGGCAAATGTGAATCAGGTTTTTATATTGTGTATTTATAATCTTTTTTGCATTGATGTATGTGGTTATTGTTTATTCTGTTTTCATTTTTTCTTTTCCTTATCCTTCTTTCTTTTTACTTGTTTCTTCTTTCTAAAGCCCATCCAGGGACAAGAGTTGCAAATTAGCTAATAGCTATACACTCTTTGTGCAACACATTAAATTCAAAATCAGAATCAGAATCAGATTTATTGCCATTGTTCATGTAGTACACAAACTAGGAATTTGTCTTGGTGCAATGCTGCAACATTAAACATGATAAAATAAAAGAAATAAAAAACTATACATGCAATAAAGTGTAGAATAAGAATGAGTAATACTAGTCAAAGCAGTTTTTAAATATATTAGCGAGCAGCAGATATTGTGGAGTACCACATAGTGCAGTCGGTAATGCAAAAAGAAAACAGTGATGATTGACATGAGTCTGGTTGAGCTGCTGTACATAGTGCACAAGAGTCAATAAGTCACTTAGTGTTCAGCAATCTGATGGCAGACGGGAAGAAGCTGTTCATGTGACGGGAGGTTTTAGTCTGAATGGACCGAAGTCTTCTACCTGAGGGGAGGGGGGCAAACAGTACGTGACCAGGGTGTGAAGGATCGGCTATGATCCGGCCAGCACGCCTCCGGGTCCTGGAGATGTACAGATCCTGGAGAGATGGGAGCTTGCAGCCGATCACCTTCTCAGCAGTGCACACGACGCGCTGCAGCCTTAGTCTGTCCCTGGCAGTGGCTCCTGCGTACCACACGGTTATGGAGGTGGTGAGGATGGACTCGATGATGGCTGTGTAGAACTGCACTAACATCTTGGTGGGTAGCTTGAGCTTCCTCAGCTGCCGCAGGAAGAACATCCTCTGCTGGGCCTTTTTGATGAGGGAGCTGATGGTCGGCTCCCACTTGAGGTCCCTGGTGATGGTGGTGCCTAGGAAGTGGAAGGAATCTGCAGTGGTGATGGGAGAGCCTGTGAGGGTGAGGGGGGGCAGAGGGGTTGTGACTTTCCTGAAGTCCACAATCATCTCCACTGTCTTCAGAGCGTTCAGCTGCAGGTTGTTGTTGTTGCACCAGGACGCCAGCTGGGCCACCTCTCTCCTGTAGGCGGACTCGTCGCTGTTGGAGATGAGCCCGATGAGGGTGGTGTCGTCCGCAAACTTGATCAGCTTGACAGACTGGTGGCTGGAGGTGCAGGAGTTGGTATAAAGGGAGAAGAGTAGGGGGGAAAGTACACAGCCCTGGGGTGATCCGGTGCTGATGCTAACAGAGTCTGAGACAGTCTTTCCCAGCCGTACATGCTGCCTCCAGTCCGTCAGGAAGTCGGTGATCCACCTGCAGAGGGAGTCAGGCACGTTGAGCAGGGACAGCTTGTCTCAGAGCAGAGCGGGACGGATGGTGTTGAATGCAGAGCTGAAGTCCACAAACAGGATCCTGGCGTAGGTTCCCGGGGAGTCCAGGTGCTGCAGGATGGAGTGGAGGGCCAGGTTGACTGCGTCGTCTACAAACCTGTTGGCTCTGTAGGCAAACTGCAGCAGGTCCAGGAGAGGAGTGGTGATGGACTTGAAGTGGGGCAGGACCAAGCGCTCAAAGGACTTCATGACTACAGAGGTGAGTGCTACAGGTCTGTAGTCGTTAAGTCCAGTGATCCGTGGCTTCTTGGGGACAGGGATGATGGTGGAGGATTTGAGGTAGGTCGGCACGTGGCATAGCTTAAGGGAGGTGTTAAAAATGTCTGTGAAGACAGGAGTCAGCTCTTTCGCACAGTGTCTCAGGGTGGAGGGAGACACGCCGTCCGGACCGGGGGCCTTGCGCGGGTTCAGTCTGGAGAACTGTCTGTGCACGTCCTGCTCACTGATGACAAGGGCAGGGGGGGAGGAGGGGGGGCGCCTTTGATGAAGTAGGGGCCGTGGAGGCAGTGGAGCTGGGGGGAGGGGGGGAGTTGGACACAGCTGACGAGGTGTCAAAACGGGCATAGTGTTGGAACAGTCTTTGACAAAGGGCTTTGTCATCCTGACCCTTAGAAGCCTGAGGCCGATAGTTGGTGATTTGCTCAGTCCTCTCCACACAGAAGCAGAGTCGTTAGCTGTGAACTGCTGCTGGAGTCTCTCAGAATACACAGATTTAGCTCTCCTCAGCTCTCTGTTAAACCGATATTTAACCTCCCTGTAGCAGTCCCTGTCTCCACTTTTCAACGCTGCTTCCTTCTCCTTCCTGATCTGTCTGAGCTTAGCAGTGAACCAGGGCTTATCATTAGAGTACCTCACCCTGGTGCGCAATGGAAGAATGCTCTCCTCACAAAAGTGGATATATGATTGATTGATTGTCATTTGATTAATTGTCTATGTTTATTGCACTGTCCCTGTCAAATAAACAAATAAAATAAAATAAAGAGTAATTTTGTAGATTAGAGCCAAAGAGAGTTGATGCTACATCAGGTTGTACAGGTGTTTCAGTACAGGAGATAGCTGGTTGGCACAGGTCCTCAGGATCCTGGCGGAGATGCCATCAGGGCCGGGAGCCTTCCACTGACAGCATATCTGACAGAGTCAGAGTTTTTTTGTTTTTTTTTTGTCTAGTTCTGAATTTGCTCACAGAAGCAACAGTTGTTGCAAGTTCAGAAAGAGTGTTGCTTCATGGCTTGCTTTGTAACAATTAATGTGTGACTTACATTCTGCCAGTATTGGCTTTATTACAAGAAATTACAAGAAAGAGATGTCATTAATGACTGCCATGATACATCCAGTGTGGAAATGAAACATAGCTGTCTATCTGTCCTCTTGTTTTCACATATCAGGCTACAGCAAATAGAGTTTTCCAAAAGCAACCCTATTTTACTGTCTCCTTGATGGTGACACACAGTTACCAACCCCTTCTAAATTTTAAAATAAAACTAATCATTAAAGTACAACTCTGGGAAAACATTACTTCAGTAAATAAACTGAGCAGAAGTCATTTGCACCCATCTTTATGTGTTTTGAGATTGGAAGTTCTGCTTCCCTCTGTTTGAACCAAAGTAGTTAACATCCATCCATCCATCCATCTTCCACCGCTTTTCCGGAGGTCCAGGTGGTGGAGTAGTAGTAGTAGTAGATTAGTTTATTTGAGGCAGCAGTTCAAGCAGAGAAGCCCAGACTTCCCTCTCCCCAGCCACCTGCTCCAGCTCTTCAGAGAGGAAACCAAGGTGTTCCCAGACCAGCTGGGAGACATAGTCTCTCCAGTGAGTCCTGGGTCTGCCCCAGGGTCTCCTCCCAGAGGGACGTGCCCGAAACACCTCAAGTGGGAGGTGTCCAGGAAGCATCCTGATCAGATGCCATACCACCTCAACTGACTCCTTGTAATGTGGAGGAGCAGCAGTTCTACTCAGAGCCAGTCCAGCAATCCTACGAAGAAAGCTCATTTCAGCTGCTTGTATCCGCGATCTTATTCTTTCGGTCATTACCCAAAGCTTGTGACCATAGGTGAGGGTAGGAATGTAGATTGACTGGTAAATCAACAGCTTTGCCTTAGAGCTCAGCTCCCTCTTCACCACAACAGACTGGTACAACATCCACATCACTGCAGATGCTGTTCCGATCCGTCTGTCAATCTTTCACTCCATTCTCCCCTCACTCGTGAATAAGACCACAAGATACTTCAACTCCTCCACTTGGGGCAGGAGCCTGTCCCCAACCCGGAGGGGACAATCCACTTTTTTCCGGCTGAGGACCATGGACTCGGACTTGGAGGTTCTGATTCTCATCCCAGCCACTTCACACTCAGCGGCAAACCATCCCAATAAGAACTGGAGGTCATTGCTGGATGAAGCCAGCAGGACAACATCATCTGCAAACAACAGAGATGAGATCCTGTGGTCACCAAGCATGACACCCTCCGTTCTTTGGCTTCGCCTAGAAATCCTGTCCATAAAAATTATGAACAGGATCGGTGACAAAGGGCAGCCCTGGCGGAGTCCAACTCTCACTGGGAATGAGTCCGATCGATTGTTGGCAATACAAACCAAACTCTTACAATGGTCGTACAGAGACCGAATAGCTCATAACAACAAGCTCAATACCCCATACTCCTGAAGCACCCCACACAAAAAAATCATGAGGGACGTGGTCAAATGCCTTCTCCAAGTCCACAAAACACATGTAAACTGGTTGGGCAAACTCCCACGAACCCTCGAGAATTCTCAAGAGGGTAAAGAGCTGGTCCGATGTGCCACAGCTAGGGTGAAAACAACATTGCTCCTCTTGAATCCGAGGTTCGACCAACGGCTGGACTCTCCTCTCCAGTACCTTGGCATAGACCTTCCCAGGGAGGCTGAGGAGTTTGAGCCCTTTAAAGTTGGAGCACACCCTCCGGTCCCCTTTTTTGAAGAGAGGAACCACCACCCCGGTTTGCCATGCCAAAGGCACTGCCCCCGACCTCCAAGCAGTGTTGCAGAGGCGTGTCAACCATGACAGCCCTACAATATCCAGGCCTTGAAGGACTCAGGGTGAATCTCGTCCACCCCCGGGGCCCAGCCATTAACATCTTCTATCCAAATCAATGAAAAAGAAATTGCCCCACAGATAGTTTTGAATGGTAGTAAACAGAGTTTGAGAGCTAAATTTAAAAGCTTATCAAAATATTTAGCCCTATTCTTACAGTTTGAATTGCTAAAACACTAAACCCCATTCTAAATTCTCAGTGGCCTGAACTCATTTTTTAAATCAAATACTATTTTTGCACAACCTTGAGCTGGTTCGTATAGTTAGAGAGTTTGCAAATCTGTGGCACACTTTTTGTAGAACTCTGCACACATTCTCACTCTCTGAAGATGGATTCACACAACAACATTTGGAGCAACTTTTACTGACATTTTGGAAAATATCTGGCTCTGCTTGTAAAAGTTGATAAAAGTTAATGGTGGTTGGTTTTTCTTGGCAATTTTCAGCATGCTGAAAATTTTCAAGGAATACAACTTTCACCAGTGCCTTTAAATTTAAAGACATAAAAATGCCGGTGACACAAACATATCTGTCATCTCACTGGTGATACTTCAGTTCATTCATTCCTTGCATAGACCAATTTTCACGCCGCACTGGACAACCCTGAGATTAGTAAATCAGAGACTGAGAATAGAGAATTACCTGCAGACAGATGGTGTCATGGACTGGGTTTGGACCTTTTCTGGGCCCAGCTCCATGGCATTATGGCTGCATTTTCTCTTGTGCGGTTTTTTGTCTTTTATTTGTTGTCAGGCAGCTCTCAGGAAGCCTCGGAGTTGCCCTGCTCCCTGTCAGCTGACAGCCACACCTCCTCCTCCTGTCAGTGTTTGACAGCTGCATGTCATTATCATTTGCGTCTACCACTCAGCTTGTTCACTCGCATACATACACACTCTTGCACGCATGCACACATTCACACACCTGTATCCACTCAAGGTCATTAATGTCTCACTATTTATTCTGTCTGTGTGATCACTCGTTGTCATGGTGTTAGTCTTATCCTGTGCTAATCATTCACCTGTGGCTGGTAGTGTATTCCTGTGACTTGTCACTCTTCCTTTTAAGATTGCATTTGGTGTTGAATTCCCCGGAGCCAGCCTCCCTCTGTGTCTCACTATGTAAGTCTCCTCTTATCGCCTGGTTCATGTTTCATTGTATTTTTCCCCCCAGTGGTCCAGTCTGACCCTGGAAGCATGACATGGACTTTTCTCCACTCCAAGTTCATGTTTTTGTGTTCCCCTTTGGTTGCCAAGTCTGGCCCGAAGATGTGACATGGACTTCCTCCTTTTCCCCCTGCACGTTGTATATTATTTGACTGCAGCTGGACACTTTGTACTATTGATTTCTTGTTTAATAAACACATGCTTCACCTGCACATGGGCTCGTTTCCTTCATCCGTGCGCTGCATAAAAGCGCATGCACAGGACAGTACACCGCGACCAGTCAGAGCCCAGCAGTGAAGCTAGTGTGTTGTTTTTTTATGTCTCCGTGTGTGTTTCTCCACTTACCTGAGCAGACGCTATAGACTTTTGTAGCGATAAGGAGCTGCGCGGATTGGGTCTCCTGGAAAATGCCTTCTCGTGGACGCAGGGGCTGGGTACTCCTGAGGATGTTCGAGCTGCTGGAAGTGTGTCCCGACCTCTGGTTTTTCCTGGAGTCAGCCAACATTTTGCATTCCATCTTTACCCTGTCTTATGAGGAGCCCAGGGGGGAATCTCCGGCACTGGGGCCATCTCCGTCACAGAAGAGGCACTCAAAATGGAGGAAGCCTTCCTCCTCCCGCAGCTCTCCCACTCCAGCCCCGCCCCCGTCTCCAGAGCCTTGATCCGCTCTATCCACGGGGAGATTGGAGGAACACGTACAGGCGTTGCTGGCGGAAATTGACCATCGTTTGGAAGAGAAACAGTGGCCCCTCCCGGATTGGCATCGGAAAGGGTGGAATTTTCTCCCAGGGAACCGAAGCTCCTACTTGAAGTCGAGCCCGCTCTCACCTCGGATCCTCCTTCTCCTCCACACCATCTCCGTTCCTGGAGGTCATGCCCAAAGAATCACACTATCGCTCAGCCAGCAAGCCGTCTTTTGCAGGAGGAGGAGAATCCTGCAGTAGAGCCATTTTTTTCTCCTGCGGCCTCGCCGGCAGCCACCTCCTCCACAGTTTTTACCTCCGCCAAGGTGGGAGGTGCAGTTTTTCCCCAGACTCATCTACCTCTGTGCCGGTTTGGGAGGCTTCTCTGCTGCATTTAGAGGAGCCCAGGCCCCCATGGACACGGAGAGGGATGAAAGTGCTCCGGACGCCGCTGGAAACATCATAAACCAGGAGAACAGGCAAGTTCCTTCTCATTCCATTATTATTATTGATGAACAATTTTGCCTGATCCCTGGCTATGAGACTCAGGTCCTGCAGTTTCCTGAGTTCTCAGCACCAGCGGCATATGATAACCCCTCACCAGTCCTCTCCGTGTCCTCTCTGTGTGCTCCTGTGAGTTTGCTGGCCCCTGAACCTAGCCGCCGGAGGGAGGAGAAGCCTGAGGCCCTGGAAGATCCTGTCGCAGGATCGGCGGTGAGGCAGTCCCCAGCTGCCACACCGGATGAGTTGCCAGTGTGGGAAACTTCGTCTGGGGGCCTCGTGACTGCAACCACCATCACGCCTGCTGTGGGGGCCACCTCAGCAGAGTCACCCATCGACCTGGATCTCCTGGAGGCTGGGCCCAAAGCGTCATTGTCGGGATCGATGGAGTCCTGGACGGCGGTGGAGCTCGAGTGCAAGCAAGTAATCTCTCTTGTTTTTCTCATGTCTGTGTTAGAGAGATCTTGTCTGGCTCTTGGTGAGGAGAGTTGGGTGGAGCCCTCAGCGGCACCTGAACTCACCTCGCTGGGCTCCGCCACTGCCGGCGACCCTAGCCACTTTTTCCTCTCCTCTCGCTCCTGAGCCTTCTCCTAGGGTCGCCGGAGAGGATCCATCACCACCAGGGGTCTCAGTGGAATCGGTCCAACCGACCAGAGACAACGCAAATCCAGCGTTCCTGGTGGAGGTCAAGCGGGGGTTCCGTCCCAACCCGGGACCTCTGTGGGTGCAGTGCCTCCATAGCCTGATAATACAACGCTTCCTGGATCGTCAGAGTCCTGGACAGCGGTGGAGCCAGAGTTCGGGCAAGTACGTTCCTTAGTTTCTACCTTGCCTGTTTTGGAGCCATCTTGCCTGACTCTTGGTGAGGAGAGCCAGAGGCAGATCACCACTGCATCTGCGCTCACCTCGCTGGGCTATGCCACTGCCGGCAACCCTGACCCTATCTTTCTCTCTCCTGTCTCTGAGCCCCCTTACAGGGTCGTCGGAGAGTGGCCAACACCACCTGAGGCCACCAAGGATCCAGGTTCGCCATCCAAGGTTGCTGGGGGCCCAGCTTCCCTTGCTGGGGAGGCCACCGAGGGTGGAGCATTGGCCCAGCTGGGAGCACCACGGGTGCAGCCGTGGCCCAGTCAGGGTCCGCCACGGGTGCTGCGAAGTTCCAGACTGGGACCACCGCGGCTGCTGAGACGTCCTAGACTGGGACCACCGTGGGTGCAGCCATGTCCCAAGCTGGGACCACCGTGGGTGCAGCCACCTTCTGGTTTCAGACCACTGTGGGCATAGTGGTTTCCTCTCCATCATTGTCTAACACTGGGGCTCCCTCTTCTCGGCTTCCCTCTCTAGCTGTGGGTTTCCCTGTGGGGGAGTCGCCACCTGGTCCACCTCTCCCAAGCTGGTGGCTGAAGAATCCAGGCCAGCCGCCCGATGTACTGTGCCATTGGGTTGGGTGGCCAAGTTTCCCTGGCAGGCCACCCAACTCATTCCTCCTGACTGTTTGGCTGGCCTGAGAAGCTAGTAGGCCACCTGATTGGCCTCACTGTTCTGACTGTGGGGTCTGGGAGTTTGGGTGGGATCCCAAGCCTCCTGCTTCTGAACGTGGGGGGGGGGGGGACTTCGTGTTCCTGTGTGGTATTCTTTGTTGTATTGTTTTTGTTACCTCCTGGCCTGTTTCCCCCACCACCCACCCTGGGTAGATTTGGTAGTTCCTCCTGGGAAGGGGGGGGGGGCAAGTTTCTTTTTTCCTTGTTGTCTTTTGATGTCATGGCAGGTCTCTGATATCCACCCGTTGAGGGGGGGCTCTGTCATGGACTGGGTTTGGACCTTTTCCGGACCCAGCTCCATGGCATTATGGCTGCATTTTCTCCTGTGCTGTTTTTTGTCTCTTATTTATTGTCAGGCAGCTCTCAGGGAGACTCGAAGTTTCCCTGCTCCATGTCAGCTGACAGCCACGCCTCCTCCTTCTGTCAGTGTTTGATAGCTGCATGTCATTATCATTTGTGTCTACCACTCAGCTTGTTCACACATGCTTCACCTGCACGTGGGCTCGTTTCCTTCATCCGTGCGCTGCGTAAAAGCACACGCACAACCGAAATGGAGTATCTGTTGTGTACTCGTGCTCAGATGTGGTAACAAGGGCTAGTGGCCAGCTAACAGTGTAAACAACCCACATCCAGGCAAAGTTTTGTAGTTTTGCCTGTGACAGTTTTCCAGATGAGAGCCCCACTGGAAAACATTGTAACCTTAAACATGACAGCATTTTGGGGATTTCCATTTCTGTGATCCAGCTTGTTTGATTTTGTAATGTCTGTATGCCACATGGAGTGGCTTCAGTACGGAAAGCAACCAGGCCAAACTATCCTGTTTACGCTTGCAATTAACCAGGAAGGTCTATGCCAGAGTACTGGAGAGGAGAGTCTGGCCATTGGTCGAACCTCGGATTCAGGAGGAGCAATGTGGTTTTTGTCCTGGCTAAGACACATCAGACCAACTCTTCATCCTCTCAAGAATCCTCAAGAGTTTGTAGGAGTTTGCCCAACCAGTCTGTTTTGTGTGTTTTGTGGACAGTGTTTTGTGGACTTGGAGAAAGCATTCAACTGTGTCCCCCGTGGCGTCTTGTGGGGGGTGCTTTGGGAGTATGGGGTATCGGGCTTGTTGCTATGATCTATCTGATCCCTATACGACTGTTGCAGTAGTTTGGTTCGTATTTCCAACACCCAGTCAAACTTGTTTCCAGTGACAGTTGGACTCCGCCAAGGCTGCCCTCTGTCACCGATCCTGTTCATAATTTTTATGGACAGGATTTCTAGGCGTAGCCAAGGAGCAGAGGGTGTCATGTTCGGTGACCACAGGATTTTATCTCTGCTGTTTGCAGATGATGTTGTCCTCTTGGCTACATCAAGCAATGACCTACAGGTCTTACTGGGACGGTTTGCTACTGAATGTGAGGAATCAGTACCTCCAAGTCCATGGTCCTCAGCCGGAAAAGGGTGGATTGTCCTCTCCGGGTTGGGGACGAGCTCCTGCCCCAAGTGGAATAAGTATCTCGGGGTCTTATTCACGAGTGAGGGGAGAATGAAGCGAGAGACTGACAGATGGATCAGAGCAGCATCTGCAGTGATGTGGATGTTGTACCAATCCGTTGAGAAGAAGACGGAGCGGAGCTCTAAAGCAAAACTGTCGATTTACAGGTCAATCTACGTTCCTCCCCTCACCTATGGCCATGAGCTTTGGGTAATGACCGAAAGAATGAAATTGCAGATACAAGCAGCTGAAATGAGCTTTCTCTCTAGGATTGCTGGACTCACCCTTAGAGATAGGGTGAGGAGCTTAGTCATCCAAGAGAGGCTCCGAGTAGAACTGCTGCTCCTCCACAATGAAAAGAGCCAGCTGAGGTGGTTTGGGCATTTTGATCAGGATGACTCCTGGACACCTCCCACTTGAGGTGTTTTGGGCACATCCCACTGGGAGGAGACCCTGGGGCAGACCTAGGACATACTGGGGAGATTATGGACCCTATTTTGATGGTTATCCACACACTTTTCCGACAGACTTTCCACCGCACACCAGTGTTTTGGTTAGTAGTCTGCTTTTTCTGCCTTGCATCACTCCATAAAATTACCAGTAGACAGTGTGCCCGCTCTGCACTGGGAGGAGGAGAGTCATTTCAAAGAGGTGTGGTGGCATGCAATTTGATGCGCATTACTATTATAGTGCATTCCATAAGAATACGCTTTTGATTAGGAAAAAGGAGTTTGAAACCCTTTGGTGTCTGTGTGTTGCATTCATGTGCACTACATTTATTTATTTTATTTACTGGTTTCTTTGACAGGGACACTGTACATTAGTTCACTTCACTGTAAAAATGCACCAGAATTAGCCAAATTGGCTTCATCTACAGTCCCAAGACAGATGTTAAACTGTCATTTTAAAAAAAAACAAGGCAAGGTTACATTATTATTTACAAAAACCATTAAAACTTTCAGCTGATTCTTCACCATTTGTTCTTTCTAACATAACTAACTGGGCATCAACTGTGATCAATGTCTTCCTCATTACCAAGCAGCATTACTATCACAAGCATTTTGGCTCACACACATGGGCTTTGGTCAGCGCAAAACCCATCTTAAACCGTCATGATCACAGTTCACTTTAGACAATGCGCCTCTTTGCATTAAAGGGATGGGTATGAGCGCTTTGAACTGGATTATCCAAAACACACCTCTGAATGATTAGACCAGCCTTTTTGTGTCATGCGCTGTTGAAAAGTTTGGTTTTACGCCGTTGTGATAGGGAAATTAACTTGGAAACACCCATAAACATGTTCTGCGTCAGTGACAAGTGATCAACCGACCCCATCGCTGTAATACAGCCCTATGTCTCTCAGCTAGTCTGGGAACTCCTTGGCATCCTCTTTGAAGAGGTGGAGCAGGTGGCTGGGGAGAGGGAAGTTTGGGCTTCTTTGCTTGAGCTGCTGACCCAGACCTCCAGAAAAGCAGTAGAAAATGGATGAATGGATGGATAATCGCGATCAAAAAAAGTCAGCATTAACAGGGGTGCTGCGTTAATTGGTGATTAACGCATTAACTCCTTCACCACTATTTTATATGAAACAATAGGTTTTTATCTTATTATTTGATGTCGTATTGCATTTTAAAGGAGTCCAATCAGCCAATATCAACATATTTTTTTACTCTAGAAGCATCATAATCCATTGCACAAAGGGTCACCATAATAGCTTCTCCTACATTTCCTACAAGTACCTTGCTTTCTACATCAACAGTAAACAGGACTGCTCTGTCCATTCCTGAATAGAAAGGGAAAGAGCAGGCTCTTCTTCCTCGGGAGACTTGGATCATTTGGTGTGTGTAAGAGGCTCCTCAAGATCTTCTTTCAGTCTGTGGTGGCCAGCACACTCTTCTACACTGTGGTGTGCTGGTGGGATGGACTCAAGACAGGTTCAAACATACTGATGGGGAAGACTCATTCTGTAGTACTGGAGCTGGAAAGCCTAGAGGCTGTGGCTGGGAGGAGGATGAGGGAAAAAAGTGGATCCATCTTGGATAAGCTCTCTCACCCTCTCCATGATGAACTGACATCACATCATCCCACCCAGGTGCAAAACTGAACGCTTCTGGCGCTCCTTTGTGCCCACTGCCATTAGAATACATAACAGCCAGAACCTGACACAGCAACCCCCCCCACACACACACACACACACACACACTTCAACCCCCACTAACAGTAATTGGCCTGAGTGATTGGACTTCTTCTTGGTGTACTGATTCAGTCATCACTGCAACCACTATGCTAATGCTGCTACCACTAGGTTGATGCACCTTGCATTTGCACCTTGAATATTATATTTTTACAAATATGCTGCACTGATAACAAGGTGTCACCTTATATCATTTGCCATGTTTTTGACTTGCTGTATTGCTTTTTTCTATTACCATACACTGTAGGTGCTGTCTTAACAAGGGTTTAGTGTCCTGTATGGACACCTTGCAACATCATAATAGTGCTATGACTGTATCTGTAGTCTTTTTCTTTTTATCTTATCATTCATATATTTAGCATACTTATTGCTTTTTCTGATTATATTTGCTGTTTCTGACTCCCTGCTGCTGTGATACCTGAATTTCCCCTGAAATCCTATCTTTTCTTATCTTAAGATAAGATAAGATAAGCCTTTATTAGTCCCACAACGGGGAAATTCCAGGATTGCAACAGCACAGGGATAGCAACACTCAGAGCAACAATCAGAAGGCAAGAAAAAAAACAAGCAAGCAAGAGCAGCTAATATACATATGTACATATTACTATAAAATATATATATACACGCACACACACAGACACACAGTGCAGAGCATTGTAGCTGGATGGAATAAATATATGAATATATGAACACACAGTGCAGAGCATTGTAGCTAGATGGAATAAATATGTAAATATATAAACACCCACAGTACGGAGCATTGCAGCTAGGTGGAATAAATATGCAAGTATATAAACACACACAGTGCGGAGCAATGTAGCTAGATGGAATAATATGTAGATATACTGTATAAAAACACAGTGCGGACCATTGTAGCTAGATGGAATAAATATATAGATATATAAATATAAACACACCCAGTGCTGAGCATTGTAGCTAGATGGAATAAATATGTAAATATATAAACACACACAGTGCAGAGCAT
Organism: Pholidichthys leucotaenia; assembly: GCA_020510985.1. NCBI lineage: Eukaryota > Metazoa > Chordata > Actinopteri > Cichliformes > Pholidichthyidae > Pholidichthys > Pholidichthys leucotaenia. The sequence goes on along the minus strand of CM035849.1, from coordinate 175,478,275 downwards.
TGTTGCTAGGTGGGATGAAACAGCATAACCGTCTATTTAGTTATCCTACATGGTATGATTATGTGCCCATACATATTCTCACCCTCCATAGCGACCGGTATGTTCCTAGTTGTATGCCGGAGAGGACCATTGTGTAAGTCTATTGCATCTTTTGCATTCAAAAAAACTATTAGTTTGTTACGTCTTTTTGCTATCTCTGCGAGCAGCCCTGCTTAGGTTGTACAGTCTGACAGCCGTTGGTAGGAAGGACCTACGAAACCTCTCGGTTGTGCACCTGGGATGATGTAGTCTGCTGCTAAATGAGCTCCTCAGTGCATCCAGTATGTCCTGCATAGGGTGGAACTCGGACTCCAGCAGAGATGACAGTTTAGCCACCGTCCTTCTCTCTCCTATCTCCTCCATCGGATCAAGGCGCTGCCCCAGGACAGAGCTAGCTTTCTTAATCAGTTTGTTCAGTCTCTTCCTATCGGCTGCAGCAATGCCACTGCCCCAGCAGACCACTCCAAAAGTGATGGCTGATGCCACCACCGTGTCATAGAATGACTTCAGCAGCGCCCCTTGTACACCAAAAGACCTGAGTCTCCTCAGCAGGAACAGCCTGCGCTGTCCCTTCTTGTAGAGTGCGTCAGTATTGTGTGACCAGTCTAGTTTATTGTTCAGATGAATACCCAGGTACTTATAGGATGTCACCATCTCGATGTCTGTTCCCTGTATATTTACTGGTGCTGTGAGGGGCTGCCCATGCCTGCGGCAGTCCACCACCAGCTCCTTAGTTTTCCTCGCGTTGATCTGGAGGCAGTTCCGATGGCACCAGTCCACAAAGTCCTGGATAAGCCCTCTGTACTCAGCTTCATCTCCGTTGGAGATGAGACCAACGATCGCAGAGTCATCAGAGAACTTCTGTAGATGGCAATGTGTTGTGTTGTGTGAGAAGTCCGCAGTATAAAGGGTGAACAGGAAGGGAGCCAGCACCGTTCCCTGGGAGGCCCCCGTGCTACTGATGATCGTGTCGGAAACACAGTCCCGGGTTCTCACAAACTGAGGCCGGTTCGTGAGGTAGTCCAGGATCCATGATGACAGGTGCTGGTCCACCCCTGCGCGCAGCAGCTTGTCCTTCAGGATCATCGGTTGGATGGTATTGAAAGCACTGGAGAAGTCAAAGAACATGATCCTCACCATATTCCCGGGCTTCTCCAGGTGGGACAGAGAACGGTGAAGGAGGAAGATCACCGCATCCTCCACCCCAATGCCATGCTGGTAGGCGAACTGGAGTGGATCCATCGCTGGTTCCACCGGGGGGCGGAGATGAGCAAGGAGCAGTCTCTCCAGGGTCTTCATCAAGTGGGACGTCAAGGCCACCGGTCTGTAGCTGTTCAGGTCTTTGGGGTGGGAAGTTTTTGGTACAGGTACCACACAAGATGTTTTCCACAGCTGTGGTACCCTCCCCAGTTTCAGGCTCATGTTGAAGATATACGTCACAATCCCACACAGCTGGTCTGCACAGGACTTGAGGAGCTTTGCGCTGATGCCGTCCGGTCCCGACGCCTTCCTCGCCTTGATCTTCCTCAGCTCCGTCCTCACCTGGGTCTTGGTCAGGGTCAGGATGGGGGGCTGTGTGTTGGGAGTGGGGGGGGTGTCGGTGGAGTGGGGAGTGGGCAGCAGGACTTGATTTCTTAGAGGCAGCAGTGGTTGTTGTGCAGACAGGGGGGAGGGCGGTTGGTCAAATCTATTGAAAAACAGATTCAGGTTGTTCGCCCACTCCCTGCCCCCCGTGGCCTGGGGGGAGGTATTCTGGAGCCCCGAGATGGTTTTGAGGTTTCTCCAGACCCCACTGATGTCGCTCTGTTGCAGCTTGTCCACCATCTTCTTCCTGAAGCTGTCCTTGCCTTCTCTGATCTTTCTCCTCAGCTCCCTCTGTACGGACTTCAGCATCTCCCTGTTCCCCGACCTGAAGATCCTCTTCTTCTCTCTCAGAAGTGTTTTTATCTCAGGGTTGATCCAGGGTTTGTTGTTTGAGTGACGCCGTATGGTCTTGGTGGGAACGGATTTGTCCACACAGAAGCTGAGGTAGCCCGTGAAGGTGTGAATGAGGCCATCGATGTCCTCACCATGTGGATCGCAGAGCTGCTTCCAGGCAGTGGCTTCAAAACAGTCCTTTAGAGTGTCCATTGTCTCCTCAGACCATAACTCCACAGTGTGCATGGCCGGAGGTTGTCTGTGCACTAGGGGTTTGTACACCGGTCGGAGATGAACCAAGTTGTGATCCGATCTCCCAAGTGGGGGGAGTTGTGATGAGGTGTACGCCTCCTTAGTGTTTGCGTAGAACAAATCCAGTGTTTTATTGTCTCTAGTGTGGCATGTGACATACTGGGTGAAAGTGGGCAGAATGGGAGACAGTGAAACGTGGTTGAAATCGCCTGAGATGAGGAGAAGAGCATCTGGGTGTTCTGTCTGCAGCCTGCTGGTTACTGAATGGATGACGCCACGCGCTGTCCCAGCGTTCGCCGTCGGATTTGCATAAACAACAATGCAGATCACGTGTGAGTGTTCTCTCGGGAGATATGTAGGCCTCATGCTAACAGCTAGCAACTCAATGTCTTTGCTGCAGTGTCGTTGTTTAACAGTGATATGTCCCGGTCTGCACCAGTTGTTGTTAACATACATTATCACTCCACCGCCCCTAGCTTTGCCACTCTCTGGTGTTCGGTCAGCTCGTATCATGTGAAAACCCTCCAGCTCAATGTTAGCATCTGCTGCTAGTTCAGTTAGCCACGTCTCAGTAAACAAAAGGAGAGAGCACTCCCGGTAAGTGCTATCATAACGGGAGATAGCCGCTAGCTCATCTAACTTTCCCAGTATCGACCGTACATTTCCCATGACAATAGATGGAAGGGAGGGTCTGTACCTTATATTTTTTGTCCTCCGCCTTACTCCAGCCCGGCAGCCGCGACGCTTTCGCCTCAATTCTCTCGGTATGTCGAGTTTTTCCAGTGGGACCGGGTGGCGGTTAAATGCTAGCAGCTCTTCCCTGTTGTATCGTATCCTGCTATAAACAGTGGCTCCGTCCACCGGCTCAGGAGACATTTGGGACGATCTGTGTGTCCGTGATATAAGTGGGGTGAAAAAAAAAGTGATCAAAAGAGAGAGGAAGGGAAAAAAAACTCGGAATCGAGCCGCTGTTGCAAAAGGCAGCCTACTGGTGTGGCGCCGAGAGGACAATTATTCTATTTTCTACATTTCTACATTTCTACATGTGATATCCTACCGTGTAGCAATGATCACACTTGAGTTATTTCTTTGGCTAACTCTGCCGTTTATTCTGCAACACACATAATATGACTGAACATGGATTCTGCGCGGGGTTTTCACACTCTTGTTCTAATGTGTCCCCTTAATAGTAGTGCTGAACAATACAGGTAGTTCCCCCTAGAGGCATGTGCCAGTAATGTTTTAAATTAGACTTGCAGTCTACCACATCCCTCCCCTCTAGATTAAACTACTTTTAATTACACTAGCCAATTATGCTAGACATCCTGGAACTCCCATTTAACCCTAAACAATCACAGTTACTTTTAACTTCTTAAACACATGTGCCATACACATAATTTCTTTCTCTCTTTTTTTTTTTTTTTTACATGTATAACACACATAACAGTCTAACTGGGGATTTGGTTTGACTACCGCATCCCAGTGAGGTTCCAGGACGCATTCTTGTCCTGTGGCTGGGGAACTCACTACTGACTAAGTATAGTCCTTCAAGTAGTCTGGAGCTTTCCTAGCTCGCTGAGATCTTCTCACGGCGGGTGAGCCAACTGCAGGTGAAGACTCAGACTGCTCCACTGTTTCGGCTGCTGCAGTGCTGCCCGTAGAATCTGCAGAGACGGGTACCTCAGGTATCACCTGAAGTGGTGGTTCGTTGATGCTCTCCTCAGAATGGGTGTCAGACAACACCTCTGGTGCCATCGGCAGGGGAATGGAGCTCCTACCACGAACTTGGTCGATGTGTTGCCTCACCACTTGTCCATGACCTAATGTCACCTTGAATGACACAGGGCCTGTCTTTTCTGTTATTTCTCCTGGTACCCAGGCTGGTCCTGAGCCAAAGTTGCGGGTGTAGACCACGTCTCCTTCTCTCAGTATTCTCTCTCTAGCATGCATGTCATGATAACCTTTTTGTTTCTCTTGTTTATCATGCACTTTGTTTCTGAAGTCTGGATGTATTAAGTCAAATGTTGACCTCAACTTCCTTCCACACAACAGCTCAGCTGGTGACTTGCCAGTTGTAGATTGGGGTGTTATTCGATAGCTGAACAGAGCTCTCGACATTCGGGTTTCAATAGAGTCTCCTGTCATCTTTTTCATGAGTGACTTGAATGTCTGCACGGCCCTCTCGGCTAAGCCGTTAGAAGAAGGATGGTATGGCGCAGTCGTGATGTGACGTATGCCATTCTTTTCAGAAAACTCTTGGAACTGTTCACTCGTAAAACATGTACCGTTATCTGATACTATGATTTCAGGTAGCCCATGTTGGCTGAAACTCTTTCTAAGACATTCAATGGTAACAGTAGAAGTAGAGCTACTCACAGAATATGCATCGATCCACTTTGAGTATGCGTCAACTATGATCAGGAACATTCTTCCCATCCATGGACCTGCGTAGTCAATGTGAATTCTTCTCCATGGTTTATCTGGAACTTCCCAGGGATGTAGTGGGGCTGCTGGAGGACTGTTCCTGTTCTCCTGGCATGCCGCACATGACTTCACAAGCGCCTCCACCTCTGCATCCATGTTGGGCCACCACATGTAACTCCTCGCCAACGCTTTCATGCGAGTGATGCCAGGGTGTGCTTGGTGTAGTTGTTGCAGTAAGGCATTCCTACCAGGTGGTGGAACAACCACGCGTCCTCCCCACAGGATACAACCTTCCTGGGTGCTGAGCTCATCCTGTCGTCGGGCATAGGGAATGAACTCAGGACTGTTCATCTTCGGCCATCCTCGCAAGATGTATTCTCGCACTCTTGCTAGAACAGGGTCTTTGTCTGTCCACTTCTTTATTTGTTGTGCGTTCACCAGGGGCACGCCGATATCTTCAAACAATAGCACTCTCTCCTCCTCCTCAGGCGTGCTGTCTCTTCCTCCATCCAAGGGTAGCCTACTCATCGCGTCAGCATTTGTATGGTCCCGTCCGGCTTTGTAAACGATGGTGTACTCATACGCTGCTAATGTAACGGCCCATCTCTGAATTCTCTGAGATGTCATCTGGGGTATGGCTCTCATTTCACTGAACAGTGAAATTAGTGGCTTGTGGTCAGTCACTATAGCGAACTGTCTCCCGTACAGGTATTTGTGGAATTTTTTTACACCAAATACTACTGCAAGGCCCTCCTTGTCTAGCTGGGAGTAGTTTTTCTCAGCTGCACTAAGAGTTCTTGAGACGAACCCTATGGGTCTCTCTGAGCCATCCTCCATACGATGAGAGAGTACAGCACCCACACCGTAGGGTGATGCGTCACACGCCAGGATGAGTGGTTTGTTTGAATCATAGTGCACTAACACACTACAGGACTGAAGTAGCGCTTTGGACTCTTCAAACGCCTTCTGCTGCTTGACCCCCCATGACCATTTTTCTTCCTTCTTAAGTAAGGTATGTAGTGGTGCCAGCAGCGTGGAGAGCTTTGGGAGGAACCTATGGTAATAGTTCAACAAGCCCAGGTAGGCTTTTAACTCAGTAACATTTTGTGGCTCAGGCGCCTCCGCAATGGCTTCCACTTTGTCTGTTAGAGGGTGTAGACCACTGGTGTTGATCTTGTGGCCTAGGAACACCACCTCTTTTCCCATGAACTCACACTTGCTTCTTTTCAACCTCAGACCGCTTTTCTCCAACCGTTGAAGCACTTCCTCCAGCGTTTTCAGATGTTCTTGTTCATTTGGTCCTGTACAAAGGATGTCATCCAAATAAATGGCAACATTCGGAATTCCACCTAGGATGCCCTCCATAGTTCTCTGGAATATAGCAGGACTGGAAGCTACTCCAAATGGTAAGCGTGTGTAGGTATATAAGCCTTTGTGTGTATTGATGGTTACATACTTTCTTGATTCTTCTTCCAGGACTATCTGTTGGTAGGCGTGACTCATGTCTAATTTCGTGAAGTGTCGGCCGCCGTTCAGCTGTGCGAAGAGGTCCTCCACTTTAGGAATTGGATACTGATCCACCCGTGATGCTCGATTGACAGTGAGTTTGTAATCTCCACATATTCTAATGGAGCCATCCGGCTTTCTCACTGGGACTATGGGCGCCGCCCATTCTGCAACCTGCACTGGCTCAATGATCTTGTCATCCAGCAGCCTCTGTAGCTCGCTTTCAACCAGTGGCTTGACTGCATAGGGTACCGGTCGGGGTTTGCAGAATCGTGGTTGGGCCTCCTTGTCCACATTAATCTTTGCAGTGACACCTTTTAGCTGTCCTACGCCTTCTTTGAACACCTCAGCGTGTCTTTCGAGGATCTCCTCCAGCTGCAATTTGGGCTGAGATTCCACTTTATTCACCAACTGATCAATCATGGCCAGTTCTTGTAGCCAACTTCGCCCTAGTAGATTTGGTCCTTCGCTCCCAACTACTACTACAGGTAAGTCCTTTTCTTTGTTTTCGTGCTGCACCTTCACTTGTGCCATGCCTAGCACGTCTAGCTTCTCTCCTGTGTATGTTTTTAATTTTAATGAACAGGGATTTAATTCTGCTGTGTCTGTTTTCTTCCACAGTTGTGTATATTGCTGTTTACTTAATATGGTTACTCCACAGCCTGTATCAACTTCAAATGTTACTTTCATTCCATTAACATTCATGGTACGCGTGATGGGCGCTACCTTGGTCAGCTCCTCTGACGTGTTGTAAATTGTGTGAAAACCCATGTCTTCTGTATCACTTTCTCCCTCCCCTCTCAGTTGATTCGCTCGCTGTTCCTTTCCTGGGCCCTTGTTTTCATACTTTTGCCCATTAACTGTCGCTTTCAGCACCTGTGCATTGCCCATCTTTGTTCTACATGCTTTCTTAATGTGCCCTCGCTTGCCACAATTATGACACAGCTCAGTGGCAAATTTGCACTCGGCGGCATTGTGCTGGCCTTTGCAGCGATAACAACTGGGGAATTTGTGCTGAGTTTTGTCAGTCAACACTTTGTGGACACCTACTTGGGTCTTAGGCACACGAACATGCGTTGCTGTGTCCTCTGTTAGCTTCCCTTGCATCTCTCTCACATCTTTAGATGCTGTTTCCATCGCTTGGCATAATTCCAAAGCCTTCGCAAAAGTGAGTTTTGTTTCAGATAAAAGTCGCCGTTGCATTCGGTCATCATTCACTCCACACACAAGTCTGTCTCTTAACATTTCTTCCAATGAGTCTTTGTAATCACAGTGCAGTGAATTTCCTCAATTCTGCCACATACTCTGCTATGGACTCAGTGTTCCTCCTTATGCGTGAATTAAATTTGAATCGTTGCACGATTTCACTCGGTTTGGGGCTGAAGTGCTTCTGAAGCTCAGCAGTAAGCTGGTCGTACGTTTTATCTTTCGGTAATGCAGGGCTTATTAAATTTCTCAACAAACTGTAAGTAGTTGCACCAACTCCACTCAACAGTACAGCCTTCCTTTTGTCTGGCTCCTCAATGTCATTAGCTTGGAAGAAAAAGTCCAACATTTCACTATATTCTTCCCATGACTGAGTCGAGTTATCAAAAGGGGTTACCGTTCCGATTACAGCCGCCATTGCTCGTCGTGGTGGGGAAACCTCGTTTTTCCTCCTCTGAACTTGCACTCGAACTACTGGAGTCACTTGAGTTCGCCACACTTGCAATGTTCTCTGTTTCTCGCCGCTGATTTTTTTCTTTTAATCCTCGTCGCCAATTGTGTGATATCCTACCGTGTAGCAATGATCACACTTGAGTTATTTCTTTGGCTAACTCTGCCGTTTATTCTGCAACACACATAATATGACTGAACATGGATTCTGCGCGGGGTTTTCACACTCTTGTTCTAATGTGTCCCCTTAATAGTAGTGCTGAACAATACAGGTAGTTCCCCCTAGAGGCATGTGCCAGTAATGTTTTAAATTAGACTTGCAGTCTACCACACTACATTATTCTACAATTATTGTCAAGGATGGGCTCAACCTCTTTCCTCTTCTCTGATTCTGACAGTGTTCACAATTAATATAGTTTTCTGTCCATTGAATTCAGGATTGTTTAGTTGACCTTCTGCTGTATTCCATTGTGTTTTCAGCAAAGGAAAATCAGCTTTTGACACTAATCCATTATAGATATTCCACTATAGATTTACAAATTTGAAGTTAGAAAAAGCATAGAGTTCACACTATAAATCAAGGTCAAATTTCAGACATAGTAATTCTGAAATTATTCTTGGCACATTTTCAGTAAAGTTAGTACCACCATATGTGACAGCAAGTGCAGTGTTTGCCTTTGCAACTAACACCATATGAAGGTAAGCACTGTGGAAATGATGAATAATAAAAGGATTAATTATTTCTCACCGATACCACCAAGGGAGAATCCCCATATGGACTTTTCTGTGAATGAATTACACTCACAGATGTTCTAGCATCTGGTTGATCCTTTTGGCATTTGCCAAGGCAGGCTACACCACCAAGGGTGGTCGTACATGCTCTTTCCCTTGTTTTTTGTGTGCACAATTAGGCACTTCAAAGTTCTAGCACTTAGTGTACACAAAAACAAAATAAGCACCTGACAGACCTGCTTTTAGCTCACTGTTGTTTTCAAATAATTTTTTAGGTTCACCAGTTGAGAGGCATGTCGCTCAAACACTGCAATCCACACAGGAAAATAGGGGTGGGAATCTTTAGGCACCCAACGATTTGAGCTGATTATAATTCAGGGGGCTCCAATTCGAGCCAATTCTGATTGTTGATGCATCTTTTTTCTATTCAGGATTTTTTTCCTCCCACTGAGTGACAACTTCTTACTTTTAATGCCTCTGCAATGGCCCATGAATTTACTTCCAATATCTTTTAGTGTTTCAAAGAAACCAACATGAAAAGTGCAACTGTAGCAGCACATTTACTGCTATAACAGACTTCAGAAGAAGATGCTAATAGGCCAGCTTCCATCAAACTGCTTTTGACAGGTTTATGACCCCTTAGCCCCACCCAAACCACACCCACACCTTTCCCACGCCCGCCCCTTTCTCCACGCACCCAACACCCCCTTTGACCTGACCTGCCCTTGACCTCGCCTTTGATCGGTAATTATCCTTTCATAAGGGAAGACCTTTATGACCCGTAATTATCCTTTGATCAGTGACGACCTTTATGACCCCTAACTATCCTTTGACCAATGACAACCTTTATGACCCATAATTACCCTTTGATCAATGACAACCTTTATGACCCATAATTACCCTTTGATCAGCGACAAGCTATATGACCCGTATTTATCCTTTGATCAGCAACGACCTTTTGCGACATCCTTTATGATATCCTTTGATCAGTGGCATCCCTTTGATCAGCGACATCCCTTTGATCAGCGATGACCTTTGATCCGTAATTATCCTTTGATCATTGACGACCTTTGACCCAAGCCCTAGGGGTTGAGTGTGGGAATGGACTGTTAATATACGGGAAACGGTGGGGACGGCACGTGTTGTACTTGCAGAGTTTTATAAGTTGTCTTTTGATAAATGATCTCTCTTATACATACAGATGAAGTAGCACCACACAGAAAAAAGATAACGCACAATCGCAGAACTAAACATTAAACAATAAACGTTAATTTTTAACAAAATAAAATGGTAAAAGGCGATAGGGCTTTTTCTCATGAACAAGAACGGAGTTTACAGATCCTGCTATTCACACACACACTCCCCCCACTCCCCCTTGCCCACCCCACCCCTCCATTCCCACATGTATAATGATTGTGTTTTTATGTATTATCATTACTAGTGCATACTCGTGCACGCTCGTAGAAACCCATGCATGCCCATAGAGGGGGTGCATTGGAACAGAATTCTTGCCAGTTACAGGATAGTTGGTATAGCAACACAGCACTAAGTGGCAATCACATGTGATGGCTTTTGTATGCAGCAAAACATAAAAATCACACAAAAATATGCCCTGCCATCTGGGGCTGTTTGCCCCTGCTTGTTACTTCTTCTCCTGCCTGTCACTGTTCTGTGTTATGTTGCTTACCTGTGTCTATATACAGTATATGTCTTGTAGGGAGTCATGTGCTCTGTCTATGTGTCGTCATATAGACATCATCTGGTGGGTCTTCTTCGTTCAGACCACTGAAGGGTCTCCTGCTGTCTCAGACGGCTGTGTTGTTCACAGTCATGCCTGCGGTGTACTGGTGGAACCTGAGGTGTTTCATGTTCATGGCATCTTTTCTGACGTGCAGCAGTTCTCCTCATTCTATTGCTCTCCATCTGGTGGGTCTTCTTCTTCTTCGTTCAGACCACTGGTTGAGGGATAGTTGTATCGTAATTCTAGTTCATGGGCACGATCCTGAAAAAGTTGCTTTCGACCCAGTTCAGGAAGGCATGTGCATGCCCGTAGAAACCAAGAAACTGGAGCACCCGGAGAAAATCAGCGCTTTGCTTGGCATTTTATACATTTGTAGTGTAGACTGACATTCGTCAAGGTTGCACATTTGCCGTCATACTGTATAGGCATGGTGAGTTGTCCTATGATGCCTGAGTTCATAGGATGTGCTATGATGATGAGGCAGAGATCATAGGCCATCCTATGATGTCCTAGAAACGTGCTTTAAAGTCTGTTGTGCCCTATGCTAGTGAAGGGTGTCCTCCTGTATCAGACGGATGCGATGTACTGCTGGAACCTCAGGTGTTTCATCTTCATGGCATCTTTTCTGATGTGCAGCAGTTGTCATTCTACTGTATATTGCTCTCCATCTGGTGGGTCTTCTTCTTCTTCTTCGTTGAGACCACTGGTTGAGGGATTGGTGCGTCGTAATTCTAGTTCATGGACAGGCTCATGAAAATAGATCTGAGCAAAAAGAGTTCATTGGACGTCCTGTGATGTGCAGGCAGAGATCATAGGCCGTCCTATGATATCCTAAGACAAATCGTCCTATGAACTCAGGCATCCTATGCACACGGACACATAGACAAACCAATATGTGACATCATAAAGACAAATCGTCCTATGATCTCTGTTGTCTATGTGACATCATAAAGACACATTTGTCATAAAGACAAATCGTCCTATGATCTCTGTGGTCTATGTGACATCATAAAGACACATTTGTCAACACACAGACAAATCTACAGCCGTGGACAAAATTGTTGGTGGTACCCCTAGAAAAGATTGAAAATAATGTGACCATAGGGACATGTTCAACCATGATGTGCCCTCTAATTAACATCACAGGTGTCTACAAACTTGTAATCAGTAAGTGGGCCTATTTAAAGGGTGACAAGTAGTCACTGTGCTGTTTGTTGACATGGTGTGTACCACACTAAACATGGACCAGAGGAAGCAAAGGAGAGAGTTGTCTCAGGAGATTAGAAAGAAAATTATAGACAAGCACGTTAAAGGTAAAGGCTATAAGACCATCTCCAAGCAGCTTGATGTTCCTGTGACTACAGTTGCACATATTATTCAGAAATTTAAGATCCATGGGACTGTAGCCAACCTCCCTGGACATGGCCGCAGGAGGAGACGGATAATACAAATGGTAACAAAAGAGCCCAGAACAACCTCTAAACACATTCATGGTGAACTCCAAGATCAAGGTACATCAGTGTCAGATTGCACCATCCGTCGTTGTTTGAGCCAAAGTAGACTTCATGGGAGACAGCCAAGGAGGACACCACTGTTGAAAACAAATCATAAAAAAGCCAGACTGGAATTTGCCAAACTGCATGTTGACAAGCCACAAAGCTTCTGGGAGAATGTCCTATGGACAGACGAGACAAAACTGGAACTTTTTGGCAAGGCACATCAGCCCTGTGTTCCCAGACGCAAAAGTGAAGCATACCAAGAAAAAAACACTGTCCCTACTGTGAAACATGGAGGAGGTTCTGTTATGTTTCGGGGCTGCTTTGCTGCATCTGGCACAGGGTGTCTTGAATCTGCACAGGGTACAATGAAATCTCAAGACTATCAAGGTATTCTAGAGAGAAATGTGCTGCCCAGTGTCAGACAGCTTGGTCTCAGTCACAGGTCATGGGTCTTGCAACAGGATAATGACCCAAAACACACAGCTAAAAACACCCAAGAATGGCTAAGAGCCAAACATTGGACTATTCTAAAGTGGCCTTCTATGAGCCCTGATCTAAATCCTACTGAACATCTGTGGAAGGAGCTGAAACATGCCCTCTGGAGAAGGCACCCTTCAAACCTGAGACAACTGGAGCAGTTTGCTCATGAGGAGTGGGCCAGAATACCTGCTGAGAGGTGCAGAACTCTCACTGACAGTTACAGAAATCGTTTGGTTGCAGTGATTGCCTCAAAAGGTTGTGCAACAAAATATGAAGTTAAAGGTACCATCATTTTTGTCCAGGCCTGTTTCATGAGTTTGTTTTTTAAAATAATTCTGTTGAATCACAATTCAAAAACACTGTCTGATTTTTATTGGTTTATTTTCATAGAATTTTTATTTATTACCACTTTTGTCAGATTCAAGTTATTTCTGTGACCATTGTGGGTTTTTCTTTCATTAACAGAGGGGTACCATCAATTTTGTCCACGTGTGTGTGTGTGTGTGTGTGTGTGATATCATAAAGACAAATTGTTCTATGATCTCTGTGGTCTATGTGACATCATAAAGACACATTTGTCGTCCTATGATGCCTGAGTTCATAGGACGTCCTATGATGTTCAGGCAGAGATCATATGCCGTCCTATGATGTTCTATGAAGCGTGACACACACACAGAGATTTCTTGCTTTTATAGAGTGATGAATTTCATTTTATTTATCTACTTAAATCGATTCTTGTACTGATGCAACATGTTCAAATAAATCATTCAAACTGATGGATGATATTTGAGGTTTATAAACTTTGATCTGGTCTCATCTAATGAGTGGCGAGGGAGGGCTTGACGGGGCTGTCCAGTGATGACCGAGAGGCGTATCCCTACGGTTAACCAATGAAACTACAACACGACGTATGTGAAAATTGGATCATTAAATAAAATCAGAAAGTTAAACAATGAAAAAGAGTGTGTCGACGGAGTGTCGCCACTGCTACGGTTTCTGTAGTTGAGGATTATATTATATGTGTAGAATTTGTAAATTTTAATATGGATTGTATTGATAAAGTGCACATATATTTGGAGATCTGTTTTGATTGAAATGAATTCCTTTTGTGAGATGAATGTTAAGGTTAATTTTATTAATTGGGTGAGGCAATTGAATAATAAGACCACGTACCTTTGCCAGCATGCTTCCTGGTGGTATCCAGGCAAAAGACTCCTTAGGGGTTTGAGTGCCTTTTAAGGATGTCAGGAGGAAGGAGGCATGTGATGGTTGAGTAAGGGGTAATTTAATATGTAAATAAGGGTTTAAACTATTTATTGTATTATTTATGGTGTGTATTTATTCTGTAAATATGGGGACAATTATTTATTTATGTCTCTTTTAGATATTATTGAATATGTGGAAATATGAAAATGTTTATTGTTTTGCATGGGATTTTGGTATGGTCCAATTAAGTCTAATTATCTCACTAAGTATATAACAGGTGTTTGCCATTTGCAAACACCTGTTTGCCATTTGGGTGTCGGATGTTCACTTGAGTTGTTGCCTGTGAAGTATCTTTTGTAATAAATGAAAAATTGCTGATTGCAAAACCGTTTGGAAGCCTCCGTTCCTTCTCTGGTGTGCCTTGACCGCTCGGGTTCGTGACAAAGAGAAAAAACTCACCAGGAGTGCGGGTTAGCAAGACACCTACCTCCAGCTTTTGGTCCAGACCGGTCGAGGATTAAGTGGGAAAAAAGAGGATTGTCTGAGCTGCATCAAGACCCCTGTGAGTGACAGCACCTCCCACAACCAACCCCGCTCTCCGATTTTAAAAGAAGACTGCCCAAGGCGTCAAAGAGAAGAAGAAGATTGGGACCGCATTTATGTCTATGTGAGGCTGGCGGTAGGATTGATTTGTTTGTGGCGGATAGCAAAAACTGTGCGCAGTCTGTAACATTATGAGCTCTGACGGGTATGACCAAGATGAGGTGGACTGGACATTATCCAGGCCTGGGGGCTGGAAAAGAGCAGCTAGGGGGGCACCAAAACTTAGAAGCGGCTCAGATGACAGTGATGTGGGAGGAAGTAACAATGCAAAGAAAACACGAACTGGCCAAAATGGATGGCAGTTTGAGGATGTAGGGAATGACTGCAAGGTTGTCACTGAGTTCAATCAGGGTGGGGGGCACTATCACCCGGTTAAGCTAACAAAAGCAATTGAGAAAGAAATTGGGAGAGTTAAGTTTGCAAACTTCTTGAAAAATAGCCGGCTGTTAATTCATGCCACAAGTAAACAACAGCAAAAGAAAATACTGACAATGGCATGTCTAAACAGAGAACAAATGAAGGCGCATGTTCCTGGCACGACAGCTAACTTGAGGGGAGTTATATCAGGTGTCCCTTTGTGCATGTCTATGGAAGAAGTGAAAAACGAGATCCAAGGAGGAAAGGTTAAGGATGTGAAAAGGCTACAGAGTAAAAAAGAAGGTTAGCTAAAGGACACACAGTCTGTCATGATTCAGTTTGATGAAACACTCCCTAAATCAGTCCTAATAGGATACATGTATTTCAGTATCAGAGAATATGTCTCAAAGCCACTCAGGTGCTACAATTGTCAAAGGATGGGTCACACTGCTCAGCAATGTAGGGGAAAGCTAAGATGTGCTAGATGTGGAGGGGAGCATGAATATGGTAAATGTGACAAGGACGCCAAAGTAAAGTGTTGCAGCTGCGGGGGTGAGCACAGTGCTGCATATTAAATTAAATCACCCTTTATTGTCAATCTACCATGCAACCACTCATGTACAGTAGAATGAAATTGTGTTTTTCCTATCTACAGTGTAAATCACACACACCCCATTTGTAGAATCAGAGGGCCGCTGCCATGCAAGGCGCCGCCAGAGATTTCCCTCCTCCATAACATTATTGCTGAGCACCAAGCTGGACGGCAGGAAGTTCCACTTTTATATGGTCTTCGGCATGACCCGGCCGTGATTTTAACCCCTGCCTCCCGGGTGTGGGGCGGATGCTCTACCAACTGAGCCACCACTCCGGTGGTGCCACACCATGAATATTGCTGCAAAGCTACAGAAGAAAAGTGACAGAATCAAAACCATTGTGGAAGCAGCAGAAAGCTTCCTAGATGTAAAAGATATCACAGCTGACCAGATTCGTGCTTTATTGAAAGCTGAAAATGGGAAGACAGCACATGCTGAAACAAGACCTTAATTATGGTACTGCACGTACTACAGTGGAATGCGAGGAGTCTTGGAGGATATGTTGTGCAGAGGGAAGCTAGACAAGCCCAGGAAATCAGAATAACTAAGAAAATCTCATATGTGGAAGCTCTAAAGACAGTTAGAGGCAGGAAGAGTCAGAAACACAGCAGGCCTTCCTCAAAGAAGTTCAGTTCAAATGGAAGCCCAGCAATCAATGGGTCCCACACAAGCACCGGATCATGCAGCTGCAAGGAATGTTTGTGTTCACAAATGCAAAATGAATGATGACACATTGATAGTTAAGAGGACAAACTTTATAGCTTTTATCTGCCACACCATGAATATTGCTGCAAAGCTACAGGTTAGGTTAATTGGAGACTCTAAAGTGGCCCTAGGTGTGAATGTGTGTGTGAATGGTTAAGGGATAGCGCCATAACGTGGCTGCTTCATCCATCCAGGTGGATGCCCTCAATTTCCCCTCTGAGGATCAATAAAGTATACAAAATCAAAGAAAAGTGACAGAATCAAAACCACTGTGGAAGCAGCAGAAAGCTTCCTAGATGTGAAATATATCACAGCTGACCAGATTCATGCTTTATTGAAAGCTGAAAATGGGAAGACAGCACATGCTGAAACAAGACCTTAACTAGAAAAGCACTCGGAGAGCGCAGACCTCCGCCAAGCGCCACAGTTTCCCCCATACAGTGTTTGTGTGTACGTTTTCAGATTCCTTGACCATGAAAACATATGTCTAGCAATTGGATTCACAATGATAGGATTAGTGGTTCAGTAGTTATTGACGAAAATGGCATTTTCCGTAATGGCGGTTTAGCGCCACAGTTCCCCCCCATACAGTGTTTGTGTGTACGTTTTCAGATTCCTTGACCATGAAAACATATGACTAGCAATTGGATTCACAATGATAGGATTAGTGGTTCAGTAGTTATTGACGAAAATGGCATTTTCCGTAATGGCGGTTTAGCGCCACAGTTCCCCCCATACAGTGTTTGTGTGTACGTTTTCAGATTCCTTGACCATGAAAACATATGACAAGCAATTGGATTGACAATGATAGGATTAGTGGTTTAGTAGTTATTCACGAAAATGGTATTTTGCGTAATGGCAGTTTTCTTGTGGACGGTGATCCAGATCACCACCAAAATCTAATTATCTGTAGAATACCCCATTTCTGACAATCTGTGAAAATTTCATGAAAATCCGTCCATAACTTTGTGAGTTATCTTGCTAACAAACAAACAAACAAACAGACAGACAAACCAACGCTGATGATCACATAGCCTCCTTGGCGGAGGTAATTATGGTACTACACATACTACAGTGGAATGCGAGGAGTCTTGTAGCAAACGGACAAGAACTCAAGAAGTATCTTTACGAACTAGAAGTTGTTCCACAGGTAGTGTGTGTACAGGAGACATGGCTTCAACTTCACTTAGATTTTGTTATTCCAGGACACAGTTCAATCAGACAGGATAGAATTAACACTGTAAATGGAGGAGGATGTGTCACTTTCATTAAAGATGGCCTGGCGTATAGGGTGATTCCCTCCCCTGAGGATATAAAGTGTAATATTGAAATATGTGGGCCAAATGGACAAGGAAATATTAAGCTGATTAATTATTACAACCCTTATAGGAAGTTAACAGCAGATATTTTCAGTGTTTTGGCAGGGGAAGGGCATATGAAAGAGGTATGGTGTGGAGACTTTAACACCCATAATAGCTTGTGGGGAAGCACACATACAGATAACAATGGAAGTGTTGTGGAAGAGATGTTAGATGAAAGGTCATTAATTTGTCTAAACAGTGGTGAAGGTACCAGGGTGGATGTGCATAGGGGCACATTATCATGTATTGACCTGACTCTGGTATCTGATTCTTTAATGAGTACCTGTGAATGGACGGTCTACAGGAAGTGATTACTTCCCAATATCTACAGTCATTAAAACTGAAGTATGTATACAAGAGGGAAGATGTTCTACAAGTTGATACTTTGACAAGGCAGAATGGGGAAAATTTAGGCAATACTGTGTTCAATCGTGTCATTTGGTAACATTAGAAGGTGGCATAGAAGAGTGTTCAAGTCAGGTAACCAATCATATTCTGAATGCTTCAATAGCAAGTATACCCAAGAAAACAACACAGGGTAGGAAGAAGGTTGTACCCTGGTGGAATGACGAATGTAGTATTGCAATAAAAGAGCGAAACAAGGCATTCAGAGAGCTGAGGAAGAATATGACTAGTGAAAACTTAATAGAGTATAAAAAGAAAAGGGCAGTAGCTCGAAGGATTATTAAAAACAGGAAAAGGTCAACATGGAGAGAATTTTGTTGCACCCTTGGTAGGAAAACAGAACTAAGTGATGTTTGGGGTATGTTTAAAAAATGAGTGGGAAAAGGGTATCAGTTAAAATTCCAGCTTTAGTAGATGGAGACAAGATGGCTGTATCAGACAAAGAAAAGGCAGAAGTCCTAAGTAGAGCATTTGCAGCAGTGCATAGAGGAGACCATCTTGGTGAGAATCAGACAGCAAAGGCAGCATAAACTCAGAGAAAATGCAAACAAAAAATGAAGTGAAAGACAACATGACTGTGTTAGACCTTGTGCTCACAATGTCAGAGCTTAAGAGAGCTTTGCAAGATAGTGGATACACAGCTCCAGGATATGATCAGTTAAGCTATGCTATGTTCCAGCAGTTGCCTATGCAATCAATGCAACTGGTGCTGAAATTGTTTAACAGGATATGGAAGGAGGGGGTTATCCCAAGTGGGTGGAAAAAGGCTGTAATTTTACCATTTAATAAGCCAGGGAAAGATCCAGCTCATCCAGGCAACTACAGGCCAATAGCATTAACGGCACATTTAGGGAAATGGATGGAGAAGGTGTTAGTTTACAGGGTCTCATATGTGTTAGAGCAAAAATGATTAATAAACAACTATCAGAATGGTTTTAGAAGAGAAAGATCCACAGTGGATGCTCTAGTTAGGGTAAGTGGTGATATTGAAAAGACTCTCAAAATGAAAGAAGTAATAAGATAAGATAAGATAAGATAAGATAAGCCTTTATTAGTCCCACAATGGGGAAATTCCAGGATTGCAACAGCATAGGGATAGCAACACTCAGAGCAACAATCAGAAGGCAAGAAAAAACAACATCTAGTAAACATATGTCCATATTACTATAAATGTATATATATATAGACACACAGTGCAGAGCATTATGGCTGGTGAATGTGCAGCAGAAAGTCGTTCTCTCTCCGCGGATGCAGCGGGCCAGCTGGAAGTCTTTGGGCATGATGGTGACCCCCTTAGCGAAGAAGAGACCATCAGGTGGGCCTCGCTGGTCTCCTGCAGAGCCACGACGGCAAAGCTCAGGAAACGCAGGACGGTCTTGAAGTCCTGAGCGATCTCCCTCACCAGGCGCTGGACGGGCAGCTTGCGGATGAGCAGCTCCGTGGATCTCTGGCAGCGACGGATCTCTCTCAGAGCCACGGGCCTGTGACGGCGAGGCTTCTTCACTCTGCCGGTGGCCGGAGCGCCTCTCCGAGCAGCCCTGGTGGGGGGTGGGGGGGGCTTCTTCCTCCAGTAGATTTTACGGGCGGTCTGCTTGGTTCTTGCCATCGCTCTTTATTATTCTGTCTTATATTTCTTTCACGCCGCCTAAACTCCAGCCCGGCACCGCGTCGTTTTCGCTACAGCTCCCGGTATGTCGAGTTTCCCATTAGCACCGGGCGGCGGCCAAGTGCTAGCTAGCACTAGCTCCTCCCCGCTGTAACATCTCCCGCTGCAAACCGTGGCTCCGTCCGCCGACCCGGGAGACCCCCGGGGCGATCCGTGCGTCCGTGATATATATACAGAGTGAAAGGTGTAGAAAGAAGAAGGAAGATAAAAAAAAAAGGCTGTTGCAACAGGCAGCCCACTCGTGTGGCGCCGCCGGTCCGGCGGAACCGGAACCGGAAATTTAATAATTTAATAATGGTTGTAGTTTATCTGGATATTGAAAAGGCTTATGATTCACTGTGGAGGGATGGACTTCTTATGAAATTGAATAAAATGGACATTGGTGGTAGGATGTATAATTGGATAATGGATTTTTTTTTAACACACAGGACAATTAGTGTTAAAGTAGGGTCAGAAGTTTCTAATGACTTTGAAATAGAAAATGGTGCTCTTTGGGGGAGTGTGATAAGCCCTGTTTTATTCAATATAATGATTAATGGCATGTTTGAGGATGATGGAGCCATATGGACGAAGGGAAGAAATGAGAAATTTGTGTTCAAAAACATCAGGAAAGCAATGGAGAAAGTGAAAAAGTGGTCATATGACTGGGGATTTAAATTTTCAAACAGTAAAACCTGCTATATGACTTTCACAAAAAAAACGCAGAACTGGTACAGAACCATTAACATTATATAATCAACCAATAGAGAAAGTCAGTGAATTCAAATATCTAGGATTGTGGTTTGATAGTGCATACACATGGAAAGCTCATGTTGAAAATCTGGAGACAAAATGCAAAAAAGTCATTAATCTCATAAAAGCTGTAGCTGGACACAAATGGGGTGTAGATAAACAGGCATTAATTGACATTTACAGAGCACTAATGCGATCGACAATAGACTACAGATGCAGGATTTATGGAGCAGCGGCAAAGACGACTCTGGAAAAAATAGACAGAATGCAGCATAGAGCGCTTCGCCTGTGCATTGGAGCCATCAAAACAACACCAAACAATGCAGTTTTAATAGAAGCAGGAGAAATGCCAATGGATTTGAGAAGAGATAAACTTGCATTATCATACTAGTTCAAGCTGAAAAGTGACAAAGCAAATATTTCAAAAACAACACTACAATTTACAAGCCTCTAAATTGAATGATTTGGCCTCTCTTCCTCCTCATAATTTAAAAATTAAATGCGGTCTATTAAATATTAGGTCTCTAACTCCCAAGTCTCTGTTAGTCCACGATCTGTAAATTGATCATCAGATTGATTTAATATCCCTTAGAGAGACTTGGTTAGCGCAAGAGGATTATGTTGGTTTAAATGAATCAACTCCCTCTGGTTATTTAAACTGTCAAAATCCCAGAAGTTCTGGTTGTGGAGGAGGAGTAGCAACAATTTACCATTCCAAATTACTAGTTAATGTAAAGCAAAAAACATGTTATAATTCCTTTGAGGGCATGGTCTTCAGTATTGGGCACTTGAGCAATTTTAGGCTAAACCCAGTTTTATTTGCCATAGTTTATCATCTTCCATCAACCTACTCAGAATTTTTATCCAAATTTGCTGAATTCTTAGCTGATTTAGTGCTGAAATCAGTTAGTTAGGGGACTTTAATATACATGTAGATGTAGATAGTGGCTGCCTTAATGTGGCATTTAATCCAATATTAGACTCAATGGGGTTTTCTCAGAAAGTAGGAAATTCTACTCATTATCTCCACCATACGTTGGACCTTGTTCTGACATAGCCTATGGCATAGAAATAGAAAATCTGGTAGTGTCTCCTCATAACCCTGTACTGTCAGACCATTGTCTGTTAACCTTTGGTTTTACTATTTCTAACTATTTGGCTCCTAAAGAAAAATATTACTACGGTAGATGCCTCTCAGATGATGTTGTTACCAAATTTATGCAGATTGTTACCTCTATGCCATGTGTCAACACAGCGGAAACAAGCTATGGAGAGCTTGCTCCTTCTGTAATTGATAGCATGGTAGATAGTGTTACAGCTTCTCTGCATCAGACTCTAGACTTGGTGGCCCCCTTAAAAAAGAAAAAGTCTAATCAGAGATTTCTAACTCCTTGGTTCAACACAGAAACTCATAGCTTAAAACAGAAGACTCGTCAATTAGAAAGAAAATGGTGCTCCACTAATTTAGATGAAATATATTTAGCTTGGAGAAATCATCTTTTAATTTATAAAAATCTCTTAGAAAAGCTAAATCGAGTTATTATTCTGCATTAATAGAAGAGAACAAGAATAATCCCAGGTTTCTTTTCAGTACTGTAGTCAGGTTGACAAAGAGTCAGGACTCTGTCAATCCTAGCATTCCCTTAGAGTTTACTAGTCAGGATTTTATGAATTTTTTCAGTAATAAAAATTTCATCTATCAGAGATAAAATCAATCAGATTCTTCCCACCGTTAACTTAAATACGGTAACTACTACAACTCCTTCAATTGATATCTGTCTTGATGAGTTTACTCCAATTGACCTTTTAGAGTTAGACAAAATAGTTTCCTCATCCAAGCCTTCAACTTGTCTTTTAGACCCTATTCCTACCAGGTTATTTAAAGAAGTCTTCCCACTTATTGGTAGCTTTATTCTTCATATAATCAATTCTTCATTAACTTTAGGCCATGTACCGCAGGCTTTTAAAACGACTGTAATTAAACCCTTACTCAAAAAGCCAACGCTGGATCCAGGAGCTTTAGCTAACTATAGACCAATCTCTAATCTCCCTTTAATTTCAAAAATCTTAGAAAGAGTTATTGCTACGCAATTATTTGACCACCTGCAGGGAAATAGTTTACTTGAAGAGTTTCAATCTGGGTTTAGAATCCATCATAGTACTGAAACAGCCTTAGTGAAGGTCACTAACGATCTCCTCATCGCATCTAATAATGGACTTGTTTCTGTACTTGTCCTTTTAGACCTTAGTGCAGCTTTTGATACTATTGATCATAATATTCTACTTGATAGATTAGAACACTATGTTGGACTTAATGGAACTTCGTTGCAGTGGTTTACATCTTATTTATCTGATAGGTTCCAGTTTGTTCATGTCAATAATGACTTTTCTTTTTAACTCAAAGCTCAGCCAAGGAGTTCCACAAGGATCTGTGCTAGGCCCTACTCTTTTTAGTTTATATATGCTTTCATTAGGCAACATTATTAGAAAGCACTGTATACATTTTCATTGTTATGCAGATGACACACAATTATACCTGTCAATGAAGCCAGATGATAGTAATCAATTAGCCAAGTTGGAAAACTGTCTTAACCTCTTGCACTCTGTTGTACCGCGGACGGGCACGTCTCTGCGTCCTAGAGCGCACGAGGGTGCACGAGAGCGCCCTCGTGCGTCCTAGAGCGCACTGAAAAAAAAGCTGCATTTCCATTCTTCCACTACAGACACAGCCGCGAACAGATCAGATATGATTGACCTCTCATTCGACTAATAAGAGCCTTGAATTGGGTTTCTGAAACCTTGAAGAACCAATGACAGAAAACCTAGCAAGAAGGACCCACCTACCAACACTGCGAATGCAGCGAGCCAATTGAAGCACAGAAGTTCGAAAGCTGTTTTGTGTAAGGCTGGGTGAAGAGACTGACTGCTGCAGCAGATGAAAAAAGGACCTGCAGGAAGAACCGCCATAGACCCAGCAGCACAGAGACCACCCACAAGTGCGACCTGTGTGACAGGGACTGCCATTCGCGCATCGGCCTGTTCAGCCACAGGCGGTGCTTTTTTTTTATTCCAGCAGAATAGACGTTTAGGATTCTCTTCCACGGTTATCATAGACCGACGGAGGCCAACGACGAAGGCTGGGTGACACACGCATTTGCCAGTCTTTTTGAATTACTACTGTTATTTGTTTGGAAAAATCGTTCGCCAAAACTGCAATCATGGAAGCGCAAAACCGCAATAATGGAATTATGTTTTGACCGGGTCGCGAGACCAGAACCACGAGTCCGTAACAAGCGGACCAGCGTCGCATTCGTCTGACAATGAGGAAGAGAAGTTCGCCAGCTGCTGTGAACAGGTAAGTGTTATAAGCTAAATTATTCTTTATCCCTGAAAATTGTAATCAAAAATGACTTTTGACCGATCGGTAAATTACAACTGTGCGGTGTCCGAAGTCTGTGCACCGCGGTACACGGTTCGTGCGCTGCGTCCGGACCGTGAACGACCCCCCCACCGCTACTCTTCTGTAGCGAGGGGGGGGGAAGCCGCAGTGACCGCGGTGACTGCGCCGCGGTCGCCACATCGCCACATGACTATTCCGTCATGTAGCGATGACCGATGTCCATCCTCTGTAGCGGGGGGTGGGGGGTGGAAGTTGTTATCTTCTACATTACAAATATTTTAGAATAATTTTTAGTGCACTGTAGGTTATTTTTTCTTGTAAAAAAAATCCACACATTTTTTTCGTGGCATTCTTCTTTGTGTGTGGAGGCTTGTTTGTTCATTCATTCATGAATGAATGAATAAACAACCCCCCACACACACAGACACACACACACACACAGCCCTGAGTGTCACCTTTCATTAGAGCCCAAGATGAAGCTTCTATATTGAATCATTCAAAAGTTACAGACGTTTTTCCAAACTGTGCCATTTGGCACAATTTTTCACAGTTCAAAAACGCCTGGGAACTACCTGAGAACAAAGCTGTGTAATATATTCATTTTTTGTGGTATTGTTACAAAATTTTGACCTCAGCTGGATAACACTTGGTTCTACATTTCTGTTGCATTTTCCAGCCCGGATCTGAAGCTGTGTGTTATTTGCAAGCATTTGTATCCAAAAAAACACCCAGGCTAAATTTATTTTCTTGAAGTTCAGTATGTTTAGATGACTGTTACTCAGTGGCCGGAGCACTTAGAGAGATTATGACTGTTTTGCCAAAAAATTTAAAGTGTTTTCTTTTAAATGAGACCAACCCCATGAAGATGCTGCCAAGGGTTGAAGAACAGCTTTTGATTTACTTTGGGCACGTTATTTTTTGGCGTTTTTAGGGAAATTGACCGGAGTGCAAGGGGTTAAGGAAATCAAAGCTTGGATGACTTGTAATTTCCTGCTATTAAATTCAGATAAGACTGAAGTCATTCTTGTTGGTCCAAAAAACCTTAGAAATACCTTTCCAAATCAAACCTTCAGTTTGGATGTGGTTACTCTTTCTCTTAATAGCTCTGTGAGGAACCTTGGAATTATTTTTGATCAAGATCTGTATTTCAATTCACATATTAAATTTGTTTCTAAGACTGCCTTCTATCATTTGCGTAATATTGCCAAGTGTAACCCAGTGTTAAAAACGTGGATGGAATTATGAATGTCGATACCACTTTAAGAAGAAGGGGGGACACTCATTTCTCAATGGGAATAGATATTTTGAAGATGAGTATATAAATACAATATAAGTTCATAAAATATGTTCATAAATAGTTAGGAACATTTTCTGGAAAGTTTTGATAACGTTCCCGATATTTTCATTTGGTATACTGAGCAACAAATGGCTGCATCACTTGTTTGGCAGCAACAGCCAATGGGGTCACGCCAGCCAATGGGGTCACGCGTTCCCTCACTCGGTCTGTGTGTAATATGCAGAACGCTGTCAGACACTGCCGAGACACGACCAAGAGAACGTGATTCCTCACGGAGACGATGAGTTAATGTGCTAATAGCAGCCTTTGCTTGGACAAAACTTGAGATTGGTAAGCCTGAATAAACACCTGCAATGAGACATTGCTGTATTAGCAAATTCTAATGCCCCGTTTATTAAATTTTAAGATTGGGATCCAAAGGCTGTTAACGCCGTTGAGCGCGGGAACCCCATGACGCACATGTCACTTAACATGGTGAGTGCCATTCATTGTGTATGGGAATGCTAAACTCTAGCTTGAAATGCTAATCGCCGATGCTAATTTCGGCTAGTTTTTTTCATCAGAAAAAGTCAGTTTTCAAAGCTGTAACGGATAGCAAAGGACCCAGTTCCCTGGCCATTGATTGCTGCTTGGTGATGAATGTTGAACCTGTGATTGATATGTGTTTGAAAGTGCAAAATTAGTGATAAATTGTTGCGCTAGCTTAACATGCTAACCCTCCGATGCTAAATCTGGCTAGGTTTTACATAGGAGGAGGCTGTTTTCAGAGCTGTGATGGTTAGCAAACAGTTCATTTCACTTGCCAGTGAATGTATTTAATAATGAATATTACATCTATGGTTTAAAGGTGTTTAAAAATATTGTTTGTTATATAACCTGGAATGCCCACTCCCCACTCCACCAACACCCCCCCACTCCCAACACACAGCCTCCCATCCTGACCCTGACCAGGACCCAGGTGAGGACGGAGCTGAGGAAGATCAAGGCGAGGAAAGCGTCGGGACCGGACGGCATCAGCGCAAAGCTCCTCAAGTCCTGTGCAGACCAGCTGTGTGGGATTGTGACGTACATATTCAACCTGAGCCTGAAGCTGGGGAGGGTACCACAGCTGTGGAAAACATCTTGTGTGGTACCTGTACCAAAAACTTCCCACCCCAAAGACCTGAACAGCTACAGACCGGTGGCCTTGACGTCCCACTTGATGAAGACTCTGGAGAGACTGCTCCTTGCTCACGTCCGCCCCCTGGTGGAACCAGCGATGGATCCACTCCAGTTCGCCTACCAGCATGGCATTGGGGTGGAGGATGCGGTGATCTTCCTCCTTCACCGTTCTCTGTCCCACCTGGAGAAGCCCGGGAATATGGTGAGGATCATGTTCTTTGACTTCTCCAGTGCTTTCAACACCATCCAACCGATGATCCTGAAGGACAAGCTGCTGCGCACAGGGGTGGACCAGCACCTGTCATCATGGATCCTGGACTACCTCACGAACCGGCCTCAGTTTGTGAGAACCCGGGACTGTGTGTCCGACACGATCATCGGTAGCACGGGAGCCCCCCAGGGAACGGTGCTGGCTCCCTTCCTGTTCACTCTTTATACTGCGGACTTCTCACACAACACAACACACTGCCATCTACAGAAGTTCTCTGATGACTCTGCGATCGTTGGCCTCATCTCCAATGGAGATGAAGCTGAGTACAGAGGGCTTATCCAGGACTTCGTGGACTGGTGCCATCGGAACTGCCTCCAGATCAATGCGAGGAAAACTAAGGAGCTGGTGGTGGACTGCCGCAGGCATGGGCAGCCCCTCACAGCACCAGTAAATATACAGGGAACAGACATCGAGATGGTGACATCCTATAAGTACCTGGGTGTTCATCTGAACAATAAACTAGACTGGTCACACAATACTGACGCACTCTACAAGAAGGGACAGCGCAGGCTGTTCCTGCTGAGGAGACTCAGGTCTTTTGGTGTACAAGGGGCGCTGCTGAAGACATTCTATGACACGGTGGTGGCATCAGCCATCACTTTTGGAGTGGTCTGCTGGGGCAGTGGCATTACTGCAGCCGATAGGAAGAGACTGAACAAACTGATCAAGAAAGCTAGCTCTGTCCTGGGGCAGCGCCTCGATCCGGTGGAGGAGATAGGAGAGAGAAGGATGGTGGCTAAACTGTCATCTCTGCTGGAGTCCGAGTTCCACCCTATGCAGGACATACTGAATGCACTGAGGAGCTCATTTAGCAGCAGACTACATCATCCCAGGTGCACAACCGAGAGGTTTCGTAGGTCCTTCCTACCAACGGCTGTCAGACTGTACAACCTAAGCAGGGCTGCTCGCAGAGATAGCAAAAAGACGTAACAAACTAATAGTTTTTTGAATGCAAAAGATGCAATAGACTTACACAACGGTCCCCTCCGGCATACAACTAGGAAAATACCGGTCGCTATGGAGGGTGAGAATATGTATGGGCACATAATCATACCATGTAGGATAACTAAGTAGACGGTTATGCTGTTTCATCCCATCTAGCAACAATGCTCTGCACTGTGTGTGTTTATATATTTACATATTTATTCCATCTAGCTACAATGCTCCGCACTGGGTGTGTTTATATTTATATATCTATATATTTATTCCATCTAGCTACAATGCTCCGCACTGTGTGTTTATATATCTACATATTATTCCATCTAGCTACATTGCTCCGCACTGTGTGTTTATATATTTACATATTTATTCCACCTAGCTGCAATGCTCCGCACTGTGTGTTTATATATTCATATATTTATTCCATCCAGCTACAATGCTCTGCACTGTGTGTCTGTGTGTGTGTGTGTATATTTTGTAGTAATATGTACATATGTATATTAGCTGCTGTTGCTTGCTTGTTTTTTTTCTTGCCTTCTGATTGTTGCTCTGAGTGTTGCTATCCCTGTGCTGTTGCAATCCTGGAATTTCCCCGTTGTGGGACTAATAAGGGCTTATCTTATCTTATCTTATCTTATCTTATTATTTTGTGATAAGCTTAGAGCAATAGCTTATTTGTTGTGTTCTGACCTATTTTATAGGTCAGGTTTTTTTTCTTTGGACTGGTTTGACCAGAACATGGATTCTCCAGATCTGGATGGCGAGCCGAAGCCCGAACCCTATTAACGGCTAGAGGTGGTTCAACAGGTCACCTGGAACGGACACGAGAGAACTGTGAATCTTGTAAATATATTTTGGGGTATTATTGTGACAAGTGTGTGTTGTTTTTTTAATTAAATGTACATATTTGTAAATAATACACATTTGTAAAAAGAAATATATATAGTTGCAAGTTCTGTATATTGGTGTGGTGTCATCTGTTGTTACGCCCTCCAGGCTCCTACGAACCTAAGGTCTACCTGAGCTGGCCCAATTATCCCTTTTGCCCAGGTAGAAAAGTTAAGGTAACTACATTGCCATAACACACCATTACCAAAAAGGGTACTACACCTAAAGTAAGTAGGTGTTACACAAGATTAGGAGCATCTTGTCTCAGAGTGATGCTGAGAAACTGATCCACGCTTTTGTTAGCTCTAGATTAGCTTATTGTAATTCTTTATTATCAAGTTGTCCTAAAACATCTTTAAAAAGTCTTCAGCTGATCCAAAATGCTGCAGCAAGAGTTTTAACAGGTACTAGAAAGAGAGGTCATATCTCTCCGGTTCTGGCCTCCCTTCATTGGCTTCCCATAGAGTTTAGAATTAAGTTTAAAATCCTTCTTCTTACTTACAAAGCTCTAAACAATCAGGCCCCTTTTTATTTAAAAGATCTGATACTACCGTATTATCCTAACAGAGCACTACGCTCCCAAAATGCAGGATTGCTTGTAATACCTAGAATCTCCAAAAGTACAATGGGAGGCAGAGTCTTCAGTTATCAAGCTCCTCTCCTGTGGAACCAGCTGCCAATCTGGATTCGGGAGTCAGACTCGATCTCTGTTTTTAAAAATAGGGTTAAAACCTACCTTTTTGATATAGCCTACAATTGGGGAGGGATCATGTGTTTCTGAACCCTCCCTTAGTTATGCTGCTAATAGGTTTAGTCAGCCGGGGGACCTCCAATAATGCACTGGGCCTCACTCCTTTCTTCACTCTCAATGAAATATTTTTTTTGGCTGGTCATAAACATCTGTTTGTTCTCTCCCATAGACTGAGTTCCTTGTGGTAACGTATCGTCACTTCCTGTTTTGCTGTCTGCCTGTGTGGTTTGCTCTCCAGCTCTCGAGCCACTAGCTATGGCTACTACCTCTCTTTCCTCTCCTCCTCTGGTGTGCTCTCTCTGTCAGATGTTTAGCTACACCTCTGCCTCTTTTAGTGATAACGGTAAATGTAATAAATGTTGTCTTTTTGAGGCGCTCGAGGCGAGGTTGTCTGATTTGGAATCCCGGCTCCGCTGCATTGAAACACCGTCTGCGCCAGTTAATCTTGACGGACGCCCATTAGCTGCAGCGGAGCTAGCTAGCTTAGGTCCCCCTGTCACCGGTTCCCCGGCTCTCCTCTGCAGCGAGGAGACTGGGTGGGTGACGGTGAGAAGGAAGCCTAGTCGCAAAGCCCCGGTTCACCACCAACCTGTTCACGTTTCTAATCGTTTTTCCCCGCTCAGCGACACACCCGCTGAGGAAAAAACTCTGATCATTGGCGACTCTGTAGTCAGAAACGTGAACCTAGAGACTCCAGCGGCCATAGTCACATGCATTCCTGGGGCCAGAGCAGGCGACATCGAGTCAAATTTGAAAATGCTGGCTAAAAGTAACTGTAAATATTCCACAATTGTTATTCACGCCGGCATTAATGACATCCGTCTCCGGCAGTCGGAAGTCACGAAACTTAATATAGAATCGGTGTGTGACTTTGCAAAAACGATGTCTGCCACTGTAGTATTCTCTGGGCCCCTCCCCAATCTGACCAGTGATGACATGTTTAGTCGCTCGTCATCCTTGAACCGCTGGCTGTCTGTGTGGTGTCCTAAAAATGACGTGGGCTACATTGACAATTGGAGCTCTTTTTGGGGAAAACCTGGTCTTATGAGACGAGACAGCATTCATCCCACTTTGGATGGTGCTTCTCATTTATCTAACAATCTGGCATCTTTTTTATCCAAATTTCCAAAACCGTGACTACTCAGAGTTGGGACCAGGAAGCAGAGTCGCAGTCTTACACGCCTCTCTGCAGCTCCTCTTCATCCGCCACCCCTCAGCTTAGCCCCTGTCTTCCCCATCAGAGAATCGTTGTCTGCTCCCTCCAAAGTAAATAAAAATATAATGTATAAGCATCCCAAAGTGATAAAGCAAAATATTGGTAAAACTCAAATTAAACATAAAGCCTCTAAATTCAATGATTTGGCCTCTGTTCCTCCTCATAATTTAAAAATTAAATGTGGTTTATTAAATATTAGGTCTCTAACTCCCAAGTCTCTGTTAGTCCATGATCTGTTAATTGATCATCAGATTGATTTAATTTCCCTTACAGAGACTTGGTTAGGACAAGAGGATTATGTTGGTTTAAATGAATCAACTCCCTCTGGTTATTTAAACTGTCAAAATCCCAGAAGTTCTGGTCGTGGAGGAGGAGTAGCATCAATTTACCATTCCAAATTACTAGTTAATGTAAAGCAAAAAACATGTTATAATTCCTTTGAGGGCCTGGTCCTCAGTGTTGGGCACTTTAGCAATTCCAGGTTAAACCCAATTTTATTTGCCATAGTTTATCGTCCCCCATCAACCTATTCAGAATTTTTATCCGAATTTCCTGATTTCTTAGCTGATTTAGTGCTGAAATCTGATAGAATAATTATAGTAGGGGACTTTAATATACATGTGGATGTAGATAGTGACTGCCTTAATGTGGCTTTTAATTCAATATTAGACTCGATTGGGTTTTCTCAGAAAGTAGGAAATTCTACTCATTACCTCCACCATACATTGGACCTTGTTCTGACATATGGCATAGAAATAGAAAATCTTGTAGTGTCTCCTCATAACCCTGTACTGTCAGACCATTGTCTGTTAACCTTTGATTTTACTATTTCTGACTATTTGGCTCCTAAAAAAAAATATTATCACAGTAGATGCCTCTCAGATGATGCTGTTTCCAAATTTATGCAGATTGTTTCCTCTATGCCATGTGTCAACACAACGGAAATAAGCTATAGACAGCTTGCTCCTTCTGTAATTGATAACATGGTGGATAGTGTTTCAGCTTCTCTGCATCAGGCTCTAGACTTGGTGGCCCCCTTAAAAAAGAAAAAGTCTAATCAGAGATTTTTAACTCCTTGGTTCAACACAGAAACTCGTAGCTTAAAACAGAAGACTCGTCAATTAGAAAGAAAATGGCGCTCTACTAATTTAGATGAAATCTATTTAGTTTGGAGAAATCATCTTTTAATTTATAAAAAAATCTCTTAGAAAAGCTAGAACGAGTTATTACTCTGCATTAATAGAAGAGAACAAGAATAATCCCAGGTTTCTTTTCAGTACTGTAGCCAGGTTGACAAAGAGTCAGGACTCTGTCAATCCTAGCATCCCCTTAGAGCTTACTAGTCAGGACTTTATGAACTTTTTCAATAATAAAATTTCATCCATCAGAGATAAAATCAATCAGATTCTTCCCACAGTTAACTTAAATACTGTAATTACTACAACTCCTTCTATTGATGTCTGTCTTGATGAGTTTACTCCAATCGACCTTTGTGAGTTAGACAAAATAGTTTCCTCATCCAAACCTTCAACTTGTCTTTTAGACCCTATTCCTACCAGGTTATTTAAAGAAGTCTTCCCACTTATTGGTAGCTTTATTCTTCATATAATCAATTCTTCATTAACTTTAGGCCATGTACCGCAGGCTTTTAAAACGGCTGTAATTAAACCCTTACTCAAAAAGCCAACGCTAGATCCAGGAGCTTTAGCTAACTATAGACCAATCTCTAATCTCCCTTTCATTTCAAAAATCTTAGAAAGAGTTGTTGCTACGCAATTATTTGACCACCTGCAGGGAAATGGTTTATTTGAGGAGTTTCAATCTGGGTTTAGAATCCATCATAGCACTGAAACAGCCTTAGCGAAGGTCACTAACGACCTCCTCATTGCATCTGATAATGGACTAGTTTCTGTACTTGTCCTTTTAGATCTTAGTGCAGCTTTTGATACTATTGATCATAATATTCTACTTGATAGATTAGAACACTATGTTGGACTTAATGGAACTTCATTGCAGTGGTTTAGATCTTATTTATCTGATAGGTTCCAGTTTGTTCATGTAAATGATGAGTTTTCTCTCAGCTCAAAGCTTAGTCATGGAGTTCCACAGGGATCTGTGCTTGGCCCTACTCTTTTTAGTTTATATATGCTTCCGTTAAGCAACATTATTAGAAAGCACTGTATACATTTTCACTGTTATGCAGATGACACACAATTATACCTGTCAATGAAGCCAGATGATACTAATCAATTAGCCAAGTTAGAAGCCTGTCTTAAGGAAATCAAAGTTTGGATGACTTGTAATTTCCTGCTATTAAATTCAGATAAGACTGAAGTCATTCTTGTTGGTCCAAAAAACCTTAGAAATTCCTTTCCAAATCAAACTTTCAGTTTGGATGCAGTTACTCTTTCTCTTAATAGCTCTGTGAGGAACCTTGGAGTTATTTTTGATCAGGATTTGTCCTTCAATTCACATATTAAATTTGTTTCTAAGACTGCCTTCTATCATTTGCGTAATATTGCCAAGATTAGGAGCATCTTGTCTCAGAGTGATGCTGAGAAGCTGATCCACGCTTTTGTTAGCTCGAGATTAGATTATTGTAATTCTTTATTATCAGGCTGTCCTAAAACATCTTTAAAAAGTCTTCAGCTGATCCAAAATGCTGCAGCAAGAGTTTTAACAGGTACTAGAAAGAGAGATCATATCTCTCCGGTTCTGGCCTCCCTTCATTGGCTTCCCATAGAGTTTAGAATTAAGTTTAAAATCCTTCTTCTTACTTACAAAGCTCTAAACAATCAGGCTCCTTTTTATTTAAAAGATCTGATACTACCGTATCATCCTAACAGAGCACTACGCTCCCAAAATGCAGGTTTACTTGTAATACCTAGAATCTCCAAAAGTACAATGGGAGGCAGAGCCTTCAGTTATCAAGCTCCTCTCCTGTGGAATCAGCTGCCAATCTGGATTCGGGAGTCAGACTCGATCTCTGTTTTTAAGAATAGGGCTAAAACCTACCTTTTTGATCTAGCCTACAATTAGGGAGGGATCATGTGTTTCTGAACCCTCCCTTAGTTATGCTGCTAATAGGTTTAGTCAGCCGGGGGACCTCCAGTAATGCATTGGGCCTCACTCCTTTCCTCACTCTCTATGAAATATTTTTTTTTGCTGGTCATTAACATTTGTTTGTTCTCTCCCATAGATTGAGTCCCCATCGTGCTGTTTGCTCTCTACATGTCTGTTCTTTTCTTCTTCTCTGTCCCCTCACCCCCCAGCCAGTCGCAGCAGATGACTGCCCCTCCCTGAGCCTGGTTCTGCTGGAGGTTTCTTCCTGTTAAAAGGGAGTTTTTCCTCTCCACCGTCGCCAAGTGCTTGCTCACAGGGGATCGCCGATTGCTGGGGTCTTTCTGCAACTGTGGGGGTCCTCCCTACAGTTGATAGTGCTATGAGATGACTGTTGTTGTGAAATGGCGCTATATAAATAAGGTTGAATTGAATTGAATTGAATTGAGTCCCCGTCATGCTGTTTGCTCTCTACATGTCTGTTCTTTTCATCTTCTCTATCCCCTCACCCCCCAGCCAGTCGCAGCAGATGACTGCCCCTCCCTGTGCCTGGTTCTGCTGGAGGTTTCTTCCTGTTAAAAGGGAGTTTTTCCTCTCCACTGTCACCAAGTGCTTGCTCACAGGGTATAGCCTGATTGCTGGGGTCTTTCTGCAACTGTGGGAGTTCCCCCTACAGTTGAAAGTGCTATGAGATGACTGTTGTTGTGAAATGGCGCTATATAAATAAAGTTGAATTGAATTGAAGACTGCTGGGAATACTCTAATTTCCAGGGACATGGGTTTGGGTGGACAATTGAAAGAAGGACCAGAATGTATGGGCTGCACACTATTGATACAGCTAACACCAGTCCAGTGAGTAATGTTCCCCCTTGGCTGTTTCCGGGAATAGAAGTAGACACTAGTCTGCTAATGATGAAAAAGGATTGGCATATGAGTGAAGTTGTTGTTAACCCTTTGAGTGTGAGAATTTGTGTGCCTCTAGTGGCAGAGTGCGGCACTGCACCTGCCTTCTCACTCTTTGTCAAAAATAAGTGAGAAATTTCTAGTTTGTTTGTTTGTTTGTTTTTTTAAATGTACTGATTTCTTGTTCATATACTTTGAAGATAAGATGATGAGGTACCTCTGTACAAAAAAATGGTGTCAAAAGACTGGACCATTTTTTGTGTAAATACATCCAAAGTCCAGTTTTCACTGAGTGATGGAATTTAAAGCGATGCTGTGACATTCTGCCAATTAGATGCATAAATACGTATATTCCTATCTGAACCTTAGGATCATAGTTTGTATTTTTCTAATTGACAGTAAGCCATTATCTCTTACCACTTTCAAGTTATAGCCTTGGAAATCTAAACTATTTTACTGACAAAAAATATTTATCACTCTTTACCACTAGGGGGTATGTCGCAGTTCTGCACCATACACACTCAAAGGGTTAAAACAAGCATTTACCTCAGGAATAATTACGATAACTTCTTATAGCTCTATACTGATGGTTCAAAGAATAAAGAGGGCTCTGTTGGAGTTGGACACCCCAGAATTTAAAGTGACCATCGCAAAAAGACTCTCCAACAATACATCCGTGTTTACAGCAGAGATGGTGGCAATAATTATTGCTTTGCAGTGGGTGGAAGAGGTCAGACCGGACCGGGCGGTGGTGTGCATGGACTCACTTGCAGCGCTAAAAACCATACAGACACTAAAATCTACAACAGAAGACTTGGTGATTGAGTTATATCACAGTTTATTTATGGTACACAGGGGTGGTAGACAAGTTCAGTTTTGCTGGGTTCCTGCACATGAAGGGTTGAAAGGGAATGGCTGTGCAGACAAATTAGCAAAAAGTGCTCTTGGAAAAGAAATAACTACAGTATACCATTGTCTCTTGGAAAAGGTGAAGGGAAAGCAGTAATCAAGAAAAAAGGAACTGAGCTATGGCAAAAAAGATGGGATGAAGATCATAAAGGTAGATTGTATTACAAAATACAAAAATCTATTGCAATAAAGAATTTCATAATCAAAAGGAGGGAAGACATCATTATGGCAAGACTCAGACTGGATCACACAGGTTTAAACAGCACTTTTTTCACCATGGGGAAAAGCGAAAGTGACAAATGTAGAGAATGTGTAGTAAAAGAAAATGTCGAGCACATCTTATTACGGTGTCACAAATACGTAAATGAAAGACAGATAATGGAAAATGAAGTTCGAGAGGCCAATAGGGAATGCGATTTAATTGGGATTCTGGGAACAGATGGAGATGAAGAAGCAATAAGTATCACGAGAAGGGCTATTTTCTCTTTTTTGCATACAGGCCGGCAAGACAAAATCTGTCCCGGGGCATCCAGGAGGCCAAGAGACTGTATGGGCAGAAGCTAAACAACCACATTATGAACAATAAAGATTCATGGTGGTTGTGGCAAAGTTTTAATACAATTGCTTAAAATAAGCCCCCTCCCCCACAGGCCAGCCACAAGAATGTCACACTTCCAGACAGGCTCAATGACTTTTATGCACGTTTTAAAGTTGGAAATGGCAGCAATAATGATGAGGTACAGACACCTCTATCATCATCATCATCCACTGAGCAGGCATTTCAGGTGACAGCCGCCCAGGTTAGAAGAGTCTTTGGGTTAATTCATGCAAAGCAGCAGGACTTGACAACATTCCTGGGTGTGTGGTGAGGGAGTGTGCTGTACAGCTGAAATATGTCTTTGCAGACATCTTTAACACCTCCCTCTCTCAGGGTGCTGTGCCCACCTGCCTGAAGATAAGATAAGCCTTTATTAGTCCCACAATGGGGAAATTCCAGGATTGCAACAGCACAGGGATAGCAACACTCAGAGCAACAATCAGAAGGCAAGAAAAAACAACATCTAGTAAACATATGTCCATATTACTATAAATGTATATATATAGACACACAGTGCAGAGCATTATGGTTGGTTGGTGAATGTGCAGCAGAAAGTCTAAGCTCTCTCTCCGCGGATGCAGCGGGCCAGCTGGAAGTCTTTGGGCATGATGGTGACCCCCTTAGCGAAGAAGAGACCACCAGGTGGGCCTCGCTGGTCTCCTGCAGAGCCATGACGGCGAAGCTCAGGAAATGCAGGACGGTCTTGAAGTCCTGAGCGATCTCCCTCACCAGGCGCTGGACGGGCAGCTTACGGATGAGCAGCTCCGTGGATTTCTGGCAGCGACGGATCTCTCTCAGAGCCACGGGCCTGTGACGGCGAGGCCTCTTCACTCTGCCGGTGGCCGGAGCGCCTCTCCGAGCAGCCCTGGTGGCTAGCTGTCTCCTGGCACTCTGAAGAGTGCCATCATAATTCCAGTGCCAAAAAAACCAAACCCTGACTGCCTTAATGATTTTCGTCCTGTGGCATTAACACCAATAGTGATGAAATGTTTTGAATGGCTTGCTTTGCAGCACATTAAGGCCCAGCTCCCTCCAGAGTTGGACCCCCTGCAGTCTGCACATAGAGCTATTCGCTCAACCGAAGACACCATCTCCTCTGTACTTCACCTCACCCTATCACATCTGGAGGAGAGGAATACCTATGTTAGGCTCCTCTTCATCGACTTCTCCTCTGCATTTAATACCATCGTTCCAGGGCAGTTGGTGGAAAAACTACGGTTGCTGGGGGTGGACCTTAGCACTTGTGGCTGGATTCTCAACTTCCTGATGCAGAGGCAGCAGCGAGTCAAGGTGGACAGTTCTATCTCAAACATCAGAACTGTGAGTACAGGATGTCCTCAGGGCTGTGTCTTGAGCCCCCTGCTGTTTAGCCTGCTCATTCACAACTGTACTGCCACATTTAGCGCCAATCACATCATTAAGTTTGCTGATATGACGGTAGTTGGTCTGATTATTGGAAACAATGAGTCTGCGTACAGAAGGGAGGTGGAACAGCTAACAACATGGAGCAGATTATATAATCTTCACCTTATTGTGTGGAAGACTAAGGAGATGGTGATCGACTGCAGGAAGGCGAGCAAGTACCGTCACACATCGCTGTCTATTGGGGGCACTTTTGTGGAGAGGGTGAACAATGTTAATTTTCTGGGAACTTACCTGGCAGATGACATGACCTTTAACACCAACACCACAGCCATTATTAAAAAGGCTCATCAGTGACTCTACCCTCTCCAGCAGCTAAAAAAGGCAGGTCTTCCCACTCAGCTCCTCACCACTTTTTACAGAGGCACCCTGGAATCTGTCCTTTCATATGGCCTTACTACCTGATTTGGGAATTGCACAGCTTTAGAGAAGCACCAGCTGAATAGGGTTGTAAAAACAGCTAGTAAGATCTTTGGTGTTCCCCTCCTCTTCTTGGAGGAGATTTACAATAAACGCTGTGCTAACAGGGCTGTTAACATCATTAAAGACTGCTACCATCCTTCCCACAATTTGTTTCTCTTCTGCCCTCAGGAAAGAGGTACAGGTGTCTTCAGGCCAGGACAGCCAGAATGTTGAACAGCTTGAGTAGGTTCATTTTGTCTTCTTTTAATTATTTACCTTTATGTTCTTATTAAAGACAAAAATAGACATCAAACGAAGGCTGCAGTGAACAGTCGAAACATGTAAAGAAAGTAAAAACATCTTTCTATTTTCGTCTTTAATAAGAACAAAAGGTAAATAAAAAAGAATGTTGAACAGTTTTTTTTTCCACATGCAGTCAGGATTATAAATGGACTGTGCCCTATTCCCCAGCCAATTGCTTTTCCTACCCCTCACCTCTGCTAAACTTGTATATGTATTCTGTTAGGTTAGTCTGACCATAGTGTTTAACTGATATGTTATTGTTGTGTTTTATTTTTTATGCTGTTGTTTTTAAACTTATTCTCTATGTATAGTGTGGTACTGTGTTATGCTGGGGGATCATAATTTCGTTTTTTATGTGCATGCACATACTAAATGACAATAAAGAAATCTTGAATTTTGAATGTCCCAGAGGACGTCATTTATCATCTGCTGGAAGACGGCAGGGGCATTGGTCAACCCAAAAGGCATGACCAGGTACCAAACTGTCCCAGATGTGTCTTAAAAGCCACCTTCCACTCGTGTCCTTCACGTATGCGAACAAGATGGAATGCGATGTGGAGATTGGGTTTAGTGAACACACGCGCGTGCTGAAGCAGCTCGAAAACCGAGTTAATCAGTGGTAACGGGTACTTATCTTTGATGGTAATAGCATTCAGCTCGCGATAATCAATGCACAGCTGCAGTGACCCATCTTTTCCCCACAAAAAAGAACCCGGCTCTGAGAGAAGCAGATGATGGATGAATGAGACCGGCGCTCAGGGAGTCCTTGATATAACTCTCCATCACCTCCCTCTCTGGCCCAGACAAACTGTAGAGCCAACTGGATGGCAGCCACGTGCTCGGGTGGAGATCTATAGTGCAGTTGTAGGACCGATGAGATGGTAAAGAGAGGGTCCTAGACTTACTAAAGGCCTCCCCAAGGTCATGATAGGCCTTGGGCACGAGACTGAGATCCAGCGGCTCAACCGGTGGGGAGGAGATAGGAAGAGTGGGCAAATATGCAGCAGAGCAGAGGCACAATGAAAGACAAAAAGGACTCCAGGAAGAAATGGGGCCTTGGTCCCAGTTAATAATTGGATTATGTTTGCGGAGCCACGGATATCCCAAAATCACAGGAGCAGAAGAGTTAGGTAAGATGAAAAACTGAATGGTTTTGCAGTGGTTATCAGACAAAATGATGGAAACGGGCTTGGTTTGGAGCATAACCGTGGCGAGTCTGCAGCCAGAAAGGGCTGAGACATTTAGGGGTGATGGTACGACCCTGGTGGGAATCTTGAACTTTTGCACAAGACCCTGTAAAATGAAATTTTGCTCAGCTCCAGAATCTATAAGAGCTGAGGTTTTACACTTCGCCCCCGGTAGCAGAATGAGAGCCGGAAGTGTAAAACTGTTGGGAGGATTTGGAGAAGATCCGCCCACCAGACCCCCCACTGCTACTGACAGGCCGGATCTTTTGGCCGAATGGGGCATTTCGGCAATGCGTGTCCTGTGCAACCATATTACATACAGGCCCCCGCCTTTTTCCGATGCCAGCGTTCCTCCAGAGTCAGATGACTCCAACCAAGGACTATCGGCTCTGGTGGAGAAGCCGATCTGGTGGAATGAGAGGACGGGGGGACGGTCGTGACGCAGACGAGGAGGCAGAAGCCCTCTGTTCCTTCGCGCACTCGTGGTACCGATTATCCAGGCCGATGGCCTGCTCATTAGTTCATCCAGAAAAGAAGGATTAGAGCGAATAGCCAGATCGTCGTGAAGGTTGGAATTGAGACTCTGGAGGAAGGCGCTGCATAGAGCAACGTCATTCCATCTGGAATCCACTGCGATGACCCAGAACTCAACCAAGAAATCAGCAACGGACCGACTTCCCTGCCGGAGTCCTATCAATTGGCTCGCGATATTACCCTCAGTCTCTGTATGGTCAAATGCCCGAGTGAATTCCTGAACAAACCGATTGTAGGTGTAATGGGGCCCCTGTGGACTACTTAAAATGGACTGAGCCCATTTAAATGCCCAGTTTCTGAGCAGCAGGGTCATGAATTGAATCTTGGATGAATCATCCCGATACTCCCCTGCCACCTACTGGAAATAAAGCCAACACTGGAGCAGAAACCCTTTACATTTCCCCACCTCCCCCGCATACGGGGCAGGAGAGGAGATGGAAAGGGTTCGGCGGATGGGAGGAGCTGTTGGAGCAGCAGGCACAGGGGGAGACACCGAACCAGGAAGTCGACACAGATGGTCAGTAACTGTAGGTAATTGCTGAGTAATAGTGTGTAATTGTTCAGACAAAAACATGACTTAGCGCTCCGTGGCATCTAAACGGAAGAGTGCTGACTGTTCCCCCGGTGAAGCATCCACTTAGCCTCGATCCTAGCTGGACCGTTCTGTCATGATTTAATAGCCAGAGACTCACGTGCAGAGTGAACAACACCAGAAGAACAGTCAGACTCAGGTGGTAACACTAAACACAGTTTAATTTCCCACAAAAAAACACTTGACGCACAACAACAGAAAACCCAATAAACACAAAAAAACAACACAAGCGGGCACACTGGAGCAGCACACAGCCTGTTGAGGAGAGAGAGGAGATATGATTAACAATAAAACTTGGAGAAGAAGGGAGAAGATGAAGAAAAGAGGACGAGAGGCTTACAATCCAAGCAGAGGACCCGGCTGTGGATCCCAGCTTGTGGTGATAGGAGCTGGTGGGGGAAGGACCAGCAGGATGACAGGTGAAGGGAAGTTGGTAGGATGGAATAGAGGAGTTGGTAGACCTGGGTGGAGCTGGAGTTGTCTTGGTGATGAGAGGTTCAGGTGGGCGTGCTCACGCCGCTGAGATGGCAGCAAACCTGAGAAGGAGAAGACAAAAGGGTAAGACAACTGGGAAGAAAAAACACCATACTGACATAATGTTCGGCCCAGGAAACACGCACGCAGGCTCAGATGGATTTGACAGCTTTATTGAACAGCAAGGAGGGTGTATGGATGCGTGTATGAGGGATTAATATGTAATGTGGGTGGAGGATGCAAGCCAGGACAGAGCAGCACGTCGTGCGGCCAGACAACCCTATGGGAGAGAGGAGAACAGGGGTTAGCTAGGCAACCACACGGGAACGTGATCTAGAGCTGTGCTTACTTGCAGTGATGCGGTGGATGGCGTTGGCAGGTCCCAAGCCTGGGAGACAACGTCCTGCTGTGCATCGGGGCGAAGCGGCGAGGCAGAGGAGCGGCGAGATGATGAGCGGTAAGTCCGCCGCCGGGTATCCACCTGTGCACAGGGGAAGCTGGTAGAAGATGATGAGTTGAAAATTGTGACAGCTTACGTGTCCTTAGCGAGGATCAGCAGGCCCGATGAAAAGGTAGCTGCTGGGGAATATCCATGTAGGGAGACAGACGGTTCCAGGCTGCAGCTCAGGGCAGGATGGAATAAATAGTGGCACACTAACGAGGAGCAGGTGTGCGCGCAGCTGAGGCGGCAGCCCATGAGCCACGGGTGATGACAGTACTCCCCCCCCCTACCAGCGCCTCCTGGCGCTGGCTTACCTGGGTGTGTCCGGTGAAACTCCGCGATGAGGTCTGGATCCAACACCCACGAAGAGCGCACCCAGGATCTCCACTCTGGCCCATAGCCCTCCCAGTCAACCAGGTACTGCAGCCCACGACCGCGATGCCGGGAGTCCAGAATGGCAGTAACACCCTACGCCGGGTCACCGTCGATCATACGAGGCGCGGGAGGAGACCTAGGAGAAGGGCAGAGTGAATTGGACACAACAGGTTTAAGTTTGGAGACGTGGAAAGTGGGACACACATGGAGGGAGGGGGGGAGGGCCAAACGCACAGCCACCGGGTTGATGATTTTGGCGATCACGAAGGGGCCGAGGAATCTCGGGGCCAACTTCTTCTTCTCCCCCTTCAGGTTGATGTCCTGCGACGACAGCCACACCCGTTGACCCACCTGGTAGGCAGGAGCTGGTCTCCTGTGACGATTGGCAGTGGAGCTGTTGCGCGCCGCTGTGTGTAAAAGCGCGTCCTTTGTTTTGGC
Source organism: Pholidichthys leucotaenia (assembly GCA_020510985.1). Classification (NCBI taxonomy): domain Eukaryota; kingdom Metazoa; phylum Chordata; class Actinopteri; order Cichliformes; family Pholidichthyidae; genus Pholidichthys; species Pholidichthys leucotaenia. The sequence goes on along the minus strand of CM035849.1, from coordinate 175,436,839 downwards.
CCAAATCCTCCGACAATGCCTGATGTGCGCCTGGACAGAGGGGATGGCTAGCTCACCCTCCTGCTCAGGGAAAACAGGGGGGTTATACCCCAAGGACGCTTCAAAAGGTGACACTCCAGTTGCCGTGGACTGGGCAGAATTATGGGCATATTCTACCCAGGTCAGGTAGGAGCTCCAGGATGAAGGATTGGAGGATGTTACGCAGCGCAGAGCGGCTTCCAACTCCTGGTTCGTGCGCTCGCACTGCCCGTTAGATTGGGAGTGGTGACCTGAGGAGAGACTCACCGTGGCCCCTAAGTCATTGCAAAAACTCCTCCAGACCTGGGAGACAAACTGCGGACCCCTGTCTGAGACCACGTCCAGCGGGATACCATGCAGTCTGACGACATGGTGGACCAGTAGATCGGCCGTGTCACGTGCTGAAGGGAGACCCTGAAGGGGCACAAAATGGGCGGCCTTGGAGAATCTGTCCACAATTGTCAGGACCGTGTCATAGGTGTTAGAGACTGGTAAACCGGTGACGAAATCAAGGGTGATGTGTGACCAGGGCCTGCCCGGGATCGGCAGAGGCTGGAGTAGGGCCGCAGGTGGAGAGTTCTGGTTCTTGCCGGTTGCGCACTGGGGACAGGCCCGGACATAGTTGGTAACGTCTTTATGGAGACCTGGCCACCAAAACGAGTGCTGCAGCCAACTCACCAGGTGGGTAATGCCGGGGTGACAAGCGAGTCTGGAGGTGTGGACCCAATGGATCACCTCACCCCGAACTGCAGATGAAACAAAAAGCCTCCCCTCCGGCCCCCCGCCAGGATCCGGTTCCGTCTTCTGTGCATCCAGGATCTTGTCCTTGATAGGCCAGGCGATCTCTCCTATGACGCACGACTTGGGCAGGATGGTATGACCGGACTCCTCTGGACCCTCGGGGGCAAACTGCCTGGAAAGGGCGTTGGGCAGCCCATTCTTCGAGCCTGGACGGTACGTGATGGTGAAGTTGAATCGAGCAAAAAATAGAGACCAGCGCGCCTGGCGGGCATTCAGAAGCCTTGCTGACCTCAGGTACTCTAGATTTTTGTGGTCCGTCCAGACCACAAAGGGTTGGGCTGCCCCCTCCAACCAGTGACGCCATTCTTCTAGTGCGAGCTTGACAGCGAGAAGCCCCCTGTCGCCGACGTCATAATTATGTTCCGCCGCCGTCAGCCGTCGAGAGAAGAAGGCACAGGGCCGCTTGACTCCATCCACCGGCGAGCGCTGAGAGAGCACCGCCCCCACCCCTGTGTCAGATACGTCAACCTCCACTAAGCACTGAAGCGCAGGATCGACCTGGGTCAGGACCCGGGAGGATGAGAATTCCGCCTGGAGGGTCTTAAAGGCGGTGGCCGCTTCCTCGGACCACTGGAAAGGCACCTTTGATGACGTGAGGCGGGTCAGGGGGGAGACGATGGCGCCGAAATTAGGGATGAAGCGCCGGTAGAAATTCGCAAAGCCAATAAACTGCTGCACCTGCTTCCTGGACGTAGGCGTGGGCCACTCGACCACCGCTTTAACCTTCGCGGGGTCGGGAAGGATCTGGTTGTGTGAGATAACAAACCCCAGGAAGGAGGTGGTATGGGCGAAAAACTCGCATTTCTCGGCTTTAATAAAAAGCCGGTTCTCCAGCAGCCGTTGCAGGACCTGCCTCACATGGACCTGGTGTTCATCTCGTGCCTTGGAGAAGATGAGTATATCATCCAGATATACAAAGACGAACACTCCCAGAAAGTCCCGGAGGACGTCGTTGATTAGACGTTGGAAGACGGCAGGTGCGTTGGTGAGCCCAAACGGCACCACTGGGCGTCCTAAAGGCTGTCTTCCATTCGTCTCCCTCCCGGATCCTAACAAGATGGTAAGCGCTGCGGAGGTCAAGCTTGGTGAACCAGGACGCCCCCTGTAGGGAGTGGAAGGCAGTGTCCATAAGGGGCAGTGTGTAACGGTCCTTAATGGTGATGTCATTCAGGGCTCTGAAGTCGATACAGGGGCGAAGGGACCCATCCTTCTTTGCCACGAAGAAGAATCCCGCGCCTAGTGGGGATGAAGAGGGGCGGATGATCCCAGCGCTGAGCGACTCCTTTATATATGTGTCCATTGCTTCTCGCTCCGGTGCAGAGAGGCTGTACAAACGGCCTGACGGCAAGGGGGCCCCTGGGCGGATGTTGATCGCGCAGTCATAGGGTCTATGCGGGGGGAGAGACAAGGCTCTGGACTTACTAAACGCCGCTCCTAAATCGTGGAATTCCTGCAGCACCAGGGTCAGGTCCAGAGGTTCGGAGACGGGTGTTGATGGAGGGGAGGACGGTGCGCAGGGTGCCGACTGGAGACAGGTGCCCAAGCAGAAGGTGCTCCAGGACAGGACGCTGCCGGTCCTCCAATCCAGGACAGGGTTATGCAGCCGCAGCCAGGGGTATCCCAGGATGACACGGTCCGACAAAGATGGCAGGAAGTAGAAGGACAAATCCTCCCGGTGGTTGCCGGAGATGATGATGGGGACTGGCTTAGTGCGATGTGTAACAGTTCCCAAAGGAGAACGGGAGAGAGTGACCAAGTTTAGGGGGGTAGGCAGTGGTTGACTTGGTATGCCCAAACGGGTTGCCAGGCTTTTGGAAATAAAGCTCTGCTCTGCCCCAGAATCCACCAGTGCGTGAATGGAATGCCCAGTGGAGTTGTGGCAGAACCGTAAGGGCAGTGTGCACGAGGATAGGGAGTTAGTCCGGTTAGAGTCCGCGAGGCCCCCTATTGTGACTCGCGGACCTCCCCGTTTGGCTTCACCGGGGACAGCTCCATGGGATGTCGGTCATCTCCGCAATACATGCAGAAACCCCGTTCTCGCTGGCATTGTCTCTCCGCTAGAGGGAGCCTAGTGCGCCCAATAGCCATGGCCTCTGGTTCATCGGCGGACTCCGGAGCCGGTAACGCCAGGGGGCGAGACTGAGCTGGGCGGAGGGAAGCTCCGCGCAAGCGGCTGGCAGACTTCCGCTCCGCAGCCCGCTCAAGCAGCCTGTTGTCCAGGCTAATCGTGAGCGAGATTAGCTCAGAAAGTCGCCCTGGGAGATCTCAGCCCGCTAGCTCATCCCTCAGACCAGAGTTGAGGCTTCGGAGGAAGACGCTGCAGAGAGATGCCTCTCCCCAGCCCACCTCCTCCGCTGCCACCCGGAAGTCGACCGCGTATTCCGCCGCTGACCGGCCTCCCTGTTGGAGACTAAGGAGCCAGTCAGCGAGAACGCTGTCGAGAGGGGAATGGTCAAAAACCTCTAGAAAGTCCCGCACGAACCGGTCATACGAGAGGCTTGTGTAACTGGGCTTCGTCATAACGGCATAAGCCCAAGTTAACGCTCGCCCCTCGAGAAGATTGGCCATGTAACCGATTTGGCTGTGGTCTGAGGGGAAATCCCCGGGGACGCGCAGAAACACCGACTCACACTGTAGAATAAACCCCTTCGCTCCACCGAGTTTCCCGCTGAAGCGAGCGGGGGTTGGAATGGGTGTGAGACGGGTTGGCGCCCCCGAGCCAGGCTGGCCGGCCGAGGAGGCAGCCGGAGCCGCGGCACCAAGAGGACCCGGAGGGAAGGACCGTGGAGGATCCAGGCGGTCTAACCGGTCAGTGATTAATGTTAATTGGTTTAGTATCACCTGCTGTTGGTGAGCTATCATATCCACCCGAGCCTCGAGGGTGGAAAAACGGCGTGCGAGCCCGCTGTCTGCTGGGCCGCTTTGCTGGAGCCGTATTGACATAATGTTCGGCCCAGGAAACACGCACGCAGGTTCAGATGGATTTGACAGCTTTATTGAACAGCAAGGAGGGTGTATGGATGCGTGTATGAGGGATTAATATGTAATGTGGGTGGAGGATGCAAGCCAGGACAGAGCAGCACGTCGTGCAGCCAGACAACCCTATGGGAGAGAGGAGAACAGGGGTTAGCTAGGCAACCACACGGGAACGTGATCTAGAGCTGTGCTTACTTGCAGTGATGCGGTGGCTGGCGTTGGCAGGTCCCAAGCCTGGGAGACAACGTCCTGCTGTGCGTCCGGGCGAAGCGGCGAGGCAGAGGAGCGGCGAGATGATGAGCGGTAAGTCCGCCGCCGGGTATCCACCTGTGCACAGGGGAAGCTGGTAGAAGATGATGAGTTGAAAATTGTGACAGCTTACGTGTCCTTAGCGAGGATCAGCAGGCCCGATGAAAAGGTAGCTGCTGGGGAATATCCATGTAGGAAGACAGACGGCTCCAGGCTGCAGCTCAGGGCAGGATGGAATAAATAGTGGCACATTAACGAGGAGCAGGTGTGCGCGCAGCTGAGGCGGCAGCCCGTGAGCCGCGGGTGATGACACATACAACTTTAACTTTCATTGCTTGGCAGCAATACCCAACGGTCTAGCAAAGAAGCACTTGCAGACTGGCTCTTTTAAAGCTGGTAGATGAGGTGGCAGCAGGTGTGTACAATCACTTAGGTGAGCGTAATCAACTCCAGAGCTGGGAAACAGGCAGGGGGAATAAAGACAAGAGAGGAGGGAGAGCATGCTCACCTGATCATCACAACCTTTTTCTGTATATAGGATTGCTGGATTTTATCATTATCTTTATTTGCACTATGGGATGTCTGGGTTTTATCTTTTACCGTCTTTTTGCACTATAGATAGTATTACTGTACATAGATTGCTGTTGTTGTTGTTCCAACCTTATTCCTTGTTTTTTTTATATTGAAGAGAGAGAAATGGCATTTCAATTCTCCTGTCTGTCCTGTGCATATAGTAGTATTGGCAAATAAAATCTTTGAATCTTGAATAACTCCTCTAGTTACAGAGGTCCCCTGCCAAGCACCGGAGGAGATGACTCCAGTTACATCAACCACTGAGCTGACTCCTCGGGGAGGTGAAGAAGAGTGGGCAGACAGTGAGTGGAGGGAGATGCAAGGTAGTGACATGGACATACAACCTGCTAAGAGGTACATGGAAGCACACGTAGCACCTACAAGATCAGAACGACAAGCGCTGTCTCTTCAAGGCCAGAGATTGCTGCAACAATGGAAGAAACTTCAGGTGAAAAATGGGATCTTATGTCGTAAAGTGATTGACCCACACACTCATGAAGTGCACTACCAGATTGTTTGTCCAAGTTCTAGGAGGCAAGACGTCTGGAAGAGAGTCCATGAAGCTGCTTTGAACACATGTAATTCAGCCTTTTGGTTGCCCTGCCTGGTTTCATTCTAACCAGGGACACAATTTTGAATCAGTGCTCATGAAACAGTTATGTGATATCTATGGTATAACTAAAAGTTGGACTACACCTTACCACCCTACAGGTAATGGCAGTGCAGAGCATTTTAATCAGACACTGTTAAATACACTTAAAACCTTAGAGGCAGTTAAGCAGAATCATTGGGCCGAGTATCTGCCTGAACTAGTGCATGCATATAACAACACTATGCATAGGGCAAGGGGTTACACACCTTCATTCCTCATGTTTAGGCAGCATTTGCAGCTTCCCATAGATGTAGGACTAGGTGTGAGTCCCCAGCAGAAAGTATGATTTGGATGGGTGGGTGCATGACCACCAGCAGAAGCTTTCTCTAGCATACAGCTTGGCTAAGCAAAAGATGAGCAATGTTGCCTCCCAAAACAAGAGGGAGGCACACAAGAGTGTGGGTACAGGATAGAAACAGGCAGGGAAGAGGGAAGTTGTGTACCTGGTGGAAGCCTGAGCCTTATGTGGTTTTGCAACAGGTGGGGAATTCTGGGGTGGTGTACAGGGTTCAGCCTGAAAAAGGGGGACGTGAACAGACTCGTCACAGAAATGCAATAAAGTTGTAGACAGTATCTCCAGCAGAGACACTGCCACCTCCCACTGACCCTGCCGCAGAGGCTCAAGGACTTGAACAGCCCTTGATCTATGGGTTCTACCCCTGTGCCTGTAGTTGAGACACCTGAAGTTGTTCCGCGATGTTCCACAAGGGTAAATCTGAAACAACCCCCAGTACATTAGAGGGACTGAGACTGATAATAGGTTGCAGGGACTGACAACCTTTAAGTGTTGGGGAATGCCATGTGGCAGAATCATTATTTTTATTGTTTCTGTGCATGCTTTTATGTTTGTGTTTTGCTGTTTTTTTTCATGCATGTGTTGTGGGTATAGTGCATGTTTTTTTCCTGATAATACTGAAACAATTTTGCCATAGACACACCCTGATAATCACCTGCATCTGTGGACCTGAACAGACTGGTTAATTAGGAGTGGCAGTGAACAGGAGGACAGCTTACGACGGGCAGACGGAGCACATTGGTGAAAGGAGGAAGGACTTGAGCATGCGAGACACCAGTGCCAACGGAGACGTGGGGTGTTACAACACGAAGTAAAGCCACCGGCAGAGTGAGGAGCTCTGACAGCTTTGTGAGTATTGAGCAAAGTCTAGAAACACTCTGGCACAGGAGTTGAGGTGTTGTGTGTTGCCATTGGTGCTGGCTGTCACTCTCCTTCCAGGTTGCTGTCAGAAGGAGGTCCAGCTGATGGGATGGAGCAATGCGAGACCAAGGTTAAGGATAGTGGGGAGAAGTACTACCAAGGACAGTGTGGTGACGTGGAGGAGCAGTGTGGCAAAGCGGAACGGCTAGTCCCTCCTTCCCCTTGAGTTTATTGACTGCTTAGCCCTTGTTTACTCGCGTATCCCTTTTAAAGAGAACAGACATTATTTTTAACAGACTTTTAATGAACATTTTTAAGTGGGTTTTAAGGACATCTTGATTGTTCCAAATTGTGGGCCATAACTTGGGTGTTGGTCATTTTTATTTTTATTTTCACCCTGGCCTCTATAATAAAATTATATAGTTAAAAGGATCTTTTTTATACCTCTTGGTCCCTTACAGTATGTTCTTACGTCTGGTATCCATTTTAACAGTTTTCTTGGCTGTGTGTTTGGGATCATTGTATTGCTAGTATGTCCACCCTCGTTTCATCGTCAGCATCTTGGCAGATGGCAACAGGTTCTTAACAAGGATGTCTCTGTACATTTGTCCATTCATCTTTCTGTCAATTATATGAAGTCTGTCTCTACTGAAAAACTGCTGAAAAACATCCCCACACCATGATGGGATGTGCAGTGCCATTACTCCTCCAAACATGCTGTGTGTTGTGGCATCCAAAAGTTCAATTTTGGTCTCCTCTGACCAGACTATATTCTCCCAGGACTTTACTGGCTTGCCCAAATGTTGTGCAGTAAACTTTAAACAAGCTTCAACATGCTTTTTCTTCAGCAATGGAGTCTTGTGAGGTGAGCGGGCATAGAGCCCATGTCGGTTGAGTGCATTACTTATTATTTTCTTTGAAACAGCAGTACCTGCTAAATCCATATCTTTCTGGAGCTCTCCATGAGTGGTCTTTGGCTCTTGGATAACTCTTCTGATAATTCTTTTGACCCCTCTGTCAGAAATCTTGTGAGGAACTTCTGGTCATGGCCAGTTTATGGTAAAATGATGTTCTTTCCACTTCTGAATGATGGCTCCAACAGTGCTCACTGGGCCATTCAGCAGTTTAGAAATGCGTCTGTAACCAACACCATCATTATGTTTTGCAACAATAAGGCTGCAAAGGTCTAGAAAGAGCTCTTTGCTTCTACCCATCATGAGTTCTTTGTGGTGTGACAATCTGATATTCACAGACATTTTTAAAGGCTATCAGTCAGGACTTAACCAACTGAAATTAATTTGCACTAATGGGGATGGGATGGCTTCCTAAATTCTGATGGATTTCAGCTGGTTTCTTGGCTTTCTATGCCCTTTTGTACCTCTTTTTCTTCATGTGTTCAATGCTTATTCCCTGTATCATTCCACTTTATTAAATATAACTTGTTTTGTGAATACAGTTGCCTTGATTTCTTTGTATGTATGGATTACTTGGGTTGTTACTGATATCTGGTGAAAATCTCAGGTCAATGGCTCCATCAGAAATATGCTTAATGAGAAAAATGTTGACGTTGAAGCGGATGAATAAAAAATAATAAGCGGTGACCTGGTAGTTTTAAGGAAGTGGTGTTTTATTATATCATACCACCTTCACGGGCTCCGCTCCCGGCGCCGTGCATGCGCACCGGGAGCGAGCCCAGAGTGCTCTCAGCAGAGAGACACAATGTGTCTGCAGCGGCAGCTGAAGAGTGAGTAAATGAGAGAGGGTTTGCGTTACAGAGTTGCAGCATATATACCCAACTACAACCATACATCAAAGGGCATTTCCCAGCAGTTGGCATGATCAAAAGAGATAACAGAATGGCATGAGACATTTGCATTTGAGAGACATATTGATCTCAGTCCCTAGGTCACAGTAAGGGCAGGACGCATGAACACAATGCATGAAAGGCAACATTAACATCACAGAAGTGAGCCAGAAGAAACGAGTCTGTCTGTAGACATTAATACACATTTCACTGTTCTGTTAATTGCTCTAGCCGAGCGCTGTGTCTGACCAGTCTGTTTGTGGGGGTTTACAACAAAGCACATCTACATATTGATCTCAGCCTCTAGGTCACAGTAAGGACAGGACGCATGAACACTATACATGAATGGCACATTACATCACAATACATGCATGGCACATTGCATCACAATACATGCGTGGCACATTGCATCACAATACATGCATGGCACATTGCATCACAATACATGAATGGCACATTACATCTCAGTAGTGCAGCGGGAAAAACAGAGAGAAGAGGGCTGAGTGTCCTGTGTGTTGTGGGGGGGTTGAACCAGCCCGCCACAACGTGTTCAAATCTTATTTTCCCCACTGTATCATGCTCCTTTCTTAATAAAAAAAAGGGCACACCCAAAAAAGTTTTTTTGAAAACAAATTAATTTGATCAACTTGAAATATGAAAACCTCCTGAACATGGTTAGCTTGATAGAAAACAACTTATGAAAAGATATTAATTACTTAGCAGCATATCATGAATAATCAGTTATGTGTCACATTATATTTTACAATAAAAAAACGAATAAATATAATAAGTTTTTTTCCTGTGCATCAGGCCTTTCATTCTGCCTTTTTCATTAGCAGCAATTTTTCTAGAGGAGGCTCCAATTTTTTTGAGAAAAGTTGGAATCAAGAGATGCTTCCCTTTGTCCAATGACAGTGAGGTAGTTGTGAGTTGCTCTTTTAGAATAAAAGCACTATAGGTGCTGATGCCTCAGTGAGGACAGACAGACAGACACATTAACACACTACCATATGCAGGCAAATGCACAGATGTAGTACTCTAGCAACCACCCCTCTGCCCACTGAAGTGCCTTTGTGGAGAGCAATTTTTTAGAGGTATTATAGATTTTACTTTTCATGGAGACAACAATTACCGATTGAATGTGTTTTAATATCTGATAATATTTTGATGTCCAATTAATTCTGTGTGACCGGTGCATGAGCCCCGCCTGCGCCTATAGGTATTAAAACAGATATGCCAAGTAAGTATAGTAAAATTTGTTCTACTGTATGTGAATTTTTTCAGTATTTAAAGGTGGATTCACACTACAATGTTTGGACCAACTTTTAATGACATTTTGGCACACATCTGGCTCTGCTGGCATAAGTTAATGATAGTTGGTGTTTGTTGGCAAATGCTGGTGAAAGTTTTCAGCCTGCTGAAAATTTACTGATGTTTGGAAATAAAGTTGTGCTCAGGTTGTAGAAATTCCTGAGCGCTGGGCTGTTATGCAGAGTTTACCTAAGTCAACCTAAGTTAAAGTTGGGTTCACACTATAGCGTTTGGACCAATTTTTAGACGTTTTGAAAAATCAGAGAAATAGCGCAAATCAGCTGACATCAGCATTAGTCGACACTCATATGCGTTTGTGGAGGCTTCCTGCCATTCTGGACCTGCTTTTGGAGTGAATACATCTCCGTTTCAGTATTGATTTTCGTTTTATATTCCTATGTAGTTACTTCTGCATACCATTTTCCCCTGTTCATTCATTCAATCATTCATTCGTTCATCCATCTAAAAAATAATAAAATAATGCATAGAATCCAACATTAAGTCCACAATTAAATTATGAATGTGGATGGAATAAAAAAAAAACTATTTAGTGAATCATCATATAAATAAAATGACGGGTGATTATCTTTTGACTGTTACAACTCCGTCCAATAAAATAATATAAAATCCCGTTAAATGTCATTTACTTTTTGACACCACATCAGTGCTGTTTGATCTCTCACAATGGAAGCCAAACCAATAAATCCTGGAGAATGATTACACACACAGCAGAAAATTAAGAACAGTATATATATATATATATATATATATATATATATATATATATATATATATATACAGTATATACTGTATATATATGTGTGTGTGTGTGTGTGTGTGTGTGTGTGTGTGTTGCAGGCAGAGAGTAGACAGACTCTGACTGAAAATTTCACAAAAAAAGCTTTATTCCACGGACCAAGAAAATGTTTTTCAGACAGCAAAAAAAAAAAAAAAAAAGATCGCCGTCTCCAACGGTTGTTGTTTCCAAGACAACCAGTAATCCATACTGGCAAAAGACACGTTTGTGCAACAGCACAGCCTAGTGGCAGAAAAATCACACTGCAAAGACATGAAATCCCAAACCACTCACCAGACCACACCCATCACCTGGAGCAAACAAACCCACAAACAACTCAAAGCTAATCAAATGCCCATAATATAAATACAGTGGTGTGAAAAAGTGTTTGCCCCTTTCCTGATTTCTCATTTTTTTGTATGTTTGTCACACTTAAATGTTTCAGATCATCAAACAAATTTAAATATTAGACAAAGATAACACAAGTAAACACAAAATGCAGTTGTTAAATGAAGATGTTTATTATTAAGGGTAAAAAAAAATCCAAACCTACATGGCCCTGTGTGAAAAAGTGATTCCCCCCCCCCCCCCGTTAAAACATAAATTAACTGTGGTTTATCACATCTTTGGAAAGCTGAGTTCAATTTCTTTAGCCACACCCAGGCCTAATTACTGCCATACTTGTTCTCAGTCAGGAAATCGCTTAAATAGGACATGCCTGACAAAGTGAAGTAGATCAAAAGATCCTTAAAAGCTAGACATCATGCTCTGATCCAAAGAAATTCAGGAACAAATGAGAAACAAACTAACTGAGATCTATCACTCTGGAAACAGGTTATAAAGCTATTTCTAAAGCTTTGAGACTCCAGTAAACCAAAGTGAGAGCCATTATCCACAAATGGCGAAAACATGGAACACTGGTGAACCTTCCCAGGAGTGTCCGGCTGACCAAAATTACCCCAAAAGGTCACAGAAGACCCCACAACAACATCCAAAGAACTGCAGGCCTCACTTGTCTTAGTTAAGGTCAGTGTTCATGACTCCACCATAAGAAAGAGACTGGGAACAAATGGCCTGCATGGCAGAGTTCCAAGACGAAAACCCCTGCTGAGCAAAAAAGAACATAAAGGCATGTCTCAGTTTTGACAGAAAACATCTTGATGATTGCCAAGACTTTTGGGAATATACTCTGGACTGACGAGACAAAAGCTGAAGTTTTTAGAAGGTGTGTGTCCCATTACATCCAGCGTAAAGGTAACACAGCATTTCAGAAAAGGAACATCATACCAACAATAAAATATGGTGGTGGTAGTGTGATGGTCTGGGGCTGTTTTGCTGCTTCAGGACCTGGACAACTTGTTGTGATAAATAGAACCATGAAATCTGCTGTCTACCAAAATATCCTGAAGGAGAATGTCCACCATCTATTCGTGACCTCAAGCTGAAGCGCACTTGGGTTCTGCAGTAGGACAATGATCCAAAACACACCAGTACATCCACCTCTGAATGGCTTAAGAAAAACAAAATGAAGACTTTGGAGTGGCCTAGTCAAAGTCCTGACCTGAATCCGATTGAGATGCTGTGGGATAACCTTAAAAAGGTGTTTCATGCTTGAAAACCCTCCAATGTGACTGAATTACAACAATTCTGCTAAGGGTGGCCCAACCAGTTATTAGGTTTAGGGGGCAATCACTTTTTCACACAGGGCCATGTAGGTTTGGATTTTTTTTTACCCTTAATAATAAACACCTTCATTTAAAAACTGCATTTTGTGTTTGCTTGTGCTATCTTTGTCTAATATTTAAATTTGTTTGATGATCTGAAACATTCAAGTGTGACAAACATACAAAAAAATGAGAAATCAGGAAGGGGGCAAACACTTTTTCACACCATTGTATAGATAGATAGATAGATAGATAGATAGATAGATAGATAGATAGATTAAAAAATTAAAAAACATGTCATACACACCTTATCGCCAAACAAATACTGTACATTGTCCTCTTACATACTGTATATATATATATTCTTTTTTTAATTCCCCCTTCACTCTATTTCTCTTTCGTCCGTGCATGTCTGAAGTGAGTATCAATCTAAAAAACATTTGCTTTTACCAGCATTTCAGTCAACGTTTGCCAATGGAGCTTAAAATGACTGTCTGTGGCTCACTTTTGCTCCAGCAACCTCTCCCCCTGGTGGTCAAGATTTTTTTCAAGAAAATATTCAGTTCAGATGTCAGAGATTTCCAAGGCTGTATCTTGAAAGTGGTAAGAGATAATGGCTTACTGTCAACTAGAAAGATGTAGAATATGATCCAAAGTTTGAGATAAGAGTAAATTTACAAATCTAATTTGCATAATCCCACGGCAGCCATATCGAATTACATAACTTTGAGTCAAAAGTGGACTTTGGACATATTTACACAAAGGATGGTTTTGTTTTTTGTCACCATTTTTTTTTTGGGGGGGGGGGGGTTATCTTATCTTAAAAGTATATGAACCAGAAAATCAGTACAATGTAAACAAAGAAATTCATCTGACTTACCGCTGGCCAGGCGGCTTGTTTTGTTCATTTTCGTCATTATTTTGTCTTCTCTCGGTCATTTTTGCTTTCTCTCCCACATCCAGAAACTCTTATGATTATTCCACCTCAATTTCACTTTTATTCCGCTGCAATTTATCTTATATGATGACACAGAACCGGCGCAATTGTTCGGTCCAGTCACATGGCACTGGGGTCAATGGCAGGTGAAAATTAACCAGCTTCAGCCACCCTCTGTTTTAACAAAATGTAGATACTATTTACCTTCATAAGCTAAATAATCTCTTTTTAGAATCATAGTTGGCAAATTTGGGAGCAAATACCTCCTCCGTGTTGCGATAGAGCACATCAACATTTGTTTACAAACTCTTCTTCGTTGGTGTCCAAGAAGTGAGGTTTTTGGATGGTTATTTGGGAGACATAAATCATCCAAGGCAAGAGCAGTAAGTATACGTGTCCGCCACCTTGTGAGGTGGAATACTTAGTACAACTGGGGATTTTTTATGGTTTATGGCCACATCACATGACAGGCGCAGAATTGCGACATAGACAGTGACGGCGCTTTCCATGTCCATGAAGCCAAGACACAAGAAGGTTTATTAACTTAGGCTGACTTAGGCGAACTCTGCATAACTTAGCCCAGCGCTCAGGAACTTTTACAAACTGAACACAACTTTCACCAACGTTTATTTCCAAACGTTGGCAAATTTTCAGCATGCTGAACATTCTCAGCGAATAGAACTTTCACCAGTGTTTGTCAACAAACACCAACTATCATTAACTTTTATCAGCTTTTGCCAGCAGGGCCAGATGTTTGCCAAAACGTCAGTAAAAGTTGGTCCAAACATTGTAATGTGAATCCACCCAAAAAAGCAGGTCCAGGATGGCAGGAAGCCTCTACAAACGCTGATCTTTATATGAGCGTCGCCTGACGCTGATGTCAGCTGAACTGCGCTGAGTATTCTTAGCTTAAGTTAACCTAAGTTGGCAATTGCTAAACATACACTAGCCTAAGTTGGCAAAAGTTTCACAACGCTGAATGCAACACTGGGAAATGCTAGCAAAAGTTTGTAAAAGTTGGTGTGCGCTGGATTTAAAAAAAAAAAACTGCTCACAAACGTAATTTCACCAACATTAGGACTGATTCTGCTGATTTTTCAAAATATCAGTAAAAGTCAGTCCAAACGTTATAGTGTGAACCCAGCTTAAGCATGCCCCCTTTATTGGGGGGGGTTGCATACCCGGCCCCCCAAATGTCTGTGTGCATCACTGACCATATGTCGTTTCACTGAGGCATAAAAACTGAAATTGTCTCTCTACTAGTAGTAAGAGCTTTTAAAGAGTAAGGTATTGTGTTAAATAATCAGATCATTTATTAATGGAAAATTCAGATTTTAATTAATTTTCTATCAAATGAACAGCATGTAGGCATGATTTACAGTATCAAGTCCTGGGGAGGTACACTATCCACATCTTTAACGGATTTGTTCTGCTTTTCTACCTCAGTAGCTTTGGTGTTGTGATACATAAACAATTTTCCTCTTTCCTTTAAGTGTAAATTTAGGGCAGAACTAGTAACTACCACCATCAGCTTCAGTCTGTAGAGTCTGTCTGGTCATACAGTTTGAATAGAGACATACTGTAGCACTGTATCTCTCTGTCACAAATTAAAACTAATTTGCCATTGTTGGGCATGGGTGCCCACATAACCCATGCACAACAAGAGCAAATTATTTTCAATTTTTTGGACCAATTAAGAAGTGAAATTACCAAATAATATAATAATAAAATAAAATCTCTTTTACACTGAGCCAGCTACTGACACAACCAATGCCAAGTGAACTTCAAACAGTTCCATTTTAACAATTTATCACACACTTGTTTACTTAATTGCTCACCTCAAGTACTGCACTAGTCTGCTGGAGAGATCCGGTGAATGTCCTGGTTCAGCAATGGTGCCCGGGCGCTTCATTCCCTGGTGACAAAACGAAGATGACACAGTTTGATGACAATGACATTCAACCCTGTAGAATGGGCAAACACCCCACATTGTCCAAAGAGCCATCTGGCACCCTGGTTAACAAGAACCCTCATCTAAAAGTTTTTCTTTTTCTTTCTTCATCACCAGCATGTAGTCACGGGAAGCAGCATCCGTGAGTGACCACAAGCCAGCCTCAAGGTACATCAGTACCACCAACTGAGCTGAAGTGTGGACAGGAGATCATGCAGGAAAAGTACTGAGGACTTGAATTTTAATTAACTGGACTGCAGTTTTTTGCCTTGAATGGACTCGTTTCCCCTTCCCATCCGGATAATATTCTTTCCTCCTTTCATACCACCTGCTCTGGGATCTTGGACTCTATTGCCCCATTTCGGCTTAAATCGGCTAAACCGAAAACAGATCCCTGGCTAAGCGACACTACCCGTGCCATTAGACAACAGGTCAGGCAGGCTGAACGGAGATTGAAAAAGGACAAGTTACATGTGTCTCTGGGAATTTTTAGGGACTGTCTTGCTGATTACCAGAGGACTGTGCAAAAGGCAAAATTTCAGTATCTCTCTGATATTATTTCCAGCAGCAGTCACTGTCCTAGAGTGCTATTTAACACAATTAACTCTTCTATAAACCCACACACTCAGACTGTAACAGAGGATTCGTTTACAACATGTGAGACTTTTCTTCACTTTTTTGTTGATAAAGTGGACTCTGTCAGACAAGCTATTAATAACAGTTTTAATGGGAGCTTGTCTGTTGTCCCGGTTACTCTGCTGTGTTTGAACAGTTTGAGTTGGTCTCTTTATCATCACTTACTGATATAGTGAAGTCTCTGAAGCCAACAAATTGCTCACTGGATGTTGTTCCCGCTGGAATACTGAAAAGGGTTTTTAATACTGTAGGGCATGGTCTTTTGGTTTTTATTAATTCCTGCCTTAGTTCAGGATTTGTCCCACCTGCTTTTAAACATGCTGTGGTTAGGCTCCTTCTTAAAAAAAAAACTCACCTTGACCCTTCAGTTTTATCTAATTTTACACCCATTTCTCATTTGCCCTTTTTATCTAAGGTTTTAGAAAAAGCTGTTTTTATACAGTTGCAATCTTTTTTAGAAGACAGCTCTATTTTTGAGAAGTTTCAATCTGGGTTTAGCTCTCGTCACAGCACTGAGTCTGCCCTGCTAAAGGTGCACAATGATATTGTGATGTCTGCTGATGCCAAATGCCCCGTGGTCTTAGTGCTGCTAGATCTTACAGCAGCCTTTGACACTGTGTGCCATACTATCCTTTTGTCACGCCTGAATCAACATGTTGGCATCCATGGCACTGCACTTAAGTGGTTTGAATCCTACCTATCTAACAGAACTTTTTCTGTAATGATTGGTGACATGTCTTCTTCTAGTGCCTCTCTCTCCTGTGGCGTCCCACATGGCTTTATCCTTAGCCCTATTCTGTTTTCATTATATATGCTGCCACTCAGGTCAATAATAGCAAGGAACAACATGTCTTTCCACTGTTATGCGGACGATTTGCAGCTTTATTTACCTTTGAACCCAGAACAAACAAACTCACAAAGTGTTCTATTGGACTGCATCACTGACATTAAGTTGTGGTTAAGCCAAAATTTTCTCCACTTAAATGAAGAAAAAACAGAATGTATTATGTTTGGGGATACTGTAACGGCTGGCATTGGTACCCTCTCTTTAAGACTCAGTTCAGCTGTCAGAAATTTGGGGGTGATTTTTGACAGCCATTTAAAATTTGATAAACAGATTGACAATGTAGTCAAGATGAGCTTTTATCAATTATGTCTGTTATCCAAAGCCAAACCTTTCCTGAGCTGTCATGATCTTGAGATAGCCATCCATGCTTTAATCACTTCTCGACTTGATTACTGCAATGCACTTTATGTTGGCATCTCTCAGTTTTCTCTTGGCCGCCTTCATCTTGTGCAAAATGCAGCGGCCCGTCTTTTGACCAACAACTAGGCGAGAGCACATTACTCCAATTCTTTTTTCACTTCATTGGCTTCCAGTCCATTTTAGAATTAATTTTAAACTTTTGCTTTTTCTTTTTAAAGCTCTTAATGGCCTTGCTCCGGTTTATCTGTCTGAGATTTTAACTGTCCGTGACCATGGCAGGGCTTTGAGGTCATCCAGTCAGCTTTTGCTGGATGTGCCCAGGTCAAGGTATAAACACTGGGGTGACCGAGCCTTTTCTGTTAGTCTCCCAAAGGCTCTGGAATAATCTCCCCCCTGAACTACGTGCTATCTCTGACCTGGCCCTTTTTAAATCAGAACTTGAAACATATTTGTTTAGGATGTCTTTTAATACCCAGTAGTGGTGATGTTTGTCTTGGCATTTGTTTTTATTTTATTCTTATTTTTATTTTCAGGTTTTTATTCTTATTTCTTTGTTTATGTTATTTGTGTTTAATGCTGTGTGTGTTTTTAATGCTGTTTAATTTTTTGTAAAGCACTTTGGTCACCTATGGGTTGTTTTAAAGGGCTATTTAAATAAAGTACATTACATTTACACTAATTATGTTAATGTGCTAATATTCCAAGCACCATTTATAACATTAAAAGAAAATGGAATATAGCACTTTTACTGAAATCTGAGTTTAGATATAATTTCATGCTTTCTAAATATCCTAAATGGTACTTTTCCCTTGAACCTTTGTCATTATCTGTGGTGTGGTGAAATTTTTATGTTATGAGAAACTGCAGCTGCACATATCAATCTGGATTATAAAGTAATCCCTGCTCCATCACATCGTTTAGATTTAATCTGAAACCATTTTGTCATACTAAAACATCATGGGGCTCAGCAGACTATGACTCCCAAGTTCTTGCAAATAATCTTTTTCCATTACTTCAAAGAGAAGCTTCCACAGCAAATGCAGCACTCTGCAAAATTTGTAGTTTGCCAGCACCAAGTTCTGTCATGATTGGATCGGACTCAAATGCAGAGCAATTTTGAGGCATGATTTATTAACAAAAACAGACTTCCAAACATGAACCAGAAACAAGAGTGAGAAACAAGATCATAAACGTGAGTGTGAACATAATTGCATGAAGAGCACCATGCTCCGGTTCCGGTTCCGCCGGACCGGCGGCGCCACACGGGTTGGCTGCTCGTTGCAACAGCCTTTTTTTTATCTTCCTTCTTCTTTCTACACCTTTCACTCTATATATATATATCACGGACAGACAGATCGCCCCAAGGGTCTCCCGAGTCGGCAGATGGAGCCACTGTTTACAGCGGGAGATGTTACAGCAGGGAGAAGCTGGTGCTAGCTAGCACTCGGCCGCTGCCCGGTGCTAATGGGGAAACTCGACATACCGGGAGCTGTAGCGAAAACGACGCAGGTGCCGGGCTGGAGTTTAGGCGGCATGCAAGAAATATAAGACAGAATAATAAAGAGCGATGGCAAGAACCAAGCAGACCGCCCGTAAAATCTACTGGAGGAAAAAGCCCCCCAGGAAGCAGCTAGCCACCAAGGCTGCTCGGAAAAGCGCTCCAGCCACCGGCAGAGTGAAGGAGCCTCACCGTTACAGGCCCGGTACCGTGGCTCTGAGAGAGATCCGTCGCTACCAGAAATCCACGGAGCTGCTCATCCGTAAGCTGCCCATCCAGCGCCTGGTGAGGGAGATCGCTCAGGACTTCAAGACCGACCTGCACTTCCTGAGCTTCGCCGTCATGGCTCTGCAGGAGGCTAGCGAGGCCTACCTGGTGGGTCTCTTCTTCGCTAAGAGGGTCACCATCATGCCCAAAGACTTCCAGCTGGCCCACCGCATCCGCGGAGAGAGAGCTTAGACTTTCTGCTGCACATTCACCAACCATAATGCTCCGCACTGTGTATCTATATACGTATATATATATACACTACCGTTCAAAAGTTTGGGGTCACCCAGACAATTATTTTGTGTTTTCCATGAAAAGTCACACTTATTTACCACCATGAGTTGTAAAATGAATAGAAAATATAGTCAAGACATTGACAAGGTTAGAAATAATGATTTGTATTTGAAATAATAATTTTTTCCAGATACTCAACCTGCTCAAAGGAAGGTCAGTTTTATAGCTTCTCTAACCAGCTAAACTGTTTTCAGCTGTGCTAACATGATTGCACAAGGGTTTTCTAATCATCCATTAGCCTTCTGACGCAATGAGCAAACACATTGTACCATTACAACACTGGAGTGATAGCTGCTGGAAATGGGCCTCTATACACCTATGTAGATATTGCACCAAAAACCAGACATTTGCAGCTAGAATAGTCATTTACCACATTAGCAATGTATATTAGATATTAGAGTGTATTGCTGATTAGTTTAAAGTTATCTTCATTGAAAAAAACAGTGCTTTTCTTTCAAAAATAAGGAAATTTCTAAGTGACCCCAAACTTTTGAACGGTAGTGTATATATATATACATATACTGTATATATTTATAGTAATATGTACATATGTTTACTAGATGTTCTTGTTTTTTCTTGCCTTCTGATTGTTGCTCTGAGTGTTGCTATCCCTGTGCTGTTGCAATCCTGGAATTTCCCCATTGTGGGACTAATAAAGGCTTATTTTATCTTATCTTATGCCAAAGGTAGAGTGCGTCCTCTATAAATAAGGCAACAAAAATCAAGAACACCCGTGAACAATCAATAATCAGGAAATCAAGAACAGCGGTGAATAATTAACAACAAAGCACGAACTTGTTACGCAAAACCGGAAATAAACAAAAGACACTGTCAAAACAAAAGCCCAAACCCAGACCATAACAGGATAATGATCTTCTTCTTCTTCTTCTTTTGGCTGCTCCCTTTAATGGTTGCCACAGCGGATCATCTGTCTCCATCTCACTCTATCTATCCCTTACATCTTCTTCTGTAACACCAACCCTCTCCATGTCCTCCATTACTTCCATGAATCTTCTCTCTGGTCTTCCTCTTTTCCTCTTGCCTGGCAGCTCCATCTTCAGCATCTTTGTCCAATATATCCACTATCCCTCCTCCGCACATGTCCAAACCATCTCAGCCTGGCCTCTCTTATTATGTGTCCAAACTGCTCAGCCTGAGCTGTCCCTCTGATGTACTCATTTCCAATTTTATCTCTCCTAGTCACTCCCAATGAAAATCTTAGTATCTTCAACTCTGCCACCTCCAGCTCCACCTCCTGTCTGTTTGTCAGCGCCACCGTCTCCAAACCATACATCATAGCAGGTCTCACAACCATCTTGTAAATCTTCCCTTTCACTCATGCTGCTACCCTTCTGTCACAAATCACCCCTAACACTCGTCTCCACCCACTCCACCCTGCCTGCACTCTCTTCTTCACCTCTCATGCATTTTCCATTGCTTTGGATGGTTGACCCCAAGTATTTAAAATCAAGTGCATTCATTACCACTACTCCTTCCATCTTTACCATTGCACCTGCCTCCCTCTCATTCATACTCAAGTATTCTGTCTTGCTTCTACTGACTTTCATTCCTCTTCTCTCCAGAGCATACCTCCACCTCTCCAGGTTCTCCTCCACCTGCTCCCTATTCTCACTACAGATCACAATGTCGTCTGCAAATATCATGGCCCATGGAGACTCCTGCCTGACCTCATCTGTCAGCCTGTCCATCACTATGGCAAACAAGAAGGGGCTCAGAGCCGATCCTGTTATGTCCATAATTGATGGAAAATGAGTACACTGTTGTTTATAGTTTACGGAGCTTTATTACATAAAAAATCAATGTATATAAATAGGCTTACGGCATCCGCCCTGCTGACCAGGTGGCTCCCCGACGAAAGAGGCAGAGCCTCTTCCGCCCACACTCTTATACCAGGGGCGGCATCACCACCAGAATCCAGCAGTAGCCACCCCGGTCTAACCCATGACCAACCCGGCCGCCATCTTACTCATACAGCCGGTTTACATACACAACATTCCCCCTTCAAAAAAATGCCAAGCACACAGATAGATCACCCCCCCCCCAAAAAAAAAATAAAAAATTGCTTCCCGACTCACACACTAAAACACAGTCAATACAAAGACATATAAATGACCTATCCATGCACACGACTAACTGGGGTGCCGGGTAGACTACTGGCACCCCCACACAGCTGGGCGGATTATTCTGCCACCGAACACAGAACCAAGCCGTGTAACTAATAAGATAAAACAAATCAAAATAACCCCAGAACAGCTCCACACATATCACATAAACATAAGACAAAGACTAGCTACTGGCGGCCTCCCCCCCAACACACCCTCACACACTGGGCACTATAAAACCGCTGGATATGTAAACCAGTTAACAGGGTCAAATGTACCCCCCCCCCCCACACACCCCAAATCGGGCACATAAACAATAACCTAATAAAATTTCTAATCACAAAAATAGCACATAATTCACTCAAATAAACTTACACTGATGAGCGGCACTGGTCAAAATCACACAAATAAGAACCATAATTACAATTAAACAATTTACCATACCAAGAGCTCATACTTCCCAAATCCCCATAATCTTCATAAGTTAACACACCCACATTTTTTGAATTTCAACAGGGTACCAACCAGTAACAAACAAACAAAAAAAACTGGGAAAAGAAAATAACCGGACTGATCAGAAAAGGCACAGACAAATAAAATAAAATAATTCCCTCAGTCCTCCGGCGGGTCTTTTCCCCGACGCCTCTGTCTCTTGACCTCCGGGCTCCCCCCACGTCGTCCCGTCTGCTCCACCTTGCGCAGCTCATTCGGGTGCCTACAGGTCTGGTCAGACAAGTGCAGAAACCCGTCACTCTGCACGGCCTCCACTTGAAGCCGCCTCCTCCTGTCACACTGCTCTCGCAAACCTTTTTCTCCCCTCATCCAGGCCTCAACCCTCAGTCGTATCAGCTCGACAACCTGCAGGGAGGCCCGTGACTTCTTCCTCCGATGACGATGGGTCTGACTGGTATCCACCAACGGTCCAGTCGACTCTTGGGCCCAGTCCGTGTCATCCATGGTTGACCGATCTCCCGAGCTTTGAAACAAACTGCTCACTCGTCCTACTCTTCCTGGATCCAGCGTGTGTGCCTCATCCTTACAGGCTGCCCATGAGGTCCCGTCGTGCCAGTCCATGCCCCCAGTTTGGGCATCAGACAGACCGGCATTGGGTCCTACCCACGGCATCCTCGCATAGTGCCGAATGTGTTCTCCTTCTTGACACATGTCCAACCAATCCGATTCCCTCATCTCCACACCGTCTGTCGGCGAAGTCGGCCGGTTCCACAGTCCGCAGCCCGACCACTCCTCACCCAACACGTTGGCAACCGAAAAACCCAGGCTATAAAATAGGTTACACCCCATGATGTTGACGCCCGCAGCGGTGACATGAAAGCAGGTTTGGGGCATCACAACCAACTCATAATTGGCCTCCATAAAGCCCATCACAGCCAGTCTATCCAGTCCATAGCCGTAATAGTCTCTCTCTGGTGGATAAATGGCACAATGAGGAAACAGACTGTTCACATTCGTCATGTTCAACACTGAGATGACAGCACCAGTGTCAATCGACAGCAGAACCACGACACCGTCAAGCATGACATCACAACTGATCCTCCCCGTGGTCACTGGGGAGACCGTATACACGATGGTGGGAGACTTCTCCGCAGCACCTGGGTATCTTCTATGGCTCCTGCATATGAAGTTGTCGCACATCCTGGCGAAGTGGTCACGCAGACCGCACTTGCCACACCACTTTCCTGCCGCTGGGCACACACTGGCTTTATAGCAATGAACAGGGGACTCACACCCATAACAACGGGGCATGCCAGAAGAGCCTCGTCAGGCAGGCCCCTCACGATGATCTCCGCTGCCTCAAAACACTGGGCGAGCTCAACAGCCATGGTTAGCGTCAACTCTCCTGGGAACCTCAACAGCCTGGACCGGAGCACTTCACTGCAAAATTGTTCCGCTAACTGGTCCCAAATCATTTCTTCCTCAAGACGTCCAAACTCACAGCCCCTTGCCAGCCGGCGGAGCCCGGCCACGAACGTTGATACCGGCTCCCCCAGACGCTGGTGGCGCTGTCAAAAATGGATGCGTCGGACCGTGACGCTCTCACCAGCGCGAAAATGGCGCGCCATTAATTCCACCATGCCGTCGAAACTGTCGGCCCCACCCAGACTGTCCAACACTTTCTGCCCCTCAGTGCCCAACATGTGGATTAACACTGACCTTGCACGGAGCCTCTCACGCTCACCGAGGTTCAAGGCCATGAGGTAGTTGGTAAAAGACAAGAACCAGCGAGGCCATGGCATGGGCGGCGTGCCCGGGGCCTCCAGAAATGGTCGAAGTTCAACACAAACGATATCCATTCCAGCTTTTACCTCATCTCCAAATGTTATGTCCATAATTGATGGAAAATGAGCACACTTGTTTATAGTTTACGGAGCTTTATTACATAAAAAGTCAATGTATATAAAGAGGTTTACAGCATCTGCCCTGCTGACCAGGTGGCTCCCGGATGAAAGAGGCAGAGCCTCTTCCGCGCACACTGTTAAACCAGGGGCGGCGTCACCACCAGAAACCAGCAGTAGCCTCCCCGGTCTAACCCATGACCAACCCGGCCGCCATCTTACTCATACAGCCGGTTTATATACACAACAGATCCCTGATGTAATCCTACCCCCACCTTGAATCCATCCATCACTCCTATAGCACACCTCACCGCCGTCTTGCTGTCCTCATACATGTCCTGCACCACCCTGACATACTTCTCTGCCACTCCTGACTGCCTCATACAGTGCCACACCTCCTCTCTTGGCACCCTACCATATGCTTTGTCTAGAGACACAAAGACCCAGTGGAACTCCTGACCTTCTCTATACTTCTCCATCATCACTCTTTAAACAAACATTGCATCTGTAGTACTTTCTTGGTATGAAGTCATACTGCTGCTCACTGATTGTCACCTCTCCTCTTAATGTGGTTTCAACAACTGTTTCCCACATCGTCATAGTGTGGCTGATCAACTTTATTCCTCTGTATTTACTACAGCTCTGAGCACCACCTTTGTTCTTGAAAATTGATATCAAAATACTTTTCCACTCCTCAAGCATCCTCTCACTCTCCAAAATTGTATTAAACAATCTAGTTAAAAAGTCCACTGCAATCTCTCCTAAATATCTCCATACATCTACACCGTCACATTTTTGTAAATAATTTATTATATCTTTTCATGGGACAACACTGAAGATATGACACTTTGATACGATGTAAAGTAGTCAGTGTACAGTTTGTATAACAGTGTAAATTTGCTGTCCTCTCAAAATAACTCAACACACAGCCATTAATGTCTAAACCACTGACAACAAAAGTGAGTACACCCCTAAGCAAAAATGTCCAAATTGTGCCCTATTAGTCATTTTCCCTCCCCGGTGTCACGTGACTCGTTAGTGTTGCAAGGTCTCAGGTGTGAATGGAGCAGGTGTGTTAAATTTGGTGTTATCGCTCTCACACTCTCTCATACCGGTCACTGGAAGTTCAACATGGCACCTCATGGCAAAGAACTCTCTGAGGATCTGAAAAAAAGAATTTCTGCTCTACAAGAAGATGGCCTAGGCTATAAGAAGATTGCCAACACCCTGAAACTGAGCTGCAGCACAGTGGCCAAAACCATACAGTGGTTGAACAGGACAGGTTCCACTCAGAACAGGCCTCACCATGCTCAACCAAAGAAGTTGAGTGCACGTGCTCAGCGTCAAATCCAGAGGTTGTCTTTTGAAAATAGATGTGTGAGTGCTGGCAGCACTACTGCAGAGGTTGAAGGGGTGGGGGAGTCAGCCTGTCAGTGCTCATACCATACGCCACACACTGCATCAAATTGGTCTGCATGGCTGTCGTACCAGAAGGAAGCCCCTTTTAAAGATGATGCACAAGAAAACCCGCAAACAGTTTGCTGAAGACAAGCAGACTAAGGACATGGATTACTGAAACCATGTCCTGTGGTCTGATGAGACCATCCATCCATCCATCTTCTTCCACTTAATCCTTTTCGGGTTGCGGCGGGGCTGAAGCCTATCCCAGCATCTTTTGGGCGAGAGGCAGGGTACTGATGAGACCAATATAAACTTATTTGGTTCAGATGGTGTCAAGCGTGTGTGGCGGCAACCGGGTGAGGAGTACAAAGAGAAGTGTGTCTTGCCTACAGTCAAGCATGGTGGTGGGAGTGTCATGGTTTGGGGCTGCGTGAGTGCTGCCAGCACTGGGGAGCTACAGTTCATTGAAGAAACCATGAATGCCAACATGTACTGTGACATACTGAAGCACAGCATGATCCCCTCCATTAGGAAACTGGGCCGCAGGGCAGTATTCCAACATGATAATGACCCCAAACACACCTCCAAGTCGACCACTGCCTTGCTAAAGAAACTAAGGGTAAAGGTGATGGACTGGCCAAGCATGTCTCCAGACCTAAACCCTATTGAGCATCTGTGGGGCATTGTCAAATGAAAGGTGGAGGACCGCAAGGTCTCTAACATCCACCAGCTCCCTGATGTCGTCATGGAGGAGTGGAAGAGGATTCCAATAGCAACCTTTGAAGCTCTAGTGAACTCCATACCCAAGAGGGTTAAGGCAGTGCTGGAAAATAATGGTAGCCACACAAAATATTGACACTGTGGGCACAATTTAGACATTTTCACTTAGGGGTGTACTCACTTTTGTTGCCAGCAGTTTAGACATTAATGGCTGTGTGTTGAGTTATTTTGAGGGGACAGCAAATTTACACTGTTATACAGGCTGTACACTGACTACATTGTATCAAAGTGTCATATCTTCAGTGTTGTCCCATGAAAAGGTACAATAAAATATTTACAAAAATGTGAGGGATGTACTCACTTTTGTGAGATACTGTACATATGTCATCTGGACCAACCGCCTTTCCATTCTTCATCCTCTTCAAAGCTGCCCTCACTTCCGCCTTGCTAATCCTTGGGACTTCATTGTTAACTATCTTTCCTTCATCCATCCTCCTCTCTCATTTTCTTTAGTCATCAGTTATTCAAAGTACTCTTTCCACCTTCTCAAAACACACTCGTTATTTGTTAGCACATTGCCATTTCTGTCCTTAATCAACCTAACCTGCTGCACATCTTTTATAGCTCAATCTCTCTGTCTAGCCAGTCGATACAAGTCCTTTTCTCCTTCCTTAGTGTTTAGCCTCACATATAACTCACTATATGCCTTTTCCTTTGCCACCTCTTTCTTTGCCATGCACCTAGATTCCAAATACTTGTGTCTACTTTCTTCAACTCCATGACTATCCCACTTTTTCTTTGCTAACCTCTTCCTTTGAATACTTTCCTGTACCTCCTCATTCCACCACCAAGTCTCATTGTCTTCTTTCCTCTGTCCACCGGATACACCACATACCTTTCTACTTATTTCCCTCAATACTTTTGCTGTACTTTCCCAGTCATCTGGTAAGTCTTCCCTACCACCCAGAGCCTGTATCAACTCCATCCTGAACTTTGTGCGACCTTCTTCCTTCTGTAACTTCCCCCACTTAATCTTTAGCTCTGCCTTCACTGTTTTCCACTCCTTGCTTTACAAAGTCATCCTACAGATTACCATCTGATGTTATCTATTTACATTCTCCCCTGCCACCACCTAGCAGTTTCCTATCTCTTTCAGATTTCTCCTTCTGCATAAGATGTAGTCCACATGTGTGCACATTCCTCCAGTCTTGTAAATCACCCAGTGTTCCTCTCTCTTCTTGAAGTATGTGTTCACCACAGCCTTATCCATCCTTATAGCAAAATCCACAACCATCTGTCCTTCCACATTTCTATCCTTAAGATCATACCTACCCAGGACCTTCTCATCACCTCTGTTCTCTTCACCTACATGCCCATTAAAGTCCACTTCAATCACCACTCTCTTCCCCTTGGGAACACTCTCTACCACTTCATCCAACTTACTCCAGAATTCCTCTTTCTCTTCTTCCTGACATCAAACTTGTGGGGTATATGCACTGACAACATTCAACATCACACCTTTGACTTCTAACTTCAAACTCGTGATTCTGTCTGACTCCCTCTTTACCTCCTGAGCACTATTCACATACTCTTCCTTCAAGATTACTCCTACTCCATTTCTCTTCCTATCTACACCATGGTAGAACAGTTTAAATCCCCCTCCAATGCCCCCAGCCTTGCTTTCCTTTCATCTTGTTTCTTGAACACACAGTATGTCTACCTTTCTTCTCTCCATCATATCAGCCAATTCTCTGCCTTTACCAGTCATAGTCCCTACATTTAACGTCCCTACTCTCACCTCCACACGTCTACCTTTCCTTTTCTCTCTCTCTCTCCTAACATGCCTTCCCCCTCTCCTCCTACACAATCTTCGACCAACAGTATCCCAATTTCCACCGCCACCCTGTCAGTTAACAGCACCAGTGGTGGTCGTTGTTAACCCGGGTCTCGACCGATCTGGTATGAAAGTCTCATTCATTATGATCCGCATGTTTGATATGGCAAAGGTTTTATGTCAGATGCCCTTCCTGGCACAACCCTCCCCATTTACCCGGGCTTGGAACCGGTACTAGGAGTACACTGCCCTGTGCACCCCCTGTGGCTGGGTTATGACAGGAATAACAATATGAAACATAATAATCATGAAAATAACAAAAGGAGTCTCTAAAGCAACAAAAGGCAAGGTCACAGGCTGTGCTCATGTTCCAACCAAAACAAAACCCCCAAAATATAACTCAAAATCGGGACATGACACAGCCAATGTGCCCGATCCTGACAAGTTCAGGTCACTCATTCACCATGGTGAATCTCTGTGAAAAGTTGTAAGCTTTCCGAAGTGTTTTTCTTTATGTAATTCTATAATATGCAACATTTGGAACCACTGGATAAAAGGTAAACAATTTGCATTTGCTTTTTTTACACACTGAGAATGTCATGAATCTCCCCGTGCCCTGTTACGCAGCACACGGAGAAGAAGAGAGACGGACTTACGTGCAGGTTACACCACAGACACATTTATTAGTCCCTCCAGAATTTCGCGGGATTTTTTTTTTCTATTGTTGCAGTAAGTTGTGGGGTTCTCCTTGGGGACTGCCTGAATCGCACATTGGCTCATGTCCAGCCCAGAGAGTCCCGACTTTAAAACTCACTGACAAGATGTAGTCATGACTTTGACCTCTGAAGACTTATAAACTGTTACACTTGCTGTAATATTAGATTCACTTGTTTTTTGTGTGGTTTTACGGCATGTCTGGGTGCAAGCGCTCCCGAGACGGAGGTGCTTTCAGGCAGGGAGACGTTTTTCAACACAAACCCGGCACTTCATACACACGGTAATTACAGAAACTCGAGGAGACGTTCACCGGTGGGCCGGGGGAGACGGATGAAGGAACGATGTGGGAAAACTCGCAGGTGAGTGTGTTGTTTTAAATCACACACTGTTTTTTTGCTGATGTGTTCGATATATTCTCACTGTAAACACAGAAGTCAGTGCAATGCAGCACCGCATTTGATTGGCCAGACTGATGACATACACATCTGCACGCTACTGAGAGACAAATTTGATTGACAAAATTGGCAGAAGTTGACAACAATTGGCCAAAATTGTGGTAAAGTTGCAGTGATTAGACAAAATTCAAATTATGTAGGAGCTGCGGAAGTAGCGAGAATTGGTAGAATCGCAACTTTGCAAAATCCTGGAGGGTCTAATTTATTAAAGTAGAGACTAACAGTTCCCAAAAAGTGCAGACATACAAAAATAGCAACAGGTTACACTTACGGATAACATGACGGAACGTGTATCGGGCAAACCCCAGTGTAAAGTGGTGAGGGCAAACCACAGCTGAACGTGGCCAAGACAGATGCATGACGAATTCAATAGTCCAGCAACACAAGACAGCAGATGAGTAACTTCAATACAAATACTAATGGCAGAGAGATTGGATGCACCTGGGCAAGGAGTGGGAAAAGTAATTACCAGGAGTGGAACCAGCTGGCTGTCAAGAGAGAGAGGGGGCGTGGTCGGACCAGTAGGCTGTCAGACAATGCCGACACAAGTGTAGGCCAAAGAAGGCTGCCTCACAGATGCCAGCCAGAAAACAGTGGCTACAGGTACGGGAAAAACTAGGAAACATATGCCACATTTCCACTATATAGTTCTGCTCTACTCTTTTCTTTTCTTTTTTACTTGTTTCTCCCGCGGCTGCGCCTCCATCAAAACCGCGGAAAGCCGAGTATTGCTGGGGGTGGGCGGGATCGAGGTGGCGCTACACTCTGCTGACGTAGTAAAGGACGCGACCGACTCCGCCACAACAAAGAAAAAAATAGCGGATTACGAGCGGAGGATTTCCACGGTGATCACTATTCTTCTGTGGGTTTTTAACACAATGAATATCTTTAACGAGACAAGAGAATTTTACAGGAGAAGACGACGTGGATTGAGACAACACACGTTGGAGCAGGAGAGGAGAATAGCGGTTGCCCAGGAGGAATCTGAAGCAGCTGCATATGAAGCAGAGATCATTCAGAGATCACTTCATTTGTTCAGTGTTTATGTGCATACATATGTCAAACGTGTTTTTTTAAATAAAATGATGTGCACTTTTAAACTATGTCGCCTCTGTTCAAAACGGTTAAATGTTAACAGACGGTTAATTAAATGCTGAAACACTGGGGTAATTTAAAATAATGCAGAAGCTTAATCCTAAACCCTTTAACTTACCAAATAATTTATAATATTATAAAAAAGCCAATCCAAATCTAGACCCATTTTGTGTATTGTGTAATAATGATACACTGATGATAAACTGACTTCCCAAAAAAAGCAGCAGCTAGACAACGCACTTTTGGTTTGATGGAATTGCCAATTGACCTTGGAATTATATGTGGAAACTTGTTATACTTCCAGTTAACTTTAACTTACAAAATAATTAAAAATATTATAAAAAAGCCAATCCAAATCTAGGCCCATTTTTTGTATTGTGTATCATTTGAGTATCATTGTACAATCTATTGTTCTTTATAAGGGTTATCTGTTCAGTGGTGGTTAATTACACACTAAAACAACGTAGAAAATGACTGCAAAGAAAATGCTGCAGCTAGCCAACTCACTTTTGGTTTGATGGAATTGCCAATTGACCTTGGAATTATATGTGGAAACTTGTTATACTTCCAGTTAACTTTAACTTACCAAATAATTTATAATATTATAAAAAAGCCAATCCAAATCTAGGCCCATTGTGTATCATTCGAGTATCATTTTTCCCATCTATTGTTATTTATAAGGGTTATCTGTTCAGTGGTGGCTAATTACACACTAAAACAACGTAGAAATGACTCAAAAAAAAAATGCTGCAGCTAGACAACTCACTTTTGGTTTGATGGAATTGCCAATGAACCTAGAAATTTTATGATGAAACTTATTTTAATCCTACTAAATACTGTGACATTGTCACACTGCCCAACACCAAATTATAATTTTCTTTTTCAAACCAAAGATCACTATGGATCTATTGAATCACAATAGCATAGGTTTATCATATTCATGTCAACGTTTACAACATCGAAAATGTTATATTTGGGTTTACATGTATGGGTATTTTCGCTTTATATTATACTAGACTGCTTATAATTTATTGGAATTCTCAGAATTTGGAATGCCGATATAACATTCAATTCACATGTACTTACCTTTTACCTAATTCGACTTTTACCTTTATCAGTGTCTACTGCTGAATGTAAATTACACCTGTGCAACTGCTTACAATTTTACTTAAAAACTGTACCCAATGTAGAGCAATGGATACAGCAGTGGTAATATTTATTAAATTTAACAATAACAATTACATTACCATTAAAAATCTTGACACCTTTATGGCTGAACAGCAGGATTAGGGTCATATGAGGCAATGGAATGTGTATGTAATTATTCGCCTTTATCATCCAGTGTTATAATATACAAACCACACTTTTATCCAAAAGACTAACATTTTATTACATTACAAATATTCCCAAAACATGTTAACAAATGGGGAGCTTTCAGTACTTTGACCAGACTGCCAAAATGGTTTAGGAAGGATCCATGGAAGGAAGCCGTCTCTGTCAGCTCATCCCTTCTTAATGCGGCTTCCTGCTGCTGGGCTAACTGCAGGTGTCTTCCGCGCTGTTCGTGCTGCCGTTGATGCTGTTCGAGCATCCTTTCACGCTGTTCGAGCATCCTTTCATGGATCCGCATCTCCTCAGCATGATTCTGGGCCATCAGTGATGCAAGGTCTGCAATGTTGCCGCTTTTCAGCTTGCCTATATGAAAGACAGAAGTCATTGTATTTAGATAACACCGGATCAAAACATGTCAGAAAAAATATTATGGAATTAAACTGTTGAAAGCCTGTGGTAGGATGCTTCGTTGCTGTATTTAAGCTCAACTGTCATGTTGTTGCCCCTCAGTAGAGTGGACTATATGCAACTTCTGTGGTGATGTGGTTAGGCCCCCCTTCATTTCAAAAAGGATTAATTGTAAAAAGTATTTTGATTTAATGGGTTATTTTTAAAAGAATTTCTTTGTACTGTGGCCTCATAAATCAGAATGGGTTAATAGTGTTAGCTGACTTGAAGAATTTCAATCAAGCATTTTGATTTGAAGTCGGTACATGTGCTCCTTTTTTTTGTGAAAATACAACAGTATTTCCACCATCAACACACCTATAACACTGGGCCACTGTGGCTATGAACACCCCTGAATCTAGTATTTTTATAAACGTAGAAAGACATTTTAAATTCCTTATTATGCATCTATAGAAAATAACAATCACATATAAAAAACAACCGGGTGGTAATTTTCAGTTTGTTGTGCCTTACCAGCACTTGACCGGGAGATGCCGGGGCAGTCCAGTGAGGCGGACCCCAAGGGATTTGAAAACTGTGTATAGAAGGAAAAAACACACAATAAAGCTCACAAACAAAGCTGCACGGTGGCGCAGTGGTTTAGCACTGTGGCAGCACAGTTTTACCCTCGGCTGGGGGATCGCGGGGATCATGAGATCGTGGGTTCGATCCCAGCCCCCGACCAACAGTGAGCTGTGTGGAGTTTGCATGTTCTCCCAGTGTTGCGCGGGTTTACTCCGGAATTTCTCCGGTTTCCTCCCGCACACCAAAAACATGTAGGTTTAGGGCGCTCGCGCACGCAGCGACCAGCAGCCGGTGGCTTGTCACCAGACTGCAAACCAAGTCTACCTACGGGTACAAATAAGTAACAAAAAAAACAAAACAAAGTGCAACATGTACCGCAAACACAAAACTTTTTAACCAGAATACAATAAGCTTACATCAGCGTTTTGTTCACGTGAATACTGAAATAAAAGCGCGATTCAGCAGCTTGATGCGAGGTAACAACAAGGTACAGAGGTAGCTAGCTATTAGCGGGCTAGCCATCACCACAATTGCCCACAATCAAACAACTTTCTTTATTGCTTAAATAAAGTGCGCTTTTGACCGAAAGGCAAGAAGACGGACAATAACAAAACAACACTCACCATCACCGTTTTCCAATTGCGTGGCCGTGTCGAGTCCAAATTCTCTGCCATTAGCAGGCCGGACACTTCCTGGTATATTTTTTCATTGCGAGTTGCCACTGGGGCAACTCGCTCTGGATGTAGTCATCGGCTACGAGGGACAGAAAAGTCCACACCTCCTCGTTTGTTCATGGAATAAACTTGCGCGTGAACATCGTTATATGAGAACACAATTGTGAATCCAGTCACCGCAGTTACTCGCTGAAATTACAAATGGCGGTTGTGTAGCTTCAACAGAAAACAAAACGGACGCGTTTTGTGACGTTACGCCCTGACCAATCAGCATTTAGTAGTCGATTGACGTCAAATCACACCTCGCTTTTCGCTCGGCTGTACCCTGCCTCTGAACAGGCACGAAAATCGTAACGGTTAAACCGTGAGGACTTGGGTGGAAATGGCGAAAAACCGAAACAAGTAAAAAAAAGTAAAGCCCAGGTGATACTGGTGGAAATGGGGCTATAGAAAGTGCAAGAAAACTCAAAAGATAACACAATACACAAATACACAGATGAACCTAAGACACCGAATAGTCAGAACCGAGCCCGAAGGACAAACCAGCTCGGTCCATGACAGAGCCTCCCTCTCAAGGGGTGGAATCCGGACACCCAAGGTAACATCACAAAGAAAGGAAAAAACCCTGCCCCCCCCCCCCCCCGCCAGCAGGAACAACAACAATCATCAACCTAGGGTGGGAGGTGGGGGAAACATGTCAGGAGGGACCAAAAACAACCCCACCCAGTGCCCACAACAATTATTAACCCCCCCCCCACAAGTCCAGAAGCGTGGAGGCTCGGGAGGTGGCCCAGAGTCCCAGGCCCAGCAGAAGGTCCGGTGGACAAAGTCAGGCAGCCTGCCGGAAAAGATGGGCACCTGACCCAGGGACTCAGTCCTTCAGGCGGCCGGCCAGCGCTGTTGAGCCACCAGGACCGGAGGGGTAAGGCAGGAGGCGGCCTGCCCACCGGGAGTGGTGGGTTGCCGGGCCGTAGGGGGGGAACCCCCACGGTGCATGGTGGAAAGAAGGAGACCATGACAGCATCGGATTCCAAAGAGGAGCAAACTTCGACGATGACCTGCAGGGAAGAGGAGAGGGCCACGACGGCATCAGGCTGAGGAGTGAAGGCCCCAGCGTCCTCAGGCTGGCCGGCCATACCCTCGGTGGTCCCGGCTTGGGACACAGCAGCACTCTCGGTGGTCCTGGCTTGGGACACAGCTGCACCCTCAATGGGCCCCAACTGGGCCAACGCTGCACCCTCAGTGGAACCCGGGCTGGAGCGTAGCACCCATGAGGGGTCATGCAGGAGCACAGCACCCACATCAGGCTAACACTGGGGCGCAGCACCCATGAGGGTCCCAGACCTGAATGCCACACCCACAGAGACTCAGCCTGTGGAGGGACCCACACGACGGCCTCAGGCAGAAGGGGAGCTGAACCCGCAACGTTGCCTGGCGATCCATGGAGACCCCTGGTGATGGTAGATCTTCTCTGGCAACCCTAGGAGGAAGCTAAGGAACAACAGAAGAAAAAATCAAATCAAATCAAATCAAATCAACCTTTATTGTCATATTGCTGTAAATACAACTGTAGTGCAGGCAAGATGAAATTGTGTTTCTCTTGGCATCCATATAAGTAAAAAGAACATAATTTAAGACACACTCACACACACCCTCACCCCCCACCCTAACACAGCCATTCACACTTCCCTGAGACATACTTGAAAACTAACCAGAACTATAATATACAAATAATATACATAATGTCCATAGGTGCAGTAGTATGTCTGAGAGATTCCGGATCAACTGTTCAGCATCCTAACAGCTTGTGGAAGGAAGCTGTTAATCAGTCTGGTGGTTCTGCCTCTGATGCTCCAGAATCATTTTCCAGATGGCAGAAGTTCAAAGTGTTTATGCAGAGGGTGAGAACTGTCCTTGACAATGTTCAGTGCCCTGCTCCTACAACGGTTCTGAAAAAGTTCTTGGACAGAGAGGAGGGAAACTCCAATTACCCTCTCAGCTCCGTTAACTATCCTCTGCAGGGCTTTTTTGTCTGACATACTGCAGCTGGAGTACCATGTTGCAATGCAGTACATCAGAACACTCTCCACCACACCTCTGTAGAAGGTCCTGAGGATGCAGATGGGGAGAGAGGCCTGTTTGAGTTTCCTCAAGAAGTGCAGTCTCTGCTGGGCCCGCTTCCTGATCCCCAAGGAATTCTTGCTCCAGGTCAGGTCCTGCCAGATCTGCACTCTGAGGAACTTGATGTTCTCCACTCTCTCCACTAACCGGCCGCCGATGCTGAGAGGGACGTGTTCAGGCTGTGACCGCCGGAAGTCGATAACCATCTCCTTCGTTTTGTCCACATTGAGCACCAGATTGTTCTCCCTGCACCAGCCCTCCGGGTCTCTCACGTCTTCCCTGTACATTGATTCCTCATCCCTCTGAATAAGTCCCACCACCGTGGTGTCGTCTGCAAACTTAATAATCTGGTTCCCCTCGTGTCTGGATACACAGTCATGTGTTAGAAGTGTAAACAACAGTGGACTGAGTACACAGCCTTGAGGGGATCCGGTGCTCAGCGTGATAGAGTTGGAGATGTTATTTCCAACCCGGACTGAGGTCTCTCAGTCAGGAAATCCAGGATCCAGAGACATGTGGCGGTGTTCAGACCAAGAAGGAGTAATTTCTCCATCAGTCTCTGGGGAATAATGGTGTTGAATGTTGAACTGAAATCAATGTACAGGAGTCTGGCATAGGTGTCTTTCTGATCCAGGTGGGTGATGACAGAGTGCAGGGTGGTGACTATAGCATCCTCCGTGGAGCGGTTTGAACGATATGCAAACTGGAGCGGGTCATGTGATGCAGGGAGGCAGGCTGTGATGTGTGGTTTGACAAGCCGTTCAAAACACTTCATCACAATTGGTGTTAGTGCAACAGGACGGTAGTCATTCAGACAGGACACAACTGGTTTCTTTGCCACCGGTACTATGATAGCGGTCTTAAAGCATCTGGGAATGATGGCCTGACTCAGGGAGATGTTATAAATGTCAGTCAGGACACCCGCCAACTCGCTCGCGCAGTCTCGGAGCACACGTCCCGGGATGTTGTCCGGACCTGCAGCTTTACGTAGGTTGACCCTGGTTAGGGTCCGCCGTGTGTCCGCTGTGTTGATGGTGATAGCTGGCCCAACCGATGGTGGAGATGGGCCAGCCCTCCCTCTGATTGTCGGGTTTGATGCTTCAAAACATGCAAAGAAGTTGTTGAGCCTGTCTGGAAGCAAAGCATCGTCATCATCGACCCCCTGCCTAGACTTATAGTCCGTCAGCGCCCGAACTCCCTGCCACATCCGTTTGGTGTTCCTGGTGTCACAGAGGTGTCCCTGGATTTTCTCCGCATAGGTGTGCTTCGCCGCCTTAATTCCCTTTGAGAGCGCAGACCTGGCTGAGCAGAGGGCGATCCTGTCCTTCGCTCTGAAGGCTGCATCTCTGGCTGTGAGCAGCGAGCGCACCTCTGCAGTCATCCAGGGCTTATGGTTGCCCCGTGCAGTGATAGTCTTCACTATAGTGACATCCTCTGTGCACTTCGCGATGTAGCTGGTGACCGTTTCAGCAAATTCCTCCACATCTGTCTTGTCTTCCTGGGAGGCTGCTATTTTGAAGACCTCCCAGTCTGTGTGCAGAAAACAGTCTTTTAGTGCTGAGGTTGCACTCTCTGGCCAAATCCTGATCTGTTTCACTACTGGCCTGCTGTGCTTCAGTAAAGGTTTTGTAGGCAGGCACCAACATGATGGATAGGTGGTCAGAAAGGCCGAGGTGGGGGCGAGGCGTTGCCTTATAAGCATCTGTGTTTGTGTACACCAAGTCCAACATATTCTCTCCTCTGGTCTTAAAGTCTACACATTGTTTAAACTTGGGGAGCATAGTCTTTAAACTGGTGTGGTTAAAATCCCCCGCAACCACCACAAAACTGTCCAGGTGTGAAGTTTGAATTTCACTAATAGCATCGTGCAGCTCTCTGAGTGCCTCTTTAGCATTAGCTTTAGCATTAGCGCTCGGCGCTATGTAAACAGCAGCTACAAACACGTTGGTGAATTCCCTCGGCAGATAAAATGGCCGACAGTTTACAATAAGGAACTCTGCCAACGGAGAGCAGTGTTTAGATATTAACGTGGCGTTAACGCAACAGTTCTTGTTAACATAGATGCATAGCCCCCCCCCAACGGCTCTTACCGGACCTCGCAGCTTCTCTGTCCGCCCGGAACGATGTCGTACCTTCCAGTTGAATGGCCTCGTCAGGGATGTTGTCGTGGAGCCATGTCTCCGTGAACGCAAGCACACAGCAGTCCCTCCACTCTCTCCGGGTTTCTCTCAGCAGACGCAGCAGGCGCCTCCTCCTTTCCCGGATAGCTTCCAGCGGAAACACCGACAGAATTCCATGCTGGTGTAGAATGTCCAAGTCACAACCGAGTGCTGTGATTCTTGCAGCGTGCAGTACCTTGATGTTTAATAAGGTCTCACGGTTGTAAGTTTT
The DNA here is from genome assembly GCA_020510985.1 of Pholidichthys leucotaenia. NCBI lineage: Eukaryota > Metazoa > Chordata > Actinopteri > Cichliformes > Pholidichthyidae > Pholidichthys > Pholidichthys leucotaenia. The sequence goes on along the minus strand of CM035849.1, from coordinate 175,399,860 downwards.
ACAGAATGTACGTCTGGGATGATCAAAACTCTCACACTCGCTGATGCCAAGAGGAACCGCTGCATCCATGCGCACCGCCATCTTCTGCTCAAATATGGTTAGGGTCGCCGACAGCGGCGGAGCCCGGCGAAGGGAGTTCAGATGCAGCTGCATGCTGCACCCGACTCTCTTTACCTAGAGCCAGGCAAGATCTCTCCAACACAGACATTAGAAATACAAAAGAGATAACTTGCCTGAGCTTGAGCTCCACCGCCATCCAGGACTCCGTCAAACCTGGCGATGTTGTCTCGGGCCCGGCCTCCAAGAGGTCCAGCTCTGGCTCCCATTCTGCCGCGATCATTTCCACAGCTGGCAAGATGGTGGTAGCAGTCCCAGTGCCCTCAGGCGAAATAACCCCCGCTGGAGATGAATCCGGCGAGGAGGCTGAGGGTTGGCTCCGCGTGGGCTCAGGAGCTGGATCCTCCAGGGCCCCAGGCTCCTCCATTGTCCGGCGGCTTAGTTACGGGGCTGGCAGACACTCAGGAAAAAATGGAGGAGACACGGAGGAAATAGAGAATGAGTTTATAACTGCAGCTGGAGGAGAGGACCCAGTGGACTGCTGAAACTGGGCCTCTCCCTCGGGAGACAGACAAGGTTTTTTAGGATTAACTTGAATAGAATGAAAACACACTTGCCTGTCATCCCGGTTTCTGATGTTCTTGGCTGCAGTCGACGAGGAGAGCCTCCTCTGGTGACTGGATGGAGGATGACTCTGTTTGCGGGTGGCTGGTGCTGATGGCGAGACTGAAGGAGAAATGGCTGCGGGCTGTGGAGAGCGTTTCTGCTTGGGCTCCGAGAAAAGCCCCCCCCCCCCCCCAGGCCTGGAAACCCCTGCTGTAGTGCACCAACAGAACACAATAGCTCCTCGTACTGTGGATAATTTCAGAGCCCGGGATGCACCTCCAGAATTCCTACAGCTGCATCCAAACAGCTCCCCTTCTCGTTCAGTCCATGGGCTTCGTGGGCCTCGTCCCTGAAATCCTGAATGTCAACTGCCGCCCATTCCTCCTCCACAGTCCCAGCTGCCAAACCTCTTCCGTAGTCATAGACGCGGCACGCTGGGGTCGCCGAGGAGGAAGCCGAAGGTAGAGATGATAGCGGAGGAAGGTAAAGTGCGATCACCGGGGGATAAGAGCGCATGCTGGGTCTGAGCTCCAGCTGGTTGGCTTCTCCACCCCAGCATGACAATGTGTCCTCTCGGGATAAGCAGTTCCAAGCGGCAGCTGTCAGGTCTTCAGTCACAGCCACACATTTTAGCTCGTCCCGATTCCATCTCCTCCTCCCGGCTGCTTCACCTGTTGGAGCCATGCTTGCTTCCCAAACAGGTGAGTGGAAAACAGTTCAAAAAGGGAAAAAATAACATCTGGGTGTAACCCACTAAATCCTTTAATGGTTGTACTATTCTGTCATGAACCTTCCCGTGTGCTTTTACGCAGCACATGGAGAAGAAGAGAGACGGACTTATGTGCAGGTTACACCACAGACACGTTTATTAAAGTAGAGACCAACAGTTCCCAAAAAGTGCAGACATACAAAAATGGCAACAGGTTACACTTATGGATAACACGACGGAACATGTATTGGGCAAACCCCAGTGTAAAGTGGCGAGGGCAAACCACGGCTGAATGTGGCCAAGACAGATGCATGACAAATTCAATAGTCCAGCAACACAAGACAGCAGATGAGTAACTTCAATACAAATACTAATGGCAGAGAGATTGGGTGCACCTGGGCAAGGAGTGGGAAAAGTAATTATCAGGAGTGGAACCAGCTGGCTGTCGAGACAGAGGGGGCGTGGATGGACCAGTAGGCTGTCAGACAATGCCGACACAAGTGTAGGCCAAAGAAGGCTGCCTCACAGCTGCCGGCCAGAAAACAGTGGCTACAGGTACGGGAAAAACTAGGAAACACAGAAAGTACAAGAAAACTCACAAGATAACACAATACACAAATACACAGATGAACCTGAGACACCGAACGGTCAGAACCAAGCCCGAAGGACAAACCAGCTCGATTCATGACAGAGAAGTATTTGCCTACTTACATGTGGAAGTTTTATCATTATTCATCTTAGTCCCCATGACTTTGCATAAAACTGCAAATATAAAGTTTGAAGAAAACACTCCTGGCAAGCTTTTAAATCCCTGATATTTTTTCAGTTGCAGAATAATTGTTATTTTGACATATTATGCACTCTTTCTACATGTTGACATAGTTCCCACACACCTTATTAAAATGTCTGTGACATATTTTGGTGAAAGGGCCTCAGGGCTTAATTGTTGCAGCCCCATTTTAACTCTTGCAGCTTTCATCAGAACAGATCATTTCAGTGCATGTGTCTTTAAATTCTCATGAGCCCAAGTTCACCTGCCCTCCCTCTTTCGTCACTGCTGAAGTTAGTTGTTGACACTACTGTATGTTGTTAATGTAAGCCGACTATCTCCTTGCTCCAGTAGGGAACATATCCTGAGCTAACCAACATAAAGTACCTGAAAAAAAAATGAAATAAAGCATCACTGGAGGATGTGAGTTTGTAGTCAATAGGATAGGGTTGGTCCCCCAAGCATAATAGGACAGAAACAATGTGAATGAATGACTAGTCAGCAGCTAACGTGAGCTAACTGCCTTTGGTCAGAGTATAATAAACTATAATTAAGCAATATTACACAAGACGGAGTACAGTATCAATACATAATATAGTAACTGCAGATGTGATGCAGCTATGTGGATGGCATTAGAGTATCACATCCGTAGTTAGTACATAAATTGATACCGTAACGACATTAAGTATAATATTGCTTTTATACAACAGTTCCAGCAAGCACAATTTATTAAATGACAGCAATACTGGAAAAAATATTATGATTTGTTTGTTTAACCGGTTATTTTGTGCAGCTGAGAAAATTAGTCCCTTCTAAATGTAGCCAGTAACTGCTGCTAAACATCTCAATCAGCATGAAGACATCTATTGTCATTTCGCACACATGTAAATAAATTAAATATTGTCAAGTGCAAAAGTAATAAGCATTTATACAGCATACCTGTTGAGCTGGTACTGCAGAAGATAGGAAACCAAAACATAGCCAATGCTGGTAGCTAGCTGGTGGCTAGTAGTTAGCATGCACACTTTGGCACACTTTGTTTGCTTTTCTTCGCATTTTCAGATGAAACAAAAAGTCCATCACAACAAAGGTGTTGTGGTTTGTTAATCAAGACAATAAATCAAACTCTAGCACTGCTTATTTTTTTAAACAGACGTGAATTCACTTAATGAGCTTAAAATGACAGCAGGGCTGGGGTAGATGGAGGTAGACCTCTTCAAAAGGGTGGGACTTTTGGGTCATGGACGTATAATTTCTTGTCAAACAGCACCTCACTGTGGAAATTAAGGTATCCAAAACAGTACTGCAGTTCTCAGAGAGTTGATAGTAAATTACTGTTATTAATTAACAGTTACATGAACACCGTAGATGAGGAGTGATGCATATCCAGTGAAGATGGAATGCAATTATCATGGCAATATAGTAACTCCTGGAATCCGTATTGTCCAATCAAATTGCTCGGTCAGAACTAACTGTTATAACTGTATAAGCTAACATAGCATCTAAAAATGACATAAGAGGTCAAATGTTGGAAGATGAACAAATATGTCTAGTGAGGGTAGACAGAATACATGGAAAATAATGATAAGACCAGACCATGATTCAGCAGCTAAGCTAGTACAAGATTGTTTGACTTGTCAGCTGCTGTTCACCAAAACAAGTTTTAATGTGGTAGACAGGCTGACCCTGAGAAACTTGTCAAGTTACTTCTAACAATCCGATCCACCAACTTTGACTGTAAAAATATAACAAAATAAGATATAATGATGCAAGATATACATTGACTATGGACTAGTGAACCAGGTGGGAACATGGATGTCTAGAAAGGGTAGACAAAATACTTAATAAACAGTTTTAAGACCCTACTACAAACCAACAGCAAAGCTAGCAATAGGCGGCTGATCCATCAGCCTCTCCCTGCCAAGGCAAGTTTTAATGTGGTACACAGACGAACTCCAACCACCTAAGCAAGCTAATGCTAACATCCTAATCTGCTGTCTGTAACATCCAAAACATATCAAAAGTAGAATGCACTCATCCAAGATGCAGACCCACGCCTTTTGCAGCCCTGTAGATTTAAAAGTTTGACCCCAAACCCATAGTCAGAGGTCAGGGTGTCAGAGTGAACCAGTGTACCAAGTTTGGTGACCCTAGTTTTCATTGTTGAGATATAGTTTATATGGCATTTTGACCTCAACCTTTGATCTTGTGATCCAAAACTTTGTTTGGCTGCTCCCTTTAGAGGTCACCACAGTGGATCATCTGCCCCTTTCCCATCCTATTTCCTGCATCTCCCTCTGTAACACCAACCCTCTCCATGTCCTCCTTTCTCTTTTCCTCTTGTTTGGCAGCTCCATCTTCAAAAACCTTTGTCCACTATCCCTCCTCTGTAGATATCCAAATCAACTCAGTCTTGCCTCTCTTAGTTTGTCTCCAAACTGCTCAAGCTGGGGTGTCCCTATGATATACTCAATTCTAATCCTGTCCTTCCTAGTCATTCTCTGTGAGAATCTTAGAATCTTCAACTCTGCCACCACCAGCTCCTGCTCGTGTCTTTTTGTCAGAGCCACCGTCTCCAAACCATACATTACACTGCATTCCAAATTATTACGCAAATGATGATCTGTGTGGAGTTTGCATGTTCTCCCCGTGTCTGCGTGGGTTTACTCTAGGATTTCTCCGGTTTCCTCCCACATGCCAAAAACATGCAAGATAGGTTAATTGGCATCAAACTGGGGATTCTAAATTGTCCTTAGGTATGACTGTGAGAGTGAATGGTTGTCTGTCTCTTTGTGTTGGCCCTGCGATGGACTGGCAATCTGTCCAGGGTGTACCCTGCCTCTCGCACAAAGATGTTGGGATAGGCTCCAGCCCCCCCCACAACCCGAAAAGGATTAAGCGGAAGAAGATGGATGGATGGATGGATGATATTTGTCTCTGATTTTCCTAAATAGCCAGTCCAAATGAGAGTCAGTATAATTTCAAGGCGTCAACCATTAGAGCATAATTCAAATTTTATTGAACAAACTTCCCAATGATACCTATTTTTTGCAAAAATGAAAATACTCAACATGCACTGTTCCAAATCATTATGCACAACAGAGTTTCAAAACATTTTATTGGTTGTAAAGCACTGAAAATTGTCATTTGTTGAATTTGCAGCATTAGGAGGTCATATTTACTGAAATCAAAAGCTATTTCAATCAAAAACATCTTAACACACCAAGTTACATGTTAGCATAGGACCTCTTCTTTGATATAACCTTCACAATTCTTGCGTCCATTGAACTTGTGAGTTTTTGGAGGGTTTCTGTGTGAATTTCTTTGCAAGATGTCAGAATAGCCTCCCACAGCTGCTGTTTTGATGTGAACTGCCTCCCACCCTCATAGATCTTTTGCTTGAGGATGCTCCAAAGTTTCTCAATAGGGTTGAGGTCAGGGGAGGATGGGAGTCACACCATGAGTTTCTCTCCTTTTATGCCCATATCAGCCAATGACACAGAGGTATTCTTTGCAGCATGAGATGGTGCATTGTCATGCATGAAGATAATTTTGCTACGGAAGGCACGATTCTTCTTTTTGTACCATGGAAGAAAGTGGTCAGTCAGAAATTATATATTGATATGGTTCTAGTGACCCACAGAGCAGACACGACTCAAGATTGATACAACTAACCTTTTATTGAGTATAATGGACGTGAGTGGGTGCGTGTATGCGTGGTTGTGTGTGGGTAGTGTAAGCAGGCGAGTCAGCTGGGGCGAGCAGAGCACCATACAACCTGGCAATCCTGGGAAGAGACAGAGGAGCGTTAGATGCAACTAAAGCTCAAATAGCACTCGATAGTACAGCGCTTACTGTCAGAGGTGGTGGAGAGATGCCCAGGTTAGCACTGAAGCTGCAGCCAGGAGGATAGTGCCTGCAGGACGGCCGGAGAGCTGAATGCCAGTGTGGGAGGCAGGTGAATCCGCCGCTAGGGACTCTGCCTGTGCACAGGGGAATCAGACAGGGTAAGAAGGAATGATGGTGGCTTACTTGGAAGTTGGTAGGTCTGGAAGGCGCAGGCCCAGACTGGGTATGGAGATGGCTTGGAAGCCGACGTGGAAGAACTCAACGAGGCTAGGAAGCTCGAAGGTAGGCATAGCAGGTTTCTGGGGAGAGAAACAGACGACTCCGCACCCAGCACTGGACCTGATGGTATAAATAGGCAGAGGATGATGACAGGCAGGTGTGCACACAGGTGCAACAAATTGGCAGCCATGACATATATACTTTGGTGAGGTCATTTTCACACTTTCAGGGGCCCTAAAGTGAACTACCAGCTCTCTCCCCATGATTCTGGCCCAAAACATGACTCTGCCACCTCCTTACTGACGTGACAGCCTTGTTGGGACATGGTGGCCATCCACCAACCATCCACTACTCCATCCATCCGGACCATCCAGGATTGCACGGCACTCATCAGTAAACAAGACTGTTTGAAAATTTGTCTTCATGTATTTCTGGGCCCACTGCAACTGTTTCTGCTTGTGAGCATTGGTTAGGAGTGGCCGAATAGTAGGTTTATGCACAACTGCAAGCCTCTGGAGGATCCTACACCTTGAGGTTTGCGGGACTCCAGAGGCACTAGCAGCTTCAAATACTTGTTTGCTGCTTTGTAATGACATTGTAGCAGCTGCTCTCTTAATCTGATGAATTTGTCTGGCAGAAACCTTCCTCATTGTGCCTTTATCTTCACGAACCCATCTGTGCTCTGAATCAGCCACAAATTTCTTCACAGCACAATGGCCACGCTTAAGTTTTCGTGAAATATCTAATGTTTTCATACCCTGTTCAAGGTATTGCACTATTTCAGTGTCTCCCAACCTGGGGTCCCCTGAGCCCACGGGGGGGCGCAGAGCTCCATCTGTTTTGAGGTCATGAAATGCGTGGGTAAAAAAAAAATGCATAAATGACATCAAATAAACAAAGAGGACGGTGTGGTGGACACAACACACATGGCACTCCACCCAGTACAGGGGGTTGGTGGGGGAGAAGATAGAGATTCTTATGGAGAAAAGGTGAGAGGAGTGAAACAAACAAAGATGTGCCTTTCACCCCCACAGCGCGAGGTTCACATCTGAAGATGCAGGGGTGTGAATGTATCGTAGAAAGACCTGCTCTGTGATGTATGTGTCAATGTTATTTTAATGTGTGTACATGTCTTTCAGTGTGTATGTTAATGTGCTTACCTTGTGTTCCGGAATAAAAGTGTATAAAGGAGTTCGCTCAGGCACTCAGGGTTATTCTGTTCTATTCTGTGTTGGAGGAGAAATAAAGTTCTGTGTCGTGCAGCTCGCTGTCTCGTCTAATTCCATCCTCCACAATAGCTGAGAAACGTAAACGTGCAGAGGACCCCATGAAGTTAAAAAAGAAAAAAAGAATATATTGACAGGTACCTGAGTTATGGATTTATAGAAGCACAACACTCTTTTCAGCTAGAATGTGTTATTTGTGGTGAAAAGCTAGCTAATCCAATCCTGGAATTTCCCCATTGTGGGACTAATAAAGGCTTATCTTATCTTGTCTTATCTTATCTTAATGACAGCATGAAGCCTAGCAAACTGAGATGGTATCAGGAGACTCGGCACTGAGAGACCATTGGTGCAAGTTGGGATTTTTTTGAGAGGAAACGGCACCTGGCGCTTTCAAGTTGACACGGGGATATCAGAAAATCCTTTGAACGGGCAGGTAGTGATTTACTCAGAGCCACTGAAGCATCATTCGACTGTGCGCTGCTCACTGTGAAGGCAAAAAAACGCACAGTATTGGTGAGCAGCTGATCAAGCCCGCATGCCTAAAAATTGTGGAGAAAATTTGTGGAGCACAAGAAGTTGATAAAGTCAAGACTGTCTCTTACACTGGCCAAACACGCAATCAAAAGGGTTATTCTTCCTTTTGGTACTACATACTTGTTTGAGGCAGCTTTCAGTACCCTTCTAACTATAAAAACAAAAGTAAGGAACAGACTGGATGTCCACCAGGACTTTAGAGTGGCTATCACCACTATCACTCCAAACATCGCATCCCTGGTCAGAGACATGCAAGCTCAAGGTACACATTAATATTCTTTATGGAATCAACAGACTGAAGAGTGTAAAAAGCAAAGACTCATTGAACTATTTTTTGCAATGTTAATTGCTGGGTAGTGTTATGAGAAAGAGCAGTCAAGGATATTTGTTCTTTGTGTATGACAGGGGTGTTTTTACGCCTACTGTAGGAGTCAAGAATTGAGGAGACTGGATGATTTTTCCAGTAACTGCTTTAATTCTCACTCATCCTATGTCCTCTCTCGATCGGAGTGAAAAGAGGCAGGACGCAGTCACACACATACATTTATACATTCATCTCTAACAATACATCACACACAAAAGTCGCAATACTCAGCTACATCCTTTCATCTGTAATAGAACACCCAGAGTCCTTCTGTTCTCCTTTCTGACACCCAAAGGTCAGGCCGGGTAATCTTCTCCCCTCTCCTGAGTCCCCAGGGGGTGCAGACACGTCTTCCTCTTGAGGTGTGAAGTCAATACACATGGCTAGCTCAAAGTCTCTCTTGGCTGAATTCAGCCAGCCACATGTGAGTTACATAGGTTATAACTATGGGCTCCACACCTACTGCCATTAGGCCCATACTGACTGACTTTTAGGCCTTTACTGATTTATGCTGTCATGTGTGTGTATATCCACTATTCTGGTTGTTAGAAATGTTTGCTTTCACAAGGGACATGTTCTTGTTAACATTTCGGTTTCATACCTCTGGCAAAGATGAAAACTTTATGTTACTGACAATGAACAATGAAGACTCAGGACTGCCTTCTGGCATCAAAAAGGCCACGTCTCAAAGTAATGCTGTCTTAAAAGGACAAATATTTTAATACCATTGCAGTCATTTGCCACATTTATTTTTTGTCTGTGTGTGATACACGTTCATATAATTCAATTTATTATCAGTATAAAGAAAAAGAAATCTACATTTCAAAACAAATGGAATAGGTTAAGCATAAAACTGATGTTATTTTTTTTTCCTAAATAAATGTTCTAAAATGACTTAATTCCTCTGACGTGATCGTGTGGGCCAGGGGGGGCCCGGCACTTCTGTGACACAGGCGGGGGGCTCCTGGAAAAAAGGTTGGGAACCACTGCACTATTTGATTTTTGGGAGCGCAGAGCTCTGGTTGGATGATAAGGAACTAAGAGTTCTTGCAGGTAAGAAGGAGCCATACCATTAAGAGCTTTATAGGTTAAGAGCAACATCTTGAATTCAATTCTATATTTTATTGGGAGCCAGTGTAAAGAAGCTAAAACTGGAGTAACGTGATCTCTTCTCCCTGTTCTCATAAGGATACATGCAGCTGCATTCTTGCATTCTAAATGAATTGGAGAAACTTTATGGACTTAGTTGGGCAACCTGATAAAAGTGAGTTACAATAGTCAAGTCTAGAGATGAAGGCATGGACATGTTTCTCTGCATCTTTATGAAACAGGATGGACCTAATTTTAGAAATATTACGCAGATGGAAGAAGGCGGTCTTAATGGTTTGCTGTATATGAGAGCTGAAAGACACATCTTGGTCAAAGACAACTCCAAGATTCCTAACAGAAGACGTAGAAGTGAGTGCAATGCCATCTAGTGTTGTTATCTTGCTAAAAAGAGTACTTCTAGCATGTTTCTTGTTCTCTTCAATTAATGCAGAATAATAACTTGTTCTAGCTTTTCTAAGAGATTTTTTATAAATTAAAAGATGATTTCTCCATGCTAAGTAGATTTCATCTAAATTAGTGGAGTGCCGTTTTCTTGCTAATTGACGAGTCTTCTGTTTTAAGCTACAAGTTTGTGTTGAACCAAGGAGTTAGAAATCTCTGATTAGACTTTTTCTTTTTCAAAGGGGCTATCATGTCTAGAGTCTGATGCAGAGAAGCTGTAACACTATCTACCATGCTATCAATTACAGAAGGAGCAAGCTGTCTATAGCTTATTTCCCTTGTGTTGACACATGGCATAGAGGAAACAACCTGCATAAATTTGGTACCAGCATCATCTGAGAGGCATCTGCTGTAGAAATATTTTTCTTTAGGAGCCAAATAGTCAGAAATAGTAAATTAAAAGTTTCACAGACAATGGTCTGACAGTACAGGGTTATGAGGAGACACTGCCAGAATTTCTATTTCTATGCCATATGTCAGAACAAGGTCCAACGTGTGGGAGTAGAATTTCCTACTTTCTGAGAAAACCCCATCGACCTAATATTGAATTAAATACCATATTAAGACAGTCACTATCTACATCTACATGTATATTTTGAAGTCCCCTACTATAATTATTCTTATTTCAGCACTAAATCAGCTAAGAATTTGGCAAATTCAGATAAAAACTCTGAGTAGGCTGATGGAGGACGATAAACTATGTCAAATAAAATTGGGTTTAACCTAAAATTGCTAAAATGCCCAATACTGAGGACCAGGCCCTCAAACAAATTATAACGTGTTTTTTGCTTTACATTAACTAGTAATTTGGAATGGTAAATTGTTGCTACTCCTCCTCCACGACGAGAACTTCTGTGATTTTGACAGTTTCAGTAACCAGAGGGAGTTGATTCATTCAAACCACTACAATCCTTTTGCCCTAATTGAGTCTCTGTAAGGGATATTAAATCAATCTGATGATCAGTTAACAGATCATGGACTAGCAGAGGCTTGGGAATTAGAGACCTAAGCAGAAGAAGATGGATGGATGGATGGATTATGAGGAGGAACAGAGGCCAAGTTATTAAATTTGGAGAGTTCATGTTTAATTTGAGTTTTACCAACTTTTTGTTTAATCACTTTGGGATGCTTATACATTATATTTTATTTACTTTGGAGGGAGCAGACAGTGATTCTCTGATGGGGAAGACAGGGGCTAAATTTATGGGTGGCGGATGAAGAGGAGTGCAGAGAGGCGTGTAAGACTGCGACTCTGTTTCCTGGTCCCAACTCTGAGTTGTCAAGGTTTGGGAAATTTGGATAAAAATTATGCCAGATTGTTAGATTAAAGAGACGCACCATCCAAAGTGGGATGGACGCTGTCTCGTCTAATAAGACCAGGTTTTCCCCAAAATCAGCTTCAATTGTCTATGTAGCCCACATTGTTTGCAGGACACCACACAGACAGCCAGCGGTTGAAGGATGACAAGCAGCTAAACATGTCATCACTGGTCAGATTGGGGAGGGGCTCAACAAATACTATAGAGGCAGACATTGTTTTGGCAAAGTCACACACCGATTCTACATTAAGTTTCATGACTTCTGACTGCCAGAGTCAGATGTCGTTAATGCCGGCGTGAATAACAATTACAGAAAATGGGATGGGCGCGGCAGCACACATAATCACACATAGGGGACCAAAGGAGAGACAAGACCAAGGCAATAATGATAATGACGATAATAATAATAATGTTGATAAACTTTAAACTAAGACAAAGACCAATGAAGAAATAAATATGCAAGACAGAATAATAATAATAACAATAATAGCAACCCAGGATAATAATAATAATAATAATAATAATAATAATAATAATAATAATAATAATAATAAGGTGAAATACAGAAAATCCAAACTTAAAGCGAGGATGTGGGCTGGGACCCATGCCCTGGAGACGAGCAATATCATCACTCTATAATTCAAGAAATCTCTGTCACGATGCCATGATGTCACAATCATAGGACTCGCAAAAAGGACTTGCTATGACATCAAAGGCAGGCTGCACTCACGATCATAGGACTCGCTGTGACATCATCAAAGACAGCCATTACTCATGATCATAGCACTCGCTATGACATTATCAAAGATCAAAAGCAGGCATCAGCGAAGTAGTGGTGACATCAAAGATCCAAGGCGGGTTTCACCGTGGTTGCTGTTGCCATGGTAACAGTAACTTTCTACGGCCATGCAGAAATGTTTGCTTGCACTTGCTTTCTATGGGTATGCACAGGTATGCACTCGTCAAATCTAAAGGAAGAAGAATAATCCCCCCCCCCACCGCCCCCGGTCGTCCAGCTTTAATCATCCAGCAACAGACGAAAGATTGCGGGGGGACTTATACAAGGAGCTTAAGTCAGAATGCAGTCATAAAAGGATTGCTTTTAAAATAAAGATAAAAATTACAAAACAAGACTGGGAAAGATACAGAAAGATAGAAAAAATGTGAAAGAAATATTGTAGGAGCCATGGTGGAATGAACAAAAAGAAATGAAAAATAAAATAAATCACAAATCTGATACAGACAGTTTAAAAAATGTAAGGACTCTGAAATACACAGAGAGTTTTCTGGCGTTTTTGTTCAAATTTTTGATTTTTTTGTATTTAAATATTTAACAAAATCGTGCTTAAATAAAGTAAAGGTGGTGGTCTGAGGGTAGTGTTCTTTTAGATTTGATTGGCTGTTGGCAACCAGCTTACAGGTGCATTCCTGCCACATACTTCACTCTAAATCAAAAGCAAGTCTCGTAGTGTTCTTCTTTTAGATTTGATTGGCGGTTGGCCACCAGCCTACAGGTGCATAACCGCCACCGACTTGATTATCATCACTCTATATCTTTGTATAAGGAGTTCTTAACAACTCCCCATGTGTGAAAAAAATTATCCATCCCTGGACTATGTCCAAGGTGCGGCTGAGAGTCCTACCTCTTCTTCCTTTTGCAGTGAATATGATATTTACCCAAAATGATGACAAAATTTACAGCATCCTTGACATTAGCATCCAATGAATCCACATAATAGACAGTATTATCACTCTATGTCAGGGGTGTCAAATTCATTCCATGGAGGGCCAAGACCCTGCAGGTTTTACCTCCACCCAGTGCCTTCAGCAGGTGATTTCACTGAATGTCTTCCCACTGATTGCTGATCAGTGAAAACACCTGCTGAAGATACTGGGGGGGGGGGAGTAAAACATGCAGGGTCTTGGCCCTCCATGGAATGAGTTTGACACCGCTGCTCTATATAATTCAAGAAATGTCTGTGTGTCACGACCACAGGACTCGCTAAAAGATCATACGATCGCCTATGATGTTCCTATGATCTCTACATGATGTCTATATGACGTCATATAGACACCATAGTATAGAAGTGTGTGGTGGTAAAGCCCCTGGAAGCTGGTTGCCAACCGCCATTCAAATCTAGACAAAGAATTACTGAATGAGTGGTGACATGCTTGCTTACACTTGCATTCTACGGGCATGCAGAAATACTTGCTTAGACTTAATTTCTACAAGCATGCACAGGTATGCACTAGTTGTACGTAAAAGAAGGGATGTGAACAATTTTTAATGACAACCACCTATGGATGTTGACCTAAAAAGTATTGCTGAGTGAACAGCTAAAAAAATAAATGTTCAATGGTTTCAACCTCAGAGGTGCAAAAAACACAGACTACCTCAATGTTAAATCTTTTGTGCAAAAAATCATTAGCTGGGTAGATTGTGCAATTCTGTAATGGGTTTCCTTGACTTTAGGAGTGACAGGATACGAGAGAAAAACAAAAGCATTTTTTCCTTAGGGTGGTTAGAATGTTTTCTGGTGCAGTGACTGTGTTTAAAGTCTCCAAAGTTTCTTTGTTTAAAGACAAGACAGTTTTATTGTTGCAGTGTTTCCTCTGGCTTAAAGACCTTGGCGCGGTGGCAACATATTTTTCCCGGGGGGGGGGGGGCAGTAAAAATACTGGCATATGTTAATTTTATACTTTTTTTTTTTTTTCAAAAATTTTACACAGTGATGCTGCATATGGAACTTACCTTTTAAAGTATTGTACAACCGAGGCTTGAATATTGGGCCAGTTGGGGTAACACCTCTGGAGAATCTACTGGATATTTTGGACAGTTTTTACGTTTTTCCTCCGTATTTCAATTTGAATATCTTCATTTGTAAAGGACATTCCAAGGTAAGACAGCTGTGTTTTATATTAAACTATTTTCCTTCTTGCAATACTCTTAACTTTAATGTTATGTGTGTTTTAAACCTGATCCTGCTCGTTTGCAATAACTCGCTGCCATCCGTTTCAAAGTGAAACGCCGGTTCCACGTTGTCGACGCCTTGAAGGGCTTAAATGACATTAACAACCGGTTTAACCTCTGGATTATCTTAGCGACTTTGAGCCTTTAGTGGTATACTGACTTGGCCGTTGTATACAAAGCTGGACTCTTCAACACTTGAGACTTTTAACCCCTTGCACTCTGGTCAATTTCCCTAAAAATACCAAAAAATAACGTACCCAAAGTAAATCAAAAGCTGTTCTTCAACCCTTTGCAGCATCTTCATGGGGTTGGTCTCATTTAAAAGAAAACACTTTGAATTTTTTGGCAAAACAGTCATAATCTCTCTAAGTGCTTCTGCCACTGAGTAACAGTCATTGAAACATACTGAACTTGAAGAAAATAAATTTCGCCTGGGTGTTTTTTTGGATACAAATGCTTGCAAATAACACACAGCTGTCAGATGCGGGCTGGAAAATGCAACAGAAATGTAGAACCAAGTGTTTTCCAGCTGAGGTCAAAATTTTGTAACAATACCACAAAAAATGAATATATTACACAGCTTTTTTCTTAGGTTGTTCCCAGGCGTTTTTGAACTGTGCCAAATTGTGCCAAATGGCACAGTTTGGAAAAACGTCTGTAACTTTTGAATGATTCAATATAGAAGCTTCATCTTGGGCTCTAATGAAAGGTGAAGGGCTGTGTGTGTGTGGGGGGGGGGTGTTATTCATTCATGAATGAATGAATGAACAAACAAGCCCCCACACACAAAGAAGCATGCCACGTAAAAAATGTGTGGCTTTTTTTTACAAGAAAAAATAACCTACAGTGCACTAAAAATTATACTAAAATATCTAATGTAGAAGATAACAACTCCCACCCCCCGCTACAGAGGATGGACATCGCCCATCGCTACATGACGGAAAGCGGGGACGGTGCACCGCGGTGTACTACGCATAGCTGTACTAAAATATCTGCAATAATATCTGCAATCCGCTACAGAAGAGTAGCGGGGGGGGGGGGGCGTTCACCGTCCGGACGCGGCGCACGGACCGGTCCGTCATGTGGCGATGACGCACAGTTGTAATTTACCGATCGGTCAAAAGTCATTTGGATTACAATTTTCAGGGATAAAGAATAATTTAGCTTATAACACTTACCTGTCCACAACAACAGTGTCGCTGGCGAACTTCTCTTCCTCATTGTCAGACGAACATGACGCTGGTCCACTTGTTACGGACTCGTGGTTCTGGTCACGCGACCCGGTCAAACCATATTTCCATTATTGCGGTTTTGCGCTTCCATGATTGCAGTTTTGGCGAACGATTTTTCAAAACAAATAAGAACAGTAGTAAGAAAAAAAGACTGGCGAACACATGTCTGTCACCCAGCGGCTTACACAAAACAGATTTTATGCAAGGGACGCACGCTTTCGAACTTCTGTGCTTCAATTGGCTCGCTGTATTCACAGCTGTTGGTAGGCGGGTCCTTCTTGCTAGGTTTTCAGTCATTGGTTCTTCAAGGTTTCAGAAACCCAATTCAAGGCTCTTATTAGTCAAATGAGAGGTCAATCACATCTAAACCAATCAAAGCACTCCTTTGGCTTTTTGTTCGTGGCTGTGTCTGTAGTGGAAGAACGGAAATGCAGCCTTTTTTTTTCCAGTGCGCACTAGGATGCACAGTGCCTGCAGACGTGCCCGCCCATGGTATACCGGAGTGCAAGAGGTTAACTGGAGCAGCAACCCCTTAAAGACGAAGCCAAAGTTAAATTTTTAACATTTTGTATGGAATCTGGTCCGTCCCATGAGTGGTACTTGGAATGTTTGAGTGCAGGTGAACTGCAGGCAGAACTTCATTAAGAAATCCAAAGATATTTATTCTTAAACGCTCCCAGTTGTATTCAGATTGATTGTTTTTGTTCAAGTCAATATTAAGTTGGTTGTATATACTTTGCTTGTTTGAATTAAGAACTAAATGCGATAAAATGAAATTGTATGTTAAATGGCATATTGTATGATAGTATGGTAGTTAGAAATGTACTTTAAGTCAGTTAACATTATTCTTAAAATGATGTTTTAAAAACTCAAAGCAATCAGAAAGTGGCCATAAGGACTGGAAGAGAAGCGGGGAAAAAAAAGAAAAATCAGCAAAATTTAAAACAATGTGTCATGGGTTTAAGTTTCCCATGAAGTTCGTTTCCTGAAATTGTGATTTAGATTAACCACTTGCGCTCCGTTGTTCCGCGGGCGGGCAAGTCTCTGCGTCCTATGACGCACGAGGGCGCACGAGAGCACCCTCGTGCGCGCTTGGACACATGACGCATGATGGTGGTGATGGTGATGTAGTAGCGTCCAAGCGCCACTCAAAAAAAAACTGCAGAGACAGCCGCGAACAGATTAGTTCATCTGATTGACCTCTCATTCAACTAATAAGAGCCTTGAATTGGGTTTCTGAAACCTTGAGGAGCCAATGAATGAAAATCTAGGAAGGAGGACCCGCCTACTGTGAACGCAGGAGCCAATTGAAGCACAGAAATTCAGGCAGGGTGAAGAGAGATTTACTGTTGCCACAGATGAAAACAAAGGACGCTGGACGAATCTAATACAGACCCAGCAGCATGGGACCTGCACTCATTCCAGCAGAATAGACGGAGGCCGACAACAAAAGTCGTAAATCATTCGCCAAAACGGCAATAATGGAATTATGTTGATCGGGATCCACGAGCGGAGCAGCGTCGCGTTCGTCTGACGCGTGGGAAGAGATGTTCGCCACGACTCTGCTGCTTTGAAGAGGTAAGGTGTTATAAGCTAAATTATTATTTATCCCTGAAAACTGTAATCCAAAAATGACTTTTGACCAATCGGTAAATTACAACTGTACTGCGCACAAAGTACGAAGTGCGTGCGCCGCGATAAACGGTTCATTTGCCGTGTTCGGACCGTGAACGCCCCCCCCCCCCCCGCTGCAGAAGAGGAGCGGTGGGGGGGCGTTCACGGTCCGAACGCCCCCCGGTCCGCGGGGGGAAGCATATCAGTCTGTTCCATCATGTAGCGATGGCCCTCTTCTGTAGCAAGGGGGGGGGGCGTTCACGGTCCGTTCACGGTTCCCCACACACACACACACACACACAGTAGCGGGGGGGGGGGGGGGCCGCTGTGAAAACATGCAAGGAGTGTAATCCGTCTGTAGCGAGGGCCGAAGTCGGTCCTTGGTAGCGGGGGGGGGGGAACGACCCCCCGCCCACACACACACACACAGACACAGCCCTGAGTGTGACCTTTCATTAGAGCCTAAAATGAAGATTCTACATTGAATTATTCAAAAGTTACAGACGTTTTTCCAAACTGTGCCATTTGGCACAATTTGGCACAGTTCCAAAACGCCTGGGAACAGCCTGAGAACAAAGCTGTGTAAAATATTCATTTTTTGTGGTATTGTTACCAAATTTGGATCTCAGCTGGATAACACTTGGTTCTACATTTCTGTTGCATTTTCCAGCCGGATCGGACAGCTGTGTGTTATTTACAAGCATTTGTATCCAAAAAAACACTGTGTCCAATTTTTTTTTCTTCAAGTTCAGTATGTTTAGATGACTGTAACTCAGTGGCCGGAGCACGTAGAGAGATTATGTTTTTTTGCCAAAAAATTCAAAGTGTTTTCTTTTAAATGAGACCAACCCCATGAAGATGCTGCAAAGGGTTGAATAACAGCTTTCGATTTACTTTGGGCACGTTATTTTTTGGCATTTTTAGGAAAATTGCCCGGAGTGCAAGTGGTTAACCACTATAATTCATTAAGTGACTCCATGAAACACTCATGGCTGCTCTGTTCATTCACAGACCAGAAAATTCACGCTGTTACCCTGTTAAATCAAAGGGAATCTTTGTTCTTTTGTATGTCCTCTTGTTGTTAAAATTGTGTTAACAGGCCTGAGGAGTTGTTAGTTCCTGTCCAGCAGGTCAGTGGGGGGGGGGGGGGGGGGAATCAGTGCTGCTGATAAAGCCATGTCGCCCTTTAACCCTTTGGTTTCCATCTCAGCAGCAGCTCTGTTTGAATTGTCCTCAGAAGGGAACATGTAAATCAACAGAGGTGTGAAGTTTGTCCCAGCTGTTCCCACTGATGTCATGGGGGGGGTGATCTGTTGGGTGTTATGGGGTGTCATGTGTTTACTTTTCCTGGGTAAACTGGATTACATTCAGAGATGGCGGCAGCGCGCATGGACACAGCGGCCCCTCTTGGCATCAGCGAGTGTGAGAGTTTTGAGTGCTTTAATCATCCCAGACGTACATTCTGTAAAACTTACAACCGTGAGACCTTATTAAACATCAAGGTATTGCATGCTGCAAGAATCGCGGCGATCGGTTGTGATTTGGACACGTGACATTCTACGCCAGCATGGAATTCTGGCGGAGTCCCCGCTGGAAGCTACCCGAGAGAGGAGGAGGCGTAAGCGGAGCGAACGCAAGCAAAAGCGTGGAAAAAGGGCCGGGATCCATGCTAGGCTAAAGGCTAACCCCTCCAGACCAGCGGTACCGTCGCTCCTTCTCTCTAACATCCGCTCCCTCGAAAACAAGCTGGACGAGCTGCGTCTGCTGAGAGAAACTCGGAGAGAGTGGAGAGACTGCTGTGTGCTTGTGTTCACAGAGACATGGCTCCACGACAACATTCCTGATGAGGCCTTTCAACTGGAAGATATGGCAATGTTCCGTGCCGACAGGGAAACGGCGAGCTCCGGTAAGAGCCGGGGGGGTGGGCTATGCATCTATGTTAACAAGAACTGGTGCGTTAATGCCACGTTAGTGTCTAAACACTGCTCTCCTTTGGCGGAGTTCCTTATTGTAAATTGTCGGCCATATTATTTGCCGAGGGAATTCAGCAACGTGTTTGTAGCGGCTGTTTACATAGCGCCGAGCGCTAACGCTAACGCTAATAAGGCACT
This sequence comes from Pholidichthys leucotaenia, assembly GCA_020510985.1. Taxonomy (NCBI): domain Eukaryota; kingdom Metazoa; phylum Chordata; class Actinopteri; order Cichliformes; family Pholidichthyidae; genus Pholidichthys; species Pholidichthys leucotaenia. The sequence continues at coordinate 175,380,729 of CM035849.1, read as the reverse complement.
CGGGGAACTGCACGATGCGATTAGTGAAATCCAAACTTCACACCCGGACAGTTTTGTGGTGGTTGCGGGGGATTTTAACCACACCCGCTTAAAGACTGTGCTCCCCAAGTTTAAACAATGTGTAGACTTTAAGACCAGAGGAGAGAATACACTACCGTTCAAAAGTTTGGGGTCACCCAGACAATTATTTTGTGTTTTCCATGAAAAGTCACACTTATTTACCACCATGAGTTGTAAAATGAATAGAAAATATAGTCAAGACATTGGCAAGGTTAGAAATAATGATTTGTATTTGAAATAATAATTTTTTCCTTCAAACTTTGCTTTCGTCAAAGAATCCTCCATTTGCAGCAATTACAGCATTGCAGACCTAACATGATTGCACAAGGGTTTTCTAATCATCCATTAGCCTTCTGACGCAATGAGCAAACACATTGTACCATTAGAACACTGGAGTGATAGTTGCTGGAAATGGGCCTCTATACACCTATGTAGATATTGCACCAAAAACCAGACATTTGCAGCTAGAATAGTCATTTACCACATTAGAAATGTATAGAGTGTATTTCTGATTAGTTTAAAGTTATCTTCATTGAAAAAAGTCCTTTTCTTTCAAAAATAAGGAAATTTCTAAGTGACCCCAAACTTTTGAACGGTAGTGTATGTTGGATTTAGTGTACACAAACACAGATGCATATAAGGCTATACCCCGCCCCCATCTCGGCCTTTCTGACCACATATCCGTGATGCTGCTGCCTGCCTACAAACCTTTATTGAAGTGCAGCAGGCCAGCAGTGAAACAAATCAGAATTTGGCCAGAGAGTGCGACCTCTGCACTGAAAGACTGTTTTCTGCACACAGACTGGGAGGTCTTCAAAATAGCAGCCTCCCAGGAAAACAAGACAGATGTGGAGGAGTATGCTGAAATGGTCACCAGCTACATCGCGAAGTACACAGAGGATGTCACTACAGTGAAGACCATCACTATGCGGGGTAACCATAAGCCCTGGATGACTGCAGAGGTGCGCTCGCTGCTTACAGCCAGGGATGCAGCCTTCAGAGCAAAGGACAGGATCGCCCTCCGCTCAGCCAGGTCTGCGCTCTCAAAGGGAATTAAGGCGGCAAAGCGCACCTATGCAGAGAAAATCCAGGGACACCTCTGTGACACTAGGAACACCAAGCAGATGTGGCAGGGAGTTCGGACACTGACGGGCTATAAGTCTAGGCAGGGGGTCGATGATGACGACGCTTCGCTTCCAGACAGGCTTAACGACTTCTTTGCACGTTTTGAAGCATCAAACTCGACAATCAGAGGGAGGGCTGGCCCACCCCCACCATCGGTCGGACCAACTTTTACCATCAACACAGCGGACACACGGAGGACCCTAACCAGAGTCAACCCACGTGAAGCTGCAGGTCCGGACAACATCCCGGGACGTGTGCTCCGAGACTGCGCGAGGGAGTTGGCGGATGTCCTGACTGACATTTATAACATCTCCCTGAGTCAGGCCATCGTTCCCAGATGCTTCAAACCTCTATCATTGTAGCGGTGGCAAAGAAACCAGTTGTGTCCTGTTTGAATGACTATCGTCCTGTTGCACTGACACCAATTGTGATGAAGTGTTTTGAACGGCTTGTCAAACCACACATTACAGCCTGCCTCCCTGCATCACACGACCCGCTCCAGTTTGCATATCGTTCAAACCGCTCTATGGAGGATGCTATAGTCACCACCCTACACTCTGTCATCACCCACCTGGACCAGAAAGACACCTACGCCAGACTCCTGTA